>JANHMN010000009.1:26743155-26768596 GCA_030674055.1 Rhabdomys pumilio | reverse complement strand
TCACACTCACAAACACACACACTCACACACACATACACACACAAATAAATCTTTAAAAGTAAATACAAAATTTAGAAGTACTTTAATTGTTTCATTTTCTTCAACTTAGGTATTGATCTTAGAAGTGGCTGTAATACCAAGTCTGTGACTTGCAGATAACCCTGTTCCTTAACCTTCATTGATACCCCTGTATTACGGAAGTAGCTCCTCTAAGCTTTATGCAAAGCTGTGTATAGGTCTGTTTTGGTGACTGGCTATGTGGAAATAGCTATGATTATTCTGTCTCTCTCTGTGAACTTTTCTTTTCAGTGGATGGTGTGATATGTTCCAAGTGGAATCATAATGTTCTTATGCAAAGTTTCTATGTCGTTTCAATGAGTTCTACTCAAAGCAATGTTCAAACAGAAGCTCTGGGGCCCGCTGGTATTTCAGCCAAGAGAGTAAATATTTGGAATAGACACACTGCGGTAATTTTTCTTCTCCTGGCAAGAACATTGATTTCTTTCATGCCCTGTTGTCAGAGGCTGGCACTCGATACCACCTGTGGCTCACACTGGAATTTGAGTCTAGGTTGGTATTTTCTTTTCTACTAATATGTGTGAGCATGCAAGCAGGTGTGGATGTCTGTGTCTGAAGTGCTGAGTGAAGAAATGACACGGGCTCCATTAGGCACTCAAGTTACGTGGATCCCAGAGGAGAGACAAGTAGGACCCTTATGGCCACAGCATTCTGCAACAGTGATTTGTTTGAAAGTGGTGTTGTTTTTCTTTCTAATGATCTGGTTTTATTTATGTCTGTGGGCATTTGCCTGGGTGTCTGTTTGTGCACTACATGTGTGTAGATGCCTGCACAGGCCAGAGGAAGGTGTTTTATGCCTTGGAACTAGAATTACAGGTGGTTGTGAGCTTCCCTGTGTGACGAGGAGGAATGAACTCCTGTCCTCCCTGAGGACAGTGCACGCATAAACACTGAGCCTTTTCTCTAGCTCTTCAAAGCATTTACTCTATAGGCAAATCTTCTCAAATGGAATATCACCTGCAAGCCCAATAAGAAAAACAGTCAAAGCAACAGGGTTCAGGAAATAGGCCAAGCATTGTCTAAAACAGACATCGTGTTTAACTCTATATTCAGGTTTATTTAACTCTCAAATGCATGAGGTAGGTGTTGGTTTTAAAGATGAGGTCTAAGGTAGTCTAGGCTAGTCTTGAACTCCCTGTATAGCCAAGGATGGACCTTGAACTTCCATTCTTCCTGCTTCTACCTCCTGAACACTGGGATTACAGGCATGTACCACCATGTCTGGTTTATGTGATGCTGGGAATGGAAGCCAGGGCTTCATACATGCTAAGGCTGTATGCCCTGGTCCGGGTGGGTATTCTTTACACACACCTTTTAAAGGAGAAAGAGAGTTTAAATAACTTCTCAAAACTACTGTCTCCCAAGTGAATGATCTCTGTGTATCCCCAGGCATAAAGCCAGAACCCATGCCTGAGGCCACAGAAGCAAACTTGTACTGTGGTGGAGGCCGCTCCCAGAAATCATTTCTGTTTGGTCCTCACTCACTGACTCTGTCTGGAACTTCTGTCATGCCCCCAAGGCACCAGAGAGCACACAGAAGCATATTGTGTTGACATGTAACTGACAAAGGGAATGTTAGTCACTTTCTAAAATCTCTTTTAAAAAAATATTTGCTTTTAAAAAGTTACTTGTGTATATTATGAGAGAGAAGGGGGAGGGAGAAGGGGAGAGGGAGAGGGCGAGGAAGGAAGACACGTTATATGGACATTAAGAAAGTGTCCCAAGGCCCCAGAAGAGGATGCTGGGTCCATTGTAGCTGGAGTTATAAGTGAGTATGATTCTAGCTGCTTGCCTAGAACTTAATTTGGACCCTCTGCAAGAGGGCTATTTGTTCTTAATCCCTGAATCATCCAACCCCACCCAAAGTACATTGTTAAATAAGTGACTGGTGTCAGTTAAAGATTTGTGTATTTCATTTTCAGCAGGCATGCCTCACCATTACTCTGCTTCTGAAGATGGTATCATAGTGTTTTACCTATATCCAATCCCTTCCTTCCTTCCTTCCTTCCTTCCTTCCTTCCTTCCTTCCTTCCTTCCTTTTACTTTTTGAGCAAGTAAGGCTACACAATGTTTTTAAAAAATGTGTTGGTATTGATTTTATATTTATCATTTACATTTCCTTTGATACTACAGCTAAAGCTATGCTATCATTATTCCAAGTAACCTCCCTGGTCAGTAAACACCAGTGCATCATCCACCCTAGGATGGGCTGGGCTTGAGAATCAAAGAACTTCTACTGTGAATAATTCATTGTGTGTGTATGTATGGGTGCACTGTGTGGGATGTGCACGTGGAGGCCAGAGGGCAACCCCAGGTATTGTTCAGGTGTCACAAATCTTGTTTCATTAGAAAAAAATTATTTTTATTTTAAATTTGTGTGTGTGTGTGTGTGTGTGTGTGTGTGTGTGTGTGTATGTATGTATGTGAGTATGTGTGTGTATGTGTGTGTGTATAGAGGTTTGTGCACATGAAGGCAGGAACCCTGTGGTCCAAGGAGAATGTTGCATCCTGTAGAGCTGAAGTTTCAGGGACTGCTCTGTTTAGGTGCTGAGGATGACAGGGGTCTTCTGCAAGAGTAGCGAGAGCTTTTAACTGTCTCCACTTCTGTGATGTCAGCTCTATGTCTTGTTATTCCATTATCTAGTGTGCCTATTAAATGCACTGTGTCTCTTTATCCCAGACACAGAACTAAATATCTGTAGTGAATGATATGATTGCTAAGTAGAGGGATTAAAGAGAAAAACTAAATGACTCTGGGAGTTTACAGGATAAGAGTCATTCCAGATACGTCATGATCTTAGACGTCCTAGAGATTAAATAAGCTCCCAGCTCCTGAGTATTGTGTTAGTTAGTCTGTATCATCTGAAATCCATCCTCTTTGCTGTTCTAACTTGCTGCTCACACCCTACTTGAGTGAAAGAGTAATTAGAGGTGCAATCAGAATCTTGACTTAATCTTGACTCATCCCAAATGTTGTAATAGCTAATGTCTTATCAGCCAGGACTAGCTCAGGGCTGCATCAAGAAAATGATACACGTATTAATCCAAGATCGCTTGTATTTGTGTTCAGTCCTTTGCTCGTCTTCTCTAGTCGTGTGTATTTTACAGGTAGCACTGTTCATGGTTCTGTAGTTGTGTTACATACAGTTCTGTAGGTGTGCGGCGCTGATCCATCCAGGTATGCAGATGCCATACCATGGAATCACTTCTGAAAGTTGTCTGTCAGCCCCATGTTGAATTAAGTCATGCCTTGAAGATACAGGAAAATATTCTCCTTTAACAAAGCCCTACTATGAAGACTTGGGATGAAGTTCAGTTGGCCGAGTACTTGCCTGGCATGTACTCTGCCAGGCAGGAAGCCCTGGCTTCCGTCCCTAGCACCACATAAACTGGTGTGGTGGAGCTTGCCCGTGATCTCAGCATTTAGGAGATAGAGGTGAGAGGATCAGAAGTTCAGGGTCACCTCCGGCTACATAGTGAGTTTGAGGCCACTTTGAATTACTTGAGATGCTGTCTCACAAAGCTAAGGAGGGAGCTGGAGAGACGGGTTAGCAACTAAAGACAAGTAAGAGACTACAGTTTGGGTCCCTAAACCCTGCTTAACTGCTGGATGGGCATGGCATTTTGCTTTAATTCTAGTCTTGGAAGTCAGAGATAGGAGATTCCCCAGGGCTTGCTCACTCATGAGACTGCCTGTATCCATGGACTCTGGGTTTTATTGAAAGATTTTTGCCTCAAAGAATAAAGTGGAAGATTGATCAAAGAAGATTTCTAATATTGACCTCAGCTTTCCACATGCATACACACATATATGTGCACTCATACACATGTGTTCCTGCACATGTATATATATGCACAGCACACACATACAAATGAAGAAAAAGAACAAAGGCAGGGAGGTTTCAGTACAAAATCCTTTAGTTAACCATTCAGTCAAGAATTGTTTTCTGTTTATCTACTGTGTGTTAGGGTATTATCGGGTGCTGAGGCACACAGTAATAGGCACTGGGTTCTGGGGTGATCATATCAAATGATGCTAGTTCTAGGAATTATTCCACAGTGCTTTTCCATGCCTCGGTGGCATTTCCCAACACTGTATGATAGTGGAGGGAGCTGAGGAATAGTGTTGCGTCCCGTGGTATGGCTAGTAGGGGCAGTCTGAGCTTCTGACTCAGGACACCTAACTCTGTCTATGTCCCTAAGCATTGCATCTCACTTCCTGTCCCCCGATCTGCCCTGATCTCCAGTGGAAAACAAAAAGAAAACTCCCCTCGCAGTTGTTTACAGAGGGTGGTCACAGGTTCATCTCTGTTAGCATTCACATTCTCTGTATTAGTGATGCTTGAAAGCAAACATTCTTAAGATAAGTGACTTTTCATTTCTTATCACCCATGGCCCAGCCAAATAGAATGGAAGGAAGAGGCGCATACACGGCTCACCTCCTGCATCTGCACTTATCGTTTAGAAATTCTGCCCTCTTAATCTGAAGTATCTTTGTAGGTATTCTCGGAATTTAACTGCAGTGTAAGCCATGGGTGTGTGGAACAATGAAGGAATGCTTACTTTGGAAGTCATTTATAAATATTTGTAAAATCCTTCGCTAGACACACAAGCCAGATTCTGTCTTGAAATTCTGTTATCCAGTTCCCAGATTGCCCCCATATCTGAATGTGCCTACTGATCAAGCCAAACACCCAGAGCCTTAAGAATGTAAGGATGCCAGATGAGAAGCCCCTGAACCCTTGCTGGGTGATGCTACGAAGACTTGGGTTCCTGGGAACGTTTATTTTATCACTCAGTTATTGTTCACAATCTGCCACCCACTCAAAGGTTTTCTTGGTTTTATTGCAATTTTTCTGCTTTCTGGGATATCACTGTTCTCCCAAGCACTTTCCCACCCAGACAGATAACAGCATTTGGTGACAGCCTTCGGTTTCATTACCACCAAGAGGTCTCGCAGGTATCTGGTTTCTCTGTGTAGGCTGATCTCTGACTATGACTTATTTAACCTGTTATTTATTGGCCCATAAATTCGGTTTGCCTCTGCAAAATAACTCACTAATTCTTCCAGCATGAAAAGCTTCAAAGATATTTATCAGCACACTTGTAAGTAATACAGCTGAGAGGCTCCTGGTCTATTGTAAGTCCATTTAGTAGAGGGATCACTAGCCAATTGAAGTGACTCGAGTTCCAGTTTTCAAGGTTTCTGACTTGAGGGGTATTCAAAAATGAAAGAAATCAGATCGTTAAGGAAAGTATTATCCCAGGTTTCTATAGGCATCTCAGAAGTGAAACTGGGGGACACGTAACTTACTTGCTGACCAAACATGAGTACCTGAGCTTGATCCCCGGAAACCACATATAAAAAACCCAGACATGCTGTCAATTGCTTGTAATCCCACCACTGGGGAGGGAGAGAGAGCTGGTTCCTTGGGCTCACTGGCCACTCCAGCCTATTTGGTGAGCTCTAGGCTAGTGAAGGACCTGTCTCAAAAACATGGGTTGTGTTTGAGAAATGACTGTGGTTGGTATCTGTCCTCCCTATATATGAATGCACACACATGTTCACTTACACACATGTGAGCATGCACACACATGAACATGTGTGTGTGTACATACAAGGATAAGAATATAAGAAAGGTCCCTATCCAGCAAAAGAGACGCATTTCAGATAATTCCTAGGCTAAAGCACAAAAGAGAAAATGCGATCATTAGCTGAGCCAAGTTAAGGTCTAATTTATGAAATTAAATGCATTAAAACTTTCAACAGTTCAAAGAACTTTTATGTTAACTTGTTTGTGTATTTCAGAACTAATTGTGCAGTGTATTTATCAAGAACCACAGCAATGTTCTGATTCTTTGAGCTGTTAATTCTCATATTGGAATTCTAGCATAGGAAAACACACAATGTTGCTTCTCATATTTGTGTGTTTGTATGGTGGTGTGTATGTGGTGGGTAAGACCATGCATGATCATGCAGAGACGGGAGGCTTACACTGTGTGCCTCCTTTGAGATAGGGTCTGGAGTCTCTCAGTAGATCTGGAGTTCATCAGATGGCCAAGCAAGTCCTTGGGAATCTCTTATCTCTTGGAGCGTGTCTAGAATTCTGTACTTGTTCTGGGAATTAAACTTACATCCTCATGTTTGTGGTGCAAGTGCTTTACCCACTGAGCCATCTCCTCAGCCCTATGACATTGTTTAAAATACTATAAAAATAAGATGGCTAGGAGTACAGCTATAACTGAGGGCATGCTCTTACTACTTTCAAGTTGTTATTAGATGCAGAAAGGAAAAATTCCTGTCATATATTACATTCAACATAAATATGTACTGATTGTGGTGCATATACCCGGTTCTAGGACTTCATTAGTGACAATATCACTGCCATTTTAGACTGAACCCTTGCAACAGAGAGTCTTGCTGGAAGTTAGAGATCTGTGAGATTAGTGTGCTTAGTGTACGTCTGAATCTTTATATGGAGTGAGCTTGCTTGTTTAAACCTTGTCTTACAGGGCTAAAGAGATTGCTCACTGAAAAAGAACACTTGCTGTACGAGCATGAAGACCTGAATTTGAATCCTTAGCACCCACATAAAAATCCACTGTGGTGGTGTCCATACCAGTGGCACCAGTGCTGAGGGGAGAGCAAAGATAGGAGTATGAGTGGAGCTTGCTGGCTATCAAAGAAATAAGGCAGAGAACTATTAATCAGGGCACTCGATGTCCTTCTCTGGTTCTGTATTAAACATACAAAATAAAACTTGTCTTGACCAGTGTTGTTGGGAGTGTAAACTAATGTATGACTTTGGAAATCAGTATGGAGGGTTTCCACAAAGTTGAAAATGAAAATAATATGTGATCCGTTTGGACCATTCCTATGCATATACCCCAAAGACTGTACAGCTTACTTCAGAGATGTTGGATCATCTATGTTCATTGCTGCTCTTTTTACAATAGCAAGAAAAGTAGAACCAACTCTGTTGTAGGATATTTTATCACACTGTGAGCCCTGAGATTGTGTTACTTACTGAAAAAAAATGCTGTTTCTAGTTGTGGTGTGGCTCAGCCTTAGCACACACCTATAATTCCTCTGGCTAGAATACATATATACCCTTAGTACACACCTTTAATTCCTAACAATGAAGAGAAAGTTAGTTGATTGAAGGACAGCACACCTATGGTTGAAAGCCATGTCTACTTGAGGGGCAAACAAAGTGATGAATCAGAGAAAGATTTGACAGAATAGGATATGTCCAACTTTCATCAGAAGAGAGAGGAAAAAGAGGCTACTTAATTGACAACAGCACAGAGAGAAGAAAAAGGAGGCAGTTTTACTGAGACAGTGATATAGAGACAAGCTGCAGAAACAGGCTAGACACAGGTGAAGGCAGAAAGAGCCAGATGATTAGAAAAGATAGACAGAGATAGAGGTCAAGCATAGGAATTCAGGAGAAGCCTAGTGAAGACAGATTAAATTAGTCAGCTTGGAAAGGAAATTTGAGCCAGGACAACTGAGTTGACCAGCCTATTAGAGATCAGAGTTAGCAAGGGTGAGCTTATTCAGCAGTAAGTCTCAGAGGCTGAAAACATTCTAGGCCTGGGTTAGGTTGTATGGAGGCTAGGAACCAGGTCTAGGCCTAGGTTACAGACAGAGGCAGCGAACCTCAGAGATAACAATTACAACAGGAGAATAAAAGATGCTTTTACACAACCTAGCTATCCATCCACAGCTGAAGTGATAATGGGAATGTGGGCCATATATATATATATATATATATATATATATATATGATGTAATTCTATTTACCTGTAAAGGAAATGCAATTATAGAGTTTACAGGAAAACAGATAAAACTGGAAAAGGCTCTACTAAGCAAAGTGGCCCAGTCTAAAGGATGGACAGTTCATGTCTCTCTCGTGTGTTGATCTTGGCCTCTGCTAACATGTCTACGTAGGGGAAGTAAATATGAATAAAGACCAGGAAGTTAGAGGATCATGAGATGGGGTGGGAGTGGCGGTGGGGCTGGGAGTGGGTGTAGGGGGAAGAACCCCTTTGAAGGAGCTTGGAAGCAGGATATTGGGGCCAACGGGTACAAAAGCTAAGTGAAGAGTGAATGGAGAGAGAAATACCCAAGACCATATGTATGAAAATTCCATTTGGAAACCAGGAATTTGTAATCTAATTTACAGCAAGATAGTTTAGCAGGCAAAGACACCTGCCACCAAACCTAGCATCCTGAGTTTGATCCCCGGGTCCCATATAGTTTTTGTCTGATCTCCAGATATATACCCCTCCTCAGCCCAAATACATATGATGTTATAAAAATAAGCCATAACATACCACACCAAAAACGATAACAAAAAGCAAAACGACATGAAGTTCTTGGTGTTATACTTCCTAAACCATGGTAATGTAAGATTGCAAAATAAGTCAACATTGGTTAAAAACATCTTTTAAAACTGCCTGTCTTGAACAGGCTACTTGATGGTGTTTGGAGCTGTGTCAGTGTGAAGTGGGTAACTCTGGTGCTGAGTTTGTCTGAGGTTTATCACCCACAGGCTAGGAACATTCCAGCAACCTGTAAGAAAGCAGGACTCTCAAAGCTCTCTGATATTTAATTCGAGAAACTGAACTGATTCCAGAGTTTGGGTCTTGCAGCATTTCTATACCCAACATTTGAAGTTCTGTGGAGGTTTATTTTCTTTGACCTAACTGTTTTGGATAATGACATTTCTGCTTTTCACACTGTTTTGTTTTGTTTTTCTAATCTTGTATGGTAGAAACATCATGAATAATTGATGACTATTTTTATTGTATTTCATGAAACTATAATGACGGTAGGTTTATTGTAGGAGACGAATAATGTGGTTTATTAGTTGGGCTGTTCTTTTGTAAACTCAGTTGTCTCCTCTTCAAAGTTTAATGAGCTTTCCTGTGACGAAGAACTCATTTGGTATTTAAAGAAATTTGTTTGGGGGACTGGGGGATGCTTCAGTTGTTAAGAGTGCTCACTGCTCTTACAGAGGACCTGAACTAGGTTGCCATAACCCACAAGGGGGAGCTCACAATCACGTGTAACTCTCACTTCAGGGAATCATATGCCCTCTTCTGGCCCCTATGAGTATTGCACCTATGTGCACATACCGACAGGTGGACACCCATATACACATAAGTAAAAATAAAATAAAACTTAAAATAGAAAAGAAGAAAACGTGTGTTGGACTTTGCCTGTGAATGTCTAAGCAAAAGTGAAGAAATGTTGTCATCCTAAATTCAATGATTTGGGTATTTATTTTCCTTGATCAATGTGTTTAATGGCTATGTTCATTAAAGAAAAATATACTGTGGGAGAGCAGGAGGTAGCGGGAATCAAAGGAAGATTATCTTGCATTTCTACAAGATTATAACATCCGGATTCATATTATTAGGTTATTAGGTGGTTGATTCTGACTTTGAGTTAAGCTCGGAAACCATACATTAGGAGAAAGGGGAAAGTCTTCCCCTTTGAGAGTATTTTCTAACTGAAATACTTTAATTCTTGATTGAAATAGCTCTCTCTCTCTCTCTCTCTCTCTCTCTCCCTCTCTTTCTCTCTCTCTCTCTCTCTCTCTCTCTCTCTTTCTCTCTCTGTGTGTGTGTGTACACGTACATGTGCCTGCTCATATAAGCGGAAGCTAGAGGTTGACATTGAATGTCTTCTTTGGTCACTCCCCACCATCAATTTTGTACAAGGCCTCCTATCCAGAGCTTACCAGTTCAGCTAGATGATATCACCAGTGACCCTGGAATCCCGAGTCTCTGTTGTCTAGCAATGTTGGTTTTTATGAATTCTGGGGATAGAACTCAGGTCCTCATGTTTATAGACCAAACACCTTACCAACTGAACAATCTCTCCTACAATTCATGTTGAATATTTTAAATTCATGTATGAATACACATTTATTATTGTTTGGGGGGACTTTTCTCTCGACCTTGCTTTTTTTATTTTTTTTTTAAACATAGCATCCTGTCTAGTTTTATATCCTGTCACTGTAATAAAATACTCTTAACAAAAGCAATTTAACAAAGAAAGAAAGTTTTGGTTCATAGTTTCAGGTTTATAGTTTGTTATTTCAATAAAATTAAGATGACAGGGACTTGAAACAATGAGTGACATCACAGCCATAGTGAAGAGCAGAGAGCAATGAATTAAAGTATTCATGCTAGTTCTGCTCACTTTCTTCATCCTAACACAGTCCAGGATCTCCTGCTTAGGGGATGTTGCCACCCTCAGGCTACTAAGCAAGATAAACTCAAATAGACTTTGCCCATAGGCCAGCATGGTATAGAAGATTCCTCATTGATACTCCCCTGCAAATGAGTCTAGATTTACATATATTGTGTGTATGTATGCGTATTTTGTCTACATGTATGTATGTATATCATGTGTACGTGGAAGTCAGAAGAGAATGTCAGGTCCCCTGGAATTGGAGTTACAGATAGTTGTGAGCCAACATGTGCATGCTCTGAACTGAATTCAGGTCCTCTGAAAGAGCAACAAATGCTCTTAACCACCTCTGTGGCTCCTAGGCAAACCTTTCTGAGAGAATATATAAAGGCCAACATCACATTTTTTTTTTTTTTTTGTAATTTGTGCTTGATATCCCATGGGGCATGATCGTCTCCAACTGTGGCTATCCTGAGGGTCATTCAGTGAGGGTGCTTAGTGTCATATTGTGAAAGGCAGGACTTCAATCTGTCACCTTACACGTCTACTCATGAGGTAGATCCTAAAAGTGAGTGCTTTGTGAAGGAGAACAGATTCTAAATGTTCATAGATATGAACTAATTATCTTCCAGAAAATTATAAACTTTCATTTTCTAATGACACAAAGAGTGCCTGCTTCCCCACACTCTTCAATAGGATTTGGCTGTTACTAGTGTTTATAATTTTAGTCATCTAGTACATAAAGTACTTGAATTTTTTATGGTAAGATGCATATATTTTCCAGTGCACATTAGCTGTCGCCATCTTTGATGAGTTACATATTCATATCATCACCCAGGTTTCTGGTGGGCTCTGTTTCTTTATGTTACTTGAGTTATCTTTATACTTGGTCTTATTTTATTTTTATAGCAGTTAGAAATATCTTGTTTTGTTTTAGTTTAGTTCATAGGCTTAAAATGTTATTGGTTTTATATAATTTGCATATCATTTTCTTTCTTTGGCTTTTGAGTCTCTCTCCTTTACTCTGAATTTACAAAAACACAGTCTTAATGTATTCTCACAAACCAGTTTTAATTTTCAGGGTTTGTATTCCTTTTTTTTTTTTAAAAGATTTACTTAATTGCACTGTATGTGTATTGGTATTTTGTCTGCTTGTATGTGAGTAAACCAGTGACCATGGAGTTACTGATGGTTGTGAGCTATCATGTGTGTGCAGGGAATCAAACCGAGGTCTTCTAGAAGAGCAAGCAGCCAGTGCTTTAAACTGCTGAGCCATCTCTCCAGAGCCTATATTTATTTTTTAAGACTTTTTTTGGACCTATCTTTCAAAAATTTGGGTTTATACATTGTGTGGAATGGAACCCTGGAGAACTTATTCCATCTACAAAAACAAAGATCTTAAAATATTTTATTGAATTATAGAAATTTATTATTAATTTATTAGTTAATGCATAGTTTATCTTCTAAATGTTAATTTTACCAAACTTTTATTAAAATCACCATAACCAAGCTCACAATTCCGATTTTAAGACTTTCTATTTTGTCCTTGCTATAGAAGCAACTACCTTAATGTTTGTGTTCTGATGTTTTAAATAATGTTTTAATATCTTGTAGAACAGCACTTCCTTAAGGGCCTTGAGAATGAATGGTTTTGCATATTCATTCTTCCATATGAAATTTACAGTGATTTTTTTTTTTTTGTCTGCAACCCTCAATTGCCCAAATAATCTTTTTGCACTTAGATTTTATTTTTGCATTTTTTTTCTTTTTCCCCCCTTAGGTTTTTTTTTTTTTTCATGTTTTCTGGGTGACCACATGCACAGTTATTTCCTGTGATTCTTCTGTCTCATATGCATAAAAGATGCTTGCTCATTTTTTGTGCATAGTGTCCAGAATACTACTTAACACACACACACACACACACACACACAGAAAGAGGGGGGATATTTATATTAAAATATTTTTGTTGTGTTTATAATTCTGGTTTCTGACAATGTGTATTTTATAATCAAAACATATCTGCTATTTCAGGAAGGAAATTTTAGTTACTCTATCTCATTGTCCTGTATTCCATTTGCCATCTTGGCTTCTTTTGCAGATGATGTCAGTGCTCATTGTGCTAGCAGCTTAGAATATTCTTTCTGTAATCAGAGTCCCTTTTCTCTGATAAGTGTGTGTGTGCGTGTGTGTGTGTGTGTGTGTGTGTGTGTGTGTGTGTGTGCAGGGGTACTTGCACATGCATAGGCTTGTGTTTGTAGGTTTGTACACATGAACGTAGTACTATAGTACCCACATAGGCCACAAGCGAGTGTTGGAGCCCTGGAGCTGTACTGCTTCACAATTGGGAGCTGCCCCACATGGGTGCTGGGAACTGAACTTGGGCCCTCTCCTGGAACGTCAAGTGCTCTTCAGTACTTAGACATTTCTCCAGCCTAACACATTGTTTTTGACTTGCTTACCTGGAAGCCACTTTCTCCAAATACCAACTCCATAAACTCTATACTGGTGCCTGTCAGACAGCCCAAACCTTGTATTTCAAAACAGTTCCCCTGCATTCCAGAAATCCCCCCTTTCCCTTCTTTTTGTGTGTTCTAATTTTTGAAGTGTGAATGGGAAACTCTGAGGTCACTCAGGGTTATCCAGTTTAATCTTCCAGTGGGGAAATATTAGGAGCTAAGGATGGTACCCAACCATGTATATGGAGGAGAGTCTCGATGGAAAACACAGAGGCTGTTCTACTTTTTAACCTGGAGGCTAGTCTTCTGTAGAGCTCATTTGTAGGCAGTGTATCTAATCTAGGGCTATTCAACCTTTTGGCTTCCTGAGCGTATTAGTTTTTTCTCTTCCTATGATAAAATACTCTGAGAAAAGTAACTCAAGGGAGACAAGCTTTATTCAAGAGTGAAGTCCATCATGGTGGTGATGTTATAGCCACAGGAGCTTGAAATAACTGGTGCCATCCCATCCACAATTAGGAACAGAGAGGGACAAATGCTTGCTCCTGCTTGGCTCCCTCTCCCACTTTACAGTCCAGCGTCCCAGCTGGAGAATGGTGCCACTCAGGGGTCTTCCCACTTCATAACTATGATCAAGTTAATCCCCATAGTCATGCCTAGAGGCCTGTCTCCCAGCTAACTATATCCTGTCAAGTTGCCAATTAACTTAACCATTAGTCTCCTCTGGATTTTCTCTTTGATGGCATCTTGGACTCTGAACCAATGCTTGGCTGACCTAGCAGAATCTTATTACACTATGCCTTGCAATTTTCTTTGTCAAAATGCTTTGAAGAGTGTGCTCATCCTTTTAACAATGTCAGGTATTTGATAGAGGCTTGTTCCTCTTCCTTCAGGTTTAAACAAACTCTAAAAATAGTGTTTCTTTCCTACCCCTGAGCTGAGAGAGGTTTTGTAGAAATGAGGATGATTATTCTCTTTGTGTGTGTGTGTGTGTGTGTGTGTGTGTGTGTGTGTGTGTACGTGTGTACGAATGCATGTGGAATCAAAGGTAAGCCTTAGGTGTCATTTTTCAATCATAAACATCTTGAGTTTTGAGGCATGAACTCCCATTGGCTTTTATCATCTAGAGTTGGTTGGGCTGGCTGGCCAGGTAGCCCCAGGGATCTGCCTGTTTCTTCTTCTCAAGGACTGGTAGTCTAAGCATGCATCACCACACCTGGGTTTTTGACAAGGTTTATAGGGATCAAACTCAGGGCCTGATGCTTGTATAGTCAGCACTCTACTTCCTGAGGCATCTCTCCAGTGCCCTGGTGACTGTAATTAAGAGGTTTGTGGAGGCCTGACTTGTACATGTCTAACAACCCCTGGGCAGCATTAACACTCCTGATTTTACAGAGCAGCCTTTGAAGAGAAGGTCAGCTGTTTGCCAGTTTTGTGTTGGGGTTTCTGAACTCCACAATCATATAAAGTTAAAGCTTTATATCTGTTTTAAATTTTTCATCAAAAAATGAAATCTTGGGGTAGCAAGATGGCTCAGCGTGTCAAGATGCTTGTCACCAAGCATCATAGGTTGAGCTTGATCCCAGAGAGCCACACAGTAGAAGAGAACTGACTCTGTAAGCTGTCCTCTGATCTCTTTGTATAGACACACTCATGGACACACAACACACTAAATAAAGATATGTAATTCTTAAAAAATTAAAAAAATTGAGAAACCTATATTATTAAACCTATCTTTAAATATTGATGATTTCAAAGACTTAACTGGATCTTAAAGAATCAGAATCTTTTAGCTCAGAAAAATTGCAAAAAATTGGATCTAGTATGTGGAGTCTGAGGTGGATCTCTGAATGCTGGCAAATAAATACTGCGACTTTGGGGTACTGTTCTGCTTTACAGATCCTCTGTGATTTCTTATTAGAACTTAAATTCCTCCTTTTATCCTATAAATATAGGTATATAAGAGATAGAATGGGCATACTTTCCATATTTTATCTTTCAAAGGGAAGCTTCCTCAAGATTAAGGTCTGGGAATGTTAATAACATTTGCAGTTATTCTTAACAGGCCAATAGCTGCAGTCTCCAGAGATACTAGTCACAGTGTTTGAACGTGGACCACATGTTCTGCCAAGACTGCATGGGAAAGAGGCAGAGAGGAAGCCAGGTATGGGTGTTGTATACCTGTTATCCTGGGACCACAGGAGATTGATGCCAGAAGATTGTGAGTTGGTGCACGTCTCACAAAACACAGCCAAAACAAACAAACAAACAGAAGACCAGAGGTCACATAACACTTCATCCTTCTAGCTAGATGACAAGATAAATGATGCAAGCCATTTCTAATTGGGTGCAGAAACCCCTGGGCATTCAGCAATTAGTAGCAACAACTATGCCATTTATAATGTGTAATGTTCTCAATGCCACGTGTGCCATGTGTTTTTTTTTTTTTTATGTGCATAAAAAAGTTCTGAAAAAAAAAATCAGAAACAGAGCCTGGGGCTGGGGTGATTTCTCAGTGATTAATCAAGTGTAAAGGCAAGAGTTCAGAACCTTTGAACTCACATAAAGCCAGATGTGGTTGGTATCTTCCATTTGTAAAGCTGGTATTATTCCCTCAGTGAGATGGGAGGTAGAGACAGGGAAATACCCAGAAGTTTGAAAGCCAGCCATACTGTAATACACAATGGAAAAGAAGAGACTGTCTCAAACAAGGTGGAGCCAAGGTGGGCCTCTGACTTCCACCTGCCTTGCCTCGGCACATGTGTACATGGCTGTAGTCATGGGAATGTTCCTGGGTGTGCACATCCACAAAGATTTTTTTTCAAGCAAACAAAGTACATAAAGAGACACAACATGCTTGAATGTGCAGAAACTTCAGTTTCCTGACAATTTCACAGTCTCTGTGGGATGACAGCACACTGAGCTCAAATCACATTCTTAGGAGCTGATGGGCAGGTCCTGAAGGGACTTTCTGCTTTTGATCATTGATTGACTTAAAAATGTCTGCAGCCACAACCAAGGGGTGGGCATTAACCATGGGTCATCGATTTATATTGGAATGGTGGCAGTCGGTTAGTCCTTGTCAAACCTTATCCTTAAAGTGTCATAGTGGGCTGCAGATGCTGTTGGTCTTGGAAGTACTCTGGGAAGCAGGCACAGAAAACTCTGCAAAAAAATCGCTTCAAAGACCACCAGCCAATCTGCTTCCATAATCTCCTGAGCTTGGAACAGGACCCAAATTAGATGCACAGCCATCCTGGGGCTGTGTTTTGCAATTCAAATATCCCAGTACTTTCCATGACAGCCTCTCCAGGGGCTCTCCAGTGGTGGGGTCCTCTGAATGTTCACACATAAATGGGAATCTTTGTTCTCTGGAGCATGAAGCTGAGGGGAATTTGTATAGAAAGAGGGCTGTACTAGTACATTCAAGAGCCGCGCTTTGGTGGTAAATTCAAACTTTAAAGGAGAACAAAAATGTCCCCAATGAGTATCTTTCCAAGGCAGCCAGTAACTGATGCAGCTAAGGTGGCAGCTTGGTGAAGCCCCGTAGCTCAGACAGTCTCTCTACATTCCTTAAGAGAGCCATCGTCCATTCATTACGTGTCAGCAATGCTATGTTGGATGAGAAGTTCTGGAGTGACTAGGAATGTACGTGAGAGGTGCCTGTTTACCTTTGGCCAAGCCGGTTAGGCCTAAACTCATTCCTTTGGCTAGTAAAGAATGTGGCTTTGTCACATGATTTCTCCTCTTCCTTATCTTGAGAATGGGTCCCAGGCAATTACAGCTCTCTCCTTCCTCCCCCACTTCCGTTCTCATTATTCCCAGTCTCTCCTCCTGTCTGTGGCTGTGGGTGTTTGTGTACATGCAGTGAGTATGAAGGTTAGATAACTTGGGAGTCTCTTCTTCCCATCCTCCTTCCCTGGCTTTCAGGCTGTTGAAAGAGCCTTTACTGAACTGTCCTGCTGGCTCCCAGGCAATTTCTCTATTCATTAGTTTTATGTTACTTCAGTTCTCTGAACAGTCACTTACATTTGCAGCACTAATAAGTCCATAAAACGTAGTCAGTCTGCACCCTGAAGGCACCTTTGTTCAGATGTCCAGACTTTTGTTTTCTCCCAGACAAGGTCTGCTGGAGCCCAGACTGGCCTCAGACTTACTAGGTAGCCAAGAATATGCCACACGTGTAATCCTCTTGCAACTGCCTCGTAAGTGCCTGTAGGCATGAACCACCATACCTGATTTGTGTGGTGCTAGGAATAGAGCCCAGGACCTCATGCATCCTAGTCTTTCTACCAACAGTTACATCCCCACCCCAAGGTGCTCAGCTAGCTAAAGCTGTTGAGCTAACTTTTCAGGAGGCCTTGTGAAGTGGCCAGTCTCTTTGGTTTACTCTCTCGCAATGCTCCCTGTCTGTGGAACTATCTGTGTCTGAGCTGAGGCTTTGAGCACAGCTCTATGTAGTCAGCTCATCCTTTGGTTGCCAGCTCCTAATGTGGCCTAGGAGAGTTGTCACCTTCAGTGTTCTGTATTGATTACTGTCTGGTTGCTGTAATCAAGTACCTGACAGAGAACCTTAAGGAATAAAGGGTTTATTTGGGGGCTCAACTGGATTTGAGGCATCTGGTCACACTGGATCTGCAGTCAGGAGGAAGAGAGACTTGGATGCTGAGGTTTATCTTGCTTTCTCCCTTTATGCTGCCACCCTAGCCTTTGCAGTGGTAGTGCCCTGACTTAGGAAGGGTCTTCTCACTTCAGTTAACCTGATTTTAAAAGTTCCTCCCTAGGTATCCAGGAAAGTTTGTCTCCTAGTTGATTCTAGATCCTATCAAGTTGACAGTCCGTATCAACCTACTCAGCCAGTCATTAGGGGCTCTGTTCCTGGACATTCTGTCTTTCCCACACTACCCTATAAGGTGAGTCTCCTTATACTCTGTACCCTGGTAAAATGGCACAAGACTGTATAATTCCATCTGTCTCTGAACTAGACTTCGAGGCGTGGATTTGTTATTTCTTAGCTCCCACTGCCCAGTGCAGCAGACACTCAGTCCATGTTGGGAGGAATGAATGGTGGGCACTGGGTCCAGACTAGGTTGAGCTGAATTGAATAGAGCAGACACACCCACTCATGCCAGAGAGGTGGGATTGAGTGCAGGTGATGTAATAGCTCTTGACAGGGTAGTTAAATATTGACAGGCAGGAGGAAGCACACCAAAGCTAGTCACACACAGGGAAGCGAGGGCTGACAGTGCCTGTCAGATCACCGGGCTGAGGCTGAAAGTGGTTGTGGTGATCCAGGTGACCTAACTGAGGTGGCTCCTTGTATCTGTCTATTGCATCTGTAGAGGTAAGGTTGGAGTCGGGCTGGGGAGCTTAAGGTTGGCTAGAAGCCGTGGAACATGGGTTCTGTACTGCGGCTTGGCAACAACTTGGATTCCAGATGACTTCTCTGGCTACCAGATCATGTACACCTCAGCTCGTCATTACCTAAGACATGAAGCACAAATTCCACCTGGCCCTGAAGATTGGTGCCTTAGTGCCTCCTCTGAGAAGTGAGGTGCTGGTGGCCTTTTCTGAATGCTTGGGACAGGAATTCATCCACATGACTTCATTTGCCAGTACACTTTGATGGTAATGATTAAAGACATGTGTGTTGCATTCCAATTAGAAGGTCATAAACAAGTTTGCTCCTACCTGGGAGCTGTTCTACAGATTTAAGAGGGGCAGGGGGAGGGGAAAGGGAGAAGGAGGGACACCGGGCAACAGTTCAAGTATAATATGGAAAGAAGGCTCACAACGAGGGGGGGGCAGTCCTGTGTGAGCTAGAAAGGACCACAGACAGTGGGCAGAGGTGGTTTGGGTGAGCCTAACCCTGAACTGAGAACAGGGCTGTGTGTCATCTTGACTGGGAAAAGGGCTCCATGAAATTAGAGAAAGATTTCAATCAGCAGGCCTGGCTCAGATGAGCCTTTTAGGAAACAAGAGTTGGTGTCTTGCTTAGAACTAAGTAGTCCCGTGCAGTCAGCTCCATTTTGTTTATTCACTAGTTGCATGTATGCATGTATGTGTGCATGCATGTGCCTGAATGTGTGTGTATGTTTGCATCAATTCGTTCGTCTACCTTATTCCCTCGAGACAGGATTTCACTGAACCTAGAAGTAGACTGGCATTTAGCATGTCCCAGGGATCCCCCATCTCAGTCCTCTACAGTGCTCAGGTTACAGGCATGTGCTTGCAGTCATGCTTGGCTTTTTATGTGGGAGTTGGGAATTCTACCTCAAGTTCTTCTGCAAGCATTCTTACCCACACCCCCCCCAGCTTCATTCTTACCTGTCTTTTATGAGAGGGAGAAAATGATGAGTGACAAGGGACAACAACGAGGGGAAGGGCAGATTAGGTGGTTTGTATCCAGCTAAGGTGGCTTTTTCTTTATGAACTCTGTTTCTATTTCCACTGGGAATTTTGTGGACGAGACTGAGAGTAGGCAGATCTGTCTAACCTTGTCAGTAGCACTTTAACACTATGCTCTCCTACCTCATCTCCACAAGGTGTGATGATAAAACAGGAGGAATAGGAAAGTACCGCTCATCAGAAATGGAAGGAAGTGTCAGCATATCTATCACAGTTCAGAGAGTATGGGAATACAACAAAGTGGTCTTTGGACATTTGTTCTGTGAGTACGCATGCGTGTATGCATGTTTACACATCTTCCTATGTGTACATGTGTGTGTGTGTGTGTGTGTGTGTGTGTGTGTGTGTGTCTGTGTGTGTGTGTGTTTACCTATGTGGAAGCAGAGGCCAACTTCAGGTATTATTCTTTAGGAACCATCCACCGTTTCTTTGAGACAGGTCTCTTACTGATCCTGGAGCTCACTGATACAAATAGACTAGGTAAGCAATGCCTTTGAGCCCAAGGGGATTCCCCCTGTCTGTCTCTACCTCCCAGTGCTGAGATTGTAGGCACAAAGCACCATGTCAAGGGTTGTATTTTATTTTTAATGTGGGTCTTAGGAATGAGATTCAGGTCCTCATGGGCTCCTTAATGCCGGAGCCTGAGCCGGAGCCTAAGCAATCTGCTTACCCCTTGCATTCATTTTGAGTGATGTTTTCTCTCTAGAGAGATGAGACTTGGTCAAAGTTTTTCTTTTTTGCTTTTGGCTGGAATTCAGTATATCCTCAGCCTGAACCTATGCTGAGGGATACAAAATTCCCCAGCTTTATTCCTATGCTATGCCACTTAAACTTATCTATTATATTCGTCTTTTGAAAATTCTTAGTTCAAATTTACCCATTGCAAGCACATAGATGGCAGACTTTTCTAATTCTGTTATTTTGGGACTTCATGAAGAGCTATTTCCCACTGAGAAGCTCAGAACTACAGAAGCCACCTTTGGGTGAAGGAACTGTGAGCTGGCATATGCCACCCAACTCTGTCTTATATTAGGTAAAGACCAGGAAAGGCAAGAATATAAGAGAAGCCTCTCTGAAATAACACCCCTGGATCTCAGCTTGCCTAGATCCTTCTTGGCCTGCATGTGAGTGAGCTGTTCATTGAAAATGTTCTAAGAGCCTGGTTCTTTTGTTTTGGAGGAGCCCTGAGGTCTGATTTGTGATGGTTGAATATCTGGTGCCTTAGTCATTTTTTATTGCTGTGACAGAACACCCTAAGAAAAGCAGCTTAAGGAAGGAAGGGTTTGGTTTGGGTTCACCGTTTTGAGGGCACCTGGCAGTTACTAAAGTGAGAGGGTCTTAGTAAATGGAATAGAGACAATCCTCAAGTAATGCCCAGGAGCCTGTATCCTATGTGAGTCTATCCCTCATCAAGTTGGCAACGGAGACCAAACATCTCACCTGGGGTCTGAGTGGTTTTTACCCCCCTTGGTTCTCCAACCCATCCTAGGAGATGAAACCTATTGTCTCTTTGACAGTGAAGCCAATTGAGATTCTGGGCATGTTCAGTGGTGTCTCATAGTTGATTCGATGCAGAAGTGGAATCAGATGTCTATCCCCTAAGGGAGTTGTCAATCACTTAGCCACAGAGACAATCCCCATAAAATCACCAAAGAGAAATTCGAGGTGTGTCAGCTTCTAACGGCTCCCTCTCAGAGACTGTTGCCTGTTGAGCCCAGTTAATGAGGCGCAAGGTCTTACATTGCACATGTTTAAATAAGGAGGGTATCCACATCGCGCGCTCTCTCTCTCTCTTTCTGTGTGTGTGTGTATACATGTTTGTGTGGGAGGTGCAGGTATACATGTATGTGTTCATATGCATGTAGAAGTCATGGGTTGACTGTAGACATTCTTCTCAGTTACTCAACATCTTATTTGTTCAGACAGATCTGACATTACATCTAAAGCTCACTGATTCAGCAAGGCTAGTTGGCCGCCTAGCACAAGGACATCCCTGTCCCATCTCCCCAGCACTGAGATTGCAGCTGAGCTCTGCTTTACCAAACTTTGTACATGAGTGCTGGGATCTGAACTCAGATGGTCAACCTTGCATTTGTTTTGTTAAGCGAGCCCTTTACTGATTGAGCCTGGCTCCAGTGCCCGGACATCTCTTCCCCCCCACCCATTCTTTCTCTGAATTTAGGCAAATTGATCTTAAAGCTCATGAAAAAAAAAAAGTCTTCGCTTTAAAATTTCTGTAAAAAATGTGTTATCCCATCAAGTACCTGAGGCACTTTATAGCCCTTACTATGTGAAATCTCCCACTTATGTTAACAGATTTCTCACATTGAAGTTTACATCTGTTTTCCATTCCTGGCTATTCCCTTTCTTCTCACTTGAAATGGTTGAACAGCTGGCCTTATTCACTGCATAATGGCACTTCCACTATTATGGCCCATTATTATGGCCCATTTGACCCCTCTAGCTGGCTTTCTCTTCTCCAGGCAAAATCCCACCAGGGTTGTTCAGCCTCTACTCCCAGGTCCTGCTTCTCCAGCTTTTGATTTACACCGTGAGCTTTTGATTTACACTGTGATTCTCTCGGTCTTTCCATTGAAGGACCATGACGACAACGGCTTCATCTCTGTGAGCTCACAAAGCCTGGGGCTCCCATCCCTAGCCCACTGATTAGCGTTTGGTGTTACCTCTCCACCGGGAGAGACACCTGCCACCAATCTGGGAGTTTCTGGGCCAGTGTGGCTGACTGACCTACTGAACTTGCAAAATCAACCTGGGAAAATGGGTCAAGGGTTGATGAGTAACTGTGACATATTAATAAGAGCCTTGCAGACTCACCTTGCAAGACAGATGCACATGTGTTGGAGGGGGGGCAATTGGGGTTAATGAGAAATTGTCCTGTGTGACTGTTAAAAATCAGGAGCTGGCCTTCTGGGAGGATCTAATCAGAGTGCCAACTGTTGGGAGTCATTATTGGAACACAGATGAGTCCAGTGGAAGGAAATGTCCTGTGGTCTGGAAAGAAAGAAGGAAAGAAAGGGAGAGAGGGAGAGAGGGAGGAAGAGAGAGAGAGAAAGAGAGAGAAAGGAAGGGCAAATGCTGCCTTCTTTTGCTTTAAAATATACTGCTATGGAGAACTAAAATGTTTATTTTCATGATTCATTTATAATTCCCGTAAATAAAATTTCACTTTTGAAAAAAAGAGCAAATTTAAGTGACTTTTAAATTTTGCACTATTTATGTATGTTTTTCTGTATGTGTATGAATGTATGTATGTATGTATGTATGTATGTATGTATGTAAATATGTATATATGTGTCTGTTCGTCTGTCTGTCTGTCTGTCTGTCTATCCATCCATCTATCTATCATGTGTATATAGTCACATGCCAGAGTGCATTTATGGAAATTAGAGGACAACTTCTGGGAGTCAGTTCTCTCCCAGTATATGAGACTCAGGTATTGAACCCAGGTCACCAGACTTGGCTGCAAGTGCTTCTACTCAATGAGCCATCTCTCTGGCCCATAAAGTAACATTTTTAAAGTGAGGCATCTAGCAACCTTTTAATAAAAATTTTACTTTTCACCAATCCAATTTTGGGCATTTCTCTGCCCTCGGGGACATACAAAACCCAATGACTGAGCAGAAATAAAATGGAAAGTTGCTGCACATAGAAGCCTTCTTTTCTTAAACTCGGGAAGCCTCACATAGCGTGGGAGAGTTTTCTCCATGATAATCATTGACTCAGGGTCCTAAGTATGTCTCACGCGAGGCTTAGGAGGGTCTGGACTGAGTAACAATCTTACAGACCAAGAAAACAAAACTCAGTCTAGAAAATCTGTGTTTCACGACCATTTCCACACAATAGCAAACTAAACTAGTGCTTTGGGTTTTTTTTTTTTTTTTTTTTTTTTTTTTTTATGTCAGATCGTTATCTGTGACTTCAGAGAAACAGCAAAGGGGACCCACGGTCTGGGACTTTTTTCTGTGTGTGCATGTGAACATTGAGCAGTATACTCCTGAGTGCGCACAGAGAGTTCACATCGGCATCTCTATTTCCGCCATATATATACACGTATATGTGTGCGTGCGTGCGTGTGTGTGTGTGTGTGTGTGTGTATATATATATATAAAAAGAGAGAGAGAGAGAGAGAGAGAGAATATATACACGTATATGTGTGCGTGCGTGCGTGTGTATATATATACATATATATATATATATATATATAGAGAGAGAGATGGTCTCTATTGCTGGCCATGTAAGCTAGGATGGCTGACTGGCCAGAAGCCCAAGGACTTGCCTGTATTTATCCTCCTCCCTCATGGCTGGGGTTACACATACAGATGCACACTGCCGCTGTGTTTGGCTTTTATGTGGGTGCATGAGGCTCTCATGCTTGTACAGCAAATGCTTTACCCTCTGCGCCATCTCCCTGACCCCAGTCCAGGGCTTCTGTTGCCTGGGGTCCTTTCCCCTAAGAGCACAGAAGGCAGTTTTTCTCATTAAAAGTACTCAGTTATCAGAAACATGAAAAGGTAGTTAGAGGGATAGCTCAGTGGTTAAGAGAGCTTGCAGCACAAGTCTGAGGCCTGGAGCTCAGATCAAAGTACCCTTGTAACAAGCTGGGAGTCTAGTATATATGTAAGCCTGTAACCCCAGCTCCAAGGGTGTTGTGGATCACTGGGGCTTGCTGGCTTCCAACCTAGGTTAGAAAACTGGAGCCTCTGCTTCAGTTTAGACTCTGCCTTAAAGGTGTAAGTGGGAAGTAATAGAGGATACCCAATGCCCTCTCTTAGCCTCTGAGGGCACAGACATATACAACCACGTGCTAGTGTGCATGTACTAGTGTATACACACAAACACACACAGAGCTAAATAAATGAAAATATCTTTTTTTTTTAAACCACCACAAGTGCATGGCATTTGTTCTCCTTGGGGAATTGCTAGGGTGCCTTTGTTTTTCAGAATTCACTTCTGCTGCACATATACAGAACATTTCTCATTTTCTGGATTCTGGAAAGCTAGCTAATGAAAGAAGACGAGCCACTCTCCAAACAGGGTGCTTTGTCTCACTGGATCCAGAGCCCCGCTCAATGTCTGGCACAGAGAAGGGGTCCCTGGGTGTTTATTGAGCAATAATCAACCACAGTGCCATGAGGGGGCAGAGGAATCCTGAGGATTATCAGCCAGATGGAGCCTCAAGATTGCTTAGTAGGAGAGAAAATTGTTTCTGCACAGAAACTAGAAATGTTCCTTTCCAGGAGACAGCTGGGAGGGCACACAACAGGTCATTCTCAAAACTCAGGTGCTCCCAGGCAGAACCAGACTCTATTTTACATTTTAACTTATTTTGTGTGCTTATATGTCATAGTGCACATGTGGAGGTCGGGGGACAACTTGTGGGAATTAGTTCTTTCCTTCTACTGGGGTCCTGTGGAGCAAACTCAGGTTGTCAGGCTTGGTAATGCGTGCCTTTACCCATTGAGCCATCTCCCTGGACCCTGTATTTCTCCATTTATCATTTACATACATATGCACTCTTGTGTCTGTGTGTGTGTGTGGAGGGCGTGTCAGGAGACAGCTTATGGGAATCAGTTTTCTCCTTGCATCATGTGGATCCCAGGAATGAAACTCATGTCATCAAGCCTTGTCATCAAGCACCCTTACCCACGGGGCCACCTCACAAGTCCAGATGTGTGCAGCTCTGGAATGAAAACTCAAGTTGATCTATATTGTACCTGTGCAGGCATTCAAGTAAATTCACTCTTTCAAAACAAAAACAAAAAGAGAGACAGACAGACAGACAGACAGACAGACAGACAGACAGACATACCAGCTGTCCTTGAGAGCTTCCTAAGGAGAACTGTGTTATATAGGAGGCATAGTTTGCAAGGGTTTGAATATGAAGTTAAAATACCTTCCTGCAGTCCAGACTGTATTTTGTGGGGGCTGGAGTTTAGCTTAATTAAGGTATCTGCAATTTACCAGCGTGTTCTGCAGCCCACTGGTCAATGGAACCCCTGGTGACCAAACACACTTGTTTAAAGTAAGAGCCAGAGGCCCTTTGACCTTTGAATATATTATCTGAGAGAGTTATGGTCGTCTGGCTCCCCAGATGACCCGAGCCTGCAGCTGCTCTGCCAGCTGGCTGTCACACGCTTGCAGCAGAAAACTTGGAGGGGACTCAGCCTTACCAGATGCCTTATCTCAGAGTCCAGCTGATGCCCCACGCGGAGTGAGCAGATTCTGTGCTTTGTATATGGTGACCTGATTCAAGTGCAATAGATGATTTTTT
>JANHMN010000009.1:26708786-26733605 GCA_030674055.1 Rhabdomys pumilio | reverse complement strand
TCTCTCTCTCTCTCTCTCTCTCTCTCTCTCTCTCTCTCTCTCTCTCTGTCTCTCTCTCTCTTTCTCTGTATTAATGTGAGTGTGCACATGTGCCTGTGGGTATGTATGTGAATGTGAAGTCCAAAGATCAATGTCTAGAGTCATCTTCAATTGATCTCCATCATCTTTGTTTAGTTTTAGTTTAGTTTTATGTGGCAGGGTTTCTGCTGAGACTTGGGCTCAGATGATTGGTTATACTGGCTGGCCAATGAGCTCCATGAATCTGCCTGTCTCTGCTCTCCTGCCTCCAGTCTTGGGTATACAGATGTGTACCATTAAGCACTGTTTTTATGTAGGTGCTAGACATCATGCTTGCTCAGAGATCCTGTTGTAACCTTTCTACCTCCTTGGCACACATACAGAATCTGAAGCTCCTTAACCACATCAAAACACGTTATCTCCAACCTGTAGTGAAAGCAATCGCTTTGACTTTGCTTTTATTAAGTCTTCCAGTGATCAGGTTGTCATTCGTCTTAGTGACCATGTTGAGCCTTCTCATAACTCAGAGCTCCCCATAACATTGCTTCTCTGAAGAAATCAGCCCTTCAGCTTCCATCTCCCAGAAGATCCACCACCTCTCCTGTAGTGTTTATTACAAAGATGTGATTGTATGAAGCAGAAACTCACCCTGCTAGCTCAAATCCACAACGAGGGCAAGTTGTCTCTAGGCGCCAGGGCTCCCCGTAATCAATGCAGTGCAGAGGTGCCTTTTGGTTACAGATAAGGCCATCTCTGGGAACCCTTCTCTTTCTCCAGTATCTGTTCCTTCCTCTCTTCATCATCTTTCCTCTCTCCCTCCCTCATTGCTCTCTAACGGTAGCTTCTCTACCTTGATCTCTTGTAGCCTGCTTCTGAAATATCCCCCACTGGCTCATATTTGAAATGGCCAGTGTCCTGCTTTTGGCAATATTTTGAAGGTCTTCAAGTTTTGGAGACCTGGAGACTGGCCTTTGTTGTGAGCCAAGCTGCCCCAAGTTTGGGGGCCAAAATGTCGCTGACCACTCTGTCAATGTTGGAACCCGTACTGCCAAAAGCCTTGGGGACTAACTTGTTAGTCCGAACTGCCCCAAGCTGCTCCAGTCCTCGGGTTGGGGTTTAGCAAGAGAGAGACTGAGGACAGACTGGAAGAATGGAGACCAGAGTGTGATTCAATCCCATTTATTCTTCAGTCTCTCTTCCTAGTCCAAGTCCCAAGTCTTGAGTTCCTAGTCCCTAGTTCCAAGTTCTTTCTCCAAGTGCTAAGTGCCTAATACCTAATGCTTGTCTTGAGTCTTGAGTTCTCTAGTCCAAGTGTCTTCTACCTAATGCCCAATTCCTACTCATTTCTTCTCTCTACCTCTGCCTTTTATATGTCTCACTTCTGAGCCACGTCTTTTTGTCATGCCATTAGGTCTTGTCTCTAAATCTGATCTGTAAGTCACACCCTTTTTTTTGTTGTTGTTGTTGTTGTTGTTTTGAGACAGGGTTTCTCTGTGTAGCCCTGACTGTCCTGGAACTCACTCTGTAGACCAGACTGGCCTCTAAATCAGAAATCCACCTGCCTCTACCTCCCAAGTGCTGGGATTAAAGGCGTGCGCCACCACCGCCCGGCGTAAGTCACACCCTTAAGTCACACACCTTTAAGTCTCACACACCCAAGGGAAGATCCTGGGTATCTAAAACAAGATGTTATCAGAGTGTGCTCAGCTGTTGTAGGCTATTGTAATCAAGTCTCTTATCAGAGTATATGGCTCAAGATGGCTGCAAGGATGATAGCCGCCTACTGTCTGCTCCCCACACTCTCTGGTTTCCATTGACTAACTGGCTGGGATTGATGCAGGTGTTCAAAACCCATTGAGTTATCATTCAGTTGTGGGGTGGTCCACTCTCTCCTGCTTCTGTATGTGGTGAATTTATGTTGTCTTCCTGTGCATCCAACTCCCAGGCTTGGCTCCTAGTCACTCTGTAACTGTTTCTTGAAAGATACCAATAGTTTTGCCTCCTTTAGAATTTTTAGGCTTGCTGGTTTTACTGATCTTTGATTGGAACAGCTTTAATCTAAAAGAGACAAACATGGGAATGGAGGGATGCTCAGTGGTTAAGAGTGCTTGTTGCTTTTCAGAGGACCCAAGTTCAGTTCCCTAAACACGTGTGGTAGCTCATAGACATTGAACTCTAGGAGATCTAATGTCCTCTTCTGGCTTCTATGGGCACCTACATGTTCATGCCTATGCATACAGACACACATACAGATACATAAATAAAAATAAAATCTTTAAAATAGACAAAGGTGTCTACCCGTGCTCACTAGAATTTAAAAAAAATAGAGATTAGTGATATTTTTTAGTATGGTATTGTTCCTCAGACAATTATTTTCTATTGAGATAATTCTGGTGATTCAGTAGCAAACTATTCTTTTTTTCTGTGCCTATGTTTGTGTGTGTACATATTCTGTTCTTCTGTGTACATGTGTGAGCACAGGTGCATGCACTGTGCATTGTTACTGCCTGCAGGTGTCACCGAAGCTGCACCTGGAGCAGAGAGGAAGACAACTTTTAATGAGATAAGCTTAGCAATGCCATGTACCCTGAGCTTCCCACCTGTGAGAGAAAAAAAATCCCCACTGTGCAGGGGGCTGTGAAGAATAAGTGGGTAAAGAATATTCTAGAAGGAAAGGCAGACCCTTGAAGGATACAAATCACCAACAATCAAGTACTACTGATGACAGCCCATAGTAGGTCTGACCTCTTTTTGATTTACAACAACCAGGCACAAGAAAATCAACTTTATTTCTTCATTTCATTGCCAAAATAATACCTTGACCTCAATTTAAACTGGTGGTATGTGTGTGTTGTGTGTGTTCATATGTGTATGTGCGAATGGTGTGGTGTGGTTTGTGTATATGTATGTCTTGGTGTTGTGATTGTGTATATGTATGTGTTGTATGTGTATGTGTGTGGTATATATATATATATGTTGTGGTATTTATGTAGTGTCATGTATGTATGGTGTATTGTCTCTCTCTCTCTCTCTCTCTCTCTCTCTCTCTCTGTGAGCATTGTGGTTTGGTATTTGTGTATGTATATGTGTTGTGTGTGAGAGCCAACAGGCATGAGGATGTCAGAGGATGATCACAGGTGTTGGTGCTCACCGTTACCTTGTTTGAGACAGGGTCTCCTATTCATTCTGTGTACATCAGACTAGCTGACCCCTCAGCTTCCAGAGATTCTCCTGACTCTGCCTCCCAGTTCACTGTAACGAGTGCTGAGATTACAGACACATGCTATTTTCTCTTTCTGGATTCTGGAAATCCAAGCTAAGGTCAACATGCTTGCGTAACCAACACTATATCCACTGATCTCCAGCTCCCTTTAAGGTAATTGAAGACAGTATCTCAAATATTCCATATTCAAACTCTGAACACCTTCTCTTCCCATAATAAAACCACTTTATCCCTTATGGTTATTTATCCATCCCTATAGAAATCAATTTCAGTGATTCTTCTTAGGCATCTTTTAATATTTATGCTCAACTGACTCTGTGTTCACAATGAAACTGCATATCCAATGGTATCTGAGACCATTTTCAAAAAGGCCTTTTTTATTAAGTCCCTTCTCCATATAATTCAGTGAAGCTTTAGTGAGTGGTGAAAGGAGCCTTTGCTCTTTAGAGTGGTCTTTCTCACTAACCCTCATGTCCTCTGAGGACAATAGCTCAGAGAGTCCTATTGCATTCTTGTGTGCTTGTTCTAAAAATGAGCTTGCAGGAAAGAAGCTAGTACGTTCTGAGGAATTAAGTAACCAAGTGTTCTTGCTTCTGGGTAATATTTGGCTAGTTACAGTATACAGAGTGCCCCAATTTAAATATGGAAAATCTTTACATTCATTATGACAATTTTCTAGAAGGGAGTTGCAAGATCTGTTCCAGTATACATTTATGCATTACGGTAATTTTCTTATCTGCATTAGAAGTGCTTAATATAATTTGCATTAAACTGCATGGGATAACCTTGGCCTTGTGACTGATAAATCTTACATGTAATTATTATGAGGAGAGTCTGGGTCAATGAGATATATGGCAAAGGAAGCAAGCCAGATGCGTTTTGCAGTAGCATTCCTTTCAGGGGACGGTGCAACAATCTTCAGAAGAGTTCTAACAGGCAAAAGCATCTTTCTTGGGATCAGCTCATACAGTACAGTTGTGGGCACAATGCTGAGCCTGCCAGTCCAGGGCAAGGGAGGTTCTCACTACAAAGATGGACAGCTAAATTAAGGGTTTCTTTCTAGAAGACATTTCACCACTGGGTTCTGACATTAGAAGAGAGGGGACAAATTCCCCAGGGAAAAGAATGATGTTGATTCTCCCCTCACATCTGTAAGACAAACTCAAGCTCACCGGGAAGAGACTCGAGAACGCTTGGGAGAAGTCTAGCACACAGGGTGAAAACCTCACTTTGATGTCTTGGTGTTACTGTATGCTATTAAGCTACTCAACTCACCCAGCAGCAGTGTGAGTTCCTCGCTACCCACCCCAGTGTTCTGGATTCCTGAATGAAAGAGACCCACACTCAGCCTTATATTTAATATGCCTTAATCAGCCCAATGGTTTGGCCACTCCCAAACATCCACATTGCTAATGCCTCCCCTCTGATACTCCTGAGTTATTACTAAAATCTATATTCCATCTTTGCTGCCTTAGACCCAATTGAGGGACCCCTGGGAGCTCTTCCCTGGCTCTGACATGTTGGCTGACTCTGTCCTGCATTTCTAGGAGCCTGATCTTTCTGTTTTATTGGCATGGTGGTTCTAACTCCTTCTTCTCTTGGGCGCCATGGCTGTGAATCCTAAAGTCCCGCCTCTATCTCCCTGTCCAGTCATTGGCCACTGGCAACTTTATTTACCAATTAAAACCAACTGGGGGCAGGGACACTCAGCTCAGCGTCTTACATGCAGGATTTTTGTGCAAATTTGAGAACCCATATAACATAATGTAGACTTTAGACCAAATCCACAACTACTTTTAGTGCTTCAAAGGGAAACCTGCATGCTTGAGGTGGGAGAGGGTAGCTAAGTGTGTAAAGTTTTTGCTGTGCAAGTGTGAGAACCTGAGTCGTGGTCTCCAGAATCCACATGAAGGAGGCTAGGTGCAGAGGAGCAAACCTGTAATACCTGTACTGTGGAAGCAGTCAGTTGGATCCCTGGAGCTTGCTGCTCAACTAGTCTGGCTGACTGGGTGAGCTCCAGGTTATGCTAGAGGCCCTGTCTCAAAAGAATGTGGTGGACAAGACATCTGTGGTGAAGAAGACATCTGGTGTCCTGATGTTGACCTCTGGTCTCTACTTGCATGCTCACACGTGTTGTGGGTTCACTTGTGTTCCCTAAACGTTGAAATGCTAGCATCCAAACCCCTTGTGATGGTTAGTGTTAACTGCCAACTTGACAGAACCTACACTCGTCAGGAGGATGGGCCTGAAGGCATGTCTGTGGGAAATTCTTTTTCCTTTATTCATGGATTTGGAAACACCTGTCTTAATTGTGGGTGAGACCGTTCCTTGGGGAGCAAATAGGGGATGATACAGGAGGGAAGACATGAACAGGAGGGAGAAAACAAAAGAGTGTTAATTCATGTTCTCTTCTGACTATGGCTGTGATATGATCAGCTGCTTCAAGGCTGGGCTTCCTCAAATCTAATGGGCTGTAGCAAAGCCATGAATCAAAACAAACCATTTCTTCCTTAAATTTTCTGTCAAAGCATTTTATTATAGCAACAGAAACCAAGACACCCGCAGTGTCTCAGAATGGGACCCCATTTCATCCCTACAGAAGGGGGTAATTTGGACATAGGTCGGCACAGGAACTCACTCCCTCAGAGGTGGTGGTGGAGATCAGGGTGATTTCTACATGACAAGAAATACCCAAGGTTAGCAGCAAAGCCACCAGGAGCCCGGGCACAGTTTTACGTTCTAGCCTATAGGAATGTATTGCTAAGTATTTTTATTTCATATCACAGTGGGACTGGCAGAAGCATTCAAATTATTATTTCAAGATCTGCTTTTAAGGTATTCCTGTTCTCTGAGGTTTGCCAGACCTTCGGTTATGCATTTTTAAAATGTTTCAAAGTTTGAATCCATGGTGCTGGGGAGATGGCTTAGCTGTTAAGAACACCAGCTTTGCCTATAGAGGACCTGGATCAAGTAGCTTACAAATGTCTGTAATTCCGGATTCAGGGAATCTGATGACGTCTTCTGGCCTCTGTGAGCACTGCACATATGTACACACAGCCACTCGTAGGTGCATACACACAGACAGACAGACACACACACACACACACACACACACACACACAGTTAAAAATATAATAAAATAAAAATAAAGCTCTGAAGTCTTAATCCTGTCTCCCTGGTCCTGCCATTAAGACTAAGGACTTTAGTTCACCTTTTTGGTGAATTCTTTGATGAGCTGAGATGTTTTTCTCTTCAGATCACTTAGTATTTTTTTGAGGTTCATCTAATAAAATGATATATAAAATGACTGTCTGTTGATTTATTCATTTGCAATGTTGGGGTGCTAACTACCAAAGCCTGTTCCCAAAGGTTTTAATATCACTTAATCACATTATAACATAGAACTTTGTGGGATGGATGTGACAGTTTCAGCTTTTATATTGTGATGATATTTCGTGTTCATTTTGGCTCCAGATCCCTCAGCCTGCAGAGCCCTTTCTTCCTTTGATTAACACAGGTCCACTCTCCTCTCAGATGGTCCATCTCCTGAGAGATTTCCCCTAGCCTCTGCACCTGAACAGAAGGACTTTGTGGGATGTTCCCATGCACTTTACCTTAGGCTGTCTGATCTAGTTAGTGGTTTTCTTCATCTTATGAGTGTCTGTGGGGTAGCAGTTGTGGTGGTGGGGCTAGTTGTGCATGGGGGGGCGTGTCTGGGTTTACACAAGGTTATAGGTGCACTTGTGCACAATGCGTATGTGGAGATCAGAGGACAGCCTTGGGTGCCAGTCCTCAAGTGCTTATTTGAGACATCTTTTAATGGCTTAGAACTTCATGTATTGTCCAGCCACCTTGCTAGTGAGTGTCCAGGATCCTTCTGTCTCCATGTCCATCCCTATCAGGATTGTGCCGAAGGCTGCCGCAGTCAACTTTTCGTATGAGCCCCAGGATATCCAAACTCAGGTTCTCGGGCTTGCATGGAAAGCCCTTCATAGACCAGCCATTCCCTAGTCCTCAACTTGTTTCTTCGTTTCTTTTGGTTGTTTATTGCCTTTGGGTTTTATTTCATAGATTAGATGACTTAGACAGAAACAAACCCTTGTGACCAAATGGATAAAGTTGTTATTTATTAATTCTGTTCATTTTGTAGTCTGAATTAGATAGAATTCTCAGAAGAAGTAGCAGAAGTAATTGTCTGAACTTATATTTATTTTCATTATGTGCGTGTATGTGTGTGTGTGTGTGTGTGTGTGTGTGTGTATGTACACACATACACACACACACACATTTATGGCTACAATGGCATGCTAACTCACTTTAAAAAAAGGTGAATATAATTTATTTGTGATTATAAACAGCAACAGTTCCCTGGGTATCCCAGATCTAGTTTATGGAATTGAAGTAGGCATGCTTATATTTGTAATTAAAACTGCAGGAATTTTTTTTATTAACTATTGCTCACACTTCAGTGCTTTTCTGAATATTTCCAGGGTCTCTGGAGGTGGCCGCTAGGCAGGTGCAGACAAACGTGAAATAATGTGCATGTATAAGCACATTTTTGATAACTGAGAGCTTTCCTGTGCTCAACTGAAGTTCAAACAACTTGGAACGAATAGGCAGAACCAACCAGATCTCAAAAGTGCTTCTGGGTGTAGGATTTGGACAAGGTCAAACTGACTTTATTGCTCCATGGCTCAGTGGTTTCCACTTAAATTTCTAATAAAATAAGCATGGTGTCTAATTTTTCCCTGGGAAGCTCTGTTTCACACGTCTCTATCTCTGATATAACATCCATGAGGTTAGCTTACAGAAAGAGCTGGTTGGTTTGAATGTGAGAACCTGAGAACAGCTACTGGCTCTGAGGTGAGCAGCAGCCTTGGGAATTATCTCATTAGCAAAACTAGCTTTGTGATAGGAAGGCTGCAGGCTCGGTTCTCTGTTCAGAACTCTATTGAGAAGCTCCAGGCCCAGTTATGATCCCTGGAGCCTGGGGTTGTGTGTTTGTGGTTTGCCGTCTCTCTGGTGTACACATCACAGGGATGTTACCCAAGATAGCTAAGGAGGAGATGATCACTGGCTGACAATTTCCAGAGGCCATAATAGTCTCTATCAAGCAGAAGCCACCAGAAACAGTGTTTCCCCTCTTTGGTCTTGAAGGATACGATATGGACTTGTTCTGTGAAATATACACAGGCAACACCTGTTGACTGCTAAAGTTCTCCTCCAGAGAAGGAGGGGTTGGAGAATGTCCCTGGATCCTTGCCTGAGATCCAAGCCACTCCTTCTGGCCAATTTTATGCAGTTTTCACGTAATTACACATAATCGCATAATTGGACTTGGGCTCTTCTGCAGGGCTAGCGTTTGTAGGCTGGGGAAGATTAGTTGCTGGAGGCTTCACCTCTAGGCAGCTATGGGGAAGCCATCATTCATGCTGTGTGAAGGTTTTCTCATGGTTTGGTTGCTTTCAGGCTGCCCATGCTTCTTTCCATCCTCTCTAAGTAATCCTGAAAATTCCATTATTTCCCAGGATGCACTTTGGTAGAATCCTACTTTGGGTTGCTGTTCGGATGCTATGAGGAAGGAGGATGTTTATGCCACCACCCCAGGGAAGAATTTTCCTGACATATACATCTGAGGTGTGGGCTGTTGCTGGTAGAGATTGGGGTGAGATCAGAGGCTACTTCAATATTGGGGACTTGATAGAAATATATCAAGTAGTATCTGAAGAGGAGAGTGTGCTATTCAAGACATTAATTGGAATGCCATACTGTTGGCTCAAGGCATTCTGAATGTGGAGATGGTCACACCGAGATCAAAGTCATTTTTTGTGAAAGAGTTCGTTTCATTGGCAGTATTAGTTACTCTTCTCATTGCTGTGGCAAAGTACCTGACACAAGCAACTTAAAGAAGGCAGAGTTTGAGGGTACAGTCCATCATGGTGCCGAAGTCATGGAGGCGGGAGCATGAGGCAGCTGGTCCAGGTGAACTCAGAGTCAGGAGGCAAAGATGGATGAGGTAGAGATGGATGCTGGTGCTCAGCTTTCTTTCTCCTTTTTATTAAGTCTGGGACCCCAGGACACACAATGGTGTTACCAACAATGAGGTGTGGATTTCCCACCCAGTTAACAGCGTGGGAACTATGGCTGAGTATTACCAGCTGTCTCATACATTATTTACTTTTCCCAGTTGTATAATTTAGTAACTCTGTCACAGGCATGTCCATGGTCTTGTCTCCTAGGTGATGGTAGATTAGGATGACCATCAATACTAACCATCGCATGGACCAGCACAGGACTTCTCTGGAAAATGGGAAGCAAGGAGAGACAGAAATGGGAGGAGGGAGAAGGATTACAGGAAAGAAGAAAGTGGAGAGGGAGTTGGAGGGAGGGAGAGAAACAGAGATAGAGAGAAAGAAAGAGCGGGAGAGACAGACAGACACAGAGACACAGAGAGTATGAATGACTGCAGGAGAACCCAGATCTGCATCCACACTAATATGCACTGTGCTTTGTAATTATTGTAGCCCTACTAGAAACGCTGCAGTCCAGTTGGCCTTGACACAGGTAAGCAGGACATGGACCACGAAGGTCAGCTAATTACACTGTCAGTGTTGAGAACTTGCAGACTATGACAAAAGAACAGTGAGTGTGTTCACTGTTGCTGTTCCATGTCCTGCCTCTAATAAATACCAGAGCCTATGGGACTTTCTTCTGGAATGTTCTATAGCCCTCAGTTTGTAGGTTCGTCATTCATTACCCATTACCTGAGACTAACTCAGATGTCTATAGACTTGGCATTTATATTCATGAGACATGATTCCTCCGTGGTCAATTTAGTCAGAGGAGACAAGATGTCTTGGCAATATGTCTGACCCCAGTGGAACCATGTGGCCTAACTCTTACTCTGTATGTGTTGCTGAAGACTGGCTACATTGTGTAGCTCTGGAGGAAGCCTTTCTGGGTGGACACAGTCGCTGAGCTGCTGCCCCTCAGTAACCCTGGGATGCGTCACTTTTACTTACACTTAGAACATGTGACTCTTCTTTGTGCAGTAGTTACTCTTCTTATTGCTGTAGCCAGGTGCAGGATGAGAAGCAGTTTAAAGGAGGAAAGGTTTGTTTGCCCCGCCCCCTCAAAAAAAAAAAACATCGAGGGAGGCAGAAGTGGGTGTGGAAGGTGGGAGACGAGCAGATTGCCGCTACACTTAGGAAACAGAGGATGAACTGGAAGTGGGCCAGACCCTAAAACCTCAAAGCCTGCTCCAGTGACCCACTCCCTGCAGCAAGGCTCCACCTCCTAAAGGGTCTACAAGCAGCACCATCAGCTTAGGACCAAGTGTTCAAACACAGGAGCTGGTGGGGGAGATTCACATTCAGATCCTAATGAAGGAATATTAGAAAAGACTACACTTGTCCTAAGGGAAAACTAGTTATCTGCAAGATACGATGAACCAGAGGGAATCTATAAAATTTTCCTTGTCAGGATCCAAAATGTGAGAGGGGGAGACTTAGAAAAGGGAAGGTGTTGTGCAGAGACCCCACCCTCAGAGGAAGTGAGCGGAATACAGAGATGATACACAGAGTTTGGGAAGAATGGGGCTGTAGCAGAGATCTAGATGCTTAGGGGTCATGTTAAAACTGACAAAAATTACTGACTGGTTTTACGTGGAAATGAGTGACAATTCTGATTGGGGGAGCATCCTGTCTATGGGGGGGGTGAACTGATTGAGAAGTTAGGCATGATACATGTGGGAGACTAGTTTTAATAAACTAATAGAAATCTACATAAGAGATGACAATATTTCTGACTAGTGTATTAATAGGGCAGTTAAAGAAAGACAGATCATTCTCACCTATGTAGGGGTAACATTGATGCCATTATGATTGTATATGAGACTGATACTTGTTTCAGTGAGTAATATTCTCATGGATAGAGAGGTAGAAAATAGGACTGGTTGCTTATTGTTTTGTAGAGCAGATCAAGAGTTTAATTTTGAGTGTGTTAAATCTGAGTACCTTTCAGACATTTAAGAACTCATAGCTCCTAGAAATAGAGAGGGGTGGAGAGGATGGGAGAAGAAAGCACAGTGATTGATTGGTGATGTCTGATAGTAATATGAGCTGGGGAGCCTAGGAAAAGCAAGTAGCACAAGTGATTGGTGATGCCTGTCATTGATATGGAGGAGATTTTCCTGTTGTATATTACCATTGCTTTCCCCACTGTGAGGTCTGCTGATGGTTAGCTTTTAAAGAATCACTGGAAGCATGGTTTGCCATTCTGTGAGTTTTTCCGCCTGAGATGAGGGAGTCACTTGCTTTTCACTTCTACATTCAGGGATGTACCTGTAGCCAGGTTATTTTGCCAGGGGCTTCTTTATGTTTAAAAGTGATCTGATGCAGTGGAAGGGTGTTTGTTAAATAAAATCCACTTACTGTCAGACTCTGCCATGATTACCTATACCGTTTTTTCATTGTGGCCTCTTCTTCCTTTATAAGGGAAGAAGTCAAGCTACGCCTTCTAGATGAGTCTTTGAACCTCTGATGTTCAGTGATCCCGAATACTAATTTCAATCTCTATTGACCAGTATGGGGAATGGAGGTGGATTTTTTTATGGAGAAAGTAGTTTTTGGTAGTATTAAATACCTTACATTTGAATTGCTTACACACGTGAACTCAAATCATTCTCCCTTTAGCATCCCCTCTTCAGCATATTATGTCTGGAATTTTAAAAGGAGGAATGCTAGAAATATCTCTGAGGTGCTAACTGTAGTGCATGGAGCCCTGCAACCTGTAATAGTCCATTGAGATGGACTCTGTTGTGGCATCTTGGGAGGGAGAAGAAAGTGTTCTGATTGATTAGCGATCTCAGTTGTTGTGGGTAGGGGGAGAAGAAAGTAGCCTGATTAATTGCTGATGTCCGTCATTGGCTAGGAATGGAGAGGCTCTGGGAAAAAGTGCCATGATTGATTGGTGATGTCTGTTGTCAATACTTCTATCTTGCTGTACATCACTGGTACAATTGTGTCGTGCTTTGTTGTACTAGTTTTGAGATCTGGTTCTCTTTATGCGACATCTATCTGAGCACAGTCTGAGGGCTTAAATAAATAGGTACAGGATTATATTTTCTCAGATGCTCTCGAAATTAAAATTTCTGCTGCCTTTTAAAGTGTTGTGTTCTATTATTATTCCCCAAAATTTGTTGGGATGATAGGAATGAGCTGACTGCATGTCTAGCTAAGTTTGTTTATATCTCATTGCTTAGGAATTCTTGCCAAATATGTAAAATGTCCACTTCTATGTATTTATTTATTGTGTGTATGTGTGTGTGCTGGAGAAGCATGTTGTACCTGTTCATGTGTGCACAGATATACACAGATGCATGTGTGTAGAGGCCAGAGATTGATGTTGAATGTCTTCTTCCACCTTCTCCATCTTGTTTCTTGAGACTGATCTCACTGTCTGGAGCGCACTCATTCACTGCTCACAGCTTAGCTTGCAGACTCAGAATGCTGCTCAACTCCATTTCTGTAGTGCTAGGCTTACAGGGACTGCAGCTAAATCCAGATTTTTACGTGTGGTCTGGAGTTCTGGACTCAGGTCCTCGTGCTTTTGCGGGTAATCAATGGAGTCGCCTCCCCAGCTTGTGCTCTCTCTCTCTCTCTCTCTCTCTCTCTCTCTCTCTCTCTCTCTCTCCCTCCCCCTCCCTCCCTCCTTCTTCCCTCCCCCTCCCTCCCTCCTTTTCTCCCTCCTTTCCTCCCTCCCTCCTTTCTTCCCTCCCTCCCTCTCTCCCTCTCTCCCTTCCTTCCTTGAAATGGAGAACACACAAGACACATTTATCTTTCTCATTAGGTGGTACTTGAGGTTAGTTTTCAGAGCTAGAAGTTTTGGAACTTAAAGTCCTTAGGTGTCATCTGGGGACCTCCTTCGACCCCTGGACTGTATTCCCAGGGAAGAGAGCGGTTGATCAGCTTACTCCTCCTTCACTCAGAGGGAACGATGAGGCCATGCCCAGTGCACCCCTGCTGTGGACAGGTGACACTGTTCTTTACATTCTTCACACAGATGATTTTCTTAGCATGTGATTCTTCTTTTCTCTAAGGGTAGAATGCAGAAAAAATAGACTGGTTGACGGAGATCTTTGTTTAACTATATGCCAGACAGTAGAACAATTTTTAGAATACCCAGTGTATGCCACAAGGTGTAGTTCTTGAATTGTAAGTCTTGTGTTTTAATTGACCACAGATAGCGTGCTTGCACACCCTGGAAAGTGTATACACTCGAGCCCATTTCACACCTCACACCTTACTTTTGCTAATAGTTCCATTTGTTTGGAATGTGAAGTTCAGACATGTATAAATCTTGCCACTTGTCTGTATGTGATCCCCAAATATACAAGCAAATCTCACTAACTTTCTTCCCTTCAGTTGCCATAAAAGGCTCACACCATCTCCGTCCTTAAGCCTCTTCCCCCAGCCTTGGATGGAATCCAGTTTACACACATCTGCAGTTAAAGATGGGGCAACCCAGAAAATTATTCACTACCACTCTGCCCTCATCACCTAGGATGACTCAGAGGACACAAAATGGCAAGGCTAAGGGGTCCTTACCGCTTTGAACTGAGAAAGACGTACACTCAGGAATTCATAGGCACTGCAGGTGGGCTTTATTAATTCATCTGTTGGAGCAGTGAAGTGTGAAATAATGCTTTTTGACCAATGCAGACGTACAGCATGCAGGCTGGCTGCACATTCACCCAAGGTTATGTGGAAACTTCCTTTGTAGCAGGCACCAGTGGCATATTATGGTAATAGACTTCTGTTATTATCCGTAGACCTCTATTATCGACGAGACGGCTCTTAACGGCATGGCTGCATCATCTGGATATTGAGAACACCGGGATTTATTTCCTGTGGCCTAAGTTACTTTACCATTAGGATTTCTTATAAAGCTCGTTTAATGAAATAATTAGAAACAAATTGCTCCCACCCGCATCGGCAGATAAGCTGCTTAAAAAATCACTGCTCCACAATCGTTTTGGATTGAGCTTCTGGAAAAGTATCTGTATAGCATCCTGTCAGGAAGGATGGAGACCATATAGGCTTTAAACTTAATACTGGGCAAGCTTCTGACGGTGGATGAGCTGTACTTAATACGCTTAGGCCCTGCAATTAAGATGTTCAGAAATGGGGTGAGACAGAATGCGGGGAGGTTTCCCTGTGTATAATTAATTTCCTAGGTGGCAGGTACGATTTTCTCTGGCTAGGGAATGCTCTACTACTGCTGGATGCTGTCCAAGTCGGAGGGACAGAGGACTGGTTCATTACATCCACTGTTCCTCATCCCCCCACCCACCTGTGACCTCCCCATGGCAGAAGGAGGAATTGAATGCTAAACTTGGCAGATGGGAGCTGAGAAGTTAAAGCTGCTGATGCTGTGAGCTTTAAGAGTTTTCATAAGAATACAGATTGGCTGGCAGGATGGCTCAGTGGGTAGAAGTGCTTGGTGCATAAGGCCTGAGCTTGAGCCCCAGAATTCAGAGAGGAATGACAGAGCCATCTCTCTTCCCACAACTGCTGCTGTTACTACTACGAACAATACTGATAGGACTGTATAGTTGAGTGTCTGTAATTCACAACTAGTGGATGAGGTCTGCATTAGTTGCTTGTCTCATCTTTTTGGTCACAATCAGGATGTTCTTTCCTCTCTAATTACCCTTCTATTCTTTTGCTAGACTTTAACATTTGGCTTTTAAAATATGTGTTTGTTTTTGTGCCTGTGAATGTTTGCTCACATGCGTGTGCATAGCATGACTAATGCCCACGGAGGCTAAGAGATGGCAAGTCCCCTAGAACTGGACTCCCTGAATTCTGAGAACTAAACCTGAGTCCTCTGCAAGAGTATCAAGTGCTTCTCATTTCTGAACCGTTTCTTTAGCCTCCTCATTAATGTTTGAATGTGTGTAGATGGCTCTCACTGGTTGTATTATTAAAGTGAAGGATGGAGCTTAGATTAATTTTACTTTTTGTTCCTTATATAGTTTCCTATGCTGAGGTTCAGAATAGTTTAATGTAGGCTTGCACAGAGGCCTGTGTTAGTAACACAGCTCAGTACAATCAACAGGGAAGAGTGAGACATCTGAGGGCAGGAAGAAGTGCTGAGCTTTGGAGGCAAAGTTGCACCCTTGGAAAGAAAACACTCTGAGAAGGAGGAAATCACTCCTCAAAGCTCAGAACATATTTGGGTAAAAACGTACATTTTAAAAATGGCCTAGATGATGCAGTCTAAACTTTATATGCCAAATTATATATGAGAGAACCCACTCTACCATTCAGGTACAAGACACGCCTATTGAGTTCTTACCAAGTACAACACACTATAAATATGATCTGGGGTGAGCAACAGGCTTAAAGTTAACTTCTAACACGGTCTCCACTGCAACCTCTATATCCCCTCTAACCACCCCAAAACTAATAGACTTTAAAAACAATTTACTTATATTTTAAAACATGGTAAGACTTTTAAAATCTTTTTGGTGTGCATTTGTGTGTATGTATGTATGTGTGTTAGAGAGGGAAGAAGAGAGAGAGAGAGGAAGAGAGAGAGAAAGAGAGAGAGGAGAGAGAGAGAGAGCGCTTGTGTGTACACTGTACACATGGGAGCCAGAATCCATGCTATTTTACCTGGCATTGAAGAGCACATGGTATTTATTTGCATGGAAATCCATAAATACATACAAGGGACTAAATAGATGGCTCACTGAGTAACAATTCTTGGTGCCAAGTCTGAGGACCAGAGTTTGATCCATGGACAGAATGAAAGAACTGATTTCTGCAAATTGTCCTCTGACTTCCACATGCAGGACACGGTACATGCACCCCCAACATACATGTACAATCTAGATAGGTAGACAGATAGATGGCAGATAAAATGAGATGCACACACCCATGTCTGATCATGCCTTCTGATTTAGGGATGCACCTATAGAGCAGCGTCTACTTAATTTTCCTCCCTCATAGCTTTTGATGAGATGCCTGAGACTATGCCTTCTTTACAGATGTCAGCTTGAACGAACGCTGTGAGATGAGTTAAGAGTCTGATGTTCAATCGTTGATTGATAGCTTGTTGTAGCAAAGTTTTTAAATCCCCGTTAGGCTTTTCTGTATTAGGACCTGGAGATATTAGCTGATTGGACACAATCAATTCTCTTGGGCCACATAGATATTTGAGTATCCTTATGCTTGTTTCCTAGTAGAAAGGCATGTGTGCATGCCTGTGTTTTCGTGTGTGTGTGTGTGTGTGTGTGTGTGTGTGTGTGTGTGTGTGTGAGTGTGTGCGCGTGCATGTGCTGTTCCTTAGACAACAGCCAACTTGGTTTTTGAGACAAGGTCTCTCCTTGGCCTGTTACTAATTAGGCTGGCTTGCCTGGCTCATGAGCCCAGGGATCCAGCTGTCTCAGTCTCCCCAGTGCTGAGCTTACAAGTTCACACCATCACTCCCAGCCTTGTGCATAGGTTTTCAGATTTATCTGTGGGCCTTGGCTTCAGCCAGCACTTTACTGGCTGAGCCATTGCATGGCTCAACTAGTGGAGACCTTATATTGGGAAAAAGAAGATGTCTGTTTCACTGAGTGGGAGACTGAGGACCCGTGTCTTTCAGCACCCTCCCTGTGGTCTAGAAGCATATTCTGAGCTGGACAATCCACAGGAGTGACTCTCATTTATTATTTTTAGGTTAATAAGCATCTCATACATTCCAAGACCCCCCAAACCCTCTGTCAAACACCATAACTTCTAAGTGAAGAATTAAGCAAAAGAACTACAATCTTTAGGACTTACATTGGATTTATTTGAAGGAGGAAGTGAAACAAAAAAAAACCCATTTTGATGATCAGGCATTTAAAAAAAATGCCAAAATTACATTAGCCCAACTTTTAAAAGTGACTTCATTAACTCCCTGAAATTGCACACACATTAATAGGGTTTTTATTATTAATTCTTCTCATTTGTTTATACTCGGCTTTGAAAGGGGTCTTATTATTTCCCAGAGTCTAGCTATGCACTGATGAGTCTCATTAGGCGTAATGGAATCTGGCAATTTATCACTAAGATGAAAAGCCTTTTCCACGTAACCTTCATTCAGCCTGTATATCTGGAGCCACCTCCTTGGCATCAATCACAGTGCAGTTCCCCAGGTTTCAGTAACAGAATCTCTGTGTGGAGAAGCACTTCCTTCCTGTTCCCTGTGTATCCATGAAGACTCAACTCTTTGGCTTCAAGGGAAGTTGATAACAGTGTAGAGAGCCCAGTTGTTTGGCTAAATACAACTGGACCTTTTCTGTCTTTCCTTTCTCAAGGCTTCTCTGGTCACGTTTCCAAACTGGAGCCTCGTCCTGTTGGGGGAACTATCAGCAATCAATGCCCTTTGTGAATGCTAAGCAGCTCTTTCTTGTTGTGAATGGAACATTAGCCACCTCTGGTCTTCCGGGCTTCTCCCTTCATGACTAATAGGATTTGAAATCTAATCAAGGTCTGCAGAGCTGTCACAAAAGCATAGCAGTTAAGCCTGAAGTGGATTCGGGTGTCCTCTGATCTCACAGATGACATTCAAAATGCTCTGTTTAAAGGTTGCAGGCAGTGACACCACTGAGCGGGTTGCTTTTGACCCATCCAACCTGTCTCTGCTAAGGCCGATGGAATAGGAATAAGTTTGAACAAAGATTTTATTTTTAAAATTAAAAAGATCTATGGTGTTATCGTTGTGTGTGTATGACGTATGAAGTAAAGGTGCATGTGTCATGGCATAGCCGTGGACGTCAGAGGACAGTTTGGTAGACTCAGTTTTTTTCCGTCTCTTATGTGGGTCCCAGGTTTTGAACTTAGGTCATCAGCCTTGGTGGTAGGTACCTTTACCTGCTGAGCCATTTTTTAACCTTTTACAAACATGTTGTTTTTAAAGGTTCATTTATTTTATGTATGTGAATGCTTGTCTGTATGCATTCATGTGCCCTGTACCTGTTTTCCACAGTGACCAGGAAATAGTTTTGGATCCCCTGGAACTAGAGTTCCGGGTGGTTGTGAGCTACCCTGTGGGTGCTGGGACTAAACCCAGATCCTCTGTGGGAGCCGCAAGTGCTTTTAACTCCAGCCTCTGCACACAAGAAGATGAAGGAAGAGACCAGAATTCTCTCTGACTCGTCTAGGTGTTTAGAAATCTCATATCTCATTCAAAAATAAATCAAAAGAAAACTTTTTAGTTCTGTTTAAGCCACTCAAGGGATCGGAAGGCCTACCTGTAAGGAGCCATTGATCTGGAGTGCACAGTCGGGGGCTGGTGTTACCTCTGTGCATTTGGTTTAAGGCTGAAGCAGCTCTCAGCCGACTTTTGCTTCTTTTGAAGATTGTTTTCTCTTCTACTTCTTCCATACTTCTGACCGGCCTGTGTTCGGCAGCTTAGCAGGAGAGGTTGGGAGCAGAGCTGATGCTTCGGAAAGAATCAACAGGAAGTCTGTGCGTGATCTTGTTGCTTTTGCACTCTGGTCTACCAGGCCAGCCAGCGATGTATGTTTCTTACCTAGAGAACCACTGGCTATTCTCATTTCCACTCTGATCTCTTTTCTGAGCACTGAGCGTCACTTAACACGGTTTTGCCTGCCTGTTTTGTTCTGTTTGTTGGAGTGGAGGTGGTTGTGAGATGTAATTGCACTAAGTAGCTCAAGATGACCCCAAACTCACAGTAATTCTAAAGCCAAGAAAAACAGCCAGGTTCAAAACTAAGTGTTTTAGTTAGGAGAGACGACAGAGGTTCTGGTTAGTCGACAAAATGATGGACTGGATATTAGGATTATCTTGTACCTCACTGGTACAAATAGGAATAATTATGCTCTAATTGTGTTTTGAGAGAAAAGTGTTATTTTAACAGGAAGGGTGATATGTAGGAGGAGCTAAGGGGAAAGGAGCACTGAGAGGAAGAGATGGAGTAAGGAGAGGAGAAGATGAAGGAGAGGAGAAGCAAGGTGATGAGAGAGAAATAGAGAGAAAAGAGAGGGGGGCATGGAGGCAGATGTTCACGTGTCTCCACCAGCCAAAGATAGTTTATATATCTAGGTTGGGCATTGGGTTACACTTCTGATTGAGCATTACCAAACTTATAAAGCCTTTGACTGACATTAAAAAAAAATTTGTATAAAAGCAAAAAGGAAAAGGGGGCATGGGATAGGGGTTTTCTCTAGGGAGGGGAAGTGGGGAAAGGGGATGGCATCTGAAATGTAAATAAAATATAAAAAAATAAAAGAAAAGAAAAATTATTATCTGAGCATGGTGGCACACTGTAATCCCAATGCTCAGGAAATAGAGGCAGGCAGATCTTTGTGAGTTCGAGTCTAGTCTGGTCTACAGAGAGAGTTCCAGGTCAGTGAGGACTGTTACATAGAGAAACATGTTTTTGAAAACATTTTTTCAAAACATTTCAAAAAAATTTCTGTTTTTGAAAAAAAAAATACCAGAAAAATTATTTTGTGTGTATGAATGTCTTTCCTGCATGTATATTTGAGAAGATTCATGCAGTGCCCACAAAGGCCAGAAGAGGGAGTCACATCTCCCAGAACTGCAGTTACAAAAGGTTATACGCCACCATGTGGGTGCTCTGGATTGAATCTTGTTCTGGACAAGGGCAACACGTACTCTTTAGCACTGAGCCATCTCTCCAGCTCCTTAGTTGCTTCTTGTCGTACGTTTTACCACAGGAATGAGAAAATGAACCGATGTGGGCATTCACATTAGACTCTTAGATAGTACCAGATGCTTTTTGTAAAGCAAAGCAAATCACCAGCTACACTCAGAAGGCAAAATTCCTCACAATCTTATTTAAGAGTCAGTAAGGGAGATGGCTCTCTAAATACCCCAGAAAGATGGCTGAGTGGTTAAGAACCCTTCCTGCTCCAGCAGAGTACCAGAGTTCTGTTCCTAGCACCCACACTGGGCAGGTCACAACCACTTAACTCCAGCTCCAGGGGTCCAGTTCTTGTTTCTGCCCTCCACAGACAGCACTCAGTGTGGTGTGCATCACATGTGTGCATAAAATAAATCTTAAATAGGAAGTAGTTAGCAAGTATTTTTTCATTAGCTGTTCATTGATACTTAACTGCCATATTAAAATTTTAAGTGCTGAAGAAGTTTGTAGACCTATGTTTATTTATCAATATTTGGGTCAAATATGTAGTGGACTCTAGCCACTGATATTTAAAAAGACTTCTTGAATACTCTTCTCGCACTGATCCTCTTTCCTTTTCTGCTTTTGAGACGGGTCACAGGATAGTAGCTATGCTCTGAAAAAGCCAAACAATGGAAAAGAAACTGAATATCACTGTTCAGAAGAATGCTCGCTTAATTACTTTGCACTGTTCTGAGGTTCTCGTTTGTGAGATGAACCACTCATTTCCCCCTGTTCTCTGAGGTTTTTCTCTGTCAGACAGGGAGGTGTCTATAAGCGAGATGAGAATATGCCTTTGAATAAGGCGTTTTTTGCAGAAATATCCTACAAGGGCATCTTGGTGCTGGCAGGTGCACCTCAGGCCTATAATAATTAAAGCTTTTTGCTATGGTGACTAAAACTTAGAGAAAATGCCTTTCCAAACCCGAAAGGAGCTATAGTGTCCAGGCTGTATTTATCTAATAAGAAAATTGAAAGGAAAAACGTAGAAATTTGGAAAGTAAATTGAAGTCAAATCAGTCAATAAAAATGGAGTCTTTATGGCCTCAGTATATCTGTGTAAGAATAGTGGTCTTCTGTGGCTTCACAAACAGCTCATTTTGTGTTAACTTCCAAGTTTGGCTTTGCCTCTACCCTGAGCCTACCAGGCGAGAACAACTTTCCTCAGCTTCGTGCCCTTCACATCTTTCCATCAGAATGCAGAATTGAGATGTATTTTTTTTATACTGATTGAATAGAAGGTAAGATTCTAGAAGAATTTTCCCAAGTACCCATCATGTGATAAGCCTGGCTCCTCTGAAGTCATCCATGGTCTAGCCTGATGCACAGTAGATCCTGACTCAGTATCAAGGACCTGAACCACATTGCCATGGCCATTCAGTGTTCAGATACACATGAAACAATATATTTCAGCTGCATGCTTCCCCAGCCAGGATGGATGCAAGACGAAAAGCCTTGGAAAGTCTCCTTCCTACAGTGTAGCCATTGGAGAGGCAATCAGAATTGATGCCAGGTTTTTTTTTTTTTGTAATAGTTAATAACTGGAATGGTAAGTAATTGAAAGTAATTTAAATGTATTTGCAACAGTTGGTGGGCTCTTTCCCTCTTCCTTCCCCTCCCTCTGTGTATATGTTAGGGCTAGTTTATCTCGAGCTTACTGCTGTCTCAGTTTGATAAAGCAAACAGTAAGAAATATTTTCTTTATAACCTCCATGCCGTGGTGTACTGTCATTACATCATTCCTGTGAAATAGCCAAAAACACATAGTCTCAGTATGAGAAAAATATTGAGCAAACCCAAATTGAGTGAAGTACAAAATAGCCAACATGTTTCCCTCCCTCCCTCTATCCCTTCTCCTTTCTTCTTTTCATTCTTCCTCCATCCCTCCCCTTTCTGTCCTTCCATCCTCTTTCCTTCTCTTTATTCCCCCTTCCAATTCTGTTTCTTCCTTCTTCCTTTCTTCTTTGACACTAATGGTTGAATCTAGGGCCTTGCTCATACTGGGCTGAGTTAACACACTCAGCCTCAACATAGCATTAGTGTGAAGACCAAAGCCATTTGTCTTTGAATAGAGAGAGCAATTCCAAGAGCTGCCTTATCCTTGTGCAGCACACGGTAGTGTGTGAGGACCTCGCCCACACATCACCTCACTAAATGCCTTCTGAAGGCCTTTGTTGTCTTTACCAGTTCCTTTTATTGCAGGTGAATGCAATTGGGAAGTCAGAATGGTGACCGACACACTCTAGTTTATGTAACTCACGAAGGATTTGACAAAGTCTTCTGTAAACCACCAAGCAGTAAATATTTTAGCTTTGTGTACCATATAGTCTTTGTTTCCACTACTTAACTCTGTCATGAGAGTCCAAAGAGGGGTAGAGAAAATAAGTCAACAAATGTATGTGACTGTGTGCCAATAAAACTTTATTAAAGTGGCCAGTGGGTTGAACTTGTGGAATGATTTAACCAGCCAGAGAAGGCGTAATTTCTCAACCGGAGATTTCTGCCTCCAAAGCTAAGGATACTTTGTAGCCGTGCTTCGGCATTCTTGCTGGGCGAAGAGCCCCAGGGTACACTTTGCACCAAGATTGGTCAGGAGAATAGAATAATGATGTTTTAAAAAGTAAAAATTGCTAGTGAACAAAAAACTAACATGAAATACCTAACAGAATTGGAGGTTCACAATTTAGTCAAAACATATATCTAAGAGTCAGTACATTTTGGTCTCTCTCTCTTTCCTCGTGTATGTTTGTGCACATATACCTGTGCATGTGCACGTGCGTGTGTGCATGCACACATTATTATTCTCCGTCTTGTTCTCTGAGGAATGCTTGACATTCTTTCACTGAACTTAGAGCTCTAATTGAGCTGTGCAGCTGGCCAGGGAGCTCTGTGGCAGAGTCCTCCTGCCTCTGCTTCCCCTGCAGTGAGGTTTCTGATGCACACCTCTATGCCTGATCTTTGTTTGGTGGTTGTTGTTGCTTGTTTGTTTGGTTTTTGTTGTTGTTTAGTTTTTTTGTTTTTGTTTTAGTTTTTTTTTTTTGTTTTGTTTTTGTTTTGATTTGTTTTGTGTGTTTGTAATGGGAACTAAAGGTTCAGAATCAGGTCTTCATGCTTGTATGACAGGTATTTTGTAGGTTGAGCCATCAGCCCAGTCTGTCCTAGGAGATTTGCTTAGCAGGCTTCTGTAACTCAACTGACTACATGGTTTTAGGTATTCGTACATTGTTGCTTTAAAACATCTCCATCTAGGTGTATGGTTTAAAGGCTAAGGCAATTAGACAAAAAAAAACTGATTTGTAACGGAAATACAGCTATTTACATTGATTTGGGAGGAAAAAACCTCTTGAAATACCCTTAAAAGGAAAAACCCAGCAGGTTTGTCTGCTTTTCCTATGGGGCCTCAGTAACTCATTCTGCTTCCCCAGAGACTGTGAACAACGCTTCCTCCGGGCCTCTGAGATCCTGCCATTGCCCTGGGTGGGATTTACTACTGAGACCAGGATTAATATAATGCAGCTTGTGGGCTCCCTGGGGATCCCTCCACTTATCTCAGACACCATGTCCTCTTCATTTGGCACACAGATCATTGGCCTTGAGAATCAGGGTAGATGCAATCCAGGCCTTGAATGGTTGAGTGTCCTTCCATAGCTGCTTACCCTCCGTCCTTCCCTTTGTCCTTACTGCCCAACAAGTAAGTCAGCTTCAGCCTTGCTCTCTGCCTGGCTGCAAATGCAAGCTTCACATTCACCCTCCTCATAGATTTCACTGGGTTTTGTGAACCTGTGCTGCTCTGGGCTTTTTCACAGTGCTTCTCTCTGTACGTTGATTATTATTCTTCCTTCCATTCTTATAGCCCAGAACCTAACATAATATACTAATGCCAAAAGATAAAACCAAAAAATCCAAACATATGACACAGTTTTTTTTTTATAGCAGATGCTGTTGTTTGCCAAGATATTCCTAGACTTACATTATTTATAGTGTACATGTGTGTGTGTGTGTGTGTGTGTTTGTGTTTGTGTGTGTGTGTGTGTGTGTGTGAGATTGTGTGTGGGGTGGGTGAAAGTTTGTGTGTATGTTTTAATGATTTTAACTACTAGGAGTAGGTTTTCTGTATGTAGTCGTGCTAAAATTATATGTGTATTCACATGGACATTTATACATTTAATATACATAGTTAACATAGTACATTTACATAGTTACAACATACAACATACTCAGTATTAACCAATTATATCAGAAAGTATGGCATAGTCTACATATATCATATAGTTAGTGCTAGATTTTTAGGGGTGTTTGGACTTTCTCGTCTTTTCCTAGACGATGAAGACAAGAATTGCACTGTCATTTTTCTAAAAGTGTCCTGTAAGAAGTTCAAGGCTGGAGATGGCTCAGCTGTTAAGCGCACTGGTGTCCTTGGGCCACATGCATCAACAGTGGGTGGCTCACAGCTACCTATAACTCCTGCTGCAGGGGATCTGATAACCTCTCTGGCTTCCATGGGCACCTACAGCCACATGCATGCACATACAGACACTTGTTTATATACATAGTTAAGAAAATAAGAACTTGAAGCAGTTCTTTATAAATCATGAGAAATTGCCCTGACCGCCACAAGATGCTTCACGTGAGCAGAAAATTCAGACAGTTTTCTGGTTAAATTACTTATGAAGTAACTTCTGGGCAAAGATATTCAAATATATGCAGCTGGTTATTAGCCCAGAGAACATATAGGCACACTCACATACAAAATGTTTAAAAGGGATTCCTGAGTCATGAATGTGAATTATCTCAAACACAATGAATTTTCCTCATGGCAGATCATGAAGAATCTCCATAGCAACCTCACATAACTATGCATAAAATTTCAG
>JANHMN010000009.1:26690159-26704089 GCA_030674055.1 Rhabdomys pumilio | reverse complement strand
TGTGTGTGTGTGTGTGTGTGTGTGTGTGTGTGTGTGTGTGTGTGTGTCTGTCTGTCTGTCTGTCTGTCTGTCTGTCTGTCTGTCTATGTGCCTGTGTTTCCATATGGCTCAGGGTTGTCTTTGTGAGTCTTCATTAATATATATCCACCTTACTTTTTGAGATAGGGTCTCTTACTGAACCTGGAGCTCACTGGTTTGGACAAACTGGCCAGCCAACCTGGCATCTTCTTGACTCTGCAGTGCCATGATTACAGATGTGTTCAACCGTGCCCCACTTTTTATGTGGGTGCTAGTGATTCAAACTCAAACCCTGATGCTTGTGGGGTAAGCTCTCTATTGACTGAAGCATCTCCCCAGCCTGCAGCCTGCAGTATTTTTATCCAGGTGATTTGTTAATATACACAGAGAGATTTCCACTCAGTGGGAACATGGTACCCTATCCCATTGCTGTAAGCAGGATGGGACCTGGAATGCGGTTCTGGACACTCAGCACAAATCCTAATCCTTGTGAAGAAGGGGCCCCTACCTGATGACCCTGTACCCCATGGTCTGTGAACAGGCGACTTTACCACCATCGCATGCTGTAAGAGAGGTAGTAGCCTTGGAAGGTTCCAGATGACTAAGTAGAGCATTTAAGATCATCACCTGATATTCTCTAAAAGGCTAGGAGCCTGATTACATCTTGCATGACATCTTTTGCCATTGTTGGTGCCAGAAATTTAAGCACCACAGCAAATCGGTTCATACACAGGCTTCTTAACCTCACACAGCTCAGCAAATCTTTACATTGCCCAGTTTCTTCTCCCATCTCATCCTCTGTCCATCCCCTTGAACTCACAGTCTGTCTCCACCAAGCCCTCCTCTAGATAGCCTTTTTCCGATCAGACTCCATCTTGAGGTCTTTGTAAATAGAGAGCTTTTGTATTCTTCTCCGTGTTCCTAAAATCTTATGACTTGGGTTTGGGGTTTAGTGTGTGTGTGTGTGTGTGTGTGTGTGTGTGTGTGTGTGTGTATCTGTGTATGTGTGTATGTGTGTGCATGTGGTCTAGATCCCTTGGATCCCATGGAGCTGGAATTACAGGCATTTGTGAGCCATCAGGACGGTCCTTTTCAAAGATCGAGAGCTTGAGCTAATCATCAACGAGGCATCTCCCTAGTCCATGCCCGTGCTCACTAAAGCCTTGTATTCTGAGAAGAAAAGAGGCTCAAGGCTCTGACGATAGAGACTCTTGTGGTAAAACTTAGTTTTGATAAGGCTACCGCGATGGAAATGAGCTCTGTGAATATTCTTTAAGGTGAATCAACCAGGAGCTGTCCTTCATTCCTAAAGTGATTGCTAGAATTCATCATCCTGAGTTTAAATAACGCAACACTGTACTATACAGTTAAAAAACCAAACAAGTTGGCTTCAGAGAGCTTTAGGACACTGAATAGTTTTTCTAGTCAGACACAGCTCTCTCGTACAGCATTGTTTACTTATCTATAATTATCTACTTATGCGAGTCTGAGTGTGTGTGTGTGCGCACATACATGTGTGGTCACATAGGCATGTGTCATGGCACATGTGTGGAGGTCAGAGGACAAAGTACAAGACTTAGTTCTCTCCTTCTACCATGTGTGCTCCAGGGATCCATGGTGGTAGCCAGGCTTGGCAGCAAGTACCTTTACCTGTTAGCCATCTAACCAGCTCCTGATGTAGTTAAAACAAGGACCAGACTGGGCTTTTCGTAGACCTGTAACTGATAAACTATCATATTCTTTCACATTGTTTTCTGTAAGTAGTATGGTTTGGTTATAGAATGGGGTAAAGAGAGAATGTATCAATGAAAGGCCATTTGAAAAGACAACAGAATTAGTGTTTTAAAGAATGAGCTGAATCATTCAAAGTTAACACGCACAGCACTTTATCAGTTGCTAATTACAAACTGAAGAATCACCGTGTCAAAAGACAGCCTATCTCTTTCACTCTGGCTCCAACTTTTTCCAATTATTTCTCCCCATGGTCTCAAGGATAAGGCCATTTGTCTTGGTAGAGATAAATTAATGGCTGCCGTTGAGTATATTAGGATGTTTGGCTAAAATATGGCTACTCCATCTCTGTTTCTAGCAGTACAGTCTACTGGTTCAATTATCTCTGCTCCACAGCAGGGTGAGTCTCATATGTTATGTGATGGACTTCCCCCTCCTTATCCTACAGTCAAGGCTTGTGAAGGCCAAAGCAATGCACTGTTTATATATGTCACTAAGAATAGCCCAGAAGCCTGAGTCTTTAGCCTGTGCTTTATAACCCCTGCCCCAGTGACTAGAGCCTTGTGTTCTTTTTTACAGATCAAACAAGGAAAAGTTTCATAAACTTCTCATTATTTCTAGAAGGTTCTTTCTTCTGGCAGCTTCAGTTTTTAATAATGCATGTGCCCTTTACTTTGCATTGATACAGGAGCAGGAGGGAAGAGAGAGCTGACGAAGATGAGCATTGAAGTCCCAGAAGCTGAGGTCACATAGGTTTTCCTGAAATTCCTCCTGTTGTTTCCTCCACAGCAGGGCCACATAGGTACCACAAAGTAGCTTTGTGTTTGGCAGAAAACTCTGAAGTCGTAGCATCGTGAAAAGACCCTTAACTACTGATTCTCCTGCTTGCCCCTTCCCCATGCTGGGATTGATGGTGTGCATCACCCGACACAGTTCATGTGGTAATGGGGTTTGAACAGTACTTTATCTGTGAGTGCGATGTAAGCTGTCTACTAGCTGGCCCTGGTACCATCTTGCAGGACCTCCACCTTTGTGAACATTCCTCAACTCAAGTTCTAGTCTTGAAAGAACATACTTAGGCTTCAGAACTCAACTATGACTCAATTTTATTAGATATGGAAAAAGAGCCTGATGGTCACTTGTGAGGTTGTCGAAAGCAAAATATTTGGTATGACCTAAACAGCAGAGAGAGACGGAGTGAATAGTTCTGGCTGGGTCTAATTGGGTTGCATGCAGGGACATATTTGACTGTGAAGATATGGGGTTGAGTGATGGATTAGTGAAAACAAGTGCTTTCTGCACAGTGGCAAGGCCTGGAGGGTGGATCCCAGTACTCACAGAGCAAACTGGGCATCAGGCATATGCTTGTGATCACAGCTTTGATGGAGGTAGAGATAGGAGGGTTCCTGGACCTTGCTGGCCCTCACAGAGGAAATGTGAGCTGCAAATTTAGAGAGAAATAAAAAATAGGCAGAGAGTTATAGGAAGGGACATTTGATGTCCTCTTCTGGCATCCAGGCATGCAAATAGCTGCACACCCAAATGTGAACACACATACACACACACACACACACACACACACACACACACACACACGTGCATGCACACAAACACAGACTTGGGATAGAGCCTCATGATGCCCAACCTGGCCTCAAATTCCTTATGTAATCAAGGTTTAGCTTGAACTCTATCTGCCTCCCAACTGCTAGGATAACAGGTATGCACCACCATACCCATTTTATGAGGGCCTAAAAACTAAACCCAGCACTTGTTTATGCTAGGCAAGCACTCACTGAGCTATGTCCCTGGCCATATACATACATATATGTGTATGTGTGTGTATATCTTAGTGATATTTTACCTTTGGCAGGTCTAATGGACAGGAAAGACAATAGTCTTCTGAACCAATTCTATTTGACAGGTAACAAATTAAGTGCCCTTTTGATATTATTTCAGCGACAATATCAATAATAATAACAATAAACAATAATAAAAAAATAACCTCACTAGGTAGCATCAAGAAATAAGGAAAATGTATATCTTATTGACTTTCATGAAGGCACACCCGAGATGGTCAGTAATTACTGCCTGTCTTTTTTCTTGAGCCCTAAGAAATGATGGCAATTTCAATGGGCAGCAGGGGTGGTTTTCCAACCCTTTATACTGACTGAGGGTCCACACCTCTTCCTGGAATTTCAGACACCAGAGACTTTAAAATGGAGAACTGTCTATTGTTCACCAATCAGACATATACAGTGATCAGTGATGTGTTCTAGGAGCAGGGACCTTAAAACCCACTGAATGCAGATAGGGCTGGATAGAAGCTGGACTAGCTATTCCTTTTACTCTTGACAGAGCTGACATTTTTAAATACTGTGATTAATGTATAAAAATTACCGTTCAGAACATAAGCAGAAAATAAAATTTCATCTCTAATTACTTCACTTAGAAAAGCGATTCAGAAGGTGTGCAGTGGCTTCACAATGGGTAACTGATCACACTGGCACTGTGTGAAGAGAGTAATTACTTAAACTCAGCTTTTCACAGGCCTTTTAATGGCAGCACAGAATATGTGAGCATGAAGCTATGTATACACCATTGATATATCATTATGCTAATTTTTAAAACATTTTATGGTTTCCTATTCTTCACCTTTTTTATGGAACAAATGACAGCTTAAAGGGAAGGTGTGTGGCACAGCTGAGACATTGGCAGGATTAAAGGTTTTGTGTGTGTGATGTGCTGAGGCCCACACTGGCTTCTAGAGCTCTCTGAGCTTGAATGGCAACAGCTTCCATCCTTGAGCTGTGAAGGTGACTCAGCCAGCTGAGTGCTTGCCCTGCAAGCATGAGGACTAGCAGTCAGTTCCCCAAAAGCTAGGAGATACCCTGTACTTGTTACCCCATGGCTGGAGACAGAAACAGAAAGGTGTTAAGATAAAGAAATGCTGTTTTAATTCAGAGAGACTCAGTGTACATACGTGTTAGAGCTTGCTTCTTCAGTGATCTTCCCAAGGAATGTGTGTTGGGGGTCTGGCCTCATAGGAGGGGCTTTTAAAAGGTGCTGGGGCTGGAGAGATGGCTCAATGGCTTAGTTGGTAAATTGCTTGCCTTGCAATTAGGAGGACCCAAGTTCAATCCTCAGAATGCAGATTAAAAAAGCCGAATATGATAGCACATACCTATAGTCTTGTCATTAATGAGATGGAAGTAAATGGATCCTTGGGGGTTCACTGACCAGCCAGCCTGGCCAAATAGATGAACTCCAGGTTGAATGAATAACCATGCTTCAAAAGCCAAGATGAGTGACTGAAGTAGACACCCAAGGTTGTCCTTTTGTCTCCACATGCATGCACACACCTGTGTGTCTACACACAGGAACACATACACACAACACCTTTCATCTTTGCCTGCATGTGTATTTGCAATTGAATGAAGAGGCATGTAGGGTCACTCAGCCAGAGCCCTGTTAACCAACAGAAAGAAGAATCACTGGCTTAGGTCTTCATAGTGAAGGAGAGAAATGTGCTTACTTCATTCCACCTTTCCAGCTTTGATGAAGAATGGTTGGAGAGGGACTAGAGAGATGGCTTGGTGGTTAAGAGTGTTTCTGCTCTTTTAGAAGACGTGAACTGCGTTCCCAGCATTTGCATCCAGTAGCTCACATCATCCTGTAACTCCAAGTATTGGCATCTGACATCCTCTTCAGGCTTCTACACTCTTGCGCGCGCGCGTGCACACACACACACACACACACACACACACACACACACACACACACACGATGATAAAGTAGTGACAGGAGGAGAAACTAATGCTTGTAGCCCAGAAAAGAGAGTGCCTACATATGCATACCACATCCTTTGCAACCTTCTGAGGATTTCATGGCAGCTGTATGAGTCACTCACAACTCTGTGCTTGATTTGAGCATCTATAAGTCAGGTTGACAGCATGCTTCTGTCTCAGGCCACATGGTGCTTAAGGGAGGTACTTTACGTAAACTAGTCTGCTCAGCACATGTATTATGAGTCCTCGTTAGATATTTGCCACTATTCAAAAAAGGTTGTGAGTGAGCATGGGGAGATGGGCCTGTTGTTGGCTTTTTATTCCCTTCTTGTTGCCAGAGCCAGCATAGCTCCAGCTGTACCAGTCAACTGAAAGAATTTGGTAGGATTCCTGTGTGTGCTGGGGCTTAAACCAAGGGTTTTGTGCTTGCTCTCACTGAGACACCGCCTCAGCACTATTCATGCCTTCGGCAAACGGTTTCTGGCGGGGTATATGGTGATCTCCATATTAAGTGTGTATGCACTCCTTCCTGCAGATAGAAGCAGCCCAGAAAAGTGTACAGTTCTAACAGGGGAACAGCTTGCTAACAAGTTTTAGTCTAAGTGCCCAAGGGAACCGATTCTTTATGTCTATGTGATGTGGAGGGTTGGAAGGAACACACACCCAGGAGCTAGACAGTTATGGGCTTGCTCCTTGACACCTATGGGATATCAGAGAAGCATAACTCTAAAAGTTTTTGCCACCTAAGCCTGGGAACTTGATTTTAATCCCTCAGAAAATCAACTAAAGAAGCTAAGGCATGGCAGTGCATACCTGTAAACTCAGTGCTGGGGATTGTAGAGACAGGATAGGTTGGCCCTAGGCCAGACAGCCTTTCTGAATCAACAAGCTCTAGGTGCTAATGAGAGACCGTGTCTCAAAATATAATGTAGCTTGTACCCGAGAAACAACACCAGACTTCTTACCTGAACACACACTTGCAACAGACATGTGAACATGCATGCCCGTACCTACAAACAGATAAGCAAACATGTAAGAAAGTAAATGAATGATTATAAATAAATAAGAAGAAATGGAGGCAAAAGGACTTTGGCAGGTATCTATAACAAGACTGATCTGCAGTGTGCCATTGTAAAGCATCGTCTGGTTGGCTCTCAGTATGTCTGCAGATGTGGTTTTGGGAAACATAGGCAGATAATGGGAGGAGGCTGGATTTCCTCACTCCCAGCAGGCTCCAGTAGTAACTAAGTGATCGCTAAAGTCTGACTACTATGCATCACTGCCTTAGAGATGGCATGACTTCACCGCCACATTCTGTCATTTGAAGCCCACAAGGCTCTGGGTTGGCCTTAGGAAGGAAGCAGAAACCAGAAACTCTTTACTGGGCACAGAACAGGAATTCAGACTCAGCACTGGGTGACTCCAAGTGATGAAGATCCAGCCTCTCCAGAATTCAGGACTCAGGATTTATCTGACAAAGAAGAGGGGAAGGCACCCCAACATCTCAGCATGACCATTTGCTTTGATTGACCAGAGCAAAAGCCAGTAGTGCTTTCCTTCTCCCATGGGTTCTGGGGAACAAACTCAAGTCCCAAGCCCTTTATGGCAAACACTTTAACATGCTAAACCATGTCATTGGTGAGGCCATGTTAAAAATTATATTTTTAATTATTATCAAAGAAGAGTTGCAAGGGGTCCCATTCTTTGGTAATAGAAGTTCTATTTTTGAAGTCAGAATCTTGCTACACCCACAAAATAAAAAAAAACAAAAACAAAAACAAAAAACCAAAAAAATGAAGAACCTTTGAGACAGTTGGCGGCAGGCACTCCAACTTTATAGTTATGGGCTGAGAACTATGCAAAGTTCTCATTCCAAGCCCTTGCGTCTCAGCTGTGCTATGGACCCACGTGCTATCACTGTATACCCTGGCCAAGTCTACTCCTGCCTCTGGCTACCCATTTATAGTAAGGGGAAAGCACATAGCCCTCCCCTGAAGGCTGAGCAATAACAGGGAACAAGAATCCATGGAGATTTTTGCTCTAAAATTTAAAGATCCCAGGTATACGTATGGATGCATACTCTGCCTGTATATAATATTATCATTAACCCCTAAAATTCTTATAAAGGTTAAATATAGTAGAATTGTTTTTTTAAGTACAAACATGGCAGTAACAATCCTCTTTATAAGATGGAGGGGCTAGGAATATGGATCAGTTGATGAAGCTCTTTGTTCACACAGGTATAAGGTGTAAGATTCTTAGTTCAGATACCCAGACCCCAAGTAACAAGCCGGGCATGGGGCTTTCATCTGTCATTGTGCTTGGAGAAGCAGGGAGATGAAGATACCTTGGACTCATTGGCCAGCCAGTGTAGGATCAGTGAGATCTAAGCCAACAAGATACCATGTCTTAAAACAGTAATATGGCATACATGTTACACTACACTGCAGTATAAAGTTTCTCTCTCTCTCTCTCTCTCTCTCTCTCTCTCTCTCTCTCTCACACACACACACACACACACACACACACAGAGAGAGAGAGAGAGAGAGAGAGAGAGAGAGAGAGAGAGAGAGAGGAAACTACTCCTTGGTAGGAGTGACTCCACAGTAAGCTTTGAGGGTTACTTTTTAACTAAATTATTTCTACACACTACAATCTTGTTCTTCAACTGGATTCTGGTTAACTGGTCAACTGGGTATATTCCATAGTTGGCTTCTGGTTAACATACACTTTCCATATTTACTTAGTGTGGGATGCAACATTTCGGTGCTTGATGATATATTTAAGGTGCTTTACTTACCACCATGAAGCCAACATGAATAAGAGAATATCGCAGGAGAAAATGTTACATTGAGTACACATATCAGGGCACTTGAATCCAAAGCTAGGAACAATTGAGACATCTCCCTCTGATGCAAGGCTTGAGGGGATGTTCTGAGGTGACTCTCGGACATCCTTCACTCTATCAGCTGGAATCTCCTCTTTTGGTTCTTCAGAGAGGACAGTCTTGGGCAGAGATCAACATATGTACCACAGGAGGGGTACAGGGAAAGGCTGGCAGCTGTAAAGACAGACTTGGCTTAAGCTGCAGAAAATGCATTTGAGAAACAGCTCAAGATGCCTGAGGCACCGTCCTAAAACCAAGGGACCCATAGTCATTGTGGCAGAATGTCAATGTAGTGTCTTCCCTGCCACAGCTTGTCATTTCATGTGTGTGGGAATGAAGCATGCTCCCCTAACAGGGGAGTTGCAGATACTGGCAGGCCTTCTTGTCTGGCAGCTCCTCACCCTTTAATGGGCACCTCAGGTGACATCAACCTGCAGCACAACTTCTGTTGCTAAGATTCAGCCTCTTAAAGCCTGTCCTGGGTCGGCTATTTATGCACTTAAGTGGAACAGCAAGACCCAAGCTGCCCCTGAGATTTAGCGTGGACACAGTAATTGCTTTCCTTTCCTGGCCGGTGATGCATCTGCCTCAGTGGACCAGAGCACACCACCTCATTCAGTCAGAACAGGAGCAACAGCAGGAAAGCGCAGGAGGAAATAGAAAATGTCAGAGAGCTCCGGGTTAGCGATTGCATTTCACAGGTGCCATTAAGCTCTGTCAGGAGAGAAGATGAAAATGCTAATTGACAGGTTTAGTTACGTTTTATTGTCTTCCGGTTGCTGAGTAAGTCATCAGATGGTGCCGTTTAATCATTAATGGAAAGCGTCGGAGGGACCCGCCAGTTGTCTGCGATTCATCTTTTGCCCTCTTTACCAAGGTGTCTTAAACTATTATTTTCTACCAGTGCGAAGAGGGGAAAAAGACTATAAATATTTGTATTCAGCCTAAGAACTGATACCAGTGGTAATTGACATAGCACAGGGGCAGAGACTTTCTTTCGTACATGGAATCTATAGGATAGAACTCAGGCCGTCATGCTTGCAAAGAAAACATTTTACAGAGTGATCCACCTCCATAGTCCCCTCTTGCAGAAAGCTTAGTGGAGAAAGAATGAGTGGTCATTACTCTTTGTTGAAGGAAACATTTAAAGGAGACTCTAAATTTAATCAAATCTCTTTCTGTTGTTTCCTCCTTTGTAATAGGAAGCTCGTAGTTACCACAGGCTATTTCCACATACAGTCTATATTTCATCATTTGTCCCTGGCTTATGGGTCTCCTATGGGAAAAGAATTCTCATGTTAAAGGATCACTGCAAGTTGTGCTTGAAAGTTCCTAGCACTTAATGATATCTCAGAACCGTTCATTCGAGACTGAAATGGCAGCTCATTTAAAAGGCGACCGAGTCCCTGTGTCTAGCTAGTGTGCCCTTCGGATAATGTTTATATACACATCTGTCATTCGTAGATGTATCAGCGGACCTCCCCAGATGAAGTAGTGCCTTTCATTCCTTGTTATCAACATACTGTAATTGAGTTCACTGTGTTTTTCCCGGGTCTCCATTATGTGTTCATTATTCAAAACTTTTAAATATTTAACACCTTACCTGCCAGAGTTTGTCAAAGACAACCCAGGCAATGGAGACTCCAGGAGCCGTATCGGTGGCAGGAAAAGCAAGGGGATGAAGCATCCCACCTCCCCTGCTAAGGAAAAGCAAGTGTAAAAGTCACTGTTAAACTTCTGGGTCTGCATGCATAGGTGAATTTCAAGTGTGTTTTCCTTTAAAATGTATTGCTGAAAAGAGCTGAGTTTAAATCTCCAGCACCAATGTAAAAAGCTAGTCAGGGAGAGCGTCCCTGTAACTCCAGTGCTGAGGGTACGGGACAGACAACAGGATGTCTAGACACTGCTGGGGATCATCCAAGCTTCAGGTTCAGTGAGAGATCCGCTCTCCAGGAAACAAGGCAGAGAGAAATAGAGCAGGACACTGGACATTGTCCTCTGTCCTCTGCAGATATATACACAGGCACGTGCGACACCTTCACATGTGTAATGTGTACACACACGGCATACATATGCTGCATGCATAAACACAAAATACAAATCAAGTTCTGTTGCCTTAAGTGTCTTGATTTTCACAGGAGCTGATCTTGTCTGTTAACCTTTGCTCTGCTGTGCGTTGTGGTTGTGTGTCTTCCATTTCCTTCTGTTCCGCTGCTCCATTATCTCCCTGAAACTGGCACCAGACGAGCAGATGCTAAGGGAGCTTGCATGGGGAATGGGATGTGGAGTTCACACTAAGTCCTGGAAATCAACTCAATGAGATTAGGGCAGTCTCCTGGGCAGTGGGAGAGGGTGTCAGGGGGTGGACAGAATCCAACCTCAAAAGGAGACAGGCACTTTAAATCTGCTTCTACCAATTGGGCCACCCTGCTCCATTTGCCTTTAGGTAGAATTTATTTTATGTTGTCTAATTTGTTTATATGGTTATGAACATATCTGTAACCTATGTTCTATACACATAAAATCTGATATATATATATATATATATATATATATAAAATCTATAAGTTACATATAAAATCTTATATATATAAAATCGGTTACATATAAAATCTGTTACATATATGTATAAATTTATATGCTATAAATACATAAGATCTATGTCTATTATATATAATCTATATATGTAATAGACATACCTACATATAAAATCTGTTATATACATATAAGTATAAAATATGTTTCAGACAAATATAAATCTGTATATTTTATATATATGTATATATACATATATATGGTCTATACATTTATGAAATTTACATTGTCTATAAAATCTACATGTGTTATATGCACATATAGAAGATATTTATATACATGTATAAAATCTTTTATATACATTTCTGATACCTATATGTGTTATATAACATAACATATGTGTATGTATATATTCACACACATGTACATACTCACACTACACAGATGTACACACACACACACATATATATATATGTTATAAACACATGGTGTATGTTTGTCTGTATGTTCTTATCTTTACAAACTTGTGTTTGGCTCTCTCCTTCCTCAAAGGTAGGTACATACACCTGAAGACACAAAGCTACTATTCACTTTCCCTGGCCCTTCTCCTTACTGGCTTTATGACTGGCATAGAGACTGATGTGTTAAAGCTTTGGGTCTGCATGGATGGAGAAAACTGGCCTGGCCCCCTGCCTCCTGTGGGCATAGAGACGAACTAGGGCAGTGAAGGAGTCCAACCCAGCCCAGCTGCTCAGCAGTTTGCAGAGTGACTGTGTTGGAGCAAGTGTTTAGTGCTCACATGGAGGACGGGCTCTGACACACGTTTTCTCATTTCCGTTACTTGAGTACAGGGTCCGTAACTCTGTAGGAACTTCTCCTTTGTTTGGCTAAATTCAGGCCAATCCAGCAAAAGCTTTAATGGAGACCCCTAGAAGTTTCCCCTCCTATCTGATCTGCTTGCCTTAGCTTCAGACAGGAGAATCAGAGGGGCTAAAAGATTTTCAGACGTTTTCTTTCCTGCTCAGGGTGACTTAGCTGTTGGTGAAAAGGACTTTTGTATACAAGTTCTGAAGAGGAGAGACCTGGTTTTAAAATATTTGTTGTCTAAATCCAAGTAAAGACTTTTGAAAGGTTTTCTTGGTGACCCTGAGAGAAAAACAAGGTTTAGGGAACCATGGTGCCATATGGGCCTCTTGCTTTCTCAAAGGGGGTAGCCTTAGCTATTCCCCAGATCTGCCCTTGAGGGGGATGATCTGTTTGTGCAGGAAGCCTTGAGTGCTCCTCCACTTCCAGTTTGAAGAGCAAAGTTCCTTAAAACTGCCATTTCTTTCCGGCTTGGCCTGCATTGTACTTTGGAAGCCTCCTGAGGCTGCGGCCATATGCAAACAAGGACTGGAATGTTTGAAGCTTAGAAGCTAGGATTTCCTTTTGCAGCTGTGAATCTGTCTTTCTGTGCTCAGCAACTTCTTGCCATCACCCAGAGGAATTCTGGGCTTTTCCTCTTCCACATAATTTCCCCCTTGGACTCAGCAGCTGAGCTCAAAAGAAGCATTGGGGATTGATTAATGGTTGACTGATTAAATGTGTGCATACAACTTGAGCCCTTTAAAAATATCTTCGGTAGTGTAGCCACTGGTAATTGCCCAGACTCCTTTAGACAGTGTTTCACCCATGATCTTGTAAGCAGTGATCACAAAGCCAATTGATTCACCAAATAAATAAGTGACTACATGAGATTTGGAATTAGAAAGGAAAGTGGTTCTGAAGAGGAAGAGATCAGTGGAAATAAAAGGTAAGAAAAAGCAGAGACTTGGGTGGATATGATAAAATGCTTTATATACATGAGTTAACACATGCTAATGAAGACTAAAGAATACCATTAATTAAGTAAATGGATGTTATTTACAGATGGTCTAAATGTTAAGAATATTTAGCCTTTCTTTTTATATTTAAACTCTTAGAGCATTTTGGAGTGGTTTTAGTTTCATAGTTCTGAAAATGAGTCCCTGAGCAGATAGCCTGAGCATCCTGGTCCCCCAGGTATATGTCAGAATGCAAATGTTCATGGCTCTCTTCCAAGCACTGAATCAGGGCTCTGGGGGCAAGGTACAATCTGTTTCAACAAGCCTTCCAGGTAATTCCTGGGACTCACTGTATAAGGCACTTCAGCATCTGATCTGGACACCCCTCCTTGTCTTAAGAGGAAGCCAGCAGAGCTCCGAGGCCAAAGGCTATCTTATCTTAGATGGAACATATACCACAGTCTGATCCCAGAACAGATTCTACAGTTTGTGTGAGACTATATTCCGAGTAAACATCAAACGCTGTGGCGAAGGTAAGCTTACACCTTTGGTTTCAGGGACTTAAAAGCCTTGCTTTCTGCTTACTACCAGGTCTGACCTTATTACTCGGACTAACTCAGCTTTCTCATCTGTAAAACAGACATGGAAACTCATGTTCATGGCATGCAGTAAATAAGAAGCTCATTTTATAAAGGAGAGTAGATGGGAAAGTGTTATGTAAAGTATAACCTACAAATTACTGTCCTTCCAGATCTAAGTCGCTTTGTCTGTCCTGAACCTGGGTCTAAGTGGCAGTGGGATGCTGATGTCAGGGTACTTGTCCCTATAAGCTGCTGGGTTGACCTATTCTAGCTACAGACTACTGTCATTGCCAGTATCCTTTGCATATGGTATTAAAATTTTCATCAACTTAACCAGTGGTGTATTTAAAGATTAGAAGGACTGTGTTTAATCAAACCTATTGACTTTTCTCTTAATCCTTATATATAAAATTGGCTCCACAGAAATGAGGACTTAGGGGCTAATACAATACTCATTTTACACACTGATTTATGAGATACAGTAGTAGATGTATGTTGTTTAAAAATTATTAGACACACAGGCAACTTTTAGGGGAACTGTGCATGTGTGTGTGTGTGTGTGTGTGTGTGTGTGTGTGTGTGTGTGTGTGT
>JANHMN010000009.1:26655912-26690149 GCA_030674055.1 Rhabdomys pumilio | reverse complement strand
TGTGTGTGTGTGTGTGTGTGTGTGTGTGTGTGTGTGTGTGTGTGTGTGTTTAGACTCAGTTGAAAAACTACAGAACTTTAAAGCTTTAGTTAATTAGGTTTACTATTGGTAAATTTTAGATGAGGTATACTATTAAGTTACTGACTATATAGACTGTTGTAAGGTAAATGTTTTGCTGCAGAATTAGGACTTGTTCCAGAGTTCCTTTTTGGTTGAAGTGGAATAACGATGAGAGCCAAACATGATGCCTTTGTACAGGCCATTAAGCTGAGCTTGAGAAAGAACAAGAATACGGTCCCTTAAAAGGAAGACAGATGCTTTAATAGCCAGCCCAATAGGAAATTAGATGTTTCCATGTATAGAAAGCCAGGTCTGCCATGTACCCCTAGACCCCAATTTCTTTTATATTTTACCCTGTCAGTCACCTGTGTTACCCTGTCAGATGGTGTAGCATTCAGATATCAAGTTTTTTTTTCAGCCTCAGTACACCATTGACTTCTTCATTTGCTAAAGATGTCTCTAAAAACTTTCATCATCCTATACAATCAGAGATCTCAAATGCAACCCTGGATTCTCTAGCAACAGTATGCAGCCCAGCGCCCTTTGGGCCTCTAAGGCAACATGAATGTTCAAAAAGTATACTGTTCGCATATCAGAGTTTGTTACTGCCTGCCGTTCACAGTTGCCAGGGAGCAGTGAATCTGTTTTATTCAGAGAGCTGGCAATCTGAGCATATAGGATTAACGTTGCCCAAACCTGTTTTCCATCTCCTCTCTAAGCAGAAGGTTTTGTAGGAATGGTAGAGCTGGCATATGTAGTCAACGACACTGGAATGGAGACTCGGCCTCTGGTCAGGGGGCCAGCACAGCATGCATCTAGAGACTCGCTATCCCCGGATCTCTCTCATTACCATCTCCCATCCGCTCACTTTTCTCATTCCTTTCATGTCTGGGCTCATGCACTTTTAAAAATGTTGAGTCTAGTTCATGTCTTCTGGTATCACCCTGTACTCTTCGGGGGCCTGGGAGGGGTTAAGTCAGAGCAAACCAACCATTAACACCGAGCCCTTGACGAGCTGGAGATGGCATGTGTGTGCTGGCTCCTTTCTGCAGGATGGAGCATGAGTTCATCTCCATAATGCAGAATACAAAGTGTCTATGACTTCCACAAAGCTGCAACCTCCTCAATAGCCGTGTGTTGCTATACCAAGGTACAAAGCTTGGCTGTGACTGAGCTTCACCTGGTTGAAGGGCTGTCCCACTAAAGTCCCAAGAACTGAGCTCAAGATGTGGGAGGGAGTGTGGCTAGGAGGTGAAGTGCCCTAAGGAGAGGTTGATGATGACTAGTGGAGCCTTCCTAGTGAATCCCAGGCTGACAATAACCCCTTCATTTTGTACCTCTACCTGGGTTGATGACCAGGCTTCTGGGAAGATATTAATGGGTAAAAGGTGAGCAAAACTATTTCGTGGTCTTAGGGATATTCACTAGCTTGAGAGTTTACCTGAACTAGTGCATGGATCGAACACTTCATCCAGCTTACCCAGGACTTGTCCAGTGAGAGCCCTGGGAGGGTCAGTCTTGAACAAACAAGGGTGGCTTACAGCTCAAGAGGCTAGGGGACCTTCAGGGCATAATTCCTATATTTCCCATAGTGGAGAAGCAAAGACAGCATTTAGTTAGCAGAAACTGGGGCCAAAATGCAACTATTACAAAGAGTCTTGGAAGCTGACCTGCAATTCTCTCCAGCCTGTCTGTCTGGGCTGGCTGGGACAGAGGGACAGAATGGCCTTTACAAGTCAGAGAGATTTCAAGATTTCAAGAGAGATTTGGCTTTGATCTGTTAAATGGTATAGTCTCTGCATAACAATGAGAAGCTAATTTGACTATCTTTCTGTGCTAGTTGAAAAAGTCTACTTCCCCAAGCAGACTGGCAGTCCTAGCTCTTGGCACACACACAATGTCTTCCAGAGTCTGGGAACCCTAGGCTGTCTGCTCCCCACTCCAGAAACAAAACAACAATATTGATAGCTGAATTAGGGTCACCCAAAGTTTACCCCCATCTCCAGGCCTTATTCTTGTGTGTGATTCCTTATTGCAGCTAATTTTATTTTGCATGAAAAGCCCCGATAACTAATTATCTGACACTTGCATACTCTGAACAAATCCCTCAAAATATTTGCATACATTTTCTGATGTTCCCCAGGACTCTTTAACAACTCTCATCATAGAAAACCGCCTTTGTAAATTAGTTTAGCACATCTGCACTGTCTGAATGTGGCTGATTTCTGTGTGTGTTTCGAGGAGGGGAGCGACAGGGGCCATTGGGATTAGGGTAGGTCAATGCCACTGTCAGTGAACTGTCCGAGTTGTTGCCCGAAGAATGAGTATTGAAAACTAGAACTGCATCCTCGGTGACTGTCCTAGTACAGAACACAGGCAGAAGCCTGGTGTGACCTTAGTGCACAGCCCTTTCATGGAATTGGCTTAGTTAGCAGTTTAGGTCCTTGCAAAGAGATACACACGCATAACAACAAGAGCAGTTATGGGACTAGTGAGGTGGCTCCGCCAAGCCTAAAGGCCCAAGTGATGCTCAGAGCTGGCAGGGTAGGAAGAGAACCGACTCCTGCAGGTTGTGCTCTAACCTCCACAAGCATGCCTGGCCTTACATGATGAATGAATGCTTGTGAGATTTAAAAATGAGATAAAGGGAAAGTCCTGGTCCAGGTGGGCCTGTGTAGTGTTGTCCCAGATTCTGCTCTTCTGCCCAGCTTCTTCCTGAAGACAAACTTAGGACACATAGAACTGTAGCTGTTGCTTGTTTTGTTTTACTGTAATTAAGCCTGCTTTCTTTGTTTCTTTCTTTGTGTCTTTCTTTTTTATCTAATGCAAGGAAGGACACAAGGATACCACTTCCAGTTTCCCATATCCTGTTCTAAAACCAAGCTTTCTAAAAAGAAACTTGGCATGATTTGTTACTGAGTGGTGTTGGGTATTATCTGTAGCCTCAGATGGATTGTGCTTCTGGAGGCGTGGTGGGATGGTTTGGGCATGAGGAGGAGGGGATGTGTCTATGATGGATGCAGAGTGCTTGGCATCGCTGGGTGTGCTAGCTAAGTGCAGATTTCAAGGGCTGTCCATATCCATGGAGGGATTGGGAGGAAAGCCCAGAGGTGGGGAGGATAGTTCAAACAAGTTTTCTGAAGATGGTAACTGCACAAGCCACCACAGCACACTGGGAGACCCACTGGAGCTGATGCTGACAGGAGAATGCTTTTTTGAAGCAGGCATTTAGCTGCGGCTCAGGGTGCCATGTTCATCAGGCATGGCAGAATGGAGAAGGCAAGAAGAGACCAGAAGGAAGAAGGAAGCTACACTCTGACATCCCCTTCCTTCTGAGGAAGGCTTGGAACCTGGTCTAGGGCTCTACATAAAGATCTCCCTCAGAAAGTGTGTGCTACCTTACCCATAAATACATAGGGATGTCTCATATGTGAATGCTTAGTGTTTTAGTCCTCTCCAGAGGTGGAGGAGCCAGGTATCATGTGGTTCTCAGAAAACATGCCAGGTAACTCTGATCTCATGAAACTCCAGGAGACAGTGTTTGGCAAAGGCTGGAGTAATGCAGGATCACCGGACAGTCACTCTCCACGTTATATGGAAACTCCGTACCAAGCACTTTCCCCTCAGCTCCCTCCAGTGGGAGATTCCTACAAATTCTATCACAAATTTAATTCATCTTGTCCTTTAGCAGATAAGAAACTCCTTTCCTTCTGAGTCAGAAAGACTTCCCACAGTAAGAACAAAATGGCTTTCTAATTACCTTTCAAATAGGAGCAGGGCTATTTACTTCTGGTGGCATCAGCCCTCCAGGGACCCGCCAATAAAAGTTCTTTTTTAATCAGAGGAGTGGTAATCACTTCAGACCACAAGACACTTGGGGCTCTTCTAAGGGTAATCTTAAATTGCTCCGCACGTAACAAACCACAGAGTTCAGGGCAGAAGATGCTCTCGGAGCAGATGAGTTTACCTTTGGTCTCCTTAAGTGCTTGGTACTGCGTTTCCAGGTAACATTGTGGTGGTGGGTGGGTGTGATGAATGCTTAAGTCCAGCCTTTACCAAACATGGTCTCCTCAAGTTTCATGAGGTCAGAGTTACCGGGAGCATTTTCCAAGAAACATGTGCTGCTTGACTCCTCCACCTGTGGAGATGAAGGAACCCTGAGCATTCACATTTCCAACAAGTTTGCAAGTGGTGTTTATGGGGCATCCATATCCTGATCCCTTTCTCTTGTAAGAAACCATGCTAGAATCGTTCTGTACCATAGGCATTTGGTTCTCCTAGAAGCTATTTGGTTCTTATCCTAAGAGGTTATCCAAGGCCTAGGCGTATTCCTAGGAAGCTAAACAGAAGGAGAAAACACTCTAGCTTTAGAGGCATGGCTAGTTCCCCACATCTGTCCTTGTCTTTGACAGAGGAGGCTAAGCCTGTAAGCCAGAATGAAGGCTGCTCTATGGAAAAGTTACCAAGCACCCTAATGGGGTCTGTGGGGTTTGTTACTAGTGGGGAGAGAACATTACTGAAAGTAGCACCCCTTTCCCATTCTGGTGCACATTTTCACTTTCGAAATCATTGTAAAAGGTCTCATGATGATTAATTCTGATGTCACCTTGGCAAGGTCTAGAATCAGTAGGAAACAAACCTGTGGTCATGTCTGTGAGGGAGTGTCTAGATTGTGTTAGTTGAGATGGGAAGACCTGTCCTGAACACACAAGAGGACACAGATATGAGTGCTTGCACACACACACGCACACACATATGCACACACAATTTAATCAGAACAAGGACAGAGTTTTAGGTTATTCTTGACTATAATCCAGAGTACATAGAACATATTGGGCTGTAATCAAACACCATTTGATTTGTGATCGATTCTGGCCATGTTTGCATTACCACTCACGCTCCAGAGAGAACAGTGATATGTAATCAGGCTAATGATGAACTAGCCTCTGCTCTATAAGCTCGTGATCTGCAGAGATGGGTCTTCAGAGCAGCAGCAGCATCTCCTGGAGACTGTTGGGCGGACGTATAGCCTCCCTGGCTCCAGTAACATTCACTGAATCAAATTCTGGCGCCTGCTGGGGCAATCAGTGTTAGCCTGTTGGATAAATGAGAATCTTAATAGGAGCAATTCAATACCGTGCTCTAGTGCAAGACCTGTGTGGGAGTGTTTCACATACCTTCAGACTGGGCGGACGAGTCTAACCTTTGGCTACCACATCCTGGGTTCAAGTCTCATTGTAGACACTGGCATTGTAAAGACTTTCTATCTTGTTTGTTTAAGAACAAAAAAACGAGTCTGGCTTCACCACATGAAGGATAGTTTTGGGAAGTCATGGGAGATGAAATGAGAACATAACTAGCTGTATTTTGAAGGGCAGTGATAATGAGCTTAATGGCTATGATCAGTAGTCTTGAGGGAAGTGGTGTTTTGTGATCCGGTATTCAGGTGAACAGAAGGTAGGTGGAACCACAGTACAGCTATGCAATGGCCTACTGTGATGTGCTATTGCTATTTATATTTGTCCTTGAACTTTCGGTGAACAATTTAGTCCATTCGGAGTGACTGCGGAAGCAAAGTAGGCTTTCTGATTACAGAAAGCTCTGGAAGTGCTTCCCATCAAAACAGGGGTGGAGGTTTGATGAGAACCCTGTTAGCTACACCATTTATTTCCTTCTGGTGACTTTTTTGTACACACAGCCTACTGCCATGCTGAGAAATGACATGCTACAAACTCGCAGAGCTCCTTAATCCACTCATTGGCTTATTTAATCAGCTCTGAATGACTGATGTTGTAAGTGCTATGGTGGATGTTGGAACAGATGGAAATGGAGGCCACTGAGCTTTGCCAAGATGGAAGCACACACAGGGGGCCCTGTCCAGAGTTACAGTTTACACTTTCTGAAGGTAGTCTAGCATGGGGTAAACGTCTGGGTGTCTGGATCATTGGTCCTACACTAAGTCACTGGGATTTTTCTACTAGAAACTGAAAGAGGATCTAGAATTGAATCTTGTTGATACAGGATGAGCACAGGGAACAGAAGAAACTTAAGATCTCAGAGAGCAGAGGCTTCCAGAGAATATCAAGGCAAAAGAACCTGAGTTCAAACATCAGCAGAAACCAGTCCTAAGATACAGAGCGAGGGGGCAGCCTGAGAGCCCTGCGTGCCGATGTCCTCTGTGGCTTAGGTAGAGAGGCTACAGTGACCAGTCTGCAGTCAGCAGCAGCAAGCTTGTGATCGCTTGAATAGGAAAGAAAGTAGAGGTGGCAGGTAGAGGGATAATGAAGGCAGAATTAATCTGCCAAAGCTGGGGTTCCTGAAGTGATTTGTTTATGGTGTTCAACACACAAAGACCTCCTTGGAAGAATGTGCATTGGTATAGATTCTAGTTATTTAGATACATGTGTGTGAGTGTGTATGTGTGTGTGTGTGTGTGTGTGTGTGTGTGTGTGAGAGAGAGAGAGAGAGAGAGAGTGTTTGTGTGTGTGTGTGTGTATGCATGTGTATATAAATGTAGATGGTGTATACATGTGTATATGAATGTGCATGTGTATGCACCTGAAGGGAACACTTACTTCCTTGTGCATGTGTGGAGGACAGATGTCTGTGCTGAGTATCTTCTAGCACTCTCCACCTTATGATTTGAGACAGGTCATTTTAGCTCCTCTGGCTGCGCTGGAATCCCTCAGGATCCACTCTTCTCTATCAGTAGCTCTAGGATTACAGGAATGGCCTGTCAGGCCTGGCTTTTTATATGGATGGTGAGATTAAACCTCAAGCCTCATTCTGTACAGCAGGGACCTTGCCCACTGAACCATCTCCCTAGCTGTGACTCTGCTCATCCATGCATTCCCAAGATGAAGATAATTAGCACTTTATATTTGCTGTACAGATGTACCTTTCCATTAAGATGACAAAATATTTTTTTGTTCAGGGGAAATGTTTCCTGTTACAGTAGTTAGTCATCTCCTAAGTGTGGAAATTCTTGCATCTACAAAGTTTCCATTGCCTCCAACATCTGGCCTCCTTGGTGGTTGCATCTCTGCCCGGAGGTGGATTGGGAATTCCACTGGCAGGATTTTGCATACTCTGCAGCCGTAAATTATGCTAATTAAAATAGAGATTGTGGGGAGTGCTTTTGGAGTTTTGCAAGCTTTAATAGACAGTTACATTTTGAACCCCACTCCAAGTGAGTGATACCCAAGAGCTTCACATTCCTGGGATTCAGCTCTAACGGATCTCCCTCAGAATGGACCTATTTCCAATAACAAGTCCCATCAAATGCTACACAGATGCACAACGCCACCGAGTGTATCTTTAATCCTCTAATCCATTTCAGTGTCTCATACTGATTGCTCCAAAATGTTTGAATTAAGTGAAAGGCAAACTTCCTGAAATACATCTTTAAAATGATTCAAATTTGCATAAGTTTTAGCCAAGGAACAGATGTCTCTTTAATGCTGTACCTTTGAAAAATTTAAAAACCGTATTATATAAATCCAACTTGCTGTGACACGATTCTCCTTGCCTTCTTAATTCTTTCTTCAGTGAATGTTTTCATCAGAACTCAGACAAGGACAAGGAGAAAGGAGGTTCGTAGTCTGAGATTATGGTAGAGGAAATTGTTTCACTGAAGGATTTTTAATCTCATCTTCTCAAATGGAATGACAGTTTCCTCTTGTGGACTGTGTTCTAAGTCTTCATTTTGACAGCTGCTATTCAGCACTCCCATTGTGTATTGTGGCCACACAACATTTAAATCATAGAAAGAAACACAAGTGGGGGAAACTGAGTTCATTTCAGGTGTTGTTCTATCCCACCCATTTCTTAAAATCTATTCACTTTTCATTCCTCTAGTTTTCTTATTGTCCCAAATATATTGACTCTCATTTTATTTAATGTGATTGCTTCTCCAAGGTCAAGGGTACCTGATTGTAGCATATGTGTGTGTGTGTGTGTGTGTGTATGTATGTATGTATGTATGTATGTACATATGTATATATGTATGTATGTGTGTATGTGTGTATGTGTGTATGTGTTATCCTGTATGACATACTTCAATATGGCTGAGAACACATGAATTGTTATGGATATTAAATAAAAATGTTAGAGACCAAATTTACACACACACACACACACACACACACACACACACACACACGGAAAAGGTCAATAGATACATGTACACACACATTGCAGGTCAGTACACATAACACACACATATCACAGATTAGTATACACATACATATCAAAGGTCAGTACACATAACACACACATATCACAGATTAGTATACACATACATATCAAAGGTCAGTACACACACACACACATGCACACACACATCACAAGTTAGTATACACATATGTGTTCAAGGTCAGTACATACACACACATACACACACATCACAGGTTTGTATACACATATATGTCCAAGGTCAGTACATACTATACACACACACACACACACACACACACACACACACACACGTTACAAGTCAGCACACCGATGTATGTATGCATATAGGTCATAGGTCAGTACAGTACACCCACATGAGAAAATCTCTTTTTCTGATGACATCTTGCAAAGGTTTCAGCTTTAGAATTAGTGTAGTCTGTTGTGCTTAATGGGATAGTCCAAGAAGTTTATCTAATGATTGCAAATGTTATGTGAGGTCTGATAAATTAGTTGAGGTAAATGGCAATTGCAAGGTCAAGGTTTTCCAAGATAACCTCGGCTCTCTGTACTAGTTCATCTTTGCAGAGTCACTGCAGTCTAATCAGCCAAGGTCGATCCATCTATGGGAGCTTTGATACTGATTCAGCTTCTCCAGAAAACTATAGTTCACAAGCACTATGAATAGGAAAATCTCAAGGCTCTTGGAGGGAAGGCACCAAGGAATTGCTTTTTTGAGAGGAAGCAGGCAATGCTCTAAGATCTGTGTCTTATGTGGCATACGTGATGGTATATAGTTACTTAAACCATCTAATCCTTAAGGCACCATTACAAGCTAACTGTCACTTACCCTTCTGACAAAGACCAAGAAGCTAAATCATAGAAAGGTTAAATAACTTATCCAGGAGAACTCAGCAAATAAGACCAAAACCAGGATATGAACTTAAAATCTTTGAGGCAGAAAGTGTTTGCTTTGCTGATTTTTTCTCTTTTGTTCAGGTTAATTTTCATTGCAGGTAAACAGTGTATGTACACTTCATGCCTGCCTAGTGTTCACAGAGGCCAGAAGATGATATTGGATCCGTGGGGACCGGGTCACATGTTGGTTCTGGGAACTGAATCCATGTCCTCTGCAAATGCTCTTAAATACTGAACCATCTCTCCAGTCCCATTACTGTGTTTCTCAACTTGCATCCCTGGGAGTGGATCAGGACAAGATAACTCAGCTTAGGAGCTTTGCTCCAAGTTGTTTTCCAGGGTGTATGCATCTAATCCTGCCTGACCCTGACTTATTGGGGACTATATTCTCATTCATATTTCCAGATCTCACTGTCCTCTGTTCTCTTCTCCAGATAACACCTCTGGACCATTGTGGCCGGTAACTTTTTGACTGCAGTGTTCAGGCCTCTTCTCTTCTGGATCCTTTCTCTTCCTTTTTTTCAGCATCTTCTTGAAATGATTTCATGAAACTGGTGTGGACAGTGTATGCTTTTAATACAAGGACTCAGGAGGCAGGTGGATCTCTATGAGTTTAAGACTATCCAGGCCTACAAAGAGAGTTTGAAGCTAGCCATGGCCACATAGAGAGACATTGTCAAGAAGCAGACAGACAATCATACAGACAGATATACAGACAGACAGTCATACATAGAAAGGGAGAAAATATGTCTGACTTTTTAATAAAATGCCTTTTGGTCTCAACTGCTTTTCCCTTTTCTGTGGTAGCAAACAGGGCAAAAGGTTATATTTTGGCTTACAGTTCAGGGGTGCAGTCCTTTGTGGTAGGGGCATCATGGCAGCAGGAATGTGAGGTGTCTGGTCACATTGCTTCTGTAATCAGGGCTCAGGGAAGGTTGAATACTGCCACTCAGCTTCCTTTCTCCTTTCTCTGGACTCTAAGAGCCCGGCCAGGGGAATGCTATCTCCTACTTTTAGGGAGGATTGTCTCACTTCAATTAATTGAATCTAGAGAATTCCTCAGAGGCATTGGACAGAGTCTAACCTAATCTAGAAGCTTCCTCACAGATGTATCTGGAGGCTTGTCACCCAGGGGATTCTAAATCCTGTCAAGTTGACAATAAATGTTGATCAACAGTCTGCCTTCATTTCAGATCTTTTCTGTCATATACAGATTTTCTCCATAGTATGCATGGACCTGGATAAAATAACTGTTCATTTATTTATTTCTCCCTTGAAACATAATAACCACCCTGAGGGAGAGGTATTCATCTTCGAAATGCTATATCTGCACTGCTGGGCATACTACTTGGCACACCACTGTGTTTAAAGAATCATTGAATGAAAAGAGGAAGAAGTGATGAAAATGTGTTTCTACTTGAGGCAAATGTTTAGGCTTCATTTTGGAGGTGAAAATATTTCAGAATTGATGCGTTTGATAATGTTGAACACTTTCAACCATGGATTGATCAGAATGCTGGACACTGTAAGCAAGTTCCTACCACAGTGCATGTTTCATTAGCATATAGAATATTGAATCTCATTTGACTTCATATTCATATATATCTAGTAAGTCAAATGTACCTTGTTATTATGCCCCCAGCTAACCTTCCATGTGCAGTTTCCTTACTTCAGAAAATCCCCTTTCTCCTTTCATGTCACAGACACACAGACACACAGACACACAGACACACAGACACACACACACACACACACACACAAAGATATATATATATACACATATACATATATTAGATCATTAAATCTAGTTTGTATATAGAGAAGCAACATCCATTATCTTATATTTTTAATTCATTCCTTGTATGTGTATGTATGTCTTTATGTATGCATGAATATGGGTATTGATATGTTATATCACAGTAGTGGAGGTCAGGGCTTACTGTTGGTGTCAGTGTCTCCTTCCACCTTGTAGAGGTGTGCTCTCTCTTTGCTTTTGCTACCATGCTAAGTGACCATGCAATTGTAGACTATTCTTCTTTCTGCTCTCATCTCATTGTAAGGGTACTGGGACTTCAGAAGCTCATCATTGGATGCAGAATGTACGTGGGTTCCAGGGACCAGACCACAACCCTCAGGGTTGCACAGCAAATGCTCTAACCCACTGAGCAATCTCATGGCTCTATTTTGTCTGTCTGTGTCCCCAGGACTCTTCTTGTTCTTCTCCTCACCTCCCTTTAGCCTTCTTCATGTCCACTGATAGTATTTCCACTTTTATCCCCACTGTGTATGTTTGTGTCTTGTTGTGGCCTGAGCTACCCCACGCTTGGGGGCCAAAAATGTCGTGGACTGCTCTGTCAATGTTGGGACCCTCACTGCCAAAAGCCTTGGGGGCTAAATTGTTAGAGCCTGCCCTGCCTCAAGCTGCTCCAGTCTGCAGGTCGGGGTTCAGCAAGAGAGAGAGTGAGGATGACTCGAAAAATGGAGACCAGGCAGAGTGTGATTCAATCCCGTTTATTCTTCAGTCTCTCTTCCTAGTCTAAGTCCCAAGTCTTGAGTTCCTAGTCCCTAGTTCCTAGTCCCTAGTGCCTCCAAGTTTCAAGTTACTTCTTCCAAGTGCTAAGTGCCTAATGTCTAATGCATAATACCCTGTTGCTTTCTTCTGTCTGCCTCTCGCCTTTTATATGTCTCACTTCTAAGCCACGCCTTTAAGTCACGCCCTTAAGTCTTACCTCTAAATATGATCTCTAAGTTATGCCCTTAAGTCATACACCTTTAAGTCTCACACACCCAAGGGAAAATCCTGAGTATCTAAAACAAGATGTTATCAGAGTGTGCTCAGCTGTTGTAGGCTATTGTAATCAAGTCTCTTGTCAGGGTATATGGCTCAAGATGGCTGCAAGGATGATAGCCACTTTCTGTTGGCTCCCCACAGTGTCTCTCTCTCTGTGTGTGTGTGTCTGTGTGTGTAATATTATCTTTATCTACTCATCTAGTGGTGGGCCTCAGTGCTGATTTCATATCTTGGTAGCAATAAACGTGTATCTGCCGGGATCTCTGGTCTGCTTCCATTTCAGCAGGTCCAGTATTTTTATTTAAGGCAGTGGTTCTCAAACCTTCCTAATGCTGCAATGATTTAATATAGTTCATCATGTTGTGGTGACCCTCAAGCATAAAATTATTTCATTGCTACTTCATACCTGTAATTTTGTTACTGTTATAAATCATAATGTAAATATCTGATATGTGACCCATCTTAGGGTTTTATTGCTGTGAAGAGATACCATGACCACTGCAACTCTTATAAGGAAAACATTTAACTGGGACTGGCCTATAGTTCAAGGTTTTGTTCATTATCATCATGGTAGGAAGCATGGTGGCAGGTGGGTAGCCATGGTACTGGAGAAGATGCTGAGAGTTTTACATCGTGAGCTGTAGGCAGCAGGAAAAGACTGAGCCACATTAGGCCTAGATTGAACATCTTAGTCCTCAAAGCTTGTCCCCAGTGACCACTGTCTCCAAAAGCTACACCTACTCCAACAAGGCCACACCTCCTAATACTGCCACTTCCTTTGGGCCTCTGGCAGTCATTTTCATTCAGTCTACCACATGACCCCCAAAAGGGTTACAACACATAGATTGAGAACTGCGAGTTTAAAGATCTAGTCTATAGTCGCCTGAAAATGCATATCAATTCATAAGGCATATGACTCTTTATCTTAGTGTGTGTTATAGAATTTTAATATATTAAGTGATAAATGTTTAGATAGAGGCTTATTACTTACATTTATGTGCTACAGTACTTTTGGAAAGGTAATAAGATACTTTCATGTCTGCCAGAGTGGATCCAAGGTCTTGAATCCTTTAATGGCTTCAGCTCAACTCTTAGTTGTATCCCATCTTCCCCTTAAGTAAATATCACCATAGAAGCGATGGATTATGATAGATTATGTATAATGTTTAATAATGAATCTGTACTTCAGAAAGAGAAATATCAATATTAACCAAAGCCCCTAGTATATCTCATAATTTATATAATAAAGGATCAGGTTTCCCCACACCTTTAATGTAGAAATCACATTATACTATTCAGTCTCTTCTAGCTGAGGAAGGAGCAGGGAGTTTCAGGTTAGATCTTCAAGAAGGAAAGAAAAAAAACTATCCTGGATGAAACAATAACACAGGATTTTATGCACTACGTTAGCACGTTAGCAACTGAAGCACTATCAACTATGGACCATGTATTCAGAAATAACATTCAGAATGCTGGTTTCACAGTCAATAGACTTTTCTATAGGATTTTCATGTGTAAAATGAACTCTTCATTTTTTTTCAGGTAGAGTTTTTGAAAATATGAATATAGTCATATAAATAAGTTTATCTACAGTCTCTAAATTAATTTTTAAAATAGCATGAAAAGTAGTGGGTTTGGAGGCTGGAGAGATGGCTCAGTGGTGAAGAGCAGTTGCTCGCATAGAGGCCCTGAGTTTGTTACCCAGCACCCACATCAGTTGGATCCATTGTTCTTTTCTGGCCTCTGCAGACACTGTGCTCACCTCCATGAATTCCTCCACACACATGCACATAACTAAAATATAAACCTTTAAGTCATCACAATAACAGAGTAATGGGTTTCATTTTGGCATTTCAAACATGTGCCTCATACATAGTTCTAATGTCTTCTCCTCCCTCAACTTCCTCCCCTTCCCCATGTCTTCCTGCTGTCCCCTTCCTCTTTGCAAGTTTGCTGTCATATCAAATGTCTCCCCATCTTTTCCCCCTGCTTTTCACTTAAGGTCTCTCTTTAATCTCTCATGACCTTTATTTCTAATTTAATTGCACACAGAAAAAAATCGAGGAAGTAAAAGACCTCTATGCTAAAAATTTTAAGACAAGAAAAGCCCAAGAAACCACCAGAAGATAGAAAGACTTCACATGCTCCTGCATTGACAGAATTAACGTGAAAATGCCATATTACCAAAGTGTTGTACAGATTCAATGTAGTTCCCACTAACATCTCAAGAGCTAGAAAAAGCAATTCTAGAATTCCCATGGAAGCACCTAAGACTCTGAACGTTTAAAGCAATCCACAGAGGAAACAGTCATGCTTGGTTGTATCACACACTCAGTCTGAAATTGTGCCACAAAGCCACAGTGACATAAACAATATGGCACTGGCACACACAGAGACACAGCTATACTTATATATTTATGTGATTCTCAGCAAATGTATTCTTCATATTTTAGATAAATGACTGCCTCATCTGCATCATGTCTTCACAGAAGAGGTCGCACTTGACTTCACTAAACCCAGACAAACATAGCTACAAGTTACATGTAGATAGAAGAAGATGAAGGAAAGTGAACACAGTCACAGAATATGATATATATTTATATATAATATAAAATGGTCTATGAGTTTATTCCTACTTGAAACCCACTACCACAAGGCCAATAAAGCCAAGGCCTCCACATGCACATAAAATTTCTTCTAACTGCAAGAACTTTGATTTCCCATGTTTTGCAGGAATACACATGTTGATAGGTATGAAATGTTGGCTTTTTGAGAGTCAGAGGAGTTTCCCACTGATTCAGTAAACCACAAATTCTCTTTGGAAGTTTGTTTCTAGAATCTATCATATGAGGTCAAGAAGTGCTACCATGTTCAAATGACTGGACATGCGAACCACAGAGGCCCAGGCTTCTACAGCTGAGGAAGGGCATCAAAGGGTTAATCTTGTGGAAATAGTTCTTTGAGAGATGGAGATATAATCCTGGCACATCATAACTATTGCAATGAATTTCCATGCACATGTGCAACACACATGAATGTCAGAATCCAACCTCAGTTATCTTCTTTGGGGTACCATCTCTGTGGTTTTTGAGACAGGGTCTGTCATTTATCTAGAACTCACCAATTCTAGGTTGGCTGACCAGCAAGATTCAGTGATTTGTAGCCATCTCCCCAGAGCTAGGATTATCAAAACAGGCCGTCACAACTGACTTTATTTCTTTGAATATGGATTCTGGGAGTTAGGCTCAGGATCTCATTTACCCAGAAAACCATCTTCCCATCTCTCCTGCAAGGAATTGGATTTCATATGTCAAATAATTGAAATAAGCTAACGACACCAAAATAAACATTTCAATAATGTTTTGAAATTTTCATGTGTAATTCTCAGTGAATAGACATGAGTCTGTAGTATTTATATCTCATGTCTGTCTTTGCAGGAATACATGGACTCTAACAAGTGTATCGAACACCTGCTGGCGCAGCTCAGGGAGCAACACAGAAGTCTCTGGCGGTGAGTTCATTCACACTCCAATCTTTCTTGACTCAGGTAGTAACCTCCATGGCTTTGGAATTAAAAAAAAATGTGTCATTTGTACAGTGATGAGTTTTGAACCCAGTTCTTGGTCATTCAAGGCAAGCATTTTAACTTGTGTGCGTAATTCTTGTAACTGGCTTTGATCATGGAACAGGGAATTTGATTAAATGTATCTCCTTCTACTTAGTTCCAGAACTACCTATGTACTCAAGATTACTACCAAAGTTTAGGGGAGCCCAGCTTTCCTAAACTGTCCGTCATGATCCCAGGAGGGTTCACCTTGTATAGACAGTTGGAAACAGGAACAGTTCTGAATGTTCAGTGACCAGAAACTGGTTCAGTATGAAGGGGGTGATGATTTTCTGGCATTTCTGGTAGCAGGCCCCTATGTTGCAGGCTTTGTTCTGAGTACACTGCATACTTTCCAGTATGCCGAGCTCTGCAGTGCTGCCATGCAGAATGCTGTCTGTGCATGGTTCAGGTCCCAGGGCAGTGTGGGTTAGAAGTTTTGGTGTCTTTATTGTACATTACATTTTGTGATCTTAGAGAAACATGGTAGTTTTTTTCATGTTCTCAAAGAACAAAAATGTTTAACATTTTCCTACTTCCCACAGCATGGAAGCAATAAATTAAAGTATGTTTACACTGCATTGTATTAGAATGTTTGAGTTTTAGATTGCTATTTAAGTTGCTAACTTGAGTTCCATAAAATAATCTGCTAGATAGATTTTAGCATGTGATTTGGACAGAAATTTCAGCAGTTTCTGTAATATCCCTAGACACACTTTGGCCGGTTTGCACTATGTATTTATATGAATATATAATGCTATTCACAGTTGACAGTTATGAAAATAAAGTATCAAACGATTATTAAAAATGTTGAAGATGTTTTGTTTCTTATGGTGTCAGATATTCAGCCAAGACTTAATTGCTTATGTAAAAAATAAACATGCCCATCTCATCGGTTTGCAAGTTTATCTTTAATAAATGATAAAACTATACATCTATGGTGTTTTACAAAAATAGCTTTAAAGTAAATTTATGATGTAGTATAAGTAGAGGTTTGATTTGAATACCAAGTTTATATACCTATGTATCTAGAGTTACATAAAAATGTTAACAGTATGAAGAGGCCACAAGAAAAAAAAAAGATCAAATACATTGTATAAACTTGAAAAGAAATTTTAAGGGAATATATTAAAATACTTTATTTTTAAAACGAAGCCCTAACTTAGAGAATGACATTTTGTAATTAAAGCAAAAGAGCAGCTGAGAATCTGTCCTCAGGTCTAGGATTTGCCCAGAGCAAGCAGGTGGGAATGCCACATGGCAAACTTAGAACATGTCAGAGAGTAGACACAAATTCTCTCCCAACCTCCCTCTTCAGAGATCACTGAAGCTTTTCTTTGATACAAAGTGGTCAGGTTTCTAGTTCTTTGCTTGAGAAGATTTGTTCCGGAAGGCTTCTGTGCAGTGCTTTTTCATGCTGAGATTGTTTTACATGGTGGGCTTTGACTCTTAAGTTTGGAAAGTAATCTGAGACATTTGTCCAAGCACCCTTGAATAGAAATTGGTAACATGTACTTGAACCTCCAAAGTCAGTCATTCCTGGGTTCCCTGGGAATAGACTGGAAAGATGGCTGTGATGTCATGAGTTAGTTTTCTAGTGTCCCATGAATGTGTTCTTTGCAGGGGTCATGACGATGTTTGGATTCCTTGTCTTATGATGTCAGTATTTCTTGAAGTTTGAAATACATTTGCTAGACTGTTATTACATGTTGTATGCTACATGAGAATTGTCCTGTCTATTGCCCTTGTCCCAAGGGGGAAAGGGACAGAAGCTCCTACAGTCGTTTATTCATTTGTATATGTGTTTATTTTGACTTCTTGGAAGGCAGGTCTTCCTTTGTACTAACCCTTTAAAAATAGTTCTAGTTTGGGATAACGTGCTATATGTTTTCCTTCATTCAGCACATCCATGGTTTTTGGTCATAGTAATATAAAAAATCTTGTTTCATACATAAAAATATTACTGGGAGAATGTTTAAATTGACCCACAAGTTTTATTTCTTTAAAATATATTTGTATTAATTGATAATTTGGCATACACATAAATGTATTTTGATCTCATTATTCTTCATCCATCTAATTCCTCCAGATCCATGGTTTACCTCTCCACCCCCGTACAGCTTCTTTTCTTCTTTTTCTTTTAAAAATGTTTTTTGTAACTCACCACATCTAAAGTGTGCTGCCCATATACTTGTGGGTATGGGCCCATCCACTGGAGCATGGTAGACTTACCAGGGGTCACACCCTTAAAGGAAATTGAGTCTCCCTGTCTCAGGAGTCACCAGCTCCTCATCTGGAGGTTGGACATTGTAAAGCCCTCCCCTTCTGTGTTGAAATGCTGACCGGCTTCATCATGTGTGGGTCTTGTGTAGGTAACCACAGCTGCTTTGAGTTCATAAGTATGGCTGTTCTATCATGTCCAGCAGACATGTAAATTTTAATCTGAGTGGAGACAACAGTTTTCATTGTGTGTGTTTGTGTTGTATGCATGTGAATATGCACGTTTTGCTTGCACATGCATGATTGTGAATGTGGAGTTCTAAGATTGATGTTAGGAAGCATCCTCATTGCCCTTTTGTCTCATTCCTTGAGGCAGGGTCTTTCAGGCAACCCCAGAACTTGCTGCTATGGCTGATGTCATTAAACAGTTTGCTGTGGGGATCCTTGTCTAGGCTGGAATTACAGGCAGACTGCTACACCCACTGACATTCACGTGGCTTTTCTGGAGATCTAAAGTCTGGTCTTCATGATTGTAACACTACCCTTCACATGATGTCTCTAGTCCACCAGTCATTTGCTTATTAGTTGATATATTAACAAGATTTGTTTTGGGTAATTATAATCATAATATTTGTTTTCTATTTGTTTGTTTTTTGTAAACTAGAGCGTAAGTAAAATTAGCAACTATGTACATAGCTGTGTTTTTAAGTTGTGCATTTCTATAGATCTATTCAAACGTATTTTAAAACCAATCTATGGAATTTTTAAAATTACATTTAATCTCCTTGTGTAGAATATTCCCTTTTGCTCTGTCTTTCAAGAAAAAAAAATATACAGCAACTAAAATGGCTGCCTTCTGATGAGAGACAATTTTGAGTTTAATCTGGAAAATAAGTATTAAAATGTATCTTGCATACATCACTGTGGAGGAATATGGGTTGCCCTCTCTTTGAACCAGTAACAACATGCATGGGAAAGGGGTACCTAATAAAAATCATTGGTCTTAGATGTGGCTGAGTTAAAATCTCACTTCAGGCATGCTAAGAGAGCAGAGGTTTGTGTGCAAACTTTCCCACTTTGTGTTTTTGAGAGCCAGTAAAGCCTCAGGTCTGATGTCAGAAGGTTCCATAATCTCCCTCTATCTGAGTAACAGTGGAGTGTAACAATGGCACTTGAATAGTGAGAGTAACTATCTGTGAGGAAGTGAAAAAAGGTATCATGAAAAAAAAAATGAAAACCAAGAATAGATTTCTGCCCTCTATACTAAATCGTGCAATTACAGTTGATTTTGTTTTACAAAGTGACCCTGACTTCTGACTTGAAGTGAGAGGGTTTATCATGGTCGATGGTGACATCAGAACTTTGAAGAATATATGAGCACCAGGGGTTGGTTGGTAAAGTCCTTTCTGATGATGACCGGGTTTTGTGAATACTTTACTCACAAATCAGATGGACACTATGTTGCTTGGAGGATCTTGAGAATAACCGTGTGTCAAGGACCTGAGCCTAACTAGAGTGTCTGAAATTAGACAACCTCCACCCTAAGTCATAGACTCATGTGTTTATTGTATCATTGATTGATGACTGCTACAATTATCATAGGAGGATGGCTCTTTATTGTGGCTCCTCACAAACCTGATGTTCTAAAATTGTATGTAAGTATATTATAATTTTATCATCAAGTACTTGAATATATTTAACTGGAGATTTCCAGACCAGTGAAAAGCTCTGTATCAAACAGTGAGCTGAAGGGCCTCCATGGAATGGAACCTTTAAAGTTGTCACCTGGCCTTTATGTGTGTGTATATGCATGTGCACGCATAAACGTTTACACAGGCTTAATATACTCACAGAAAAGTATTTATAGTTTCCTTAGCTTCGTGGAGGAAGTTAACATTTTACTTGTTTTTTAAGCATCTGCAATGACACGAAAATGTATTGTAATCATCCTCAAAGTAGCTATGCTATTTTGGGATCCTGCTTAGTGTATTATAGAAATAGTCCTATCATCTGTCTTTGAGATGTGGAATTATAAGGGAATTTGTGGAGCTTAAATACAGCCATCCAACAATAGCAGACATTTAGGTTCAAACTCTTTGGTCCCAGCAAATTATTTTTTAAAAGACAAATATTTATGACTTTATATAAAGAAATGGATGGAATCAGAATCTATAACTAAATCTAAACCCTCTTAATATATAAAGAAGTCTTTTTTTCTCTGTACCTTCACACTTTACCTTAAAAAATGGGTGGGGTGTGGAGAAATTGCTCAGCAGTTAGAAGCACTTGCTGCTTATATAGAGTAACTGGGTTAGGTTTCCAGCACCCATATTGGGCACCTCACAAGTGCCTGTAACTCCAGCTTCTGGAGCTCCAACATCCTTTTCTGGCCTCTGTGGTTTCTTTATTCATTGTACTTGTGTGCATGCATCATCTCTGCATACACAGAATTAAAAATAAAATCTTAAAAACATCCACATGACATGTATTTTAGTTAATGCCAAACCACAGTCATGATTTTTTTTGTGTCTTAATATGTTCTAATATGGAAAGTTAACATTAAGATGAAAGTATTTTTTTGTATGTGATGATTTTTATAACCCCTGCTATTTCTCATATGGCTAAATATCTTTGATTGACATGAAAGATCATAAGAAATAATGGTGGAAAATATCTCCAACACTTGATAAAAATCTTTATTGATTTGTAGCCTCAAGTTAAGAGTTTAGAATTCATAGACAGTTGGAAATTACAAATTGAACTCATGAATATTCATGGAATGAAATTATTCTTTCATGCCACATGTGAAATATGCACAGAACAGTGGCAGTGGTATAGTTTCACAGCTATGAAAAGAGGAGGAGACTAAAAGATGGGAGACCTTTTGTCCTAGCCTGTCATAACTAGAAAATGAATACTACTCAGACTGAGTTCCTTTATCTGTAGAAAGAAGCTATCACTGTAGTTCACATCTTAGCTTTCTGTGACAAACACTATGACCAGAAGCAACTTTACAAGAGGAAGTAGCTTATTTGACTTAAACTTCCATCACTGAGGGTTGTAAGGGCAGGAATTCAAACAGAAACTTGAAGCAGAAATCACAAAGAAACACTGTTGGTTGACTCACACACAAGGTCATGCTTAGCCAGCTTTCTTACCCAGTCCAGGGCTACCTGCTTAGGGAATGGTGCTGCCCACAGTAACATTCAAAATAACTGCCCATAGAAATTCCCATGTACTAATCTGGTGCAGGTAATTCCTCAATCTCAAGAATTGCCTCCTATATTTGTCTAGGCGGTGTCAAGTAAAGGTCATTGGGACAACTACTGTTTCAGGGTTCAATGCATCAAGAATACATGACTTGCTTGTAGTGCAGTGTATTGTATTTATGGAAATACATACTTAAATATTTTTTATTATAGTCATTTGATAATCCTAAATACTGTATGGTACTGTATAATATGGGTCATACAAAGTTTTGAAGAATTTACTAGAAATAACTAATCAAAACACACACACACACACACACACACACACACACACGCACACGCACACGCACACGCACACGCACACGCACACACACACACACACACACACACAAAGAGGTCTGTATGATCATCATAAAACAACCACATTTGGAGAGGGCCAGGGCATCCCACACATACACTTAAGTTCGCTGAGCATGCTGGTTAGTTTTTGTCAACTTGACACCAACAAGTATCACCTGGGAAGCTGGAATCTAAAGTGAGAAATTGCTTCCATCAGATTGGCCTGTCAGCATGTTTATAGAGTATTTTCTTAATTACTAATTGATATGAGAGGGCCACAACCACTATGGACAGGCCACTACTGGGTATTTGGAGGCCAGACACAAATGAAAGACAGTTGAATATGAGCTTGGAAGCAACCTGGAAAGCAGCATCCCTTCTCAGTCTCTGCTTCTGTCCCTGTCTGCAGGTTCCTGCTTTGAGTTTCCTGTTCTGACTTCCCTCAGTGGTGGACCACATGAAAGTGTAAACTAGATAAGCTCTTATGTCCCCATGTTGGTTTGGTCAGTGTTTTTCACAACAAGAGAAAGCATACTAGGACACCACATTCATAATCACTTATTTCAACAAACTGTCACTGAGGCTAGATACTTCATTGTCATAGGGATAAGGTTGTCATTGGTATTTCATAGTGTTTAAGACTGTTACTCACTACCTTACAGGAACACACATATTGTAACAACCCAAAATATCTGCAGATAGTTTCCTAGTATTTACCAGAGGACATTAATATCTCATCCCCTGTGGAGAACCAGTATTTTAAATAATCATACATAGAAGAATTGTCCTAAGTATAGACCCCAAAACACCAACACCCTGGGGCACTACAGATAATTTAAGAAAATATACTGTGTTCAAATAAATTGAAAAATACTAGGTGACACCTACTTGTAAACTTGGCAATTGCTGATTTTTTCAGGGTGTTAACATTTTTCACATGTTATTCACATATAAGGAGGAAAACAATGGAGAAAGATATGCCATGCCAACCTCAAGCCTCCATGAATGAGCGCACCCACATCCACATGTATCTCACACATGCACATGCAAAAAGTACCCTCAATGCCATCCATTTTGGAACATGTTCAATAACTATGCTACTAAGAAGCGTCCCTTAGGAAATGTTATATTAGTCTTGATACCTAACAATATAATGCATAAAACTCGAATCATCTTCCATATTTTTCATGCTGATGATAATAATGGGCTAGAAGGCTTGATAGTGAGACATAACAACAGTGTGAGATGTCTACATTGTTGACAGAGAGAAAGGGTGCTTCAGAAAAGCCAAAGCCAAGCTCGCTCCTGCTCTGTCTGTCTGTCTCTCTCTCTGTATCTGTCTCTCTGTGTGTGTTCGTATGAGTGTGTGTGTGACAGTGTGTGTTTGTGTGAGTGTAGGCAAAAGGACATCTCAGCTGGTATTCTTCAGGTGCTGCCAATCTTGTTTCTTTCAGACAGTCTCTCTTACTGGCTTGGAACTTCTCAGTTGGGCTGGGATGTTAAGTCAGTGAGCTCCAGGGATCCACTGGTGTCTACTTCCATAGTCCCAAGCTTGCAGGTGCTTGCCATCATGCCTGGCTTTTTACCGTAGGTTCCAATGATCCAGACTCAGGTTCTCATACTTGCGTAGGAAGTGGTGTATTGAATGAGTCATCTCCTTAGACAGAAACTCTAGTGTGTTTTGTTTTAGTTCATTTCCCACCCTCACCTTTCCGAAGGGCAGCCGAAGCCTCAATAACTAATTCCAAGAATCTATAAAGTATTGATTATGAACTGTTTGCCTTGGGAAAGCACTTAACTTCTGCTTTCCCTGGAGCACAGTTCCTGCACTGCCAGAAAGACTGAAGCACTTAATTGAACAACATGTTCAGAACCTGTAGAAGAAGAGGCCAGAGGCTCCTCCCTTCTAGCCATCAAAGGATTTTAACAAAATTCTTGAAAAATACAAGTTCTCCTTTGCTCTTCGGTTTATCTGTGACCCCCTACTCTAAAAGAAAAGAACATTTAGAACTAATATAACTTATTTTCATTCTCTGGATTTGCACACTTTCCCAAAGGAAATGAGGACTGAAATAAAGTGACCCTCATTCCAGATATTCATGCATGCTCTCTGTAACAGTGATGTCGGTTGACATTTTCCGGTAGAATTTTTCACATCCATGTCTCTAAAGAAGTTATTTCCAGGAAAGGATTCTTTCCCTGGCAGACAGAATTCCACTTTTAGATCATCTCAGTGGGGAAAGGTGCTTGTTGTTAAGCTCGATGACCTGAGTTCTATTTCTGGGACCCACATAGGAGAAGGAAAGACCTGGTTCCCATAATTTGTTCTCAGGCTTTCACAGATCCTGAGTAGCACATACACATACACACATCCAGAATATGTGAAAGGGTTTTTTTTTTTTTTTTTAAAGCTTTTGCTGTTATTTATTTATTGTGTGTCTGCTTCTGTTTCTGTGTCTAAAGTAATATGAAAACTGCCTGTTGGAAGTCATGAGAAGAAAGGTCTTTGTAATGCCCTATTGAGAAAGTTGGTCTATACTTGAAAAGCACACAGGTACAAACAAGGGTTAACCCAGTTTAGCATCAGGCTCTGTCTCTCCCAGAGTCCAAGATTTTCATCCCATGTACCTTGGCTCTCGGGATATTATTCAGCCTCTCCAAGAGTTAGTATGCCTCTTTCCTCATGGGGTTGATGGATGTAGACTAAGGAGCGGTGAGGATTAAATGCCTTGCCTCTGCTCTCATCATAGACCTCCACTGGGGAGGGGGATTTTAATTGGCAACATGCAAACTTTCTCTGCATGAATCCTTAACAGTGGACACAGAATAAAATAAGAACCGCAGTTTATTTAAATCCCTTCAGGAGACAAAGAGGCTATCTTTGGGGGGTGGGGGGTTAGATGTGTAGCAGAGACAGAATTCTGAGCTAACAGCAGTGCTAGCAAGCAAACAGTACTTTATGCCAACTCTGTAACCACTCCTGGGTTCCTCCCTGAAGCAACAGGAGACCAGAGTAGTGAGCTATCTATTTCTTCTCCTCCTCTAAACCCTTGTACTGAATTTCTAAATCATAGCTATGTTCTCAGCAAAGTGCAAGACCCGTGCCTCCCCCTGGACAGCCATCAATGCCATTCTCTCAATTACTCACCAGGGATTGTTTGAGAGAGTCAGACAATTCCAGTCTCCCACAAAGATAAGAGTCTGGTCTCTAAGCCACACCTTCTGCCCAGCACAAAGGATAATGAAGCCAGGCATTGGCTCCTGCTTCAATAGTTCTGTCAGCGCTGGGCCATCGTAAAGAAGATGACAGGTTAAGCCATGCACCACGGGATTACTTAACTACAGAACCTACTTTAAGGAGTAAGCAAATGTTCAGTTTTCATGTTTCTGAAGCCCCGTAGGGAGACACACCACTGCCTTCCTAGGCTCATAGCAAACTTTATCTGGGTGATTTGTATGTGTCTGCTTGCTTGTTTGTTTAGGGGGTGCCTAGTGTTTGAACAAGGGTCATCTAGGGCCAAGAAAGCATTTGAGGGTTCAAATATATCAAGGATGATGAGAAAGTCAGATCTAGTTTCATTTATATTTAATCCAATGAAGCACATTATAGACAGGGTTGCTCGATTAACCTATGGGAGTATGAATGTGCCTTCTATGTAACTAGGAAAATACGCCTACTTTAATGATGGATCTTAGATACCCCCAAGCCTATGTTGGAATACATTGTAGAAAAGGATCACAGATGACTTAAAGGTTGCACTGCTGGGGGATGAAAAGATGACTTGCCTGGCAAAGAAACTGCCACCCTTCCAACAGGCTCAATCCCTGGAACCCACATGAAAAGGTTGGGTTTGACAGCAACATGCTTGTATTCTACTGCAGACCAGGTAGAGACAGGTGGATCTCTGGGGCTCAGTGACCAGCCAGATTAAACCACATGAAGAGTTTCAGCCCAGTGAGAGGGTTGTTCCCCCCAAACAAGGTGGATGGTTCATAAGGAGGTGTATTTTAGTGTCAACACACACACACACACACACACACACACACACACACACCCCATGTAAATGTACATTCATACCTACGTATACATGCAAGAAAAATATGTCTACTTTAATTTATATTCTTCAAAAAATAGTCTCAGATGCCTCAAACTCTGAAATGATATGGTTGGGGGTGCATTGGCGACATATGTAACCATGTCACCAATCTGAAGTCATTTGTCGTACTTGATCTTAGTCATGCATAGAACCACACTTATCAATGTAACAGCTAGGAACCTAATGTAATTTGTTTGAAATTAAAGTAAAGAGCCCCAAGGAAAAGGCATCTTATAGATTTACATGGGAAAATAAAAATTACAAACATTCCCCAGGCAGTTGACCGAACAACTCTAAGCAGGATGGCCCGCTTGATATAAAATGCATTTGAGGAACTCTGCAGTGTCCACGCAGTAGCAGATGATAAAATGTCCCTTTTAATTTAGAAAGAGACATGAAATGGGGCAATCTATAATGATTTCTGTTTAATTTTTTTGCTCATGAATATAGGAGTGATTTTTAAAAACAAAGTACTGTTAAGATCTATCTCAGCATATTCCTGTGTAGGGTATATTACTTTGAAAAGAGTCACTTAGGTGTAGGCTGTGAATAGGAGAGATGTGTCCAGGTATACCCAGCTATGTGTGCACACATGGAGACTATCAGTTGACAATGGCTATCTTTATTAGTAGTTTTCCACCTGATTTATTGAGACTGGGTCTCACTAAACCTGAAGTTTGCTGCTTAGGCTGGACTGGCTGGTCATAAGCCCTGGGACAGACCCTGTCTGTATATTCAGGTGCTGGAGACACAGGTGCATGCTCCGCCATGCCCAGCTTTTACATGGGCATTGTGGATTCTAACTCTGCTTCTAAAGCATGTGCTGCAAGCATCTCCCCATGAGCCACCTTCTAGCCCTCAAGGATTAGTTTTCTTTTCTTTCATTTCCCCACAGCTTCCTGTGCTGGGAGACCTGAGACAGTTTTTCTGGTTTCCACCTTTACCCAAGGATCTAGAAAATGTGTATTTGAGTCTCTCAGGAAGAGAAAGTACAGAATAGAATTTCTTTCCCTCAGAGATTGTACTGTGCCCCCAGTGTGTATTGCATGTACAATTTGACCTCATAAATAACGCTGGAGAAATGATCTGGGTCAAAGATCACAAAGAAGTGAGTATATTTGCTCAGTTGTTGATCGATGGAGGACACCTAAGGTGTCAGAGCAGAAGCTTCTAGATTGACTGGAGGGTTGGTTGAGGTTACAAAGTATGGCTGAGTTCATGAGAACTCCATAAATACCATCCAAGGTGCTTTATGTGGACCCACATCTACTTTTTTCTCAAGGAACACCTCCTCTGGATACCCAATAATGGTAAATCATGGATGTGGGCACCATGGGGAAACACCAAGATTTTCTCCACGTGTGATGTGCTGTCTGAGTTGTCAAGAATCCTGAAAGCTCCCAGCCCTGTACTTTAGCAAAATCGCATTGTAATACACTGGTAAGGGACCTTACAGAACCCTCAGACAAGTAAAAACAGTTTAGAAGTGTTTATTTATTTATTTTTTTGCCAGTCACCAGTTGGGTCAATAGAAGCCAAAGAGAAACTTTAGATACATAAAACCACTAAGAGTTGACAGTGGCAGTTTCCTATCTTGAAAGTAGCTACTATCTTCATAAACCTCCTTGGCTTGAAATTCTGACTCTCTGGCTGTCTCTTGGCCTGAACATCCCAGGGGTAATAAAACATAACTCTGGCAGGCAGTGGGCTACAGAGTGAGGTCAGAGTCCTGGGCCACTTTCAAAAGGTTTTCCAGGAAACCATTCTATTGAATAATGTTTAAGTTTGCACAGGAGCTTTGTGCATAGCATGGTACAACAAAAATTCAGTCTCAGGACATTCACAAGGGCAGAGCAATCATATTGAGGTTAAAATCCCTATGAAAGGAGAGTGCACTGCATGCTACTGAGCCTTCTGGAAGTTGAGACTCACTGGCTAATCAGAAACCCAATGTTTTAATCTAGACCAACTCCCTTGCATTATTTGACTCTGTTGTATCACTTTTGATGCAGTGAAGGGCTGGAGAGGTGGCTCAGTGAGTAGGGTGCTTGTCTATTCTGCACGAAGTCCTGGGGTCTAGTCCCAGCACCACATAAATCTGATGGAGTGATGTTTTTCTGTAATGGCACAGGAGGTAAAGGCCAGTGGATTGCAAGTTCAAGGTAAGTCTTAGCTATACAGTGAGTCTCAAGCCAGTCTGGGTGGGATGGGTCCTGTGTCGAAAGAATAATGGAAGAGGATGAAAGAAGGAAGAAGGAAACACGAGTGGAGTGAGCGCAGGAGGTAAAAGAGAAATTCTTTGATGTCACAAATGAGGGCAAGTTCCCAATTTGGTTTAGACACGCACACAGTAATGTGTTTGCTTTAGGGAACATTTGCTTCAAGATATTGTTTCAAATGTATTTATTGAAAGCCATGCCTAGCTGAAATAGACCTTTCTCCCTCCTCAACTGTTTCATGCTCTTGTTTCTAGACAAATGGAAATTGGTGATCTAGGAAAATAACCTGATGCTTGTAGTTGTTGCCTGATGAGGAGTGTTAGTACATGACTCCATAAGTCCGAGTGTGTATGTGTGTATGTGTGTGTGTGTGTGTGTGTGTATACATGTGTGTGTGTGTACATGTGTGTGGGAATGCATGAGAGTGTGTGTGGCCACACGTGTACATGTGACAGCAAGAGATCAGCATCAGGTGTTTTCCACCAGTGTTCCGCACCAAACCTATTTTTTGAGACAAAAATCACTGTACATGGAATTAGACTGGTTGACTTGCAAACCATAGTAATCCTATTCACATGCCCTCCAGTGCTGGGTTCTAGCATGTGTGCCCATGCTTAGCTTTTGTGTGGGTGGTGGAGATCTAAATTCATGTCTTCATGCCCGAACAGTCATCATGTTACAGAGCCAGCTCTCCAGCCCCAACTTCTTCAGGTCTTTTGAACATTTCAGAGGATTAACTTATTGAACAAATACTTGGGAAGTTCTAAGTCCTGGAGATCTTCTAGCAAAAGCAAACATCTTCAGAGCAGGATGAGAGGGTGGCCATGTTACACTGAAAATCCTAACTGTTTCTCTTTTTAACTGTACTCTCTTCACCCACCTTCCTCCAGTTCACTCACTTTTCCCGAGCTCACATCCTTTATTACTGGTCTCCATACTGAAAATCAGCGAGTCCCATTCAACCTTTAAAGATCATCCCAAGTCCCTTGCTTCCCATATCTTATATGAATTCTTCAGGGTTTCCATCCTCTCAACCTTGAGAATATATACATGTTTTTTATATATATGTACATGTGTATATGTGTATATGTGTATATGTGTATAGGTGTATAGGTGTATAGGTGTATAGGTGTATATGTGTATATATGTATATATGTGTATATATGTATGTATATATGTATATATATAAAATAAAAATGTATATCACACACACATATGGAGAAACATCTTTTTTAATTGGGTATTTTATTTATTTACAGTACAGATATCATCCCCTTTCCCCATTTCCCTTCCCTAGAACCCTCTATCCTATAACCCCCTCTTCCTTTATGCTTTTATACCATTTTGATTACATGCATGTAATAAGGTCAGTTCTAGGTTGAGGGTCTAGCAATACAATAGATGCAAATAGTCGAGGAACAAGCAATACAATAAACACAAATAGTCAAAGAAAAAGCAAGGCATTAAACCCAATTATGTGAATACTCCTGTGATCACTGTTTCTAAAGGCTTATCAGGATGATAAAGTGTCTGAGCCTACTTCCCTATCCTAGCCCAAGGTCATTTTCATGTCTGAAGCCTACTTCCTTATTCTAATCTAAAATTTAGAATCGTGTCTGAAATTATTTCTTTGTTCTGGCCTAATATTTAGATTCCTGCCTGAGATCACTTCTTTGTTGTAGCCTACAATTTAGACTACTACCTAAAATTACTTCTTTGTTTTAGTCTAATGTCAGATTCCTGCTTGAAGGAATTGGCCAATGTCATATTCCTGTCAAGCAGCCCCTTTCCTTGTCCTTGGCCCATGTCAACTTCTTGCCAAGCAGCCCCAAAGGCTCTTCACCTCTCCCTCTTTTTTATTTTGTTAACAAGACTGAGCCTGTTTTAGGTCATTCTGATAAGAATGTCTTCCTTACCCGACATGGAATATGCATTATCAAAGGCAATGTATTTCTGTCTTAGGTTGGTAAGGCTCTGTGCAGAATCTTACCCGTCCTTGACTTACCAGCCTGTTAATTTAATAACTTTGTTTGGGGGTCCATTTTCAGGTTTAAGCCATGTACTTTGGCTGCCAACATGTTGATGTTGTTAAAGATAAGCTTTAACATGATGGGCAGGAATAAAAGTATTCCCAGGACAAGAAGGGCTAGCCTGATCAAGCTATATATGCCATTCTTAAGGTTTGTCCAAAATGGAAATACTGAGCTCAGGCCATGGATAATTTTATCAGAATTATCTGCAGCATCGAAAGTCAACAGAGCAGCATTCTTTAAATTCATAATCTCATTATGCAAAGTTAACACACCCAAAGAGGTGTTAAGGTTATGCCAAATACCCTACTGGTGTCTTTAAACGTTTTTCTAATTATAATGACATTGTTAATTTCAAAAGTAACACTATTCCAATAATATTTGTCATGACACTTAGGATGGCTCCTAACTCTTGAACCCTGAACCTCCTTCAGATAATTTGAATGGGTTATCATTTGTTGTTCCAGATACCTATATAAATCCTTTTGTATACTCAATACATTAGTAACATATTTTGCTAGATAAGGAACAAATATAGTTGTCTTAACTCCTGTGTCAATGCTATTGCAGAAGCAGTGGTGCTAGCAATTAATGGAATTAAAGCTGTTATACCAGCAATAATCAAGCCTGCTACCCTCTTGCTTCTGCTTAAAGCTTAACTCACTTTTTCCAGCACTTTCAAGCTTTTTTCAGAGAATTGAGGTTTTCTAATACTCAGCACAGTGAGACAAAAGCTGGTTGAGAGACCCCCGTAACAGACATGCCAGGTTTCAACACATTAACATATTTGGATATGTTATATATGGATATACTTGGTTGGCTACAATAATTGCTGTAGAAGAGACAAAACCAATTTTACCTTGACAATTAAAAGAGCCTTAAAACATGCACTAACCATTGTTTGAAATCCAGATAATGTCCCAACATTATCTCTTGTTATCCTAACATCATAGCGAGCTACAGCTAGTTTCCAAATATGTCTCTGACAAAGTCCAGACCCAGTCTTCCAAAAGTAGACTGTTATTTCCCATATTGGATTGATTTCTAGACCAGTACATGACTGAGTCCTAATAGCTGGGCACCTTTAAGAAGAATACAAGAGACACTATAATTTCTCTTTTTGATTCTCTATCTCACAAGGTCTAAAAACTTGAGACAAGGCAGCTTGTCCCATCTGGGATATAGTCAAGCAAAGGTGGGTCAGGAACATATGTCCAATACAGCTCCCCAGTCACCCTTGTCAGGGTACTTAGCAAGCTTATAGGTCAGCATCATTCTTTGTCTCAGCAACAGTATGTCTCACCAGTCTTTTTAAAGTTCCATGGGCCTCTTCTAGAATACCTTGTCCTTGGGGATTATACGAAATTTCCGTAATAATTTGTTGACAAAAAGTCTCAACTGCTCAACTACAATTGCCAGACTCATTATTTGTTTTTTTTTAATTTGTATATTTTATTTATTTACCTTTCAATGTTATCTCCTCTCCTATTCCCCCCAAAACTCCTTACCCCATCCCCCCTCCTCCTATTACTATGAGCGTGTGCTCCTACCATCCTTCCATTCCCGCCTCCATGCTCTCGAATTTCCCAATACTAGGGAATCCAAACTTTCAGGCACCAAGGCCCTCCACTTCCACTGATGCCAGGCAAGGCCACCCTCAACTACCTATATAGGTGGAGCCATGAGTCATCTTCCTTTGTGTTTTTGGGCTGCAGATTTTAGAGTGGCTACTCCAGCTTGTTTCTTAGGACCATCTGCTTGAAAAATTGTTTCCAGCCTTTTACTCTAAGGTAGAGTCTGTCTTTGTCACTGAGGCGGGTTTCCTGTATGCAGCAGAATGCTGGGTCCTGTTTATGTATCCAGTCCATTAGCCTACATCTTTTAATTGGGGAATTGAGTCCATTGATGTTAAGAGATATTAAGGAACAGTGATTGTTGCTTCCTGTTATTTTTGCTATTAGAGGTGGAATTATCTTTGTGTGGCTATCTTCTTTTGGATTTGTTGGAAGAGGATTACTTTCTTGCTCTTTCTAGGGTATAATTTTCCTCCTTGTATTGGAGCTTTCCCGCTAATTATCCTTTGTAGTGCTAGGTTTGTGGAAAGATATTGTGTAAATTTGGTTTTTGTCATGGAATATCTTGGTTCCTCTATTTATGGTAATTGAGAGTTTTGCTGGGTATAGTAGCCTGGGCTGGCATTTGTGTTCTCTTAGTGTCTGTATGACATCTGTTCAGCAGCTTCTAGCTTTTATAGTATCTGGTGAGAAGTCTGGTGTAATTCTGATAGGTCTGTCTTTATATGTTACTTGGCCTTTTTCCCTTACTGCATTTAATATTCTTTCTTTGTTTTGTGCATTTGTTGTTTTGATTATCATGTGACGGGAGGTATTTCTTTTCTGGTCTAATCTATTTGACATTCTATAGGGTTGTTTTTTTTTTTTTTTTTTGTATGTTTATGGGCATCTCATTCTTTAGGGAAGTTTTCTTCTATAATTTTGTTGAAGATATTTATTGGCCCTTTAAGTTGGGAAACTTCATCCTCATCTATACCTATTATCCTTAGGTTTGGTCTTCTCATTGTGTCCTGGATTTCCTGGATGTTTTGTGCTAAGAACTTTTTGCATTTTGCGTTTTCTTTGACAGTTGTGTCAATATTTTCTATGGTATCTTCTGCACCTGAGATTCTCTCTTCTATCTTTTGTATTCTGTTGGTGATGCTTGCGTCTGTGATTCCTGATTTCTTTCTTAGGTTTTCTATCTCCAGAGTAGTCTCCCTTTGAGATTTCTTTATTGCTTCTACTTCCATTTTTATGTCCTGGATGGTTTTATTCAACTCCTTCATCTGTTTGGTTGTGTTCTCTTGGAATTCTTTAAGGGATTTTTGTGTTTCCTGTTTAAGGGCTTCTACCTGTTTACCTGTGTTCTCTTCAAATTCTTTGAGAGTGTTATTTATGTCCTTCTTAAAGTCCTCTATCATCATTAGAAGTGATTTTAAATCTGAATCTTGCTTTCCTAGTGATATGGAAAATTCAGGACTTTCTAGTGTGGGAGAACTAGGTTCTAATGATGCCAAGTACCCTGGGTTGCTGATGCTTATGTTCTTGTGATTGCCTTTTGCCATCTGGATCTCTTTAGTGCTACCTGCCCTGTCTGTGACTGGAGCCTGTCCTTCCTATTATCTTGGTTGTATCAGAACTGTGTGGGGTGGGTGTTACTACTGGGGATAGAGCTGGGGCCCAAGATCTGCTCAGTGCTCAGGGCAGACAGGAAGGAACTAGTGCTCAGGCCAGGAGTGAATTCCTGGGTCCTAGTAGGTCCCAGTTACCCCCTGTTTGGGGCAGGTGTTGCTGTCTCCTTACCTAAGATATTGCCTGGGTTAGAGCTCCTGGAAGGCCTGCTTCCTCTGGGTTTTATGAGATTGGGGGCAGAGTTGCCTCCCGGGATCTGTTCTGTGCCCAGGCCCAGACCGGAAGGACTGAAACATATCTTTTCAAAACTCCACAATTATTCCATACACCCTAGTTTGGATTTTGCAAATATTGTTAGCACCTGGCTTTACTTTTCTGTTACATGAAACAAAGGCCAGCATAGAGCTGAACGTAACAGGTGTTCAGGTCACATCTCATAATAGAACTTTTCTTTTCCTTTGAGATGAAAATGGTGAGTTTTTAGTGGTATTCTCACTGTTTAGATTGTACCAGAATTATCTATTTCTGTTATCAGTTCTGCACACTGCAAACTTGATAGCCTGCTGTTTGCCAACTAAGCTTGGTTGGCTCACCAATTAGCCCCATGGTATCCACCATCTCTGCCCCACATTGATAAGATTACAGGCATGCACTCTCATGCCTCATTTTATTATCATAATTATTTATTTTTTATTACATGACTGCTGGAGATTGGACTCATGTTCTTATGCTTGCCGTGTAACCATTGTCCTAAATTAAATGAACATGTAATGTCAGTTTTGAAGGAGAGAAAGCAGAGCACTAAGTTATAACTCGAAGACAGTGTCTGAAGTGGGGTTTCAACACATTATTGTTTATCACAGAGAAGGACATCCTTGAGGGAGGACTGTTGAAGGGAACCTCAAGTGTGCGCCTTTCGGATCAGCATAGAAGGGAGTCCATATGGCTCTCATAATGGAGGATGTAATAGTCCTACTGCTGGTGGAAAATGCTTCAGGTTAAAGATTGCTAGGTGTTCATACAGTGTACTCACATCCAGTGCCTCACAGCCTTTTGTAACTCCACCTCCAGATCTCATATCCTTTTCTGGCTTCTGTGGACAAGCTCACACAGACACACAGGCACACACAGACACACAGACACACACACACACACACAGACACACACACACACAGACACACACACACAGAGACAGAGAGAGACAGAGACAGACAGACAGACACACACACACAAATACACAAATAATAAAAATAAATCTTAAAAAACCAACATGTCTTTTACCCCTGGTCATAATGTTGCCATTAGGAACTATATGCTTATCTGTTCTGTCTTCTCTGTACCATTCTCTCTCTCTCTCTCTCTCTCTCTCTCTCTCTCTCTCTCTCTCTCT
>JANHMN010000009.1:26628577-26646469 GCA_030674055.1 Rhabdomys pumilio | reverse complement strand
TCTCTCTCTCTCTCTCTCTCTCTCTCTCTCTCTCTCTCTCTCTCTCTGTGTGTGTGTGTGTGTGTGTGTGTTGGCATAAATTTTTTGCAACCTACTTTTAATAAGGGTTCAATCTCTCCTCTAGCCCACCACCCAGCAAAGGTAGTGGAAGAGAAAAGTTATTAGGATATGGGGGAAGTGGACCTGTTCAGCAATAGTTTTTTGGGACAAGCTTGACCTTCTTTGGTAGGAATTCTATCCCATAGCAAATACCAAATATGACTCAGCAGCTAGAGAGCAGTCCTCTAGGCAGCAGACACTATACATGAACCAATAGCTCCAGGCCAGTCCTATAGACAAGCAGACACCAGGCACAAACCAGCAGCAGTAATTCAGTCCTGAAGAAACCACAAGGCTTGCCAACTCATATGAGGTGAGGCCAGGGAAGTCGCAAGCTTCCTTGCCTCAAGAACTTCTTGAGTAGTTCTTGGGTGAGTTTCTCTCAATGGCATCATTACCACGGGTTGAGTTCAACAACACTATGTAAAGCAAATCAATACATGCCTGCTGTTAGCCAAGAATAGTGAGGTGAAGCAAACAGAACCAATGCTCAATGCTCGACTTCCACTGTCTGTGAGTCATATTTATGCTCCCTCATCACACATCCTTTCATGTGTCTGCTATTTCAAAACATTCTTTCACCTGTGTCTGCTTCAGAAAATCGTTCTTTCATGTGTCTGCTTTAGCAACATGTCCTTTCACCTGTATGCCCCAGTAAAACATCATTGGACATAACTAATTTTTCAGAAAGAAACTTCCACTTTGCATGTGTGTGTGTGTGTGTGTGTGTGTGTGTGTGTGCATGTGTGTGTGTGATTCAGATGTTTTATGTAGGGCAGAGTACACCACAGTTCCTTATTTTATGCACTTTGAATGGTTAGATGTCTTTGTATTATCTGTCATTTACTGAGGGCAGTACTAATCCTTGGGTATAATGATAAGGATTTAGAAGGTGGCCTAAAGCTGTATCCATTAAAAAAGATAGAAGTATCTTCTTCTCCAAGGCCTAGGACCCACTTAACCATGAATTTCCAGTACCAGGCGTGAGCTCTGTATTGTGGATCAGGTCTTAATTCCAATCAGAAATTGGACACTTACTTCTCAATATCCTATTCTTTTCTGAAGTTAATGTTAAAAACATTAAAGTTTTAAAACTGTAAGTTGTTGGGTGAAAATTATGAGAGGAATAAGATCTCTGTAAAATTCCTTCAGAGAGTGAAAACATGTTCATGTTTGTTATTTTGATAAGCTGTATGCCTTCTACAGGCTGTTGGAAGATTAAGAATGCTCCACTCATGCTAGGGTAGATATATGAATTCTAAATTTCATAGTGCAAATTTATTTTCAATGTATCCTACTACCCTAAAATGATGGCTAGTCAAACAGGTGTGGATACTAATATGAGTCCTAATTTTGATGAATCTTGGCAAAAATAAAATCATGAGTATTATACAAGGGAAGTTTCTTTTTATCTATACTCAGGTTCCTCTGATTACAGAAATGGATGTGTGTGTGTGTGTGTGTGTGTGTGTGTGTGTATTTCACATATATGCATGTCATATATCACATATGTGTTTAAATATGTATATATTTAAATATGTATATATTTAAATATATACATTCTGTATGGTTATATATATATACATAAATTTCAAAAAAAAAAAACCCAACATTGGAGGAGGTCTGAATGTGAATAGTCTGAATTCTAGATGGCATTTTTTTTCTGTTCTCTTTTCTGATATATAATGAAACACACTGGCCAAGAGCAACTTAGGAAAGTAAAGGACTATTTTGGCTTATTCTTCCAGGTCAAGATCCATCACTGCAAGGAGCAAGGAAGGAATCTGAGGTAGTGACACTACTTTAGGGTTCTCTTGCAGGATCCTGCTAAGCACCTGTCAAAGGAATGGTGCTGCCTATAGTGGGCTGGACTCTCCTATTTAAAATAACAGTGATGACCATCCCCCATAGGCCTGTCTACAAACAAATCTGATAAATATAATTACTCAATTGAGATTTTTCTGTGTGATTCTAGTCTTACCAATTTGACAGTTAAAGCTATGATAGTAATGTTATTATATTAAAAACTAAGGACATGAAACTTTTTTGCTTATGAACTATCAACTTCTTATGTAATAACCTGACATGGCCTTTGATGTACTATTTGATTAATAAATGACAGCTGGGCTTGATATCATCATTAAAATGCTTGGCTGTGCAAGTTTGAGAACCTGGGACCTTCCATAACACATGCCTGTAAGTCAGACTGCTGTCTTTAATCCTAGCTCTGGGCGGCAGAAGCAGGAGGATCCCTTAGGGTCACTGGCCAGTTAGTCTAATCTTCTTAGTGAGCTACAGGTTCAGTGAGATGCCCAATCTCAAAAAATAAGGTAAAGAAAACAGTAGACATTAACCTCTGACCTACACATGGCTACACATCTGTCCCTCCACCATGTGAACACACATACACAAGCATATACAAATGATGGCTAAAATTATATTAATAAACATATTATATTTAAGAATGGGGCTGGAAAGTTGGATCAGTGGTTAAGAGTTAAGAGCACTTTTACTCTTGCTGAGGACCCAGGTTTTGTCCTCAGCACCTGATGTGGTGGCTCACAGTCATCCAAAACTCAAGTTCTAAGGGACCCTGTGCTCTCTTCTGATTTCTTAGGCACCAGGAAAGTGCATGGTGTGTGCGTGCGTGTGTGTGTGTGTGTGTGTGTGTGTGTGTGTGTGTGTGTATGTGTGTGTGTGTGTGTTCAGGAAAAACACTCAAAGACATAAAAATAATTTAAAAGAATTAAGAATGGAATGGAGCCAGGTGGTGGTGGCACATGCCTTTAATCCCAGCACTGGGGAGGGAGAGGCAGGTGAATCTCTGAGTTCAAGGCCAGCCTAGTCTACAGAACAAGTTCCAGAATGGCCAAAGCTGCACACTGCACAAAGAAATCTGTCTTGAAAAAAATAAAAAAAGAAAAGAAAGAAAGAAAGAAAGGAAAAAAGGAAAATAGAAAAGAAAAAGAAAAAAAGAAAGGAATAATGGTGGAGTAGGAATATTTTTATTTGTTACCAAAGGCCTGGGAGGAACACTAACTAATTGTGTTGTGTTTCTAATTTCTTTCAAAACAATAACATATAAACCAGTGGTCTGCCCACTGACCACAGCTGGAGTATGTGTGGAGTTGAGTGGAATCCTGCTTTCAACTGTGCTGAAGGCAGAAGGCCTGAGTCACAGCTGCAGTTGTAGACTCCAAGCAACCTACAAAATCAGATTTCCTTATGAAAGACTAGCTGTGAGGAAACAAAAAGATAGCAAGAACCACAATATACTGCATTAGACAGCCACATTTGAGATAGCCAAATTAATAAGCTATGCGGCACTTGCTGTAGAAGAGGGTTCTCATCCACAGTATCTATAAATGGCCGCTCATTGCCACTATGGTTATGGCAGAAGAGAAGATGCCCAGCAACAATTGTATAGTGGATGGCCCTTTACCGTCTGGCATCTGTAGGTGAGCTGTAAAGTCAAAACAAAAGGAGATTCCTAGAAATCAAGGGTAATTTAATTCTGTCTGAAATATTAGTGTTTCAGCAACAGTTTGGGTTTAAAATACCGTGTTCACAACATTTCGAGTCCAGACCTAATTTTCTGACTTGTTTTAAAAAGTTTCCAGTGACCTATGAAAATGTTTCTTACTTTGTTTTTTGCACTTATCCATTTATTTACTTATTTACTTCACATGCATCTACATCTGTGTTAGCACATGTGTGCCATGGCACACGTGTGGAAGTCAGAGGATAGCTTTTGGGAATCTCTTTCACCTTCTGGGCCCTGGGAATTGAGCACAGGTCATCATTCTTGGCAGCAAGCTCCTTTACCTACTGAGCTATAAATACTGGCCTTCTTAATTCTATTTATAATAGAAATGTTTTCAGTGATATCTATAGCTAGATACCTTGGTTCCTGTTTCAGAATTTTGGCTATATTTTGGGAAACATCTTTTCTTATTTGGTAAGTGACTTGGAAGCCACTTGTTAGAGCTTTTTGAAGAACCAAAAGATGGTAAAAAATCAGCTGGTTCTTTCAAGCATGACTTTATTTCTAACATGTCATTGAAAAGAAAACATAACCTTTTAAAAAGATATATCTTATTTTCAATCATGTATATTCATGATGTCTCTGTGTGTACATGTGTTTGTGAGTGCAGTGCCCATGGAGACCAGAAGAGGGCATTGAATTTCCTCAAGCTAGAGTTACAGACACTTAGGAGCCATCTGATTCAAGTGTGGGGAACTGAACTAAGGTCCTCTGGAAGTGCAGCAAATGCTTAGCCCTACTGAATCATCTTTCTAGTCCCCAAATCACTTCTCAATAGATTGTCAATGAAGGTGATTATTCCCCCAGCCCCCGTGTGTGTCTTGTATAAGTGTATGTATGTGAAGGGGTGCATACGGCTGCACTTGAGTGTGTGGAGCCAGAGGTTGACTTTGGGTGTCTTCTGTTTCTTTCCATCTGATATTCTTAGTCAGGTCTCTTGCTGAGCCGGCATTCACTGTTTCAGTAAGGTTGGCTGGTGGGCTCCAGGGCCCTTCCCTCCCTGCCTCCCACTGTAGGTGTGCACCTGACTTGGGAGCAATGCTCCTTTTCCTCTGAGCCCTGCCTTGCTGTTGTGTCTGTTGTAACTGAGTTGACTTTCCAAAGTGACTTGGAAGGCACATCACAATAATGTTGGGCCACTGCACAGCGGCAGTAGCATACAGCTCCCATTTACAAAGTAGGGATTTGAAGTTTGCCTTCCAGGTTTTCTGCATTTTTACTTACAGTTTTCCCTAGATATTTCATGTTCTTTGTTGATAATGCAAATGTTTGTTAAATGCAAACCACAAGACCATTTCCATTGGCACTAGTGAGGGTATGTGATGACTTCCAGAGTTTAAATTTCAAGACTCTGAATTTCATTGAATTAATTTTACCATTGATTGCTCTCATTTTCCTAGGCATGCTAGTAACTCCTCTGAAAAGAGTTTTCATATTTCTTCCATTCTTCTGTTTTTGTCTAGTACAACCCACTGACTCATTCTAACAAAATGTTCCGTACTTGTGGTGTTTAGGAGAACACTGGACTTGTCTATGATTGAGTCAAATGTGCCAAGTGTGTCCCTGTTTGAGTGTGTGTGTGTTTGTGTACGTGTGCATGTGCGCACGCATGTGCGCACGTGCATGTGTCTACCAAATTAAAGAACAATATACCAACTCCCATCTTCTTGTATTTTTATTTGAGTGTTAAATATTCTTCAGTTCTTCACATATTTATGCAGAGAATCATTCATTTTTTTCATTTGACTTATTAATATGGCCTGTTATACCAATGGACTCATTAACAGGAACAAAACGTATACTCCTGGATGAACCACAGTGTGGTTGAAAGGCAGTCGCCCTGATCTTACATTCACATGAATGTTAGTTTATAATTGTTTCTCTTAAATATTGGGTTAAATCGTTACTTATACTTGATTAATGGAAGAAGTAAGTGTAGGGGTTGGGGAGATGGTTCTTGTGGGTATGAGCACTGGCTGCTCTTGCTGAGGATCCAGGTTTGATTCTCAGCACCCACATGGTGGTCCACAACTCTCTGTGCTCCAGTTCCAGGGGATCCATGCCCTCTTTTGACCTCCTCGGTACTAGACATTCGTGTGGTGCATATATACATGTGCAGACATATACTCATGCACATGAAATCAACATGCATCATGAAGTAAATAGGAGTTTCTTTTCTTTTTTTTTTCTTTGCTTGGAATCAGGTGGGATACCTTGGGGTTGCCTTGTGGGGCTGGTTAGAATGTCTGTGTCTACAGAGACTCAAAGGGCCAGTGCATTACTTCCTCTCCAGCCCATAGGACTACTCTAGATAAATCATCTGAGTGTGTCTCATCCAGGGGCAGGATAGCTTTTCCAGGAGCAATACTTTCAAACCAGCAGTTCAGTTTTTAATTCTTCAAGATTCTGTGGCCATGCGGCTCTAATCACATTTTCATTTTAGAGTGACACTCACTGCCTGTTTTCACGTTTATTGTCAGGAGGCTGTTCATTGCGAGGTAGCCTTAATATTTTCCAAACCCTGTTACAGCCTTAATTTTGTTGTCTTCTCTTATTCCTTGCATATTGATTTCACTTAGCAAAATTTATTTAACTAGATGTGTTTGATCGACCCTGAATCAGTGCCTTATGGTCTCCCTTATTAGATTCAGTTCTCTTTATTCTGTCTTAAAATGTACCTTTTAGAAATCTTCGTGAGCTTTAAGCATTACTCTTCAGTTTTATTTCTAGAATGTACGTTGAAATTATTAAATGTTCTCCATTTCTACTGTAGTTCCACCTAAAAATTAGTGTTTAAAGACACCATGTTTAAAATATTCTTAACTCTCTTATAAGTAGTTATTGATTCGTTTTTTGTTTTTTGTTTTTTTTTGGTGTATTTTTTATTGAGAACATTCTCAAATGTACAGAAAAGTTCGAAGACCACAGTAACAGAACACTGCTCTCCTGACAATTTAAGATCAGCAAACATCTAACATGTACTCCTAAATTTGTTGTTGAGAGTTACGTGATTTGATGGGTGCATGCAGCTCACAATCAGTGGGTTGGATATCATCCCATATTGGACGTGTAGATTTATCATGAGTTATCAAACTTTTCAAAAGAAAACCTAAGTTTACATAAGTTTTCCAAAATGAGTAGTAGATACCTTTACACATTTACCCTAAATAAATGTTACATGTTTCATTTTGCCTGTCCTCCCTCCACCACCCTCTTCCCTCCCTCCCTTCACTCCTCCCCCACCTCTCTCCTTCTTTCCCTTCCTATATATACATATGTACATGGGTGTATGGCAAGGCACATCTGTAGACTCAGAGTCCAGCATTCAGGGCTCAGTTCTCTCCTTCCATCATGGGTCTCAGAGATTAAGGTCAGGCCTTCAGTTATGGTAGCAAGTATCTTTACCCACTGACCTGTCTTGCTGGTGCTAAAATGTGGCTTCCCCTAAAGTATTAGAAACGTATTTGCTCTGCACTTCTCAAGTCCATCTTACAGAGCAGCCAAGAGTCCTCCTTTGTCTAGTGTAATTTTTTTCCCTTGCAATTTACAAATGCAGCGAGGTGCTGACGGTGGAGGTGCTTTTTGAACAGTGCACGCCCATCAGTGTTTTATTTAGTGGCTTTTGCATGTATCAGTTTGGATCAGTAATTTCACTGAGGGCACAGGGTGATGATGTTTCTAAGATGTTCCCAATAAGCAATCAACACAGGTGAAAGCTACCTCATTAACCACAGCTCAGCATTAGTTCATCCTCTGCTGCTCACTCTCTGCAAGCTATGTCAGCTCACCCTACTTTTCTTATTCCGCAGTTCTCCTAACCTTCTAGCAGAAACTAAGTTCCTCTATGCTGTCCTTGTGAACACCCTCCTCTCCAGAATGAAAGCTACACAAGATCAGAGAGTGTGTGTGTGCATATATGTGCGCACAGGTGCAATGCAGGTACATGTCTGAAGTCCCGTCAGATGGGAAGCGGAGACAGGAGAGCCCCTGAAAGCTCACAGGCCAGCTAGCCTGGTGTGCACAGTAATGAACAACAAAGGCCTTGTCTCAAACAAGATGGAAGGCAAGGATTGATACCTGAGGTTGTCCTCTGACCTCCATAGACTCTCTACAGCAGATTTGCTCTCTCTCTCTCTCTCTCTCTCTCTCTCTCTCTCTCTCTCTCTCCCTCCCCCCCCCCCCCCCCCCCCCTCCCCTCCTCTCTCTCTCTCTCTCTCTCTCTCTCTCTCTCTCTCTCTCACTCTCACACACACACACACACACACACACATACACACAAACACACACATATCATATACACACAAACACACGCACAAAGGTTCAAAAGAAGCAGATATTAGGAAAGCCTTCTGAATACAGCACCAGTCTTTGCCCATCATGCACAGTATCTGTAAGGTGGAAATCCACCTTGCTCTGAAATGATGTTTGCCATTTTGAATACTAACTCGAATATTGTGAGTTGGAGCCTTCAGTATCCACTGAGTTGCGTGGCACTGTGATAAGTACCACAGGGCTATAATAAATTGAGCAGAAGACACAGCCTCTTACCAGATGAGTGGGTGGGTGCTTAGAGAAGCTTGTGTACATTTTTTTAGTACAGTTTCAAGCAAGGGAAGAACCTAGACTCAAATTTAAAAGCCTATTCAATTTTCAAAGTTAGGTATATTTACTTTTTCCTAACCATTTTGTACCTTTATGAATAAATGGCTTAATTTTTTTCTTTTCAACTTTTCTGCTGGTGATTTCTTTGTCTATGAAGTTATTTCTTCAGCAAACTTGGTCATTCCAGGTAATTGAATGTTTCCCAGAACTTGAAATAAATATACAAAATGAGGTATAATCCCTCTGTTTGTATTCTTTCATGCTTCACAACTTTTTCATGTGTCTCTGGGAATACTATTATTTTTTTATTAGACTTAAAAGAAAAAAAATAACTCTCGAGGTAATCCACATATCTATCATCCCGTACAAATTTATACACTTATGCTAAAGTATTATATTGAAATAAATCAAAAGATATTATTGTAAAGAATACCTCATTTCTCCCAAAGAGGAAACTAGTAGGTTTGTGAAGTCCTCATTTAGAAGTCGTTATTTGCTAATAAAACAACATTTCCTGGAAAGGATCATTTTCATGAGAAAATGGGAATTTATGAGAATTCTTTAAAGAAAAAAAATGAGTCTCAACTGAGTCCAACGTTTTTTTGCCCCAAGTGGATTTCCCTTTCGTCCCAGAAATGCCTGCAGAAGGCAAAAGATGGGTGTCTTTGCCAGTTACACCCAACCCCTTCTTCCAACATTCCCATTGCTTCCAAATGTACTTTGGGACAACTTCTGACTCCAGACATGGGGCTGTCAGTTCCAGCTCTTACTTGCCTGTTAACAATACTTTGGATAGCTGTGGCAGCTTCCGGGTCAGCTCTATCATAAGGCTAAGGAACCTGTTTGTTTAGCTCATTAGAAAAATTTGTTCGACCCAGGCAGGGTTAGGAGTGGAGGTATGGAGGGAGCTAGGGGCCTGTTGGAATAATGCATTTCTCCTCCCCCCCCCTTTTTTTTTCTTTTCTGGAAACTGGGAAGTGAAGGCAAGGTTTCTCCCTCTGGATATTCACTTCTTTCTGTTCCTTGCTTTGGGGCAGCAGTCAAAGCTTCTCTGGGCATTCAGAGTCCCCATCTCCTCTCCCCACTGCATCTCTTCTTTATCCCTCCCAAGGAGGGTCCCCAACTCCAACTCCAGGCAGAGATTGGCGGAACCATTGGGTTGAAACTGATTGTGATAGTAGCAGATGGGCTGGATTTGACAGGGTGGATTCTGAGCAGCTTCTGAGTGGGGGGCGGGGCAGGGAGGGAGAGGGTGGGGGTGGGAACCCAGGGGCCAGAGCGGACCCATAGGAGTGCGCGCCTGCTGCTGCCGCCGCGCCTGCCATACCACGGGCTTGGGGGCATCTCTTTAGCGCGAGATTCCCAGGGAAGTGGCACTGCTGTCCCCAGGCGGAGTGGGAGAGAAAGGTCCTGTGGCCCAGATTGCACTGGGACACGGGGAGGCAGGCGCGAGCTAGGGACAGGAGGCGTGCGACACAACAAAAGCCTAGGTGCCCGGGCTGCGGAGCACGCGCGCCGACAGGCTTGACATGGCAAGTTTGTCAACTGTGGGCTCCGAGGCCAGCTCCTTGCTGCCCCCCAAGTGACGGCATTGCAGGGTCTGCCTCCAAGGCGGGCAGCCCCCACCACGACCTGGGCCCTCTGCAAAATGCTCCCCCGCAGGCCAGGTAAGAGGACGCCAGCTCCCTGCACCCACCCAGGCGTGTCCCCAGAGCCTTTTCCTATCTTTCATCCCCTGGGCATCCCCTTGTGCCTGCTGTCTGGTTGCTGTTAAGCGTTCCATTCTTCTTGGTCCACCTCTGCCCCCTGTCGCTGATTACACTGTTGCCTTCGCTGAATTCCTTATAGAATCCCAAAGCCACAGGGGTGTGGTAGAATTTCTGGGAGGTGGCACAAGGTTGAAGAATCTTTTTGCTCAAAAAGTCAGCGCCAGGACAATCGAGGCAGGATATGCAGGGATTTAGCATTCATTATCTATTCCCAGGCTTCTCAAACCAAGCATAACGCACACCCCTTTCCACCTGTGGGACCTCGCTTTGTGCTGGAAGCGCTCATGGAAACACGCACACGTGCTCAATGTCCCTGTGCACACAGGCTCGCTTCCTATAGAGGACTTTTTTCTTTTTTAATGCTAAGGGGAGAGGAGGATGTAGATACTAAGTAGCATGGTCTTCCAAAGCATCCAGGGTCTCATACTTTTGTGTGTTGCTTGGTCTCCATTTTAGTGATCAGATAGTAAAACATTTGGAGCGTGTGGGGAGGCTGCGGATTCTGATACTGGGCATCACTGTGCTCCTTCAGTGGATCCATCTTTCTGGCTTTGCCCCTTCTTCCTCCTCAGACACTGCAGTGATGGTTTCTTCTTGAAAGTCAGTGTCCTAGTATAGAATGGGTCTTTAAGGTCAGCAACCAGGACCACCACCCAAAACCTGACCCCAGCAGCCTGGGAAGGACTTCAGATGGAACTATTTCCTGTGCTCTTATAAGCATCAGGTCCCTGACCTGATATGTCAGGCTCAGGGCCTTTTTCTCACTCCTTCACGTGCCCCCTCCCACCCCAATACAGGCTCCGCCCCAGCTGAATTGGAGTATGTGCCCTGTTGCTACCAGCAACTGTCTATGCCTCCTAAGCCTCTTAATTCTGATTGATGGGCAGAAATATGATATTATTTTGGAGTGAAGTTGAGCAGCATACTGCCTGGGAGGCAGACCCTCATGTAGCCCACCCCCACCCCAATCCTTAGAGAAAAGGGGCTGTTAGGATATGCTCAGTAAACACAACTAACCACCTGACATTTCTTTTCACCCTTGTGACTGTTGCCAATTTGGCTCAAGTAAACAAGGGCCCCGTTCCTGGTGTTGCTAGCTAGCGACTTTAATTTGTACTCTCCTCCCTCCTAAACCTATTTCTAAAAGAGATTCCCCTTGTAGTAGTTTTCAGCACTATTCTTGGAAATGTTTACAAAATCATTATCTAGAAGTGGTTTTATAGCCACAACCTCTTCTTAACTTCCTATTGGTCTCTCTTTGTGCAGGATGACAGGTATGCATACGTGCCTTGCTGTTTGTGCTCAGCCTGCTGGTCTCCCGTTTCACTGTCACCAGGGTTATAGGAGGGGTAGGGGATGCTTTGAGGTTTCAGACTCAGGTCCTTCCCTCTACATCAGGGCTTTGGTCATCTCACACCCCACCCTCGGCCACCCATTTCATTCGTTCTCTTTCCTACTCTGCAAGTCCTTCCTCTCAAGACTCTGAGATGGCTATTCCTTTCTCCCAGGGAATATTCTTAGGAAAGAAAGGAAACCACCTCTCCTTTCAATACTAGTTTGTGACTTTCATTCTAAAGCTAAACCTGTATAAATGCATAAATGCCTGTATAAGTGCCTGTATAAATGCCTGTATAAATGCCTATATAAATGCCTGACCAGACTGTACCCCTCCTCCCCAACGCATGTGCAAAGGATGGTTTCGTTCTTGCCACTGAAACTATCTTTACAAGAATGTTTTGTTCCTCATTTCTTTCTAATTCCCCACTGTGTTTGACAGAATATTTTCATTATCTAAACCATCAGACTTAGCTTTTATTTTATTTTATTTTATTTTTTCTGTATGTGCGTTGCTTTGGAAACCGGTGTGCTATTTTTGAATCATTCATTTACTTGTTTAAACAAAACTTCCTGGAGGGGATTCCCAAAACTTGGCATCAGCGTGGGCCCCTTGGGTGGGCAGGAAGCAGAGAGGGGTTCCAAACGACTTTAAAGTTCCCAGTAAAGCTGTGTGCAGCTCTGATGGTGACTATCCTAATGGCATCATCCATTTGATTAGGACTTTACAGTTTACAAAGGGCTTCCTCAGGCATTATCTCTTTAATCCCAGCAGCAGGAATTTTAAATAGTAAGGATTCCTCAGAAAGGCCCAGTAATGCCTGCCGATCCTGCTTAACTGAAGAGAAAGGGGGCAATGGAAATTCAGTGAGCAGCTGATGCGGCTTTAATGCATAGAATAAATACAGCAGCAACAGCTCCTGAGATCACTCACTTCCAGGACTGACTCCAGCTTGAGCAAAGAAGCAAAAGGGCAGGAGCCATGGGTGTATCTGAGAGGAACTCCACCCTGTGTTCTGATGGCCCAGGAAGTTCTGGTTCTTGTAGGATAGGGCTTCCTGGGGCTCTGGACTCTCCTTGACCTAGGATTCAAATTTAGATGAAAGGTTTAGCTGGGTTGCAGGAAGACTCTCAGATTTAGCAAAGCCAGTGGGCAGTGATGGAGTGCTCTTCAGCTACAAAGCATTCTGGGATATCCTCAGGCTTCTGGTGTCTCTTTACTGCAGGCATGGGGTGATTTTCTCTACTTGGACACACAGTAGGAGTGTGGGCCTCCCTGATCCCTGAGGAAGACAAACAAGGGTTCTGTCATGTTTGCCCTTCACTCAGAAACAAGGGCATGTCTTCCACAGAGGTTTGTGTTTGCTTATGATGATACAGGGAGGGTGGACAGGAAGCCACCCTATAGTTTGTCCTTTTTTAACCCCAGCTCCTTGAATAGAGAGCTCAGCCCTTCTATACTGTACTGTGAACATCCTTTGCAACTTTCCTCCAAAACTAATTCCTAGAATGCCAGCTAAAAGTCACAAATTTTAGTTGGTACTTTGGATCTCAAGCTCATCCTGTATAGCATTCTGTAAAGTTTTACTCAAAGCAATTTCGGGTGTCTATGTTCTTGCTGAGGGTTGTCTTGTGTGAGGAATGTTAGCTGCACTGACACTGCTTTTGGTTGTTGGTATTTTAGTTTTGCAGCTGGCCCTAACCTGGCTTTGTAATGGAGGGTGCTCTTGGACCTTGGATCCCCTCCTCTGTCTCTCCAGTGCTAGCATTGCAGATTGCAGCACCATGCCTGATTTATATGCAGTGCTAATGATGGAACCCAGGGCTTCACACATGTTCAGCAAACACACTACTAACCAAGCTACACCGTGTCCACCATTTACCATTAATGTAATTTGAGCAAGACTCCCTCCATAAAATATGAAAACGTTCATGTTCTTTTATAAGTTTTTAGGAGTGAAAAAAAAAAGAAGTTATATAAACTAAGAACTTAAACTCATTCCTAACATGTAAGAAAATCATACTGCCTTTTAATGGCTTTTATCTTTTCTGTTTCTTCATCTCTTAGTACTAGATCAGACGATTCTCTTCATGTAATAACTGTTGCTAAACTTCCTCCAGCACCCGCAGAGATCACCATTAAAAGGAAGTCATGATGTGTGTGCGTGTGCGTGTGCGTGTGTGTGTGTGTATGTCTATGTGTGTGTGTATACCTCTAGAAGCCAGAAGTGAGCATCAGCTGTGCTGTAGCTGGAATTAGAGTCAGTTGGGTGCTATGTGACTAGGGGACTAGGAAGTGAATTAGAGTAAGATGTATAAAGAAGCTTCTCTGGTAGAGACTGGTAGAGCTGTGGTAGAGTTCTCTAATTCGTGGACAGAGATAAGTATTTAGAAGATAGTGTGATACTATGTCATATTTTACAAAAGTAATAATAATAGCTTCTCTCCTAGGATCCATGAGCTCTGAGCTGTGGGTCCTTGGTCAAATTTAGAGAGTACCAGGCAAGGGTTTTCTTCTGTGGAGTGGCTGCCTTAGTCACTATTCTACTGCTATGAAGGGATACCATGACCAAGGCAACTCTTATAAAAGAAGTTATTTATCAGAGGCTTGCTTACAGTTTCAAAGGCTCAATCCATTATCATCGTGGTGGGGAGCATGGTGGCAGGCAGGCGTGTGCTGGAGAAGTACCTGAGAGATACATCCTGATCTGTAAGCAGAGAGAGTGAGGCTAGGAATAGCCTAAAGCCCACCTCCAGTGACACACTTCCTCTTAACAAGGTCATATCTTCTAATCCTTCTCAAATAGTGCTACTCCCCAAAGACTAAACAGTCAAATATATGATCCTGTGGGGGCCATTCTTCCTTAGATCACAACAGTGGCCCTTGATATTAAATCTAACCAGAAAGCTATTGGCTATACTCCTAATATTCATACCTGGAGTGGTACATGAGAAGAAGGAATCCAGTAGGAGTTGAAGTGGAGATAAAGAGAATACAGATGGTCAAAAGACATTGTATGCATGTATGGAATTAAAATAAGAGTTTTAAAATAGCAAAAAGAAAATCAACACAGTGGAAGTCAATGGAAGAACACTGATCAAGCTTGGCCGTTGGCCTCTACTTACATGTACATGTCTGTAGACACACTTATACGTATCACTCAGATGAACGTGTGTGTGTGTGTGTGTGTGTGTGTGTGTGTGTGTATTCAATTGTCAGATATAAACATACTCTGAAGGCTTACAGTTTAGAAGGGAAAAGGACATAATCAATTACAACAAGTCCTGAGTGTAGGACCCATTAGACAGATACAGAGATCAATCCAGAGGGATGATGGAAGGTAAGTGATGGAGAACGTATCTCCTAGGGGAGGGGAAGGAGACATTCACTCCATGGTCATTTGCATATAAAGAGAGGGTACAGAGCCATTACATCAGCAAAGGCTTCAACTCAGGAGCTTGGGAGATGAGACCTCAGTGGTTGGCATGCTAGCCACAAAAGGGAGTTCAGATTCCCAGAATCCATGTAAAAAATACCAGGTGGTGTGACAGCCTTGGAAGGAAAGTGAGGGTCAAGGATCAAGTTCATAGAGTGAACTGTATAGCAAGAATAGCTGCATCAGAGAGCTCTGGGTTTGATTGAGAGACCCTGCCTCAGTAAATACAGTGGAAGGGCAATTGATGCTGATTCCTGACATGAAGCCTGAACCTTCAAATGCATATGGATCCCGTTTCATTTGCCCACACAAATGAAAACATGAACATGCATATACAAGTGAAAGTGGGAAAAGAGCAAGAGAAGAAGCAAGAGGAGAAGCAGGAAGAGGAGGAGGAAGAGGAGGAAAATGAGGAGGGGGAGGCGGAGGGGAGAAACACATGTCAAACTCTTACTGTACTTTGTGACTCCTGGGATTGTGAATTCAGGTCCTCACTCCTGTGCTACTGGTAATCAATCCAAGAGTCATCTCCCAGCCTGAGATGTGTTTATTCTCCCTCTTCCATCTGTTTCTTAACAAATATGCTGTTGGCCCCAGACAAACCCAGATCGTATTTTGAGAAGTGTTTAGCCTTCTCGGTACACTCTGTGTTGTTTCCAATGAATGGAAAAGTTGGAGATGGATTGCCACGATACCTAGCAGGAAGGGTGACAAGGACTCAGTTCAGAGAGAGACAACTTTGTTAAGTTTGGTGTCTTGGACCTGAAACTCTGGACCTGTTACTTGATAAGAGAGCTGGTAATAATAATGAAGGCACCTAGACTAGTCTGTGAGTCCCACTCAACCCTCATGCAGTGAGGATCATCTTAGGGAGACCCACCCCAATTCCTCTACCTGTTTAATGGTATGAGATGGGGTGGAGGCTTGCTATTTTAGCAAATGTTTCTAAATGGCTATTTCAGCAGATGTTGACTTCCACAGGCAACAGGTAAAACACAAATTTCCAATTGTGGATATTGTGCACTAGGTTACTAGAATTCTTTGCTCTGTTTAAAGCTGGCAGGGAGAGGCAGCTTCTGAATTTGTTTGTTCTGGCCTTGGAAACCCACATTGTAAAATGAGGTGAATGAACTCACTTCTACAGAGGGGTAGGAAAATGTGTTTTATTTTTGGTCTAAATTTGGCAGAAGAAACATGTCACTAAAGGCCAAAAGAGACAACTCCCGAGAGGAATGCTCCCCTGTGAAACCCCTGTGATTTGACAGTTCCTGAGCTGCAGAGGGGCCCAGCCTCAGTAGGGATGGGGGACAGGTATGATGTGGCTTGCCAGGTGTCCTTGCTTTGGTGACTGCTTGGCTGTGATGGGAAGAGATCCCTGGAAATGGAAGTGCAACATCTCTTCTTCCTGCCCTGCTTTCTGGTATGGTCACATTAGCACAGATGAGAGTGGTGGTCATACATAGCTGTTTGTATGTGAAAGCAGAGATGGACATCAGGTGGTCTTATTGAACCTGGGAATAGGCTGTTGGCTGGCAAACCCTAGTAGTAATACTCCTGTCTCTACTCTGTATCACACTGGGATTCCAGCTGTGAGGAACTCACACCTGGCTTTTTGTACATAATTCACACTCAGGTCCCACACTTGCACACTAGTAGTTTTCCCCACTGGGCCATCTCTTTAACCTCACAGCCCATCAAATATCTTCTTCCTAAATAAAACATTTTACTGGATTATGGCTAGAAATTATGAGACTTGCTGAGCCTTTAATCTGGATATAAGAGAACTATTCAAACCCAGAATGTGTAGTTTATTGTTGATGGAGCCAAAATACACATGTGTGACATGCTTGGTCTTTATTGTATGAAAAAACAATGGCATCTAAAAAACGGTAAGTTAAACATACATCTTTCAGAACTGGGGAGATGGTTCCGTGGGCAAAATGCATGCTGCACAAACCTGCAGACGTAAGTTCAGATACTCAGCACCCAGGTAAAGCAGCATATTCTGGTAATCATGGGGCTATAGGGGAGAGAGGCAGAATCCTCTTGCTGACTGACTATTCTTTCTAGTCTAAAAAAATAGACTTTAGTCTAAAAAAATAGTGCTTTAGCTTCAGGCTCAGAAAACAAACAAACAAGCATGGTGGAGGGCAGTTGATTAAGATAAGACAGAGACCTTTAGACTCTAGATATGCATATATAGATGTGTACTCACTCACTCACATTTGTACACACACACACACACACACACACACACACACACACACACACATATAGCTTTGTCCTCCAACTCTCCCTTATCTCTATAAGTATGTTTGTATGTATGTATGTATGTATGTATGTATGTATGTATTAATGTGTGTGTATGTACGTGTATGTATGTGTGTGTGTATGTATGTATGTATGTACGTATGTATGTATGTATCACTATGTATCACACCTGAGGTTGACCTGTGGCTTCCACACATAAACACTTGTATTTACACTCATGTGTACACACAAACAAACACACAAAGCAGTGTTAGAGAGCATATGCATATGTCAGTTTCCTGGTCCCCTGTTTCATGGGGAGTAGGAACAGATGCTTGCCATCCAGCTTCTAAAAGTCCATGTGAGAGGATGTGTTTCCAGTTCAGTGCTTTTCCACCGAGGAAGTGCCCAGCAGAGCCTTCTGCCCTTGCTGCCTAAGGAGCCTGTGGCCTTGTCCTCAGCTGCCCCTTCATGTTTCAGCAGTTGTGCCTGGCATAGTTTCTCACATGCCTGAAGTGGTGTCTATGCCCAGGCTGTTGGCGTGGTGGGTGCAGGGATAAGTAAGGCACAGGGTTCAGCCATTCAGAGACCATCTAGTGATCACTGTAATGCTGTCACCATGCCTTGCATGTTCCTGCCTGCTTCTGGGCTTTTGGCCAGCTGCTTCCGTCCTAGGTCAAGGCCCTGCTATGCTCAGGCCCTGGCAGCTGTCTTGGGTAACTGCCTCTTGAGTTTTCATGAGATATTTCTCTGCTTTCACTCTCTTCCTTGAAGTGCTACTCAGTGGTTAAATACTAACACACAAACACACACACACACACACACACACACACACACACACACACACACACACACA
>JANHMN010000009.1:26613594-26628567 GCA_030674055.1 Rhabdomys pumilio | reverse complement strand
ACACACACACACACACACACACACACACACACACACACACACACACAGGCTCTCCTTTCAACTATTCCAAGTCCCATTCCCGGTACACCAAACGTACTGCCTTTTCTTCTTCTATTTTTTAACCCATTGAGTCTAATTAATGTGACTGATATGCACCTGAGTCTTGGGCCATCCACGGGAACATAGTTGACATACAAGGAGCTACATCTGGAAGAAAACTGACTTCCTGCTTTCCTTCCCTTCCCTCCTCCCTCTTCTTTCCTTCCCCTTCCCCAGTAGCTGTCAACTGTCAATATTAACTCACCCAGGAGTGGGGTCTTATGAGCTCTTTTATGTTTCACCATGATGAGTCTTGTACAGTTCTTGTACGGGTCAATAACAGCCTGTGTGAGCCTGCATGCACACACACTGTCATGCACAGAAGACACCGTTTCACAGTAGCAGTCTTTCCCAAGTGACAGCACTCTCACAATCTTTCTTCTCCCTCCTCTGAAATGTTAGGAGGGAAGTGTGCCATAGATGTCGCATATAGGGTTGAGCCCATGGACACCATGTCCAGCTGATCCCAATTTGTTACTGATTGTAGAGCCAGTAAGTGAGGGAATCTTCCTAAAGATTTGCTATGGAAGACTGGAGAGAGATGGAAGAAGAAAGGCTTGGATGAAGGCTGCCTGGGGGAGGGGAGTATTCAGAACTCTCTGAGAGGACATGGGGACTTCCAGTGCAGGTTCTAGCAATTTGTTACAAACTTTGTGCCTCTGAGTAATAAATCAGCATTATCTCACTTCTAGAAATCAGAAGGCCAAGCATAAAGTTGTGGGCAGGGCCACATTCTTTCTGAAAGCTTCAGGGACACAGGAGCCTTTCCCACAGTTAATAGGCTGCTCCAGTGCCTTGTTGTGTGGCCCTTCCAGCAATAATGATTCTCTGACCCGATTCTCTGACCTATGCCTCTGTCTGAACAGCTTCTGTGGCGGGGACTCATCTGAGTCTCCTCTAAAGACCCTTCTGATGACATCAAGCCAACCCAGGTAACCCACAACAATTTCTCTCTTGAGATTCTTCATTATGCTTGTCAAACCTTTCTTGGTATGTGAGGTTCTAAACCCATAGGTTCAGGGGATTAGGATACAGACATGTGGGGTTCAGGAGAAATGAGGAGGCATTCTGACACATTATTTTAATGAATGGGAATAAATCATAGAGGATAATATATGGAGTGGATTAGTTGCGGTAAGCCCTTACAAGCCGAATCAGTCTATGACAAATACATTTAGAGGCTGATTCCAAAGAAATGAGGAGGGAAAGGAGAGGGAAAGAAAGTTGGGGAAAGGAAAGAGGGGAGAAGAGAGAAAGAAAAAAGAGAAGGGATGGAAGGATGGAAAGAAAAAGAGGAAGAGAGAAAGAAAAGGAGAGAGGAAAAAGGGAAACAGATTAAGATGTGGGGCAGAGAGATTAAGAGGAGAGAGTACAAGAGGGGAAAGTAGCAAAAAGAGGGGGAACAGCCTGAGAGGGGAAAGAGGGAGGAAGAAAGGGAGGGGAGGAGAGGAAAAGAGCAGAGGGGGAAAGATGAGATAAGATCCTAAGGATGTAAGGTGAGGAGGTGGAGGGAGAGAGGGGAGAAGAGAGAACATGCACTCCAGGACCACTGTCAGCCTCAGTATGGCTCACCAGGATCGTTAGTCTTGTTCTCTCATTTTAGACATTAAGAGACAAAGACCCAAGAAGTTCAAATAGGTTTAATAAGGACACATAGGACAATAGTGTTGAAATTTGGGCTGGAGACCACAGCAGCTGTCTCCAGTCCTGTCTTCCTTCCAGTATTGGAGGTCCTCCCCTCTCTCCCGATCTCCTGATGTGTTCGTGTGTAGGTGCACATGTGTATATGGCCATAGTGCATGTTGTTTGGAGGTCAAAAGGCCGCCTCAACTATCTACCCTTCGTTGCTGTCCACCTCTACTTTTTGAGACGGCATCTCTCTCTCTCTGAGCAGGTACGATAGGCTGACCATGTCAAGGAGCCATAGGTAAGCCCCTGCCTCAGCTTCCTAAGTTCTGGGATCACAAGTGTGTACCACCTTGCCTGGCCTCCTTACTTAGATTCTAAAGATCAACTCAGGTCCTTGTTGTTGAGCTGTCTCTTCAGCCCATACCACTGTGTAGGGTGCCTTTTGATGGAAAGACTGTCTGAGGGGGAAGGTGTTGAGGTCACAAAACTATGGAGAATGGGAGAGATGACCTGCTTCATAAAGCAGAAGGGAGTACACATGCATGCTACCCCAGACACTTTAGGCCTGCTCAGTTCAGGTTGGCAGGGTTTCTGACTAGATGGAGGTCTTCCTCCCACCTTTCTCAGTAGCATCCATCAAAGGGTGGGACATGCATCACCCTGTGCAGTTAGGTGTAATTTGAGGAAGACATAGCAAGAGAGCCACTTGGTCAACAGAGCATTGAACCGAAGGATGGATTGTGACTGGCTCACGGGAAGGCAGCTACACTGTGGCTTAGATCCCCGTGCTTGTGCTTCCTCTCTGCAAAGAGTCTGTTTTCTTCCTGGTCAGCAACAGTTGCATCGACAGAATAGCCACAGAGCTTTTTAGGATGAATTCCTCAGCTGCCTTCAACACTTCATCAATAATGTGATCTGTCTATTAGTAAGCAATTAACATGTGACCTTATTGGCAGACAGACCACACATTCCTTGACAGGGTTTAAAATACCCATTTCCTGTTTCCTCACAGAGGAAGACAAGTATATGGAGATAAACCTAAAAAGCTGCAGTAGAAGTGGTTGGTATGGCGACTGGGGAGATGACTCAGCACTTAGAGTGCGAGCATGATGATGCAAGTTCAAATCTCCAGAAACCATGTAACAAAGATGTATGTGGTCATGCTATAATATCAGCATGGTCGGGGGCAGAGGCAAGCACATAGCTGCAGCATGGTGACTAGGACTCCAGCTCTAGGTTCACTGACAGAGCCTGTCTCAAGGGACCAAGGTATGGAGTGATAGCGTCTTCTTCTGGCCTTAGAAAACAGGTATGCATGCTACATACATACTAGCCCCCACCCTGTAATGCAAACAAACAAAAGAAACTGTCTGGTTAAAAAGAGGATGTTGGAAGTCACTGGTTCCCAAATGGATAGCAGGTTTTTTCTAGTCTTCCGATGCATTTCTTTCAAGAAAACTTCAGTGCATCTTTAACCACTTAGGACAATGTGCACACTGAGTGCTGTGTGTCTGACTTGAATGCTTGTTATCACATGAGACCTTGAGTCTTTGAAAGTTGTTTATTACTGTCGTTGTTATTTAAGATGATATTTATGCATGGGCAGAAATTTCTTATATGATTTTTGTTGCAAGCCGTACAATTTGAGGGAGTTGGGAAAAATCAATCAATCAATCAATCAATCAATCAATCAATAAAATAAAATCTAACAAATTTTAAGGGAGTAAAGAATTAATATGGAATAAAATTGTTGCATGTGATAACGATATTTTCACCATTTCTCATCTTTTGTACCAGCACCATTAAGGAGTTGGTCATAAAACAGCCATTAGTCTTACTAGAGCAGGATTTTTGTAGTGAAAATTATGCACGTCCCTGGCAACTATTAAGATAATTGATTCATTAAAAAAAAACTTTTATACAAATATATGAGGTCCAGGGTGATCCCTCAGTGTGCATATTGAGTGGATGATGACCAAGTAGGAATAGTTAAGCATTTCTATCTCCTTAGATGTTTAATTTACATGTAATGAACACTTGTACATGCATATGGGGTACAGTGTGATGTCTCAGTGCATGGTTATGGATAGAGCATGTGCTGGTCCAGCCAAGGTAGTCACGTTCCAGTCTTCTCAGCATTACTTTGTTTGGAGCCTTCAAACTCTTCAGTTCTTCATCAGGTTATAAGAGGTGCCAGAACCACCATCTCTCTGTTGTGGAGCTCTAAAATCTACGGCTGACTGCAATACTATTTGCATTCATGCTGTTATAGTAGCCCTGCTCATTGCTGTGGCAAAAGACTTCACAAGAAGCAGCGGCAAGGAAGACGGGTTTGCTTTGGCTCCTGATTTGAGGATAGTGTTTGTCATGACAGGGAAGTTACGGTGGCAGCTGGGAAGGCATGGTGCAGGAGTGGGAGGCAGCTTGTCACATTGCATCCACAGTCAGGAAGCAGAGAGTGAACAAGAGGAAGGGTTGAGCATAAATAATACCCGTCCCCATTGACTTCCTTTCTCCAGTGAGTCATCACCTCCCAAACAGCGCCATCAGCTGAGGGCCAGGAGTTTAAACAAGGGCCCCTCTGGAAGACATTTCATCTGAACCATTGGCCAGTATCTCTCCTCCCATTTCTCCAAAGTTCTGGTCTTCATTTTTGTACATTTCCACTGGTTTTTTAAAATACTCACATTTGAGGAAGAACATGACAAAAATCTTTCATCTCTGACCCCCTTTACTTAACATGCTGTTCCTTCTTTGCACTGTCCCATTCATTCTGCTAGAAACCAGAGGATAGTGAATATTCTCATAATTATTTATTTGTTTAATTATTTAGTGTGTGTGTGTGCTAGAGTCTTGGACATTAAACTCAGGTGTTTAGGTTTGGTGGTAAGCCCCTTTACTCATGGAGATATCTCCCTAGCATTCATGATAGGACAATTTAAAAGAAAACAACCCATAGCCCTGTTCCAAATTGTAGTTTTGTCCTCCTTAAACATAGCTAAACACATTAAATGCTCATACACAGAGCATAATTTTAAAATATGCATAACTATAAATTGTGTATGGACTATATATGATTTCATTTGGAAAAATCTCAAAATTTGTATGCTAAATCAAGCAGGAGAAATCAGACTTAGAGAAAATGATAAGAGTAGTCTTTTGGCTATTGAAAGCTCTGCTGGACTGAGGAACTTTTGGGAAATTGAGATCAAAGGGTTTCATTCTGTGGAAGGCTTTCATGCCTCCTGGATGCAGGCCCAGCATTGGCTTGCTGTTCACTCTTCTGTTCTGAATCCCCACCTCATTTAATTCTGGGCAAGAATTTATAAAAAGAAAGACATTTTAAGGAAGGAATGGAATGCTGTGGAACACTGTCCTCCAGGCATGATATGGTGGCTGCACCCTTGGACCCCCGATGGCTGTGATTACTGCATGAGACTAGTTAGGCCTGTCAATGTTTACCATAGGAAGAGAGGGTACTCACTGAGGAGTTCTCTGCAATTCATGAGTTACAGTATTGAGTAGCTAGTAGGGGAATGACTTAGGAACCTCAGTCCATCTCTAAGGATCAAGAGAGAGTTAATGGTTGCTGGGGGACGGGGGGCGGGGAGGAGAAGGACATTTTCTCTAGTGGTGTAGCCACTGGCAAGTTGTCCAAAGTCCCGTAAATAACCTTTCACCCAAGAATCGGACTCACCTTGGATATAGTCAGCCTAGTTTGGGGCCTGGAGTCCCAAAAAAATCAATAGAAGCTGTTGAAGGAATACATGTATTTGCTAACTAGCTATGTAAGTGTCTGTGGAGAGCCTGTGATTGCTTTTCCATGAGCAGACAGCTTGGTCTTCAAGTGGTCTCCCTCCCCAGTGACTTTCCTTTATTCTCTTCCTCAGGATGGTGTAATTTTGCCTGTCCTTACTTTGTTCTAGCATGTGGTTTTCCCTCGCCTGTTCATCACCTGGGCTTTCTCCTTAGGGACTGAATTCCCACGCCACTCCTGTCCCCATTCTGTCTTCAGTCTCGCCTCTTCCATGAGTCCTGTCTTGATAACTCCAGACCCAGACCACTGTTTTCTCTGTCCCCTCAGCACAGCTGTTGAAACGTTACAGAGCTGACTGTTTCTGCAGTGTAACCACTTAGTGTCTGCTGGCATTGTCTACCTCCCCCACCTTTCTCTCTCTAATTAATTCTTAGTTCTTCCCTTTTTTTAATCCTGATAAGTCTTGAAGAGATGTAGAAATATCTTTTGTATGATTGCGAATATTTCTGTCATTTTGCAAATATTAGCATAGCATAAGAACTGGCTTAATGGCCGATTGAAACTAGTCTGGATGCATTATCTGTTCATACTTGTATTCTTCTCAAGTTGTCTGACTTTACAATTACATATAATATGTAACTTTATATGAATTTGTATACAGAGATATTTATGCTTTGAATTTATATCAGATTTTCATTTTAAGCAGGAAAGGTACCTGCCATTTTTTTTTTAATTTAAGGGTTTATTTTACTTGTTATTGTGTGTATGGGTATGCACCTATGACTGCCATTGAAACGAAACGAAACGAAACGAAACGAAACGAAACAAAACAAAACAAAACAAAACAACCAAAAAACGTTTGTCAGAGTGGAGCAGACAAGCAATTTGGCACTCAAGCAGTGTTTCCTTGATTTGTCACAAAGCCCAAAGTCATCAGATCAGCTCTGGGGCGAAGAGAAAGAAACCAGAAATGAATGCTCTCTGTTTCTGTTTCAGTCACCTGCAAATCCTATGCTGATTTCTATGACCAAATGATGCTTTCTCTCACACTGGATTTTATATAAAGGAGCATTCTATTCTTCTGTTTTGGCTTTCCTGCATTTTTATGTTAGGATTGTGCTGTTTATTTATATTAATATAAGCATTTGTGAACTGATTCAGTAATCCCACAACTTTTTATATAATGGGCTGTAGATGGGCAGACAGAATTTTTTTATCTGGGGCTTTGATGAAGCTTGTTGGCATAAACATTCTGATATACTTGTGTATGGCAATGCGTATCCATGGGTGTGCATGTATCTGTGTAGGCTTATATGCGTGTGGAGCTCAAAAGGCTAGCATATGTATCAGCATTCAGGCATTGCCCACTTTTAGTTTTCATCACTCATTTGCTCCACCAAATAGGCCAGCCTGGCTGACTAGCGAGCTCCACAAGGTCTACCTGTACCCCTCCCCAGAGCTGGGCCCAGAAGCACATACCATTGTCCTGGTTTGTTACACTGGTTCGTAGGCTCTACCTCAGGTCCTTTTGTGGCAAGTACCTTAGTAACTGAGCTCCCTTCCCAGCTCTCCTGCAGGAGGTTTGCTTCTTGACTGCACAGCTGTCCAGCTGTGGTTAATGGTGTCTCACTGTGTACCCAGGTATTACACCCATTTCTACTCCACCAGCAGAGTATGAAACTCCTGTATGTTACATGTTCTCGCCAACAGACATGTCACAGTTTTAAATCCTTAACTGAGTATAGAAACTAAAAATGAATTAATAATCCTAACTTTTCTTTTGACTTTTCTGGAATGCATATCTGATGTGAGAAGCTCCTCACATGAAGAAAATTAATTATCAGCTTTCTCACGTCACACTTCTGATTTGCTCCCAACTTTCTTAAGGAGCCTTTGGTTTTCCAAAAGTCATCAAAGTATAGGTTTTTATCTGTGTTTCTGTCAATAGTAACTTTTCTGTTTTTTTCATATTTATATCTGTGGCCCCTTAGGTATATGCTTTTGGCTGGTACTATCAGTTCAGAATTAAGAATTATTTTTTTCCCCAAAAGTAGCCATAATCTTGCAGGTATTTTTCTCCTCCATATTTTAAAAGATGTAAGCAGTATTTTGTTTGTTTGTGAGTATGTGTGCATGAATGCAGCTGTAAATTTAGGCCAGAAGGAGTCAGATCCCTGGGAGCTGGAGCTATAGGTGGTTGTCATTTGCCTGACGGGGGTGTTGGGAACTGAGACCAGGTCCTCTGGAAGAGCAGATACAGCTGCAACCACTGAAGCACATCTTTTGCCCCATCAACTTTATAGCATAACGTGTAACTGTATGTCTAGATCTTCCTTTTGTCCCTGGAGCATTTATTTATTTCTGGTTCAGCACAATGTCTTACTTCTGTATCTCTAATAATTCCCAAGTCTGACTCCTGCAACTTCTGTCAATCTTCTTTAAGATTGTCTTGGGTGTCGTGGATTTTAATATTTCGAGTGTCACGCTAACTGTGCGTAAAGTCACACACTGAAAACAGTAAGCTGTCAATAACTTTTATGAGACCGAAGGGAGTCAAGATAAAGGAGAAAAGGAAATTAACCAGTGGGGGAATAGAGCATGCTTGCTGGCATCATGTTCTTCTGAGCACGTGCATTTTCAATCTGATGAAAGCTGCTGAGAAGAAGATGGTGCCGTGGTTTGGTTGCAGTGTGGATGGTGCAGTGGTTTGAGTGCAGTGTGGGTGATGCAGTTGTTTGGTTGCAGTGTGGAGGGTGCTATGGTTTGGTTGTAGGGTGTATGATGTTATGGTTTGGTTGTAGTGTGTATGGGGCAGCAAGACCATCAAGGTGAATAAAGTGACCTTTGGTGTGGGATTTGACATCATCCTAAGAATGGTGTCTTTATCCAGTTATGCATCAAAAAGAAAGCTAACTATTGGTAATTTGGTAAGAACACAGCTTTGCAGACCTCAGAAATTTACCTCACAAAAGCATCTAGAATGAGATTTCTGGGAACAGCCAGATGTTGAATAGACAGTGATTAAAGTACATAACAAAAGAAACCCTAGTCCTGCTTGATATTTTTGTCTGTCTGTCTTTATTTATTTATTTATTTATTTATTTATTTTTCATTCCTATCACAGAACCCCTCTCCTCCCAGTCCCCCTCATAGAGTCCCTCTCATCTTCCCCCTACCTTTCTCTTCTGTGAAGGTGTAGCCCCACCCTCACCTGTGTACCATCCCTCCCTGGCATATCAAGTCACTGCAGAAGTATACATATCCTTTCCCACTGAGGCCAGACAAGGCAACCCAGTTAGGGGAATAGAATCTACAGGCAGGCAAAAGAGTCAGGGACAGCCCCTGTTCCAGTTGTTGGGGGACCTGCACGAAGACCAAGCTGCACATCTCTGTGTACTTTTCTTTTCCAGCTTGTCAACAATTTTCCTGTTGAGAGAGTAAGAATCAATAGATCAATCAATAATTAATTTTTGACGTTTTGAGGGAGTGTCTCCAATACTGGCCTAAACGTTTTAGCCAAGAGTACATTAACTGTCAGATCTTCCTTCCTCTACCCGCTTTTCACTGGGATGTTGGGTGTGAATGACCATACCAGGCTTATGCTATGCTAGGGTTGGAACTTAGGACTTCATGCACAGTGGGCAAGCATTCCACCAACTGAACTATATCTGCAGCTCACAAAAGACAAATCTTAAATCAAAAGCAGCTCTGGACTGTGGATCATAGCTCCACATACTTGTAGAGTATGTGGACATCAAGGAAAAATAAATTCTTGGATCAGTGACATGGCATGCCTAGAAGGTTCAAGTACAAGTGTCTGTCTGTCTGTCTGTCTATGGTGAGAGAGAGGGGGGGAGGGAATCTTAGGAGGCAGATTTTGTATTTCTTGCAGCATCAGAACCAGAGCTCACACATGTTTATGTCATCTAGATATTGTCACTCTCTGGAGCCTAATTTAGAAATGCCTTTAAGTTCGTCCTTATTTAAATCCAAGCACCCATCAAACAGACTAGCTTCAGCACATAAAATACCCAAGCTCGTGCTGGAGAGGACGTAGATAAGTGGACAGAGTTGAAAAATGAAGCTTTCAACTCTGGCCTCTATGAGCAGGGTAAGAAATAGTTTCGTTTTGTGTGTTTTGCAGGGAAGGGGACCAATTGGCTTCTGAAAGATAGTTTCCATAGCTACTGGGTGGAATCAAAAGCAAACTCAGTGGTGGGGATTTTTCTACATTACCTGAACTGCTGTTAGGTAGCTAGTAGGGCAAGCATTTCTCAGGGCTCTAGCTGCTCCATCGATGAAACGCTCGGCAATCCTACGGTCTGCAGCTGCCACGAGGAGACTCCTTTCCTGAGCCTCACATAATGAAGCCATCGTTCAACTAGAATGGTCTTTTTACTCAAAACAAAACAAAATAACAAGAAAACAAACAAACCCCCAAACATGATCTTGAACAGCTCTGTTCGCGTACAGCTCCAGTGAGCAGTTCCTGCCCCTGAGGATTAAAACTCAGGCTTGTGGTGATTTTGAAATACAGGAGGCTGCACGGAATGAATAGAATCGGGGATTGCCTATCCTGAGTATCGAAAAGATGAGCATGAGAAAAACATCTTCAAAGGGCTCACACAGTGATTGCCCGTTCTATTTAAATGTAATGGACATCTAAGAACACCCAATACTTTAAAATCTAAAATAGACATAGTACTTTCATTTTTGGAGTGGGGGGTAAGCTACACACCCGAGCTTACTACACTACTCTAGTTTTGTCGTCAGCCAATATTGATATTCACAATGTTCTGATCTTTTGTATGGAGCACTGTGTCACATAAGCTTCTAAAAAACACCTTCCCAGTAACCACCTACAAGATATCATGGAAGAAAAGCAAACTCTTGAGTTTGTTATTAATGTGTATAGTGTCCAGTTGGGATCTGTAAGGACTTTGAGTGTCATTTTTCAAAAATGTTTCCTATTCATGTCTCTGTCTCTGTCTCTGTCTCTGTCTCTCTCTCTGTTTCTCTCTCTCTGTTTTTCTTTCTCTGTTTCTCTCTCTTTGTTTCTCTCTCTCTCTCTCCCCGTGTGTGTGTGTGTGTGTGTGTGTGTGTGTGTGTGTGTTGCTCATGGGACATGGTGCATATATGTAAGTCAGCGGACGACTTGTGAGAGTTGATTCTCTTTCCATTATGTGGGGACTGATGGGCAAACCTAGGTCACCAGGCTCCATGGGAGACTCCTCTGTTCAGAGTCCTTTCACCAGCCATAGAATAAATGTCTTGCTTGTAAAAACATGATCACAGTTGTTAAGTGAAAGGCCATATCCCTTTAGTTCCAGCAGAGTGTAATTCCAAGAGTAAGTCAGAAGTTGACCTTTCTAAATGGACTGTTAATTTAACTGTTTAGAAAAATAAAACACGTTCCTTAAGGAAATTTGGTACTGATAGCATTTGCTTCTTTTCAAAAATGGGTTGAAGAGCTAAAAAATAGAAATTAGGCTGTTTTTATCTTCACTGGGTTTTTTTTGGTAGTTGTTTTATAATTTCTATACCTGAAATCCCCCTGCGTCACTCAGCTCATTCTAAAATGTAATTGAGAGGGGAAGCTGAGGAAGAGGTATCCATCCCTTACAACCATGGGGCTGAAAAGAGCCCCAATCTCTGCAGAGAGATATGCACAGCATCCGTGAGAGGAGAAGAGGAGAAAAAGCCTTCTAACTCCAAATCAGGACAGAAGACACTATCGCCAGCCCTGTCTTACAGCTCTGGGAACTTCCGCTGTAAAAAATGTCAGACCCAGGAACAGGGCTTCTTATATGAGCTGCTGAAGACTAGATAAAGGGCCATGTTTATAAATACAAATTACATTGTGCAAACACTATCCAAACAAGGCTTCTTGGGAAAGGTCCAAAAGTCAGATTCCAGAGATGAAAGTCTTTACTGATTTTTGATGATGTCTTTAAGACACTATGCGTTCCTTATGGGGATGGTGAGGGCAAGAGAGTGTTGTCTCCATATGGGGGTTTATTTATTGTTGCACAGTAGCACTGTGAACTGTGACATAAAATCCAAACAAGGGAGGGAAACAAGTTCTCTGATATTGAGCAGCGAACACTTCCTGGAATGAGTTGCAGGAAGCATGCGTAGTTTATAGTCCAACACTGGAGCACTCCATACAGAGCCTAGGAGTTAAATTGAAAGACCTAACTTGCTCTCCAGAAGCCAGTTAACTGTGCCTGCTGGTTCCACACAAGAAGCAGAAAGGGAAGCATTTGTTGAAGATTAAATTCTTGACCAAGAGAATAGTAAGGTAAGATAATTTGGAAAAATCACAAACTGGGGATTCTTCTTAGATATTCCAAATTTTTCTTCCTGTAAGGCAGTCAGCATTAAAAGGCGTGTGTGTGTCTCTGTGTGTGTGTGTCTGTTTGTCTGTGTGTCTGTGTGTCTATGTCTGTAGTGAGTATCCTGTGATGAAGGAAAATAGAGGCAGATGCCATCCATCCAATGAGTGCTTTGTAAATCACATTATCAGGACTTGCTTAAAGTGTTACCCAAGATTTCCTATGGAGGAGGTTGGTGGCATTGCCATATGCCATCTTGGGTCTGAGCCAGAGACACACACTGGAAGGCTTTTACATTCCAGCCGTCTCCTCCTGCCTGGCAAAAGAAAAAAAAAGCACTTTTTGTATGTGGCCTAAGTGGGCAAGTTATTTGTACACAATGGGAAGTTGAAATTTCATTTCCACATGAAATTAGTGAATAATGCCTTTCAAGACTCGTTGAATAATCATGCCCAAGACTCCATCAGCATCCGAAGTCTGTTCAGGACGCCCACCATCTGGATGGAAATGGAATGAATTGGTTATCTAGCTACTTTGGTAGGGGGTGGGGGAATCAGAAGTGGGGTGTGGCCAAGGGGAAGTGTCTGGATACTGTACTGAGTTTTTGGCTATTTCATCAGGACTTTGATGCAAGCCAGGTTTGTCTCTGTCAGATTCCGTGCTAATATGTACTGGCCTAATCTGCTATACCACAAACATATGCTCTTTGATCTTTTTATGTCTGGCCAACATGTATGTGCTTAATATTTTTATACTACTGTTTTTATCTTCACTTATTTTTCATACTAATTCTCAATATGTCCCCATTCATAAGGATTAGACTTGGGGATCTCACAGACTAGATGGCTTATGTATATGACTATATCTATAAGTAGATAACATATAACTATGAGACTCCATTCTCAGTGTAGTGAGAATAAAATTTATAATATTTTCTAAAATTTCTATTTTTTTAATTTCTTATATTTATCTTCTTACCTAGCTTATGGATGATAAGCTGTAATTTGGTAAGAAAAAAATCTTACCTTATTATTTTGGTAGCACCTTTGATAAAGTAAGGCAGAATTATCTTTTGATAGAAGACGTGGGTGATATGCCCACATACAATTATTAAAGTTCAGATGTGGAAACTAGACCCACAGAAGCAGATGGAAACATCTCCCAGGTGAGTATGAATTTTTATTTGCAAAAGTGAAACGTGCCAACAATTCATTATGCCCGATTTTGATCATTAAAAATAAGATGTGACTGAAGCCTGGATTTGGCTTTAAATAAAGATGAATGAGGTATGTTCAGTTCCGTTTAACAGGCTTTGAAATTCAGTACATAAACAGAGTCTGAATGAGAGGTAGCAAGGGTTGAGAGAAAGTAGTTAATGGGCTGCAAAGTGACTGGTTGGTTTGAAAACTTGGAGATTTCAGGAAAGTCAGAATCCAGCTGGCCCTTTCTGTAATGTGATTCTCAAATAGAAGAGAGGACACGGGAAGACATGAATTAGCAGAAAGAGTCTTAGAAACTCGGGATTCTAGAACTGAGTGGTATGCTGTTTTAGAGAATATGTTTCTAAACGTGGGAACTGTGTTTTGTGTGCTCTTACGTTGCGTGCTCTTAGACAGCCTCTTCACTCACTGTTGTAAGAGATTATCAGCTGGAGTTTTGCAATTACCATCCATGTTTTGCAATCTGAGGCACTCATCCAAATTGTGTTCATTTTACTGGGATTTACCTTGTAATATTATAGTGTGATCCATACATGGTAGTTAATTTTGAAGCAGCTACTCATTAAAAATTCTTTTTAGGACTTCTAAGAGAGGTTATTTTGAATATGATAAAACATGATGTATTGAATGGACGTCAATAGGTGTTCTTGGCTGTTTCATTGTTCAGATAGGAAAGGCTATGAGAATCTTATGTCATTTGTTTTAGTGCTTCTAAAATAATTTTTATTTCCGATTATGTGTTTATGAGTCAGTGTGATATTTTGATATGTATGTATTTATAAGGTTGTGTGATATTTTAATATGAACATAGTTATGGCGCAGCATGATATTTTGATGCATTCTCTGCACTTTGAGTTCATTGGCTAGAACTCTAGCTGCACAGGAGACTGGGAAATTGAGTTTATCTCTGTCCAAAAGAGAGAATTTGGGTAAATCTCTACCAATTATAGATACATGCATTTGTACAAAATTTTAGTTCAGCATTATTGTTATGTGTATTACATATAATATATAAAATATCTGTTTTGCATTATGCACTCATATATATTCTATGTCTCATATATGTAAACCATGTATGCACACCAAAAACTATTGTGGATATAAACTAATGTTCTCTGAAACTTTTGTAATTGTAACTGACTTGTATATAAGTATATGTGTATGTGCTCATGTGCATATGTATGCATGTATATGTATATACTTGGATATATATATATATATATATATATCTACATACACACACATATATATACACACACACACACATATATATACACACACACACACACATACATATATACACACACATACACACACACACACATACACACACACACACACATATATATATGGCATGCACACACTCACATGACACAGTATCATTAGTAGCAGAGTTCAAGCTGGATTAAATTTTACTTAACCTTGAACTTACTATGTACTCCAATCCAACAGCAAACTCATTTTTCTGCCTCAGAGTTGGTTGCAAGTGTGCACCACCACACTGAAACCAAGTTTTTCATTTTTAAATAATTGATTTACTTTGCTTTCTGTGATTTAAGGATCCATTTCTCTTCTTGCGGGCCTTGTGTCCAGGGTCCTTATATATGCCGTGTCTCCATTTTCTAGTTGATTCACCCAAGTGTAACTTCAGCTCTTGCTAGGGAACACAAGAGACCTTCAGGGTCATAGTAAGTCTATTCATGAATGCTCGCTGTCTCTCGGCAGAAATTTTATACGAGATGTTCTAACTGACTTCAGTTTCCAAGGAGCTGTGCTCCCAAGTGATCAATGCCTCAATCTGGGTTCTGGAGTTGCTGTCCCTTAAGACACCTCCTCCTCACTTCTCATTAGCTCCCTGTCCTCAGAAGCACAAAAGTAAGACATTGTATTCAAGTATACATGCCTACACAGTAGGCACTCTTTCCAAACCTTC
>JANHMN010000009.1:26594803-26613584 GCA_030674055.1 Rhabdomys pumilio | reverse complement strand
GTCCCTGTACTTTTGTGTGTGGTTGTGGCACTGGTGCCTGAACCCAGGCCTTGTGTATGCTACCTCTGAGCTGAATCCAATTCTAACACCCACATGCCCTATGCTTGATTATGGATATCAGCTTCATAATTCCCACATCTAATTTATTGTGTTAATTAATACATTACAATGAAAGGCTGTTTTTCTGTTTGTTTCATATTATGTATAATAGACATTCTTTTCCCTATGCTTCCTCAGAAACATGAGTACAATTCCTTTTAGGTTTAATAAAACTTGTGTTTTGTATTGTTTTGAGAATGTCATACCTGCATATCATATGTTTTGATATGCTTATATCCCCGTATTTCCTCCCCTCTGATTCCTTCCTCATTCTGTTTTATTTCTCTAAACTTCATGTGCTAATTTTAAAATACACCAACTTCATTTAGTGCCGCCTGAGTGTATATGAGTATAGGTCTATCTAATAGAGCATACATTGTCTATCAAAGCTCATATCCCTGAAGGAAACTGACGTTTCCCCTCTTAGCATCCATCGGTTGTCCCTGCTGTGACTTTGACTGTCTTTCTCTTGTGCGGGTCATGTGCATGCTGTCACCGTCATTGTCAGGTTTTATGTCAGCAGCCTTGCTGTGTCTGAGAGTAGTTTCCATGTTGTCATCCATTGCCTCTAGCTCCTGCAATCTTTCCTCCTCTCTTCCATGGTGATTCCGAGTCTCAGGAGGAGAGGATATGTTAGTAGTTGTTTTTAGAGCTTATCATTCCACAGTTTTTTACTCTCTGGACTTTGAGTGGTTGTGGATTTTTGTATTAACCACTACCTACTTGTAGACAGAAGCCTCTCTGATGAAGTTGTTAGTTGCAGTCATCTGACTGGTCTAGGGACCAGTTTAATACTGTGTCTATTTAGCAGAACAGTAGTATAGGTTCTCCCTTCGGCCTAATATTTCAAGGTTTTGATTATTAACCTACATTTTTATAGACTCGAAAAACAACTGAGAGGGTGTAAACAGTCAGGGCTCATAATCCACTGTAGGTAAGTTTGCTAATGTCACCTCAGATAACTGAGTTAACAACCAGTGAACCCTAGCTTCTAGGAAAATATAGTTAGGCTCCCGCGACACCTAGTCACAGTTTAATCAGCCAAAACTTGGTCTTAAATCTGGTTTGAGTCTTTTCTTAAAGATGACTTCCTTAATGTGCACTGTTTATTTGTTAACATTATGTCTATACCAACAACACTGCAACCTAGATGTGAATATTGGAGCCATTGCAGTCAGTGATTTTACAGAAACCATGTAAGTGCCAACAATACACAGCAGAGAACACATGCATGTGATGCAATATGCATTATTGTAAACATTATAAAACATATGTAAACATGTTTACATAACTGGGTTGTTTAAGAGATCAAAGCTCTCACTATAAATTCCTCTTGCTTCTGAGAGATGGAAAACATGTCCTTGTTTCACTTTTCTGCTGGGAGCATGTGCGCAAGCCCTTCGTGCCTTCACTGGTCCTCCTGCATGATCCCAGGGAAGCATGAAGATTAGTGACTTTGATGTTTCTCATTTCCTTTATCCAACAAGTAGACCAATCAATAAGCGTGGGCTGTGTGAATAATGAGGGTGGACTAAATCACCACTGAGATGGAAGGTGAAGTCCAGGTGAACTTCCATCACAAAGGATCTGTCAAGGACCTCATATACATCAAGGGATGTGGCCTATAACTCTTGATTGATGCACCTAATTGTTGTTTGACCTTAAGGGTGTTCCTCCATATCCATCTTAAAGCCTGCTTTAAGTAGCTTACCTGCTTACTGTGCATAAATATATCCCCGATCCATTGGTTCTTCTCTTAACACTTGGCCATTCTTCAAAAAGGCAAGTTGGTCTTTCAAACTTCCAGGGAAATATATGGAGAGTAAAATTGGATTTTGATTCTTCTCTTGCCTACCTCTAGGACAAGTTGCAGTTTCCTGTTTAAAAAAACAAAACAAAACGAAAAACCATACTTTATTTTATGTATGTTCTATTTGCATATTAAATTCAACATGACAGGCAGGCTCAGTGACTTGTCCTGTCTAGTGTCTGTTACCAATGGTCAACAAAATTAAAGCAAGCCCAACTGTCACATTCATGGCCTCAAAGGAGTAAACCATGCTCAGTTCTTTTGGAATGCACAAACAGTTGTGCTGCCGACATACCCAGAAGGTTAAATCCACCAGGAAAAAGTGTCAGTACCTGTCAAGTGGTGATCATTATATCTGCTCACAGGTGGCCTGCCTTGCCACAATGTCCCCACAGTCTTAAAATGATTGTTGGCTCCAAAATGTGTTCACTGCAAAGTACAGTTTGCATTAAGAGCCAACAGCTTATTACATTCCAGAGACACGGCCTCTGTACACTCATGCGCAGTGCATGTCCCTGTGACTGCTGGAAAGAGAACTCTACTTACTCACCTTGTAGGGGAAGAATTAGTGGAGCTTTACTAAGACAGTGTCTGTCAAAGTGCAAGGCTTATGGCTGCTGCACAGCTCTGGCATATGAAGGTTCCAGGTTCCTGTGGGATAGTAATACTGAGCTCTACCAAGTTCTCAGGGTGGTCTGTGAAGTACCTTATCACCTTGAACTTGGTAAGTAAAATCCTTAGCAGTTCAGAGCAGTTTATGCCACATATCTGAACTGATGAGAGACTAAACTAATGAGAGAGGAAACACCTGTACCCAACAGTTTGAAAGTTTTCAGAAATCAGTCTGTGTGTGTGTGTGTGTGTGTGTGTGTGTATGTGTGAACAATTACAACCTAGAAAAGGAAAAGAAGCGATGCTAACCGGAATGTGAAAATAACTTCATTTATAGAGGTGGCATTGTGATACTTGAACCAGCTGAGCATTGGTCATGTGGCTCAAGGGAAGCTTTTTACAAAGTCTAGCTTTTTATGGACAGAGGCTCTGAGTCCAAGACTGTGGGTTTTCCCAACCTTGTGTCTGCTCTATTGATTTGTAATAGGTCAAGGACTCTCATGTTTCGAGGATTACAGAAAATTATATCGCCACCCTTCCCTCTCCTTCCCTCCAACCCTCCTCTCTGTCATGTTTTTTTTTCCACTCCATCCACACATTGGCTCAAGCTGAGTTTCACAGTGGGGCAGGCTTCTCTAGAGAACTGCTGCTATCTTTTCTTGGACTCGTGTAACAGAAAACATGGGTCAGTTGAATAGATTTTTGTGCTGCTGCTTCTGTGAATGCTTATCTTGTTCTCCGACTGCTTTGTAATTGTTATTGCTTTGAGGACGCCTTTCTTTCTCATCCCTGTACTCTGATTATACAGAACACTTTCTTCTTCTTCTTTTTTTTCTATTGAAGTATATTCTTATCAGGATGTTTTTCTTCCATTTCATAAATAATGGTATTATGAGACACAGGACAAAGCTCTCCCAGCCGAGCCGAAAAAAACAATTACAATGAGCATGGGTGGGGTTGGGGTAGGGGTTTGGTCAACACTGGACAGCTATCTCTGTTTCCTTTCTGGCCTTTAATCAAAGCTTGTATTCTCTTCCAACTTCCTTATCCATCTTTTGTAGGGCTTGTTTGTGAGTTTTCCTTCCTTTCTTCCCTTTCTTTTTGTGACAATGGTTCTGGTCCTTTAATTTGTCAAGGTGTCACAATCTGAACAGGCTAACTGTATTGAGGGTAGAAACACTGTCCATGTGCCAGAGTGTCTGTTGCAAGATTTTCTTTTCCTTATAGTCTAATGGGGGCATTGCTTGCCTTTTGGCTTTTGGTTCTTGGCTGTGCTTTAGTGCCTAACATTGTCAAAAATGTTTGTTTCACTCTTTGTTTTCTCCATATGGATTAGGCACCTAGCCAAAGTCTAAGTGGTCCCTTCAGTTAATGGAATCTCTACATATGTACATAACACAAATCTAATAAATCTGTCCATCACTGTGGCATCTTACTGTTGGAAGGTTCTTACATACAGCAATGTGCAGAAGCAGATTCCTTTAAGGTGTGAAAATTTCTCCCAGGGGCAGACCCAGAGGCCTTTTGTAATCTGCGATGACAGAAGCTACATTCTGATCACAGCTTCCTTACCATCTAGAGGGAAACACATCTTTCCTTTACCCATGTAGTTATGGGAGGTGATTTCATTTGAAGGCTTGAGGAGGGTTGGGAATGTCTCCATGCTGAGAAACGTAGAGCAAAAAGAAAATTCCTACATTTCCCCAGTATCTGGTAAAGAGGCAGATTTACAGATCATTAAAATAATGAGCTCAGAGAATAATGTATTTTCAAGTTGTACTTTATATTTTGATGTGTGTATATGTATGCACACATACATCTGGATGCCTGTAGAGCCAGAGAAGAGCATCATATCCTCTGGTACAGACTGTCTTAAACCATTCACATCTGTCTTCTGGAAAAGAAGTGATGACCTTTAACTACCAAGACATTTCTCCAGTCCCAGATTCTAGTTTTATTAGTCACCTGTATCAGTCAGAGGCCATAGGGACCCCTCATTTGTTCATTTCTTCCTGAAGACCATCCCTGTCTTTGGTGTCTTGTCATTATAGGATATGATAATCCATCCTTCTCACCGTGGCTGCTTAAAAAATAAAGAGATAATGAGTTATTTATACCACAAGTAAAAGCCAAGTAAATCTTCTAAAGTATTTTTGTTGATAGGCATTTTCATACATGTGTATAGTACAGTCTGGCTCCTCTCCCCAGCTCTCTCTTAGTTCATTTGCATGCCTGCCGTTGTCTCTTCTCTACTAATCTCATCACCGTGTTCATGACTCTGGGATTTTTGTGTGTCCCACAGTGCTTAATGGAAGGTTGTATGTATAACCATGGGTTTGGAATTATCCAGTAGACCCCAGGAAGCTCTCCAGTAGGTACCCAACTGGATACTATGCCCTCCCTACTAGCAGGATTTATTAGATGTCAGCAGTTCAGCAGTTGGTGGTAAGAGTTAATGGGGAAGGCACTCATGAGGGCCTTTCTACTTACTGTTGAACAGTTGCTGAATAAGGCTTTTCCATGGAAGGAATAACTTGGTGTCTGTTTATATATACTGTTTATATACTTTAGATAAGACTTCCTTCTGACACAACCGACCTTTCCTGCTTCAGACAGAAGTTTTAATGAAGCCTAAATTACCCTTCTGCTTTTTGCAAACAGGCAAGGTTGTGACCCATCAGAGTTTCAACTACTATGAGATGAGTTTATGGATGAGTTATTTAACATGTTGATTGGTGGTTTCTCATCTTTCTGCATACTTTCCTCCAAAGTCAATTATTCGGAGGAACAGAATGGATTTGACCCTGTGTGATGACTCTTGCCTGATCAGTTGTTTTCTGTTGTAATCACTCATGGTTTGATCATCAAGATGTTTATCCTCTTTGCTTGTTTATTTTTTCATTCTTAAGTATTGGAATCGATGTGAGAGATGTCTTTAGATCTTTATTCTGGTATCATTATTTCCTAAGCTCGTTTTTAGGTGGCTCACAATATCCTGCCTTCGAGTTTCAGGGATCTCAGCATCTACCTGTTACAATAGGGCCAAGTGGCAGCCAAAGTCCACTGAAGGCAAGCATGCAAAACACATGTTGGCAAGATGATGCAGTGTAGAAACCTCATACATTAGCAAATGGGCTACATAAGATCCTGTCTTAAAACAAACAAAAAAAACCCTTTCTTGTGTAATTATTGACACATCTAGGAGTAGTGAAAACCATTGAGTCACAAAGAGTACACTTATAAAAAAGGTACCTGTGTCCTGCTAATCAACAACCCTCTGATCACAGTGACTGGAAATCAGGAGATTTTATTTTTACCTGACTCAGTGTGTATGATGGTTCTTCTATTCTCCATGACATATTTCTATCCCAACTCCAGTCCAAGTCCAAGGTTGATGTCTGGCTGCCATATAGACGTGTACCTGTATGTACATGTACTCATGCACAAATGCGTCTACATTCCATACACATAAGCACATACATGTATGTGCACATGCATGCGTGCAAGCGTGCGCGCACACACACACAAACACACACACACACACACACACACACACACACACACACACTCACACACACACAAGCTCTAGATTTTTCCAGGGCTAAGGTTACACCACGCACCTGTGGAGATTTAGCCATGTTATATTGTTTGACTCACCATAGTTACTTTTAGTTTCTTTAAAAAGTACTAACTGTATTGAGTTATTCAGATTAAGAAACACACAGCATTCCAATAATTATGATTGTGTTGTCGCATGTGCCTGGGTGGCTTTAGTGTCCTGCATCCCTTGATGTTTCTGAAGCAGACTGGGTTTTTCTAAAAATACTTCCCTTATTCTTTTGATCAGGAGTCAAAACTCCCTTTGTAGAATATATGTTGTACTTTGCTTAGAACACCTGTTAACTGTACCAAACTCTTTATATGTGTCTAGGTAGAGTATCCTTCGCCAAAAATGCTTGGGTAAAAGATATTTCAGTCATCGACATTATTAGATTTTTGGAGTTTTCCTACAAACTTTATCATTTGACAGCCTCTAATCTGAAGTATTCTGGACTCAGAAGGTGATAGATGTGTGGTGCTTTGATTAGAGAGGTTTATCTTATGTTCAGACAGATGGATCCCATACAAATGAACATAGCGGGTAGATTTCTCTCTGAAATGAGTTGGTTTGCTAGGGTTGTCCTAACATGATGCATCAAACAAGAAACCTTAAACAGCAGAAATGGATTGCTTTTTCAGTTCTACAGCCTTGAAAGCCAAGATCAAGACTGGGCTGGATGAACTCATGCTAAGTGTTTTGGGATGTGTCCTGTGACTCTTACTGAGTTCCTGAAGTTGGCAGTGTCTGCTTTCAGAAGCTTGCAAAAGCACCGCCTCAGGGCATGCACACTTCTTAACCTGCCACTTTTCCTGGGAGTGAGTGTGTGAGAAGGTGACAGAATATCCCTGTTCTGTAATTCTTGCATTCTTGCTTGATTAAGATTCATTCTAAAGACTTGGTTTTAATGTGATCACCTAAGTAGCCCTTCATTCCTTGTCTTTTAATAGCTCAACCTTGGAGTCTTAGGTTAAGACTTCAGAATTGTTACTTTGGATGGAATGTTTCAGTCCATGACATTAAATATACATGGGCACACTGTACCTTCCTGGGACAGGATGCTTTAGAGCACTCAGTGGACTTTTAGTCTTCATTGAATCTTCCTCAGAGTAGAGCAGAGTACCTCCATCTCAGTAGGCAGTATACACAAGCAATGAATTCACAGTATTCCCAGTCTTGCCTAAACCTGACTGTTTTGCTAAGATTTCACTCTGAGACTGTGGCTCACTTTGTGGGAGAAGGGAACTTTGTGTACAGACTCTTGTTACTGTTCATCAGAATTTCAGTCAATGTCCTGAAGCCTTTTTATTTCAAAACTCACAAGCCTCCTTGTCCTGAGGCTACACAGATGGTTTGAGTCTTTGCATAGACACCATCTCAGGGCCTTCAATCAAAACAGAGCCAGAATGAAATTTCAAGGCTATTGATAGTTGAAAGCCATGGCGAACTCAATTAGTTGTCACATAAGGACTGTTTTCATGTGTGAGGAGACACCATGTGTTTTCCTGAAGAAGTCTTATTCTTTATTCAGCTACATACAACCCATCAATCTGCATATCGTCAGAACTGAGGGAAGATGACTGAGCATCATGGGACAGACACAGTTTTATTAACTTTATTTGATTTCTTTTGAGTAGAATTTCAATATTAAAAAGAAATAAGATGCTGGAGAATGTAGGGAATTCCAAGATTTTTTTTTTAAAAAAATATTTAAACCTAAGAGCTCTTGTCTACAAATAGCATTTTTTCAGAAGTAAAAGTTAATTCAAGAAGTTAATTGGTTCTCCAATGTTTCATAAATGTGTATATCTCAGGGTCTCTATTTGAAGTCATTGGTCAGAGTCTGCACCCCAGGGAGATCAGTCCAACAGTTAGTAAGAGTAACTTGTATCTCCAAGTGTGTGGTGGGTTTGCTCTTGTATGCATTTTGCAGACTCATTGGTAAGAGATTTGCACTCGGCCCCAGAAAGAGATGGGGAGAGAAGAGAATGTTATTACATCTGTTCATTATTGTGCTACATACAAGAGGCCCTTTTAAAGACATCAAACACTTCGGCATAAAAAGCACATGTTATTCTAGGGAAAGATAATAGACACACATGACAGGAAAAGGAGAAAATGCAGATGGAAAATTAACTGCATCTTTAAAAAGTGAACAGAAAGCTGCCAGGATGTTCAACACCCTTCTTGTGTGCTCACGTTGGCACAATTGTAGAGCTTTGAGGCTTTTGTTTTGTGGCTTATGTAAGTGTGTCTATAGATCTGTGTTTGTGTTTATGTGTGTGCCTGGGTGTCACTGTGTGAGGTGAGCACATGGGTACACAGGAATGTGTGTGCCCTCTCGTGGGAAGCGCAGATGTCAACAGTCAATATTGTGCATCTTCTTTGATCACATTTTAAACCCCCAACACATACTTTTTTTTTTTGAAACAGGATCTCTACCTGAACCCTGAGCTCAGTGATTTATCTGGACTTACTGTCCTGAGGTTCAGGAATCCTCCTGCCTCCACCCTACCCTACCCATAGTAGTAGGATTGAAGGCAGCTTTATGTGGGTGTTGTGCCTTGCACACTTAAATCATGTAGTCCTGATCCTCTAGTATCTCATATCCTCTTGGAGAGGAGAACTAGGTAAGTAGAGAGTATTGATATCATAGATGATTCAGTGGAGGACTGGGTGAATGAGTTAATGAATGGAAGTGTAGGTTTTATTTGCATCTGAGCTCTTGGGAATGTAAGAACAGTTTTGAGAATGACTATATGGGGGATAAGGACTTGTGTGTGTGTGTGTGTGTGTGTGTGTGTGTGTGTGTACATGGAAGCTAAAGGAGCTATCATTTCTCAGGCACTATCTACCTTGTCTTTTATTTTTTGATGGTGTCTTACTGGCTTGCAGCTTGCAAGAGTTGACTTTGCTGGCTGGCGAGTAAGTGCCAGGTATCTACTTATCTCTGTCCCCAGAGCTAGTGTTTATAAGTATGGGTTCCAGTAGCCATTTTCATTTGGATGGGTTCTGGAGATCAAACTTAGGCCCTCGTGTACCAAGTGAGCTATCTCACCAGCTCTAAAGAGCTCTTGCCATATTTATTACCATAAAAAGGCAAGTGACTAAATTGTAGACTCCCGTTTTTTGTTTTAATTTATCTATGCATTCCAACACAGAAAACTCTTGGGGAAGAAACGTCTCTTGATTTGGAAGTAATGGAGCCTGCAACTTTACTGGCAACCATAATGCCATTAGATTCTTGTTTGCTCCTGAAATCAGTGTGTTGACTCAACCTGTTGAGTTACTCAGTGGCTGGTACACAATGTTTGTAAAAGACTACAGATTTTTAATAACTCTCAGCTCACTGACTTTTATGTAGCATAAATGTAAACAGGTTCTCCCAACATGGAATGAAAGAGTGATTTATGATGCTTTAAAAAATTTAGGATGTAAGAAATGAAAAAGTAGGTATAGAGTTCTCTTTAGTCTGTGCTGTGCCTTAAAGAAGTTTGTTTAGGATCTGTTCTCTCCTTTCATATCTGGAGTGATGCATAATGAGATGAAACACTGGGGAAAGGCTAATTAATTTAGCCTTGACTCAGGAAAAGCTGCCACTGGTCTCCCCATCTGCCCTAGCGACAGGTGCGCCTGCCTCTTGGCATTGTCCTGCCCTCTGCAGCGGGTTACTCCCCAGGATGTCTGTGTGTGAAGATAATGGTCCTTGGACTCCTCGGGAGAGCAAACCTGTTCGGTCTGCACACATACCAGACCGCCACCGGGCTCCTATTCTTGGGTCTTCTATTCTTGGGGCTCTGCTAGAAGCAGGGCTGGCTGATGATGAATTGAACTGTTCTCCCCCAAGAATTTAGAGCATAACACCCTGCCTCAAGGCACAGATGAAAACAGTCATTTATCTAATTTCCCTCTAGGCATTTGGCAGTATCTTCATGGGGAAAATTAGGAAGAAGTGTTGATTGAAACAAAGCCCACGACTGAGCATGTGTGCATGTGTGGAATAGGATTTGCATTTTTCTTCTACACTGCAGGGTACATTGACACTTGGAATTTGATGTTACTGGTGGTGGTAGTGGTAGTGATGTATGTGCCTCGGTGTGTGTGTGTGTGTGTGTGTGTGTGTGTGTGTGTGTGTGTGTGTGAGAGAGAGAGAGAGAGAGAGAGAGAGAGAGAGAGAGAGAGAGAGAGAGAGAGTGGGGGGGAGAGGTCAGCCTCAGGTGTTTTTCTACCTTGGTTTTTTGATACAGGCTCTCTCACTGACCTGAAATTCCTGAAGCAAGCTAGACTACATGATCAGTGAGTCCTAGGTGTTCTTCTGACTCTATATCCTCAGCACTGGGTTTACAAATGCATACCACTATATTTAGCTCTACTGGGGTCTGGGTTTGATCTCAGGGCCTCATACTTATGTAGCACACACTTTACCAGCTGAGCCATCTTCCCAGCCCTGTGTCTTTTTGTTAAAATCAGCATTAAGTATTTCTGTTTGGTTCATGTTAAATTGCTATAGAATGCATGGCATCCTTGGAGATGCCTGCTCATTCTCACAGAGGCAGTGCTCACAGGAGTGGTAGGTATGAAGGTGATGCTACGGAGTTTCATTTTACATTAATGTATATTCTTTGGTATTCATGTTTTGGACAAAACGGTATTTAAACTGCCAAGAAAAGGGGTATGAGAATATTTTTTTCCAGCCTGTGTGAATGTCTTACATGTTGCCTTGCAAGTATGAAGACCTTAATTTCGTTTCCGGAAGCCATCAGAGAAAGCCAGGTGTACTGTGTGCTTGTAACCTCACAGTGGGCTGAGTCAATGTCATCTGCAGTCCTAATGTATTTGGTAAATCTTCAGCTTCAGAGAGGCCATATCTCAGAGTAAGGTACCACTTCTGCACCACTCTTTGTCTTGCTGGAAGGGTCATTGCTATGTTTTGTGGGCTGCACAAGACTACTGGTTGCTTTTTCTCCAACCCTTAGGGTACTATGAGAGCTAGTCCTCAATAAGGAGGCTTCCAAGTCAGTTCCAGGTCAATTCCTCAAATGTCTCGGTCTGAGCAATAGAATTCTTACCTTCATGTCCTGGGAAGCAACCTATGGCTATAGGAATGGACTGTATTGTTTAGGGGAGTTTCTTTCTCCCCCAAGTCCCATGCAGTCTGTGTAGCACAGGAGGAGTTGGTTGGTGGTATGGGATGGGTGGAAATAACATCAATAGAGTAATCATGTATGAAAAAGAAAATAGATAAATAGCCTATAATATCTGAAGAGTGATATTTGAGGTTGACTCCTGTTTTTCTCAGTGTTCAAGAACATGCAAACATCCTGAACACATACACACATACACACTGGATACACACACACATATACTGGACACACACACATACACACACACTAAATACACAGACATTCACATTGAATACACAGGCACACAATATTGAATATACACACATCCATTGAATACACACACATCCACACTCTCACAGGCTCACATGCTCAAACATACAGTTTACACGCACACAGACAGACTTACATACACAGGCATAATTAATGATTTTAACTAAATGTGTGTGTATCTATATCTATCTATCTGTTCTGTGAATTTAGTGAAAAAGTAATAATGGTTGTGTTTAAGCTTTAGACTAGTAATAGACAAGTTATTTGTCCCAGTTGCACACACATCACATGCTTTCATATGACTCATGGGCATTACTTCATGTTAGTGGTATTCAGAAGGCCTTGAGGCTCTTTGACCATTCTGAGGATATATGGGGTTAAAGTTTTTATGTAGCAATGCAGTGGTAATGTTTGGCACTTTTATTCTGTCATGATAGTGGCTTGCCAGAGGCTACCCCCATGGGACATTACAGCATTACAGAAGCAAGGAAGGGAGTCTAGGATTTCTGCCCTTATTAGCCAAGCATGGATGATATTTGCTAAAGGACAAAACTATGCCGCTCATTTTATTTTTTTGTTTTAAAAATTGCTTTTTATTGGTACCAGAATGGGGTGTTGGTGCCTAGAAACTTGTGCTGTTTTTGCAGAGCTCCTGAGTCCAGCTCCTAGCACTCATATTGGGGGGCTCCTGACAGCCTCTCACTCCGCTCCAGGGAATTTGACACCCTATGGCTTATGTCACTATCCACATGTGCATGTACATAGCTGCAAGCAGACCTTCAAATAAAGACAAGCCTTAAACAGTCTCTGCATATATCTAACAACTATATGCATTTTAGCCTATAACATAATTATTATTTTTATTGATATATTTTGAGACAGAGTCTCAGTTTCCATTCTTTCTGCTCAGTATGTGTAGGAGTTGTGGGTCCCTTTTAGAGAAGCTAATGACCAGTGAATTGTGTCTAGGAAATTCTGGAATCAACTCTGGTACACCAGAAGGCCCTGTGGAACCCTAAGTCTGTGTTCCACTCTTCATACTCTGAACACAGCCCCCTATTTCTGGGCGGCTTCTCTTTGGGAAATATTTTCTCAATCCAGTAGCCTTGCAGGTATTTTCTAATGTTTACAAATATCAGTAGTTTCACTGGGGGAAGGCACATTCTTTCCTGGGCTTACTTGCAGATCTGCCAGTGGTGTTCTGAAGACCCATGGCTCACATTAAAGGGAAATTCATTGTCCTCTCTTAGCATCTTGGAATGGGGCCAGAGGAAGATGTTGAGAACCCTCCTCTATCACTGCCCTTCTTGTTCTTGTCACACAGGGTCTTTCAGGGAACCTAAAGCCAAGTTGGTGACCCACAAGTCCCACCAATGCTCAATGTCTGCCTCACAGCACTGGGGTGACAGGCACACATGTGGCCATGCCTGGCTTTTATATGGATGTTAGAGATTTGAACATGAGTCCTCATGCTTGCATAGCAAGCTCTCTTACCCACTGTACCGTCTCCCCAGGAGTTATACTAAAGGACTTCAGCAACCCGAGACCAATTCTCCATTTGAGTTTAAACTGTGTTAAGAAGAGAGGATCTATTTCTTCCTGAGTTACACATTCCATTTCACTGAACTGAAAGGGAAGTGAGGGCGCTGTCTGATTTGTTGTGTATTTTTGATATTGTGCTTTGTCCATGTTGTGGAGATAAGGATCCATGGCTTTTGATCACATATCCCCAGGCATTGGTTTTGTAATCATAAACTCAGTACCAGCTTCATAACGAGCTTCCGACTCTGCAGCAGAACAAAATAGGGTCGCGTCATGCAATTGCAGTTGTCTCTTGTCAGCAGGACTAAACCCTTCAGATGGGAGCGTGAATGTACATTTGCTGTGGGGAGCTTGAAAGGCAAGCATTCTTTTTCCCCCCTTCCTTCCTTCCTTCCTTCCTTCCTTTCTTTCTTTCTTTCTTTCTTTCTTTCTTTCTTTCTTTCTTATATATATTTTTTAACACAAAACTATTTGTAAGAACCTTCAATTAGCATGAAAAAGAAGCTGGTCCCAAGTGGCTTCACAGCAATTTTGGAACTACAGGGTGAAAGGCATGGTGTGTCAGGATGTCTAGGGTAAGCCAGATTATTGAAGAAAGTGATTAGGTTGCTTGTTTCTGGTACCCTGATTGGGTCTATTACTCGAGCCCACAAACGTCACTGTATAGGAAAAGGGGAGACACAGCACAGATGCTGCCAACTCTTCTGCAGCTTGATCACTTTCTGTGTTTTAATCGCGACATTATCTTTCATGGAGAGAACAGGATTTAGTGGTCCTGTGGCAGTCATCCTTTTGGTGCTACCAAATCTAGTCTTTCATTAAATCCTAAGTTAATGTATTAATTAATTAAAATAGCAACATTCAAGGCTGAATCTGAATTCTAATTTTGCCTGTCTGCAGTAACTTTCCTTTTTTTCCTATCTAGAGTAACTTTTCTTTTTTCCTAGAGTTGGTATTTGCCTACATACTGAGTCCCAACCTCTGATTTCAGCAATGGTTGCCCTAACATAAGAGTGCTTCTAAGAGCCTGCAAACACATAAGTAATTTTGATGCAGCATTCCTTTTATATATTTACTTAAGATCAGAAAAGGATGTCCACCATCCTGTTCTATTATTGTCTGCCTTAATCTCTTAAGACAGGGTCTGTCACTGAACTTGGATCTAGGCTGGCAGTCAGCAAGCCCCAGGGCTCTTCCTGCCTCTGCCCGCTATAGAACTGGAGTTCCAGATCTGTGTTTGGCAATTCTAGAGAGCTGAACTTGGGTCCTCGTGCTTGCCCAGCAAGTGCCTTATCCACTGAGCCATCTCTCCAGCCCTACACTGTTGGTTTCTTCTGTGGGGACATTATTCTGGATTGGATTCCAAGGAGCTGTTTATCAGAGGCTTCTTTTTTAAGAATAACATTCTAATTAATTCTTTGAGCATTTCATATATATATATATATATATATATATATATATATATTCAATGTAGTTTATCATATTCACTCTCCAATCCTCCCCCCCTAACTTGTGCCAGGTCTACTCCCCCACTAGCTCCTGGCTTTTCATTTTGAGTTCTTTCTAAAGTTAGTGCAGCTCTTAGACTTCATCAGAGAAGTCTCTCGGTTCAGAAAGTGCCGGTCAGTGCAGAAATTCCAACTCGTCACAGCAAAGAGAGTGAGTGTCGGTGGAGTACTGAACCACAGTGACCTCTCTCTCCCTCACTCTCTTCCCCTTTCTCTCTCTTTCTCTTCCACACTGTCTTTGTCACTCACACATTCTTTCACATGCATGTTGTCTCTGTGTCTCTCTCTGTCCCCTCCCCCCCATGAGACTGTTGTAGAAGAGGGGAAAGGAAATTATAGTCAGAGGCCAGGGAGGGCCAGAGCAAAATGTGGTTTTCTGGGTAAGCACTACAAAACATAAAGCAGTTAATGTCGCAGCGTGCTGAAGGGAGGGGATTCTGTAGCGCTAGTGACAGTGGATGGCTTCTAGGGCCCATGGCCCCACACCCGCTTTTCCCCATGTGTTGTGGAACTCCAATTCTGATCCTCATGTTGGCAAGGCCAGCACTTCATTGACCACTTAGCCTAGAAAGCTGGTTTTGTGTCTTTGGTTTTGGTGGTCAGGTGTCTCACAGCCATTGGAGGCAGGAGATTCCTTCTGTCACCAACCTGGGGATGAAGCATCCCACCTCCCCTGCTAAGCCCCTGTGAATGACCACGGCTGTAGTGGTAGAGTGATGGAGTGGCATTCAGACACTTCATCCCACTAGGAGGAGAGGGATTTGAGGACAGTCATGTCTGAGACTAGGTGCTGGGAAGATGTTGCTAATTACCTCTCTGTCATCTGTTCATTTTTTCTAAAAACTGAAAAGCTGTTCAAAATGCACGTATTATCATAAGCATTCTTAACATTTTAGTGACTCGTCTATATATTAGAAGTGTCATTCGTTATTAAGAATATGAAATGAATCCCATTATGAAGTATGGACGCTAAACCTGAGTTAGCATGAATTTATTGTGTGTATGTGTTTACGTGGAGGCCTGAGACTTCCTTTTAGGAGTCATTTCTCCGTTTCCGAATGTGGGTCCCGTGGGTGACAAATCAATCTCAGGCCCTCGGGTTTCCATAGCAAGCTCCTTTACCTTCTGGGACATCTCACCGTCTCATGAGCTGGTGTTAAAATCTATATTTTTTAAAAATTTCTTCAAACCTGAAAAATAATCTGCAGAGTCTTTAGTTTTGACTTTGATGTAAGGAAACCCAGTGTGTGATCCTGTTGTATCTCAGCTCAGAGCTCAGTGGTTCACTTAGCCATGTTCACCCTCAGTTTCTTCCCCTCTCTATGTAATATATAATATACAATATATATATTCTAATAATATTATATATATTCCATATGGAATGATCAGCTCTCAGGCTCACAGGGGAACAGGCAACATTTCAAGGATGATGTAGAGTTATGTTTTGTTTGCTTTTAAAATTCAAGTTTGCTTATAGAAGGAAAAGAGCAAACAATTAAAAGTCTCTAAGCAAAGTCAACACTGAAGTTCTAATGAAATAGCCTCAGCAAGGTAAGTGACAAAGGATATATGCAAATGAAGTTAGTGGAACACTTGCTTAACCTACCATTCAATTTCCATTCCTCTATCATGAATTCCAAAACAAAGGAGCCAGCGATGTGATGCTGGACACAGACGATGCCCCAGGGACCAATTACTTTAAATATTTAATCCTAAGTATGGTGGAGGGAAGGAGGGAAGTAAAGGATGGAGCTCCTTTGGAGACCTCAGAAACATACTTCCTAGCCATTTGAGTGTAACTCAGACCTGTTATCAGTCACCTAATCGCTTGCTTCTGCCTCTCCAGGGAGAAGCTGGCTGTGGCCAGGCTGCAGAGAGAAGTTGCCCAAAGGACAAGCCAAGGGGCCATGGTGAGTTTTGGCTTTTCCTCCCTTCCCATGATTCTCCTGTCCTGAGAGCTCTGGCTCCAAATCCATTCAATACCAGCAAAGCATATGGAAGACAAATATCTGCTTGTAGCCAACTCCATGATTGTACCTTTGTAAATGATGTCTTTATTTCAGTTTAAGTAGCTTTGCCATGGAAGGTCAGAGAGACACAGACAGATGGGCAAACCACAAGTCCAGAATTGAAACAGTATCTAATCTAATATTCAATATTATATTGAATATCTAATATTCAAAGGGTGGAGGGCTGTACTTCGAGAATCTGCATTGGACGGTCAGGCCAATTCTGTAAATGCACAAATTTAGATTCTTACGTAAGGACAATTGAATATAACTCAACCCTTTTTGTTATTCAAAGGTAAACAAAATGCATTACAGAAAGAACCCCTGTGTGTTTCCTAATATAATTGCCCTTTATTCGCTCTCTCCCCAGTATCTACAAGGTATTTTACCCTGTTCTTTTCAGATTGACTTCTTAGGAAAACTGATGTTTTCTTGTGTTTCTGAGGGGTACCCCCCCAAAAAAAAATCAATATGTAATTTTTTGGTCCACCAAAACTTTGTTTAATAGACCATTTTCTTTGCCTGGGTATCCACTGGGGTGCCACTGTAGCATCCGAGGTGACTGTCTGGGTACCCAGGAAGCCCGTGTATGTGTTAATTAACTGCTATTGTGAACTCTGAGAAGAAGCTAGGACACCGTTCTTACTCTGCCCTTCTTCTGGCAAGACAGTGGCAGGTGTGTGAATTTTCAGCAGAAGATTCTGTTCCCTATGAAAAGGTAGTGGAGTGTTGGTTTGCAGCCCCACAAAAGCTGCTTCCGTTTGATTCCATAAGAGCTAAGTGACAGTTCATCCACCAAGAAGAGGAAGAAGTTAGAGGCACTGGTCCCTTGCTTTTATTGATGGGGAATGTAAGAGCCTGGGGTTACAGGCTACATGCTGAATGTATCTGAAGTGCACAGGGGGCCAGAAATATGCTGACCTAGTTTAGGAAAGGCAAATCACGCTGTTGTGCTAGGAGTCAAAACACTGAGAGAACTGGCAAATGTTCAAACAATTCGAGGCAGCTACCCAGAGGTATCTTTGAGCAAGGTTATGAAAGCAAATTGGAAAAGTTTGAGTGGTAAGCTACACCTTCTGTAGCTGGACAGGTCACTACTGTGTCGACAGCCCTGGAGGGCAGAGAACAACCCTGGCTGTTCTCTAACTTTTACCTTGTGTTTTGAGATAGGGTCACTCACTGGCCTGGAGCTCACGAATTCAGCTGGGCTGGCCAATCAGCAAGCTCCATGGGTCTGCCTGTCCTTACTTCCCAAGCACTGGGATTATAAATACATCCCACTATGTCTGGGCTTTTAGATGGATTCTGGGATAGAACTCCCAGGTAAGACCTCATGGCTACATAGCAAGCATTCACCACATGAGCTTCCTCTTAGTCCAAGAGAGTTTCATTCGTAATAAACCCTTCATTTTGGAATATTATTAGATCTACACGAACCATACATCTGAAGCCCTTCATCCACCTTCCCCTAATATCAACTTCTTGTGCGGCTGTAGTACAGTCACCCTAACAGAAAGATCAATTTTGTTGGTTTACTGTAAATCAAATCCCAGACTTCACTAAGCTATCACCATGACCCATCTGTGATCGACAATCCAATGTAGGACTCTCTATTTCACGGAGAAAGGCTCCTTGTTAATAGCAGAAATGCACCCATGCATGCAGTTTGAACCATACACATACTCGGAATGTTAACCCCAACTTGGGGGTAAGGCTACTCTGAATTCATATCACAGTAGCTATTGTTTACTGTATCCAAGGTAACTGCTTGATGTGAGATTTTTTTTTGTTGTTGTTCCATTAAGGAAGGTTTGGGGAGACTAACTTTCAGTATCTTGGATATTTTATATTTTTTCCCTAGTTGGTTATGGAAACACACTTCATTGGTTTGCAGTTTCCTTTAGTTATTTTCCCCAGTTTGTCTTCCTTCTGACAGATTATTTAACCTATGTTCTATTCTGCTGGTTCACTGTATCCTGCCTTTGAGTCCTCAGTGCACCTCATTTTTCGCTAATGCATAAAGAAGATCCACCTGAACAGTAGAAAGACACCATTCTTATTATCTTGTAAAATAATTCAAATTTTCATTTCTTACATGTGAATCTTTGCAAATTCCAATTAGACATGTTTTGGTGTAAGGTAAGATAGATCTATCTATCTATCTATCTATCTATCTATCTATCTATCTATCTATCTATCTATCTATCTAT
>JANHMN010000009.1:26579341-26594793 GCA_030674055.1 Rhabdomys pumilio | reverse complement strand
TATCTATCTATCTATCTATCTATCTATCTATCTATCTATCTATCTATATCTCCAACACCATTCACCAAACATAGAAATTTTGAGTATGACCTTTGTTATCTTTCAGTGTTCCCATCAAACCTGGTCATTGATAGGATTACTTATACATTGCCACTGAAAGCCCTGCGTATAAGGTCATCCCGTATAAAGGAAAGGAGAATAATGGGATTTTCTTTTTAGAATATTTATTTATTTTATTTGTATGGGTGCTTTGCTTATATATGTGTGTTGTATATATGTATGTATACATGTAATGTATGCACATGTATGCCACGTGCATGCCTGGTAGCTGGGATGGTCAGAAGAGAGGGATTGGATGCTGATGGATGGTTATTGGATACCATTAGGGTGCTGGGAACTGCATATTAGGCCTTTTGCAAAAATAACAAGTATTCATAACCACTGAGCCATCTTTCCAGCCCTGGAAACTCACCCCAAAAATGTGTACTTGGTGTGGGAGTAGAGAAACATTTATTCACTTCTGGAGAAAATATCAGTTGGTGCAGCCAGTATCCCAGTCATATGGAATATCCTCAAGGGACTAATACTACAGCTGCCCAGCCTCCCACTCTGGGGTATCCAAAGGAATCTTATGTCAGCACACTACATGGGTATTTGCACATCCAGGCTTATTGCTGCATTATTCACAATCATGGAGGAGTGGGACCAGTCTAGGTGTCCATCAGCAGATGAACAGATAAAGAAAACATGCTCCAGACACAGCTCTTGTGAAAAGTGAAATCATGACATTTGCAGGAAAACAGATACAACTGGAAATCATTGTAACCCAGACGCATAGACAAATAACACTTTACTTTAAATGCAGAACTTAAGTTTAAAGGTGTGTATGTGTGTGTGTGTGTTTGTGTGTCTGTACCTGTCTGTATGTTATGGAACTGGAGAGGAGATCATGATGGGGAAAAGAAGAGAGCTGATAGGTCAGGGAAATGAAACCATGTGATAAGACAGTAGAAGGAAGTACGGTCTCAGGAAGAGAGCCAGCTAGAGTGGGGCACAGGCGTGGGGTGGGGTGGTGGGGAAGGGAAATGAATGAAAGAAAGATAAAGACATAGTATGGAGATGCTGAAACTCTACTGCTTTTCCCAGTTGTGAATGAAGGCTTTATAAAGCATTGATGAAGAATATTAGGGGGCTAGAGAGGTAGTTCATTTATTAAATTGCTTGCCATGCCAGCTGTAGGACATGGGTTCGATCCTCAAAACCCATATATAATGCTGGGTGTGCTTGTGCATGCCAGTGATTGAAACTCTGAGGAGGTGGAGACAGGGGGATTGTTGAGTTACAGTGACAAGCTATTTTAGCCCATTTGACCAATTCAGGTTCATTAAGAGACCCTGTGTCAAAAAACCGGAGGTGGCAATCTCAAGAGGGCTTAGCAGATGAAGGTGTTTACCACTAGCTGTGACAACCGATCCCCAGAACCCACATTGTATAAGGAGATCATGGACTCCTCCAACTCGTCCTCTGACCTCCAAACATGCACTGTAGCATACATAACGTCAGTAACCAATGTAGTCATGGAGAGTTTTGGTGACTGATCTCTTGCCAACATTGAAGACGGTTATCATTGTAGCTATTGCAGTTAATGTGATAGCGGTTCCCAGTGGTTTGCCTCTCCTTTCCTTCCCGATAAAGATGTTGTCTGCTTACAATCCACTAGATAAGTAAGCACTTACACATCTGCTAGATTATTTTGCCTATTTGAAGGAGTGACAACTGCTTTCCCTCTTTGTCCAGTTATATATATATTGATTTTATTTTTTAGTACATGTCTCAACACAATACGTGTGGCCTGTTTCCCCCCACTCTTTTATGTGCCCACTCCCTATAAAGAATGATACCTTTGGATAACTGAAAACATTTTAATATTGAATTTTTTAATTTAACATCAGTAATTTCTGTAGTTGAAGAACTTGTGCTTATTTTATGTTTATAAACATTATGCTGTCTTTTCCTCTGCATGGAAAAGGATGTGTGTAGGTTAGCGACCAAAGGCCCTTAAATGCTGTCTGTGAGAAGTGTGACAGGTTGATATGCACTTTAAACTGTCAGTACTCACACATGACAGTTACAAAATGTCTTCCTTTGAATTTCTATGTCAAATTTTGCTGAAAACCATTTCCCTCTATACATACAAATCTGTACCCAACTTTAGCTTTATAAATTAATTTAAAAATATGTATTTTGTTTATATATATATATATATGTGTGTGTGTGTGTGTGTGTGCATGTGCGTGTGTGTGTGTGTGTGTGTGTGTGTGTGTGTGTGTGTGTGCGCATGTCTCCCTGGCACTGAGTTAAAAAGCAGTAAGAGCTCTTGATGGCCGAGCCATCTCTTCTAGCCCTACCTTTGAGTTTTGTCCTTTTGATCTATTTCTTTCTCCTTTGAAAACATGGACCGTTTGATTGCTGTTACTGCCTCGTAAGACTAAAAATCAGGCAGTGTGAGTCTCCTGACTTTGTTGTTTCCTTGACTTCATCATATCCCAAGTCCCTCTATTTCCCACATAGTAGTAGAGTCAGCTGGCCAGGTTTCTGAAGAAATGCCCCAAAGCTTAATAAGAATAATATTGAGTATTTAGTTGATCGTGGACAGGGGTGACATCTGTCTTCAGGATCAGGGCTTTCTTTTTAGGCATTGGCCCTTAGTTTTTTCTTAATCCTAAATCCTAAAGAAAATGTTGACTTCCTTTTTGTAATGCTGCCAGTTAACCACAATAAATGTGGTCCATAGACTCTGATCCTGCATGTGAGTCATGATCCTCTTTTGAGTTCACCTTCCATGCCACTCACAGTTGTGGGAACCTTTATGGGTTTAGCCACTTGCCACTGGTCTTACAGTCCCTGGATGCCACTGGATCAGACCTGAGCATGGGAAGTCATGGCCGCCCCATGGGGCTGCTCTGGATCAGACCTGAGCATGGGAAGTTGTAGCAGCCCCATGGGGCTGCTCTTTAGCTCTTCCTTCCCTGGGGACCTTGGGGATGTTTTAATCATTCCCTGGAGTCTCTTTTGTGTTCTGATTCTTTTTGCAGAAGCCTGGAACTTTAATTCCTTTATCTTTATTAAAGATAAGAGAACAAACTGGGGCGTGATAGGCAGAAGCCAGAGAGGACAAGTGGCAGCAGGAATTGGCCTCCCCACCTCTGGAAGGAAAGCAGATCCCTGCCAAAAACACTGTTTTCAATTAGATAAAAATTCATTTGATTTACACTACATCATGTTTGCTGACCCTGCCCTTTGTGGCTCGATGGTGTGTAAATGGAGCTATTACAGCTCTAAGTAAGATCAAGTTTAAATCTAGAGTAACTGTCTTCAGACCATTTCCAGAGTTCATGCTAGTTTCATTGATTTTAGGGCTAAGTGTTGTGTCACACTGGTTTTTTTTCCCTAGGGAGACACAACAGAACACAGCACACACACACACACACACACACACACACACACACACACACACACACACGCCAGATAGGGAGCCCACATTTTAAAGTATAGATATCACCAAACTCCTTTATGGAATTAATTGCAGGAATATGGGCGCAAGGTTACTACAGGTAACCCTGTGTAACCAAAACTTACCATAGCAGATGTGACAGCACATAAAGGCAAGGAGGTGAGACCATACTGCAGAGTCCACAGGCAGCTTAACAGGACGGAGAACATCTGTTCTAGGTGAGTCAGTTGGCCTAAGCTCCATCCAGGGACTTCAGGCTGATCTCTGAGCCTTCTTTGTAGTCTGGCTTGTCTGAAAGTGGCTTTCAACATATTTGCTGTTGCAGGGAAGGGCCTAGTGAATGTGATCCATTTCAGGAACTTCCTGAAGCTATTTTGAGCTGTTTATGTCTTTAGAAAATTTCCTGGGAGATGGAATGTTTCGATCTGGGAGGAAACTGCTACACAACAGGCAGAGACAGAGCGGAGGTTAGATTTCATTTTTATCTAAGTGTATACTGGGAGCACAATAGTGTGTGTGTGTGTGTGTGTGTGTGTGTATATATGCCTATACATATATAATACAGATGTGTGCATAGGTGGTTATATGTGCATATTCAAAATTCTTACTTGAAAGCAATGAATATACTGGCAGGTTAACCATAGCAACTGTAATCACAAATTCAGTTTATACATAGGGCATCCCCAGTATGCTTAATTTTCTCCAAAAGTATTGGTATGTTAAAGAAACCACCCTTTTAAAGATAATTAGCAATTTGATAATTCCAGCCTTTTTCCACCAAAGGCTGGAATGCATCCAAATGACACAGCAGTCATAATTCCTGGCTGCCTTCCATTCCGTTATGTCTTTAGCAAGCACCCCCATGTGTACTTCAGTACACAGCAGCTAAAGGAAGTACACAGGTGTCCAGCAGTAAAGGATGGAATGGGGGAAAGGAGGAGGAAGTCAGGCCATTTGCAGGAAAATTGTCACAACTGTAGATGACCGTATAATGAATTAAGCTGGTCTCAGAGGCAGCGATGAGGTTTTTCTCTGCATTTCCTCTTTTTCGTTCCTCTAAGTCTCTATATTAGGTGGTAATGAATGTCCTCCAACTTCTGTTGGGTCAAGGTGGCGATGATATTACTTTCCTCATAGTCCTACTTTTAACCCACCTATACTGTTAACACTTAGAATGAGTTTTCTGTAGGCAGCACACAGCTGGATCATTTTCTAAAATCCACCTACAAATCAGATTTTAGTTTTAGTTATGTGTGCATGCTTGCATCTGTGTGTATGTCTAGGAGTCTTCTGAGGCCAGAGGAGGGTATTGGATCCCCTAGAACTGGAGTTATAGGCAGTTGTGTACCACCCAGTGCGGATGCTGCGATGCAAGCCCAGGTCTTTAGCCAGAGCAGCAAGTGCTCTCTAAACGACTGAGCCATCTCTCTGGCCTCAAATTGGAGTTTTGAATTGTCATTTAGAGGTCGTCTGCTGTCAGCCCAGCTACTGATGTCTCATAGCTTATGTCTCCTCTTTTTGTTGTTCTTGTTTTCACTCTCCTGTCTTACATTGTATCATCTCTCCCTACTGCTACCCTGTACTATCCTGTGGGTGCTGAAACAGCTTTTAGTGTCGCTTTTGGTTTATTTATATCATTCTTTGAGTGTGTCTGTCTGGATGTCTTTTCTAGTGTCTTCTCAAGTTATAATCTCACAGACAGAGCTCTGTTGCAGTTGCCAATTAATCCTGCTCAACAGCAGTGCTTGTTCCTCACTACCTGCACAGTGCCTGAATGACACAGACACACATACAGACACAGACACTACACACACACAGACACACTCACAGACACACACACAGACACACAGAGACATACACACACAGACACACACACAGACACACACAGAGACATACACACACACAGACACACACAGATGCACACACAGACACAAACAACACACACAGACACACACAGAAACACACACACAGATACCCCCCCCACACACACACACACAGACACACACAGAGACATGCACACAGACACCCACACAGACACCCACGCAGACACCCACACAGACACAGACACACACAGAGACAGACACACAGACACACACACACACACACACACACACACACACACACACACACACACAGAGCCTTATATTTTAGGATGCTTAGTAGCTCAATGGTTGGGCCATTCCCAAACCTACACTTGGCTAACACCTCTCCTCCGATATTTCTTAGTTATTACTAAAATCTGTATTTCATCTTTGCTGCCCTAGACTCAGTTGGGGAGGAGGGAGGTCTGGGGCTGAGCTTCCCTACCTCTTACATGGGATCTGCTCTCTTCTGCAACTGTCGGGCTTGGACCATACTCCTTTCCCAGCAGGGCAGTTCTAAACTCCTTCCTCTCCCAGTCTCCTTGCCCACTAATCCTAAAGTCCCCCCTCTGTCTCCCTGCCCAGGCATTGGCCACCAGCAAGTTCATTTACCAATCAGAACCCACTGGGGGCAGGGACCCCCAACATCTTATATGTGGATTCTCGTGCAATTTTGGGAACCCAGTTAACACATTACAAGTGTTAGACCAAGTCCATAACATAGGTCACTGATGATCAGAAAGCACTGGAGAAATTTCATTCTTCTGCCTCTCCCTCCCCTCCCCCATTTATAATGTAAAGTCTTGATTTTCTTCCACATTCATTTAGAAACATGTCACATGGTGGTGTTATTTTTACTTAAATTGTCAAAGTCTTTTGAAAACACTGAGGCTTCTGTAGTAATTCAAGCTCTTCTTTCTTACTGCTGTTTTAGGATTCTTTCTTTTAGGGGAGGGCCACTTGTATAAATAAGCATTGTCTGTCCTTCCTTTTTTCCTTCCTTCCTTCCTTCCTTCCTTCCTTCCTTCCTTCCTTCCTTCCTCCCTTCCTTCCTTCCTTCCCTCTTTCTTTTTTTCTTCCTCTTTTCTTCCTTTCCCTCATTTCTTTCTCAGAATCATGTAGCCCAGGCTAGTACAGACCTTTCTTTGTAGTGAGGGCTAGCCTTGAACTCCTGTTTCTTCCTTTACTCCCTAGGTGCTGGGATGACAGGTAAGCATCATTACTCCCCAGTATCATGTTATATCTATTGTGCTTTCCGTACACCACTTGATGTTTTAGTATATAATGTGATTGCTATGGCCAAGCAAGTTAATATCGATGGCTTTTAATTTAGTACATCTTAGCATAGAGTCTTTGGTTACTTCTTACACGAACACAGTCATTTAAATCCTATCTACCTACCACTCCCCCACTTTCCATTTTGAAAGAACATGGATCAGGACCAGACACACTAAGACCAAGTTTTCACCACAAAGGAGATTTTCCCCAGAGGGACAAATGGACAGGGAATAAAAGACAAAGGCAGGAGACAGAGGATGGGGAAGAAGGAGGAAGGGATACTTGGGTGAAAGCAAGAAAAGACTACTTCTGGATAGAGAGGAGGCACATGTGACCCATAGACAAATGGCAATTTAAACAGAAAAAGGAAAATCTGTGTTAGGATGAGTTGCTTGGTTTTGATAGGGTATATTAATTAGGGCAGTCAAAAGAAGCTTTTGATTCGTAGACTTTAATATTTTGGTAGCTGGACCTTGGTGGTCAGCCTCAGGAGGAGGAAGTGCCCAAATAAGGAAATAGACCTTGGGGGCTAGCCTTAGGAATATAATCTAACACTTTAGCATGGCAGAGGGAATGGGGGAAGGCCATGGCCTGCCAGAGCCATGTTTGCCATGCTTTGACACTTTACTCTTCGTGTATGTGTAGTAAGAGAACAGTCTGTTAGCAAGATTCCCATTCTCAGTGGAATATTATGAAAAATAGTCCTCATACTTGTATAAAAGATCTAGCTTTGTTGAGCCAGTGCAACTGCAGGTTTGTATCATTCCCTTCTTCTCATATCTCACTTTTCCTACCCCAGGCACCTGCCAGTCTACACTCAGTGTTTTCAGTGTTGTGTAGATGCCGCATGTAACTGGAATCATCTAGATTTTCCTCCCTGTGTCTAGCTTGCCTTACTGAAACCCATATTGCCCATTAATCCACATTTGACAATGTCGTAAGATCCTGTTCTTATGGGTTTCTTACTATTCACGCTGTATATGTTTTAAGTGATTTTTTTATTTTTATTTTTCACTTGTGTGTCTGTACATCTGTCTGCATGCCTGTGTGTCTGTGTATATGCGTGCCTGCCTGTGGGTGCTTGAAGAAGCCGGAAGATGGTTTTACAGCTCATGGAGAGGAATTACAGGTGCATGTGAGAGACGTGTGGGTCCAGGGAATGGACTGCGTTCCTCTGGAAGAGCAGCAGACACTCTTTGCAGCTGAGCAGGCTCTCCAGCTCCTGTTCGCTCATTTCCCATTACTCTGCCATCTAGTTCACCCGGTCTTGCCACTCTCCTGGTGCTGCTCATCCTCCATTTCTTGGCCTTTGTGTTTCAGGAAGTGAATTTTTTTCACTATTTGTATTTCCACTTTGTTCCTACTTATTATGTCTTTATTTCTGTGCTAAGGCTTCCTTTCTTCACTCATAGGGATTTAGGATTTTGTTGAACTATGACCATAACCAATCATGGGAGCATTTGAGTTGTGACTGCCTTTAATCCCTCTCCTTGGCAAACTTAACGTCTACTGTTCTTTCAGTTACTGCCAACCACGTTTCCTCACTTCTGGGTGTTGGTATCTGTGTGATGAGAGATTCTTTGGTTTCATGGACACCGGGATATTTGTGTATGTTGTAAGGAGACCCTGATTTCAGTATTTTGCCCTCCTGGTGTCTGCTGACTGCTCACCAGGAAGCAAGAGCTATCTGTCTGGAGAGCCAGCTAAGATTCCCCAGCAGCTTCTATGGCACAGAGGTGAGAGGTTTCTCATGATTACTGGACAAGGACTAGACAAATTTGCCTCTCAAGATGGCCCCCTCTGGCTCACCTTGGATGGGAAGGAAGGAATGCTTTGTTATTGTGGCCTCTGTGGCCTCTGACATGATTGGTGAGGAGCCTCACAACCCACAAGGAATGATAAAAAATCCACCTCCCCACTGTGTATCCTACCAAGCAGTATATGGGTTAGACAGTAGCTCTCCATTGCCAATGGAGAGGGAAAAGTCCACACTCAGTGTGTATGTGTGTGTTTGTGTGTATACCTTTGTATATATAGCCCAGAACATTGCCCATCTTTTTTAAAAAATAGAATTTTTCACTGTCCCAGAGCTCACCAAGTAGGCTAATCTAGGCTGTCTGGCCAGGAAGTCCCAGGGATCTACTAGGCTCTGCCTCATCAGCACTGGGATTATAAGAATGTACCACCAAACTGAACTAATTAAACATTTTTCTATGTATTTATTTTAGTGTGTATGTGTGTAAGAGTGCACATGGGCCATGATGCCCTTGTAGAGTCAGTGGGTAGCTGGTGGGAGATGGGTCTTCCTTCCACTGTGTGTATCCTGGCTGTCAGGCTCACATTGTCAGGTTAGAAATATAAGCACCATCAAGGCAGCTCCCAAGCCAGTTAAGAATAATTTACTTTACCATTGTTTGTGTGTGTGTGTGTGTGTGTGTGTGTAGATGAGTGTGGGTACCCGCAGAGGCCACGAGAACGTATCGCACCTGTACTTAATAGCCAGTTCTGCTGCCTAGTGTGGATGCTGAGAACCAAACTTAGGTCCCCTGAAAGAGCCATGTGTGTGCTCATAGCCACTGAGCTGTCTGCCCCAGCGCATGTGAGGATTTTCTTTTGTTGATACCACTCTCACTCATGTTTGTATTGGGGATGTCTCATACTACCCCTCCCAAGTAAGGAAATCTCAACTGCAAATGACATATCCTCCAAGTACAGACTTCAAAGATAAACCACCACTCTCTTATAGACTTGCAGTGTGGAAGCAGATTGGAATAGAAGACAGCTATGTAGATATGAGGCGTCACATCAGGGAGGAGTTTCTCAGTTTTGTTTTCAGCTTGGCTGGCACTGGTACAGGCCCACATTCTGAGAGCACTTATGTGAAATGAGGCCGAGAGAAGCCACAAATGAATGGCCTGGGAGTCTCCTTCTGACAGCCACTCCCACCTTCATCTTCGAAATTTGATTCAGTTGTTGCTTCCAGGATCAAGGGTATGATTCAATCCCCATTTCCTGGCACACAGATATTTTCTTCATTTTCTTTGCTTGCTTTGCCATGGCAATGAACCCTGCAGGGCCTGAATCATTGTGAGCCCAACCAAATGGTATTGCCTGTGGGAATGCAGAGTGCTGACTCCTGGGTGAAGACTCTTATGTCACATGTAAGGAAGAAAAATATCTCCCGTGTTATTCAGATTCTCAAGGTGTTCCTTCTGCTTATTTCCAAGCCCAAATCATCTGTTCCCTGAATGGTTGAGTTGAAAAACATCATAAATTTTGAAGAGTTGTATTTGTACCAGCACATTTTCTTGTCCCATTGTAAAGTTATGGATTTCTTAACTGCTCCTGTGATGGATTTCTTCTGGGGTGCTGTGGCACCTCATTTTCATGGCAAGGAACTAATTAGGCAGCATGACTTGTACAGGCTTACGTGTAATTACATCTAGCATGTGGATTTCAGAACCCCGATTTAGGGGCACAGGGTTGAGCTTAAAAACCACCAATGAACAAAGAGATTTTTACTGGGAAGAGAGACTGTGTAAAGAGACCTAGCCTCACATTTAAGGTAAGCGTAATTTAAATGCTTTAAAAGATTCTGTTGATGCATGTATATTCATTCATGGTTGTTTTACATGCATTTAGATGTGATAAAATCCCAAACCATTTAAAGGCAAATCCATAGTTCCTTTGTTCCTCAGGTGTTTTACTACAAAAGGATTCGAGAGAAACAAAACGACTGCCACATAGAAATGTTTCAAACTTGGGAGTCATTGTTCTGCAGTTCTAGAGTGGAGTCAAAAGTCCAAGTGCCTCTCTCAGCGAAAGGACCTTGAATAGCAGTCTTTCCAAACAACACAGCCCATGTGTGTGCAAACATGAATGCGAGCATATTCAATAAAAGGCACTGGCAGTTTCATAGGTTATTCTGTTCTCTTAATGCTCAGCACATTAAAAAGGTGGTTCCATCTGTTACTTTCTGTTCCTAACAAAGGGGAATCGTTTTGATCAATGTCCTTGTAATTCTGAGGCTTGGTATAAAACAAATCACGGTGTTAGGGCTCTTCACTGATTGGGGTTAAAGTGATACACTGCGCTCTTCATGGTGACTTGCATTTCACTGGCTGGGCACCCAGGACTTTGATTTGGCTGATTACCTGCTGTGGCTTAAGTGATGCACGACAATTATTGGTGCTTCCTGGTCACAGTGGCCCATTCCACACCTGCACCCTTTTGTTGAGAGCCCAACAGGGATGCTGGACATGAGGTCTCCATGAATAGGCACCCTCTCTGAGCAGCCCTCAGACACCAGATTGATTTATGGATGTATCAAGCTCTTTGTTAGCATGTGAACCCCTAATTAATTTAAAGCCCTCTGTAGAGAAATTAAACCCCTGGTTAACATTTCTAACAGACTCAGATGGTGCTAAGAATGGAGAAGTGAGTCACATGAATGGATTTACCATGGTCACTGGTGTCTGTCCTTCACAATGAAGCCTGGTATGTGGATATCAGAGCACAGCCTCCAATAAAGAATGGGCTGTCAAAGAACCATCCCGCTGTGGCTCCTAACCCAATTAGGTTTGTTATTCGGGTTCTAGCCTTCCATCTGCAGAGTGAGAGAGGGAGTCAGAGACAGGTATGTAGCAGAAGAAAGAGGATGAGGGTAAGAGAGGAATCTATGTAGACTGACTGCATAAGCCTCTGATTCAATATTCCCCATAACCAGAGCCCTACTCCAGGAGTTAGTGTGTGTAACTGACCAAGAGAAGATGCTTAACCATCAGGACTCGTGTGTGTGTGTGTGTGTGTGTGTGTGTGTGTGTGTGTGTGTGTGATTGTATGAGTGTGCATGTGCTTGTGATTGTGCATGTGAGCATGTGCGTGTGAGAGAGTATATATATATATATATGTGTGTGTGTGTGTGTGTGTGTGTGTGTGTGTGTGTGTGTGTATTGTATGCATGTGTATGTTTATGCAAAGGACAAAGGGGAATGTCTGGTATTTCCATCTTCCTTAATTGTTCCCAACCTTAATTTTTGAGACAGGGTCTCTCACTAAACCTGAAGCTCACAGAGTTGGCTGGCATGGCTGACTAGTAAACTTGAGGACTACCTGTCCCTGCCCCTCCACCCTCACCCAGGATGAGCATTACAGATAAGCACTTGCCCTACCTGCCCTATCTGCTGCTGTGGATCCAGCACTTTCTCAGCTGTGCCATCTTCCTGGCCCCACCGTTAAGAATTCTGTTACTTCAAGTTGCTGTCAGTAATAAAATTTAAATATGTTAAGAGTAAAACCATAAGAAAGAAACCACTCAAGTTCAAGAAGAAGACAAACATTAGGTTTTCTTTATTGCTAGTATAGAGAAAGACGGTCTACCTGACTCAAAAAGCGATTCGCTGGAAAAAAAAAAAAAAGGCGTTTTGACCTGTAACACTAGCATTGATTGGCTAGAGACAAGATTATCTCTTGGGTTTGCTGGCTACCCAGCTTAGTTAATACTTGAACCTTAGTCCAGTGAAAGAGCATGTACTGGAATAAGGTATATGGTGTTACTGAGGAATGACACCCGAGACTGTCTGCTGTCTTCCACATACATGCATTCACCTGTGCTCACAGACAGATGGAATCAAACAAAGCAAATAATAATAATAACAACAATAACAATAACAATAACAACAACAACAGTCTGAATAGACAAAAATAACAAAGAGGAGAACAAAGAAAATGCATCACAGTGATACAGAATGCACCCTGAGAAGGGGAGAAACTGGCGAAGCTCAGTCATCACTTTAGATCTCTTGAATAAACCACTGCCAGGGTAGTGTATCTCACCCATTTACTAGTGAGAGCCAGACGATGTTACATCACCTTCTGTTGGCAAGGTTATGGGGAATGCAGACCTTCTCTGCTGCCAGCAGCAGTACACATGGGTGCACTTCTTCAGGGGATTTCTTGCTACCAAACAAAGTCACCCATGTGCTTGCCACAGGTTTAGCCATCCTGTATCTAGAAAGCTCCCAGACAGTGCAAGTGTGAAAATAGGAAATGCACATCTGTAAGGCTGTTATTCATTGTAGGGATTTAAGACCATTTTTAGATTAAGTTGTCTGTGAAATGTGTTTATGGAGGGGCACCTGTGCCACAGCATGCGTGTGGAGGCCAGGGGATATGGGATGCTTATGTTCTCTCCTTAACACGTGGGGCCTGAGTATCCCATTTAGGTCATCTGGCCTGTGGTCAAGTTTCTTTACCCAGTGAGTCACCTGGTCCACCCCACTGTGTTACTTATGAGTTATTTATGAGTGAACAACATTGGATTTAATATAATTGCCTGTATATGAGGGACAGGCTGACTAAATACTGTGTCTGCACAGTATACCTCTATGTATTTGTGAAGAGGGAATAAGGAAAACCTCTGTGAACTGACATATTTCTACTAGGGGTTTTTAAGTGGAAACCAAATACATAATAAATATATAGGAAGTCAGAAAACCGAGGGTAGAGTTAGGTACTTGTTTAAGAGTGGAGGGCAACTCATGTAAGCAGATATGTACTTATTTATTTATGCAAAAGATGGCCATGAAGTATAAGCCAGAAACTAAACTGCATGGGATAACAGGTAAAGGAAAAGAAGGAGGATTGTTGTAGAAGGGCTAGGCCTAAGGGGCAGCGCTGAGGACAACCGTGTGTAGCTCACAATGGGACAGTCACTGTAATGTCTCATACTCACTCTATATACCTGCAGAATCAATAACTAATCCAGTCAGCATGCATGTGGAGCCTAAAATCAAATACAGTCATCACAGATAACATATGTGTATATGTATGTATGTATATATATTTGTGTATATATGTAATATTATAACATATCTAACATATTAGATAAATTGTCTATTCATATTTATATAAATATAAAGTTATAAATTATATAAATATGAAATATATTTAACATATAGTATATAAATAAAAGTGTTTAATATATAGCATTTATTATGTATTAGCCTCTCTGAAAGAACTTGTAATATATATGTTACAACATATATAATGCATGACCTATAATGTAGACATAAATTAAATATGTTTTTTATTATGTTTATATTTACTTTATATTATATTTTATGTTTATATGACTATGTTTATATTCTTCAAAGGAGTATGGGGACACATAACTAAGGACCAGAGGTAAGGGAGTTGCTAATCAAGCCTTTGGATTTTGCTGAAGGCAGGCCTAGGTGGTAGGACTTGATCTGCTGGAAGCTGCAAGAGTAGTTACCCCATCAGGTATAGAGGAAGTATGGGTATGGAGTTTGAGTGGCTCCATTTAAGGTGCCTTAGCACAGTTTCTGTTCAGATGCCTCAAGTGCTGATGTGAACATGTCATCACAATGACATGCCTGTGTTGGTAAAGAACTCAGTGGCTTGAGTGAACTCTAGTCAGAGAGAAATATCCATCAGTGTGAATACTATACTTGCAAATCTGTTTCCTTTTACCCAGTTTCCCCACAGTTATAATACGTTTCTTCACATAAAAGAATATTGTCTTACTTGCTTTCTATGACTATGTTAAAATACCCTGACAGAAGCAACTTAGGAAGGAGAATAGTTTATTCCGCCTTACAGTTGAAGAGGTCCTTCATGGTGGCGAAGACATGGCAGCAGGCTCAGGAGGCTGGCTAGTCACACTGCATCTACACATAGGAAGCAGAGAGTGAGCAGAAAGTAGGAGCTGACTATAAAGCCGCAAAAGCCACCGACCCCGTAGTGATCATTGACTCCAGTGAGGTGCCACTTTGTAAAGATCCCACAGCCTTCCTCAACAGTGATACCATCTGGGGACCACGTGCTTAAACATGAGCCTTTGGGGACAATTCTTATTCAAACCGTACCAAACAGAAAATATGCTTACTTCCATCATTGATGGTATCCCATCTCAATTTCCTGCCACCCACAAACCCAGAGCTCATGAAATCCACATAGGCATCAGAAACTCCATGTCAGAACCCAGGTTCGCTTCATGGTTTTTGGTTGTGGCTGGCATGGAGATCTATCCCTCCATCCTCCTGAACTCGAAGCCCTGCATGACAGCTTAGTATAGACTTCTTGGGCTTTCTTTTCATAAGCACATGTTCAATCTGGGCCACAGCCTCTAGCAACTGACAGGATTCATGATGCAGAAACGACAGGGCACACGCAAGAGTGAGCATAGTTTAGCAATCAGTGGAGTGTTAATAGACAGAATCTGTTTCCTCTGTCTGGAATGTTAGGATTCTCTTGTTGATTAAAAGGTTTTGTTGTTAAAAGGTTAACCATTTTTTTTTAGTATCTCTGGCCTTTAACCTATAGAATTGGCTCAATAAGTAGCATACATGTGTATCCCTGACACATAGGTGTGTGCATTGCTGTTGTTCAAGTACAGATATTTGACACTATCCTTAAGGTTGGCTGCATATTTTGTTTAATGACAAATAGTTCTATAGTTGGGGATCAAGTCTTCATCTAAAAAGTGCCTTCAAAGTGTCAGTCCTTGCAAAAAGGCTTGAAGACATGTGATAGAACATTATTTTATTTCTTGAGAGTCTCTCTCTCTCTCTCTCTCTCTCTCTCTCTCTCTCTCTCTCTGTGTGTGTGTGTGTGTGTGTGTCTGTGTGTCTGTGTCTGTGTCTGTGTCTGTGTCTGTGTCTGTGTCTGTCTGTGTCTGTGTCTGTGTCTGTCTGTGTCTGTGTCTGTGTCTGTGTCTGTGTCTGTGTCTGTGTCTGTGTCTGTGTCTGTGTCTGTGTCTGTGTCTGTGTCTGTGT
>JANHMN010000009.1:26552604-26568135 GCA_030674055.1 Rhabdomys pumilio | reverse complement strand
TGTGTATTCATATGGGTCTGTGTGCTCATGTACTTGTGTATATAGGTATGTGTTCATATGGGTCTGTGTGCCCATGTACTTGTGTATATAGGTGTGTGTTCATATGGGTCTGTGTGCCCATGTACCTGTATAGGTGTGAGTTTGTGTGTGCGCATTTGGAGGCAGGAGGTCGTGTCGTGTGTTGCTCCTCCTGTGCTGTTCATCTTATCTTTGGAGACAGCATGTCTTACTAGGCCAGGCCTCCCTGAATAGGCTAGGCTAGCTGGCCAGTGAACGCTAGGGATTATAGGTACGTAGGCACATCATCAAATCCCACTATACTTGACTTCTTTACATTTTGTGTTTTAAGAATGAACTTGGGAAATTTTGCTTGTGGTTTTCGGCCCTGGATAAATATTGGCATACACACACACACACACACACACACACACACACACACACATACACACACACACACACACACACACTTGGACTCCTTAGGTTTTGAAGTTAGCACACTACAGATGTATGAAAGGGATCATGTATAAATGATGGAGAGATCCCCCATTGCCTCAAAAGAAACTTCCCTTGTTTCTCCATAGTGGGTTTCTAACAAAGAGCCCTTTGAAAATTAACTTCTTGCCTGTGTGGGGGTTGGGAATCTCTCTCCCATCCTGTTGAGTCTCACTTCTTTTACTTTCTGTCTCCTTAGCCCAGGTGGTGCTTAAGGAAGTGTTCACCTGATGCGCACTTTTATTCTTAACTGAGATAGGCTCATATTTAAGGTTCTTAAGTTTTGAGAGAATCCAAACTTATAAAATAGATAAATTACCTTGTCTAGAAATACCAGAAAAAGATTTTTCGCCAGATTGCAAGGCTGAGTGCAAACAATAGGTTATTTGAATTGGAATTCATCTGATGTAACACTGCTTGACACAGAAAATAGAAGCTAAAGCTGAAAGGTTCAGGCAGCTGAGAAAAGAAAGTGGAAGTTCCTTTGAAACCAGAATGCACGTCAATAAGAAAATGGAAAGCATCCGAACAAATAAGAACCAGAGAAACTCTGGTCTTCTTCTTACAGTCTTAAGAAAATGTTAGATATCACTGTAAGAGTCCCCAGGAGAAGCCGTACACCTTAGAGCTCCATGTGAAATGTTTGTTACATGTGTTCATGTGTGTACAGGTGCACTTGTATGCTCATGGGTGCACAGAGGCCAGAGGTCAACTTCAGCCGTCATTCCTCAGGTGCCATCTACCTTGTATTTTGAGAAAAGGCTTCTATTGGCCTGGTGCTCACTAGGAAAGCTACGTTGGCTGGCCACATGCAATGAGTTCTTGGGATCTGCTTGTCTGTCTTCCCAACACTGGGATTATTAACCTACGATCACGCAGTTTCTATTTTAAATGTATGTTCTGAGGAGTAAAGCCAGGTCCTCACACAAGTACTTTTCCCACTGAGCTGTCCCCTGCAGAAGGTTTTAAATCAGAAGTTTTATCACAGTCAAAATATAAGGCTGTCCTTAAGTAGTTTTGATCTGTAACCTTCATGGTAATGAGGTCTAGGTGTTAGGTTTTCCAAGATGTTTAAGGAACCCATCAGCTTAAATGTTTTTCCTTGGCTTCCTATGGGGCTTCTCTATTGCTTCTTGTAATGGGGGAAGCTGAGAAATCTTGATAGAGTTTGGAGCCTTCAGTAAACATGACATGGACTCCATATTCCCCTGTGTGTACAAAGGTAGTAGGGTTCACACACACACACACACACACACACACACACACACACACACACTGTGGCAAGAATGGGGCTGCTCTAAAACTGCACTGATGCCCATCTCCATGGCTATCAGAGTTCTGGAACCCCAAGAAACTGGACTACCCTCAAGAGTCTAATGCTAGAAGGAAAAGCCTGAGAACTGATGCCTGGCAGGGTGGAAGCTTGTATCTTAGTAGGAGATGTTACATCGTAATGGCAGCTTGTTAGATCACCTTGCAGAAGAGACTGGAGCTGAGGCAGTGCTGGGTCAGTCATGGATGGGACCACATCTTGACTAGGATTGTTTAGCAGTGAAAACCTCTCAAACCTCTTGTTCTGTGTGTATGTGTCTGTGTATGTGTGCATGTATGTATGATTTGCGTCTGACTTTTTATGTGTGTTTGTTTTTATATGTGTTTTAACTGCATGTATGTAATGCCTGATACCAAGGAGGCTGGAAGAGGGCATTGGAGTCCCTAGAACTGGAGTTTTGGATAGTTTGGGGCCAACACTGGTATTGGAAAACAACCCCAAGCTTCTGAAAGAACAGTACTGGTCTTAGCCAATGAGTCATCTCTACAGCCTCGCACCCTGTATATAGACCTAAACCTTATGTCAGGACTCCATAGATGGACTCAAGAGGCCACTGGACTTCTTTGTTCTCCTTTTCATAGGCCATACTTTGCAACACATTTTTTCTGCTTTTCACTATGAACTGTGTGTTTACTTGTACTGGGTATTGGGGTAGGGTGGGGGGAGGGAACCGTCAGGACTCAGAACCCATTCTGATTTCAATTCATTAACTCTCCCACAGTACCCTGAACAGTTTAATAGCAAGTCTTTGGGTTTCACCTGGAGCAATAGACCTTCAATTCCTCCTTGCTATTAAAAGTGCTCACTGGATTCCTTTCCTCCCTACCTTCCTTCTTCCTTCCCTCTATCCCTCCTTCCTTCTCAAACCTATTTTCCTTGAAGTTCCTTGAAACCCAATATTCATATAAAAAACAAAAAACAAAACATAAAACAAACAAAACCAACAATGTGATGGACCATTTTCGTACATCGTGTCCTCTCGGTGAAGATGAAGCTGAATACTATAGTTATATCGTAGATCTTTCTGATCCCTTTTTCCTGTGGAAGTGTACATGTCACCCTGGTTCCCTACTGCCCAGACATTATTTTTGTTATTCATTCTTTCTCTTGTAACCATCTCTCCCCTGCCCCACCGTATGTGTGAGTGTGTGCATGCACACTGCACACACGTGTAAAGGCAGACGACAAACTTGGGCATCATTCCTTACTTAATATACACCTTCTTGAGACATGGTTCCTTAGTTCACAGCTAGGTTAGGCTGACCTGCCAGCCAGCCCCATTGATCTGCCTGCCTCTCCATCTCAGGAGCTGGGATCACTGGCACCTGGTCACCACAATAATTTTTTTTTGTTTTTGTTTTAAGTTTGGTATCCAGACATAAAACTCAGGTCCTTGTGTTTGCGCTGCCTGTACCATGCCTTACTCACCATCTCCCCAGTGCCTCTGAGGACAGTTTTAAGTGCCATTGGGCCACAGCAAGAAGCTGTTCTCTTGCTCAGTAAACAAAACCCATGGCTATTCTAGGGCTTCTCCTGTTGAGACAAAACTTTGCTTTACAGCTTTGTGGCTATTTTAATTATAGAAAGTAATTTAACAGTAGTCACACATGGCTTCGAAAGCTCTGAGTTTCCTAGTGTCTATCTAAGACTATTTATCTTGAAGATATAAAGAGGAGAATAGAATATTTCTTAAATAAAAAGAGCACTGCAGAAGTAAATTTAGTGCTTCCTTCAGAGTAAGAATATCTTACATGTGATGGAGGCCACGGTCTTGAGGATGTTTGAGAGAAATTTAGGATCTCTAGGGATGACTTTTATTTTTGTTTTCCTTTAAGATATACGTATATTGTGTTTTTGTTGTTTGTTCTTTATCTTGTGCTCTAATTCCATGTGCGTGAATATGCATGTGCTCACTGCAAGCAAGTACAAGCAGAAGGCAGATTTGGACACACACAGACACACACACACACACACACACACACACACACACACACACACACACACTGAAGCTAGTTGTTAAAGGGCTTGTCAGTACAAAAATGAAGACCTGGGTTTGAGCCCCAGAACCCATGTTTCAACAACCAGACATGGTAGCAAGTACTTATATAAAGAACATTGGAGAGGCTGTGACAGGACAGCTAGTCTAGCTAAATCAGGGAGCCCCAGATAAAAGCAAGAGATCATAAGTTACATAGCACATTAAATTAAATTAGTTAATTTAGACTAAAAAAAAATTAAAAAAAAAAAAAAAGAAGTCATGAATTTGAAGGAGAGTAAGGAGTAGGGAGGGCCTGGAGGAAGGAATGAGAAGGAAAGGGAGGAATGTGGTAAGTAAATTATAATCTCCAAAAAAGCAGCCATTTATGGTGGACATTTCCTGACATATACACCACATATAAATAAATGAATAAATAAATAACAAGGAATTGTTGAATGTCACCACCACCCCTAAATGCTAAGAGACTATCTCAGAGGGGATGTGGGTGGTGAGCACTAATGGACAGGAGGAGAGCCATGAACAGCTGTCTGTGGGCCTGACATAGCTGTGATACTCACAGCAGTTGAAATTTCCTGCCAAGTATCTGCATATTCAGTCACAGACAGGCAAGGATCTCCTTGGGCCTTGCACTCATAAGGGAGCTAATGCCAGTTAAGCCTGCCAGGAGAGAGAAGTCCCTGTCTGTATCTGTGTGGACTCCGGTGACTTACTCAAGCTCCAGTCGACAGCTTCGCACCTAGGCTTATAAGTGTGGTCCTGGTTAAACCCCACAGACCACAAAATAAAAACCAAATCAAGACAAAATGACATGGAAATGGGACGAACGCTCAGTGAAAGGAAGATAGCAGAGAATGGAGGGGTGAATGCAACCAGAATGTATTCTAAATATGTATGAAAGTATCGAAGAGCAAAATAACTAACTAAATAAGATGCGGTAGCTTAAAATACTGTGTTTACACTTCTGCTTTCAATACAGCAATTCCTTTTCAAACCACAAGACTATAACTCTTGCAAATGTGGGTATAGTGCTTACAAAACTCACAATGTTTTCCTGTGCAGATCTTTAATCTACAGCTCGGCGCTTTGTGTGAATTTTAAATTCAGTAATTAAATGAGTCTTAAGGAAATTAAAATCTCTCTGTGAACAGTATTTCTTGGCTATGATGGAAATGACTTAACCACTTTCAAAATATCTCCTTTTGGCCCTTTTCTCATTGTTTGTGTGTTTGTGTGGTATATACATGTGTGCCCCTGAGGGAGTGTATGCCTGTCTTGTGTGTGGGTTCATATGGAGGCCAGAGATTGAAGACAGGTTGTTTTCCTCAACCACTTTTCACATTATTCTTCTACATAAGGTCTTTGAACATAGCGGTCATTGATACAGATAACCTGGCTGGTCAACACGCCCAAGGGGCTCCTTCTATCTTTGTAAATCAGCCGTGTGGCTTTCACGGTGCTGGAGTTGCATATTTGAGCCACAGCACGCCTGGATGTTTATGTGGGTGGTGGGGATCCAAACTCAGGTCCTCATGCTTGTGCTGCAGTGCACGCTTGTGCTTTTACTGACTGAGCCATCTTCTCCAGCCCCATACCTATTCTTGCTGGACATTGTTTCTGAAGAAATCATTGGTTAAAATGAGGACCTGACTGCTGCATGACATGGTAGAGAAAGTTTTTATTGTGGATATTAGGTAGAGTCCACAGAGGCATCTGGAAGAGGCCAGAGACAGAGAAAAACTCATAGACTAAACATGGCCAGGAGAATGGATTAGAACATGAATGGAGATATGGGGGTGGGGGCAAGAGAAGAGGAGAAGAGGACTAAGAAAGAGAGGGGGAAGAGAAAATGGGCAAGCAAAGGACCAGAAGGGAGAGAGCACACATGAGACAAGAGTGAGAGCAAGAGAGAGAGCTAGAGAGAGCAAGAAGAGAGGGGGGTAACGAACACCAATGGGGCACATGGCTAAAATGTCAGGTCATATAGGAATGAGAAGCTGGGGGAAGGAGAGCTGGGGAACTTTGGGGCAGGGGTCTGGGTGAAAAGGATTGAGAGTCTAGAGGCCAGCATGTGCTTCAATATGCTAATGGGTGTTAGCATATTAGCCACTTGTCCCAGTTTTTTTTGAACCTATGTGGGGGCAGAAAAGTGTGGGGGTAGAAAAGTGTGGGGGCAGAAAGCACACACATTTCGAGGTTGTGGGAGAGAGAGTAGAGGCTCTAAAGGTGAACTGTGCAAGAGGGAAGAAAGCAAGACCAAAACGGAGCAGGGATGACCTTGAGCCAAGCTCAGGGAGGCCTCAGGGAGGAGAGGGGCAGTACAGGAAGGCTGCTGGCCTAAACTTGTATTTCAAGAGTCTTACAGGAAATTAAGAAAATCTTCTATCTGTAGCTCATTTTCACTCAAAGAACAAGTTTAGCGTGGTTCTGAGTACTGTCATAAATGGTTGCCAGCTGAGGGCATGCTGACCCACAGTTCTGACATCCGGACACTAGGTGGCGCATGTCTAGCTTTGTTTCTAAGGCAAATCTTACCAATGGTAAGAATTTCACCTGGTAGGATGAGGATCGTCTTTGCCAAAGCTGATGGGCAGACTGGGAAGAGGTTAAAGGTTAGGCTAGGGGTGTGTTGCTATGTGTGCAGTGTAAATACAGTCTTCAGTCTGTTGTTTTTAGGAGTGCTGTGCTTGAATATGTTCTGAGATTGGATTACTTCTCATAAGCACCTAAGGTTAATTCTCAGTACCTGGTAACTTAGAGAGTTTGCTCTCACAGAGTCTGGAAAAGTACGATTTTGTTCAGAGACAGACTTGGAACTCCATGTATAAAATTCTAAGCATAAACAATAGTAGCAGCGAGATTTAGTAATTGTATTTAGTAATACAATTAGTAGTAACTAATTGTACTAGTTACTACTCTTACTGCCTCCACAAGATAACTGACAAGGGCCAATTAAGAAAGCAAGGGTTTGTTCTGCCCATAGTTTGAGAGCACAGCCCAGTGTGGAAGGCATCACTGCAGGAGGAGTTTGTGTTCATAGGGAGAGAGGACAAGGGAGGCAGGGAGGTATGGAGAGAGAGAGAGAGAGAAAGAGAGAAAGAGAGAGAGAGAGAGAGAGAGAGAGAGAGAGAGGATGAAGGGAAGGAGGAGGGGAGGGAGGGAGAGAAAATAAAGAGAAAGAAAGAGAGAGAAAGAAAGAGGGGGAGAAGAAAGAGACAGAGAGACAGAAAAACAGACTGAGTGGGAGGGCATACATGGGCACTCAGCTTACTTATTCAGTCCAGCACCCCCAATTATATGACACAGCCACCCACATTTAGGTGGGTCTTCCTGCCTCAGTTAACCTAATCTAGCAACTCCCTCATAGACGGACCCAGAGGTTTGTTTCCTGGGGGAGTGCAGATCTCAATGATGTTAGCCATCATATGACTTTGGTGACTAAACTGGATGTTAAAATTCTAGCTATGGGACTTTTGATTCTGGCCAGAGTTGCTGTTTTACATGTACAACGTTGTCGCTTCATTTTCTGCATGTTGAATTAGCAGCAAAGGTGCTTCAGAAACAACCCTGAAAATGTAATTAATTGCAGTGGGGTCATGGCACAGGGTATGGTGAGCCAGTGACTGCACAAAACCATGTCCTGGGAAAGCCCTGGCTTTGCTGTCAGAAGCTTAGACAGAGGAGGTTTCTTCTCTGGAGTCTTCAAAGGAGACAGGACCAGGCTTGAATCCTCTGCTCAGTCCTCAACATTCCAACACTGACTCAGAGTGACCCCTAGGAAACTTTAAACTACTACTACTTTCTAGTCATGCTAACCTGTGGTGATTAGTTTTGTCAGTGTGACACAACCTAGAATCACAAGAAGGGAGTGCCAGTGAGGAATCATCTATAACAGGCTGGTTTATAGGTTTGTTTGTGTGAGGGCTGTCTAGATTAACTTAATTGGGTGAGAAGACCTACCCTGAAGGGTGGGCATCACGGTTCATTCACTGGTCAACCCTTGGACTCAGTGGAAGAGAAGGAAGCTGAGCTCCTTGTTCATGATGGGATCAGAGGCAGTGAGCTCCTACCGAAATGACAATGATGGGCTGGAATTGTAAGCCAAAGAGGCATTTCTCTTTTAAGTTCTTCTTCCTCCTCCTCTTCCTCCTCCTCCTATTCCTCCTCCTCCTCCTCCCCTATTCTTCCTCCTCCTCCTCCCCCTATTCCTCCTCCTCCTCCTCCTCCTATTCCTTCTCCTCCTCCTATCCCTCCTCCTCCTCTTATTCCTCCTCCTCCTCCTCTTCCTTCTCCTCTTCTTCCTCCTCTTCCTCCTCCTCCATCTTCCTCCCTCCCTCCGCCTCTCTCCAGCAATAGAATTCAAACTAGAACACAATCATAGTCATATCAGCTTACCTGCTCCTTCTTGCCTCTGCTCACCACTGCCAGTCTACCTGCCTCTGCCCCTCCCTCCTTCCCTCCCCACCTCCCCACCTCTTTCCCTCCCTCTCCTCTCCATCCCTCCTGCTTTCTCCCCCGCTTTCTGTTTTGAAATACTTATCTTCTTTTCATGTGAAGGTATCATTTTTTTTTCACCTAACCTAAATATTATTCTTGTATAAAACCTCCTGCAACTACTACAAGCTGGACCAATGTTATTTTCCCCCTGAATCCTCTCAAAACATACAGGGAAACTGGAGTTATAGCTAATGGGAGAGAGCTGCTTTACACGCACCACCCTGGGTTCTATACCCAGCATAAAACAAACAATAGCTTACAGGACTGTGCCAGTGATGCTTCCCAGACCCTGTCTGTTCCACTCAGCGGTGTGAGGGATGACTCTGTAGGACCCTGTCCATGTGTAGGTCACACCCTGGACCTTTGCATTCATTTCTTATTGCTGCCACAGTCATCTGGCTGTGTTTCAGTTACTCTGTTTCAGTGATCTAATTTCCCCCCTCTAAAAAAAAACCAATTTAATGGAGAAAAATATATTTTGTCTCACAGTTTGTGAGGGCTGTTGTCTTTCTTAGCATAACAAGAAGGGAAAGCACAGCCACAGGAGAGGGACGATGGCTGGTCACATTGCATTTGTACTTAGAGAACAGAGAATGAATGGAATGTGGGGCTGGACTATAAACTCCCAAGATGCACCTCCAGTGACTCACTGTCTCCCAAGGTATATCCCCAGTGACCCACTTTGTCCCCATCTCCTAAAATCCCATGACTTTCCAAACAGTAGCTGGGGACTGGGTGTTCAAATACCTGAGCCTAGAGGGACGTTTTATATTCAGAGTACATGGAGATCAAAGTTCTGTAGCTGGTTCCACATTTCCTAAGACTGAGTAAGGCTGTTGGCCCACAGGGCTCTTCCTGAGAGCTCCTGGGAAGAATTGCTTCTAAACTTATCCATGTTGTTGGCAGAATCTGGTTTTATGAGCTTGTAGGATGGATGGTACCATGTTGGTGCTGGGAACTGCTTGTAGCCCTTCATAACGTTGGTCCTGTAACTCAACGTTTCTCTTTTAAACTCTGTAACATTAATGGCATCTGCAAAATTGCTTTGGCCAGATTTGCAGTTTTTAGGGATTCATTTGTAGATGTCCTGCGTGGTTCATTATGCCCTTTCCAGGGTCACCAGGAGCAAAAGTTACTGGTCGTTTGTCCTTTAACTGCCCTCCAGTGTACCTGCAGCGCCTAGTGTATCAGAAAGTTCTCAATAACTATAGTTGGTTGATTAATTCAGTAATCAATACTCAACAATATACAACTTTATGCTGTTGAACCAAATGCTGACCTAGATTATATTTTGAAAAATGTTATTTCTCAAATTTTTATCTATCTTAATGAAAACAAGAAAGCACTAAAGATATGTAGACTAGAAATGAAGAGATTCTTATGTGGCAAGGTCAGAGTTGTTGCAGACATGGAGAGTTGCTGCTCCTCTGAGATGTCATCAGGATACCCGAATCTACTGTAGTAGCCAGAGTTCCCTTATGTATGTCTCAGGAACACAGTCTGAACAAACAAGTGAATGAATACAGCATAAAGTATTTTCTTAACTGGTGATTCAAGGTGAGTTGTGTATTGCTATTCACTTTCCTAAAAATGGATGGAGAGACAACATAGGTGCAAGGCACGTGCCTCACAAGTGTGTGATCCTGAGTTTGACCTCCTGACCTACGTGAAAACCATGGTATAGTAGTGCATGCATAGCACTGGCAAGATGGGAGGCAGAGGCAGACGTAGCCCTGGAAACTCACTGGCCAGTAAGTCTTACCAACTTGATGAAGTTCCAGGCCAATGAGAAAAATGTAGAAGGTGCTTGTGTAGTTTTATATTTCTTGCTTGGATAAAATATCACAATATAAAACAATCTATGTGGAAAAATCTTCATTCTGGAGTACAATTCTAGGTTACAGTCCATCACTGTGGGGAAAGCAAGACAGAAACTTCAGGCAGGTAGTTACTTCCCATCCGTAGAGCAATGAGAAGTGAATTTGTGCATGCCTAACTGATCCTCAGCCCCTTCTCTACACTCATACAGTCCAGGGCCAAAACCCAGGAGTGGTGACACCCGTAATGTGTGTGGTCTTCCCACCTTGATTAAAGCAACCCCAACAGTCTAAGCTAAACAGTCCACCATCACACTCTCCCCTGGTGTTTCTAAGTTGGGTCAAGTTGATAATTACAGTTAATAATCACTGTGTGAGAGCTGAAATTGTCATTTAACCTCCACATGTACATGTTCACATAAGTCCTAAAACACACACACACACACACACACACACACACACACACACACACACTAGTGATTTCCTTTATCTTTCCCATGTTGCCTCTGTATCTACTTCCAAAACATTGAGATTAAAGAACACCATCATAGCAAATACACTAAGCACATACCTTGAATAAATTCCAATAAAACCTCCCCAAACAAGACTGAACAGAAGACAGAGAGTGAGCTGTCCAGTTTCCAAAAGAACATTCACATTCTGCTCAGTATTATGCTTGTGGAACAGTGTTTCCCTCTCTTTGGGAAATACATACTCTCTTTATCTGAACTGCATGGAAATCCCTTATATTGTATAGTAATACCAGTGTTACTACCTTTCAGTATTCATGAAGAATTAGCTGGTGCCATGTTTCTTGCAATTGGGAAGGCAAGAGTGGAGACAATTTCTAGGGTGGAAAATACTTGGCTGTTGGATTGAGTTTGTAAAAGTTTTGTTTTATTATTTATTTAGATGTATCTATGTGCACATGTAAGTATTTGCAGGTGCCTACAGAAGCCAGAAGAGGGCATCAGATGCCCTGGAGCAGGAGTTACAGGCAGTTGTGAGCCACCTGATAGAGGTGCTAAGAGGTGGTCCTCTGCAAGAGCAAAAAGTATTCTTAGCCACTAGACCTCTCTCTTTCTTTTAACAAGAAAACTGATTTATTTAGTAATGGTGTTGATGACTGCTCCATGCTTAACACAAGGTCTTTGTTTCTCTTCTGTGCATTTTCCTTTTGTCTTAAGCCAAATGTAAAGTAGTGCTAAGGCTTGAAGCCTCAATGGTGCTAAATTAATGTGGGGAGTTCTTGCAATGTCTGAGTCTGCTGAGTCATATTCTTGGACAGGAGTAAGAAAATACCTTTTAAAACAGATTAAATGCCCCAATCAGAAGTTTGACAACTATGAACAGTGTGTGTGTGTGTGTATATAAATTTCTATAATAAATATATCATGAAATTAGCCAAATATACAGCCTCTTAGCCCTTTAAGATTCTTGTACTCTCACTCAGATGAGAGTTCTTGCTTATGTGAGGTGTATACTCTAAGTGGAGCACAGTAAGTTCTGTGTCTTAAAAGCAGATCTTTTCTTGAAATTAAAAACAAATTTATAAATATATATATAATTTATATATAATTTACTATATCTAAATTATATATGAATAATACATAATATTTAAATAATGTAATTTAAAATTATATATTTATATGTATAGTGTGTATGCATATGCATGTGTGTTTATGTGTGTGTGCATGCCTGTGTGTATGTGCACACAGCACAGGGCACACATGGAGATCAGATGACAACCCTCCGTATGTGTTCACACTCTACATCTACCACGCAGTCATGATTACTGCTACAAGACAAGACGAGTCAATTTCCATCACGGACAGGGAGGAGCTCATGTCACCCTGTCCTGAGCTGAGGAACTGGGAATCGTTGCTTGCCTTTGAGGAGAGGAACATGGCCCACGGTGGGTTGCCCATGCTCTAGGGGATTGCCCCACACCCATGCATATATTGATAGTATTGATTGGGCTCAGCGGTTCAATAGGAGGAAGGAGGAAATGAAGATGATGGAGACAGTTTTGGGGGGAATCAGAGGATAACCTGTGGAGGTCAGTTCTCTGTTTCCACCAGGTGGGTCTGAGGTTCAAACTTTGGTCCCCAGGTTTAATGGCTTGTGGCTTTACCTGTTGAGCCATCTAGCCAGCACCTTGCCATTCTGTCTTTATCAGTAGGGCACCTTAGGGACTTTACTTCTTGCTCTAATATATGGGGATAACCTGGGGATTTTCTATGCAGACAGAAAGAGCGTCCCCCCAGGACTCAAAATTGGCAGCCCACCATAGTTAAAGGCACTCTGTGTATGGTATTTTTCTTTCAGCTGTCTCTGATCTTAGAGGCAGGCTTTGAAGCACCCCCTCTGAGTTAAAGGAGACCAGGTTAATGCAATCACTGCAGCCCCAAATGCTGTTTTCACTTGAAGAAAAGCGAAACTAATGTAAAAATTAAGCATTAAGCCTGGTGAATGCATAGGTTGAACTGAGAAGATGCTGACAACATTTAATTAAACAACAAACTCTTTGAAGGCACTAATGGAAGAGTTTTACAGGATGCCTGTTACGTTTTCATAAGCACCCAGTGTGAAGCAGGCACCATATTGGCTTTTGGATGCATTATCCACCAATAAAAGCAGATACGATGCTGTAGCCGGTCTTCACATTGCCCATAACCCTTCCCCGCCATGGGCTTTTGCTAGTAACCGAGGCTTCTCTGCAGACTCTGCAGACTCCAGAATACCACTTTCAGAGGCAAATCCTATCACCCTGATAACATTTTCTGGTTTTATTTGATCTTGAAAAACATTTCATTATGTTTAATTTAGGGAAATGAGATTTCCTTAATTACTATCAGTAGCAGCTATTAGAGGCTCAATTACACCCGCAAATTCATTTTTAAAAGCTTTATGGTTTTTCAGATAAAAAATTTCAAGATCTAACTGCACCCATTAAAAGTTACTGTCCCTCCCTCTGGTGCCTAGGCTTCCAAGACTGAGGATGAGCATCACAGTGCAAAATAAATAATGCCAGTAAGGGAAGATTGGCCTAAGTAGGTCTTACACGTGCTTGTTTGAATAAGCTAGATGTTTCATTAAATAAACTGGATCAATGGATATGAATGATTGTGGATTTTCTTTCTTTGGGATTTCCCATATACTAAAATGTATAGTGAGAAAGGTCAGGCTGGCCCTGGCTGGGAATGAAAGGTGTCCATTCTTATGGGTACATAATTGTGCTGTTAATTTTTATATGGCCACTGTTACATCTAAAGCCACTTCTTTATAGGAGATTGTAAAGAGGGTCCTGGAAGCTGTAATTTATTGGTCTTTTAAACTGGATCAGTAGATTCACAAGTGGTTCCAGTTTTATATATTCTACAATTGCTTTCTCATATAATTAGAGACCCATTGGCATCCACTCTGCAAGTTGATCGTTAGTCATGATAACATCCATGACTTATTCTTTCTCTTATAAGTTTGCACACAGAGATCTAGAAATTAGTAGAGTCTGCCTCAAGATGCCCACCACAGGCTTTCAGCCCCCTGTTCACAGACTGAACGGTTTTCCCTAGAGTACCAAGAACACTGTAAGCATAAACATAGTGAATGCTGATGGCTGGGATTGACCAGGGCTTTGTCATCCACCTGGTGGCAATTTTGAGCTATGTCATAAAAGCTATCTTGGGACAAGAAGACATTCTTTGAGAAACCTCTGGGCTGGATCATTGAGTTGCCCCGTTGTAATGCAAAACCATCTACTCTAATAGGAGTGGTCTCTCAGCTGATACTAATAAATGCATAAAAACTTCTAATACCTTCCTTGTTGTTTGTCATGGGTAAATCATACAGGTTCAAATGATTCAAAATCGTAATTCTCAGAGTTCCTTTCTTGCTAATAACCATGAAGGTGAGGGCATCACTGACTAAACTGAGGTCTTATAGCTGACTAAAGGTCTATGTATGGAAAGTGTCTGGTTTTGCATGTTTGTTGTGTTTGGAAGAGTTTGATGTCACTCTCAATTTACTTTGGCTATAATCACTTAAACCTAACAAATGGAGAAGAGTACTGAGTTCTTGGGTACTTGGGGTTTGAATGAAGTGGCATTAGAAGGAGAGAAAGATACAAGGTACATGTATGTCCCATTCTCACACATATGAGCATTGTATACATGCATGGAGTCTTGGTTTCAGTTGCATTAAGAGGCTGAATTATGTTTGAACAAGTCAGAAGACAAATGCTCTCTATATGGATCTGTGTATTTATGTATGTACGTATAGAACCATCCTGCTGGCCCAAGGCAAATGTTTTAAAAGGCCATAGAACTTATCTTTCAGAATGTATGAGAATCCCGGATCAAATCATGCTCATTTGAGGTAGTCTCAGAGTCCAGGAAGTTAATTTTGAAAGCAGGTGCTTACTGTTTGAGATGCAGGTCTGGAAGGATGGTTTTATGAAACAAAGTCATTATTGTTTCTGTTTTGAACTGGTGCCTCTTCTTCATTCTCTGGAGCTGTTGCTTTTAATGACTTTATCACAGGAGAACGTGCACACATGAGTGCCTGAGCACTGCCGTATGGCTGCCATGCCTTGAAACATAATGAAGAACCAAGGCATGTTAATTGTTATTCTCTGAGAGCCTGTGATTCAGTAGCTGTCTGGTTTAATAAAGTATTAGTACTGTGGAGTGATCCAGCTGTAAGGACCATGTAAATATTGTAATAAGCACCCAAACTGGTGTGATCTTTTCGAATACTCACAGAAGGTAGTTTTTCATGCTGTCCACTCTCAGGAAAGCTGCAATCAGCCACCGAGTTGTTTGTCAATGCCTGGGTGTATTTTTGTAAGGAAGTATCGATTACTGAGTGAAAAACATTTAGTTTTAACAGCAATCAATGAGTAGCAGACAAAAGGACATCTGAAGTTTTGAAGTCTTTAAAAATATGAGGCAAACACAAGATCTGGGGAATTACTGGTAAGTGGCAGGACCCAAGGGTTGCACACATTCCAGACTGCTCACTGACTCTTCTCTCCAGCTGTGATGGAGAAGAGTGAGTGGCGACTATGGAGGAAAACTGACCTAACTTAGCACATGGTAAGGGAAAGCCAGGAACATTGTCTTCTGTAATCTGTACAATTGAAGGGTTTACTATGCAGTTTTAGATATGCACGTCTATGCTTTAAAAAAAAGTTTTAATTAATTTGTAATTATGTGTATGTATGTTTGTGTGGAGTCCCCTGGAGCAGAAGCTATGGACAGTTGTTAGTTGCCCAACATCAGTATTGGGAACCAGATTTGTGTTCTTTGGAAGAGCACTAACAATCTTAACCACCAAGCACTCTCTCTCTCTCTCTCTCTCTCTCTCTCTCTCTCTCTCTCTCTCTCTCTCTCTCT
>JANHMN010000009.1:26541233-26552594 GCA_030674055.1 Rhabdomys pumilio | reverse complement strand
TCTCTCTCTCTCTCTCTCTCTCTCTCTCTCTCTCTCTCTCTCTCTCTTTCTTTGTGTGTGTGTGTGTGTGTGTGTGTGTGTGTGTGTGTGCATGTGCACACATGTATGTACTTGCACATTTGTGTGGTGGAAAGTGACAGTATGATGTCAGTCCTCAGGGGTCTCCTATCTTTTTTGTTTGAGACAGGGTATCTCATTGGCCTGAAACTTTACTGTATAGGTAGGCCAGGGACCTGTGAGTTTCCAGAAGACCACTTGTCTCTGCATGCCAGCTCACTGTTTTGGGAACTACAAGCATCCTTCACCTCCCCTGACATCTAGAAATCCTATTTTATCTGTCTGTCTGTCTGTCTGTCTGTCTGTCTGTCTGTCTGCATATGTGTACACATGCTGTCTGTCTGTGTGTGTGTATGCACACATATGTGTATGTGAGGTTAGGTACACATGTGCCATGTGCAGGGTTGTAGTTCAGATAGGCAGCTTCTGGGAGTGAGTTCTTGCCTCCCACCGTACTGAGGCAGTTTGTCCTGTTGTCTCTGCCACTGTGCTGTGTACTCTAGGCTCACACTCTAACAGCTGATCTTCCCATGTTCATGTCCTGCTACACTGTAGGAATGCTAGGATACAGATACGCCAGTGCAGCTAGTTTTTACTCAGGTTACCAGTCTTGGATGGCAAGTGCTTTTATCCACTGAGCAGTTTTACCAGCTCCTTGCTTGACATGTTTGATGTGGCTTCTGGGGGATCTGAATTCAGGTCCATAGGTTTGCAAGCAATCATGTTTCTGAGGGAGCCAGCTTCCCAGCCCTGTTTGCTTTTAATGAGTGTCTAAACTTAAATTTTTGTGTCAGTTTTGGGAAAAAAATTATATGGAAAAGCATTGAAAGAGCTGACATCTGTCAGCATGAAAGCTTGCAGACTATTATTAGAGACTTTGAGATAAAGAAAATATGCATTTGTCTGACTATATTCGTTACCTTTTCAAAAGAACGGTAGTATACTTGATATGGGTCACTTAGAAAGTAAAGGAGACATTTAAAAGTCTGCAAGTTCAAATCTCAGATCACGTGGACCCCATGGGTTTAGGTCTATGGTGAGGGTGGGACCTTTGACCAAAGCTCAGTTTAGAAGAGAGAACACACATCTGCACCCTAGACAGTGCTGGTGGAGCTGGTGGAGCTGATGGAAGTCGTACAATTCATTTGAGAGTGTTCATGATTTTTAAGTGGATTTCATTAGACCCCACCTTTTAAAGGTCCACAACACCTTCTATAGCACGACCTGAGAATTAAGTCTATTACATGGGGACAAATGGGGAACATTCAATATCCCAATCAATAATTTAAAGTTGATACCCAAGCTACAACAATGACTATGCAATCATTTTTTTCTATACACTGTGTTCAGTATTCAAAACTAACGGCCAGATTAGCTAGGCGTGGAGTGGGCTCCATGTAAGTCGCTGCTGAGTTTGAGAGTCCTAATTAACTGTGGTGGCTTGTGACTATGGATGCTATTCTCCCATCAGCAAGGGGAACTGTCTATGCCTCTGTGAGAATGGGAAGAGACACTGGCTACTGGCCCAGCACTAGATGCTAACATGTGATTCTGTGTATGACATGAACCCGCTGCCTTTGTACAGCAACATAATCATGGAGACAGACAACAGATTTGTTCCCAGCACACTGACAAGCACAGGTATTAGATGTTTTCAGAGCTACCAAACCGTAATCCCTTCTCCAAAGCACAAAACTGAAATTTTTGTCTTTGATGGTTGTTATCAAGGTTCATTCGATGTGGAGAGGAGGTAGCTAGTTGTTTTTGTTTCCCAATAACCAAGGTTTGTGGGGAATGTAAAACATTTGAATAGAAAAACACCACCACCAACAACAAGCAAACAGTGGATTACTTTTTGGATTGGGTTGACTCCCTGCCAACAGTAAATCTTAAAAGGAGGTTCACAAACTATTGATGCACTCTGTTCCTCTCCACAGTCCTCTTGAGACTATGTCTTATTCTGTAGCACAGTCTTGGCCTCTGGTTCACGTTCATCTTCCTGCCTCAGCTTCCCAAGTGCACACATTTGTGTGACTTGATTGAAATGTACACATGCAAATTCATTGGTTGGTCCTCTGTCCAGTTTCATGATCAAGGGTATATCTGAGCAGTTGAAACAGAGGCAGTATCCTATAAAGCCTTGAGTGTTCCGCATCTGGCACCCTATGTAAAACATAGGCCAGTTCCCGTACCAGGCATGATTTTATATTTTAATTGCAGTATAATATTTCTTTTTGAAACAACTGGATTGATTTATTATATATCTCTTTGGGCACATGTGCCATAGTACACATGTGGAAATCAGAGGACAATTTACACACACACACACACACACACACACACACACACACTTAAGAAACTTTACACTCTATAGTCTCTATGTCTTAGAAGGGGGAGACATAAATGCATCAGCTGGTTTCTAGTTGTGAAAATTTACTAGGAAAAACCAAGTGAGGCTGCCGAGTTCTAGATCTCTGAAGTCAGACTGTCTTCACACAACCCTTGACCTTCTTCATCCTCCTTCTCTCCTACTTATGTGCTTGTAGCTTTAGGTGCTGTATAATCATAAGAGAAAGAGGAGGAGGAGGAGTGGGAGGAGGAGAAACAGAGGGAGGAGGGGAGAGGGAGGGGCAGAGGGAGGGGCAGAGGGAGGAGGGGGAGGAGGAAGAGGAGGAGAAGGAGGAAGAGGAGGAGATGACAGACTGAATTGGAAACAGCACCCACTGTCCACTGTCTCATGTTCATCAATTCCGTGACTACTATCTATAATTTGAGGAAAGTGCTTAGAACCCAACTGGACTTCTGCAAATGATATCCAATTATCATTTGTACTATTAGGAATAACTATGCCGCTTTCTCTTATTTTCATTCATTTAATATGTCCTATAATTGTTTTTCCAATTTCTTCATGAATAAAGGAGGCATGATTTTTTTTTATTTTTATTAATTAATTAATTAATGTTCTTTGTATGGTTTATACACTTATAATGACCTTTGATCATTGTCTTCTGCATCACTCACTGTCATCTCCTTCTCTCTCTTGATGAACCCCTTCTTCTTCCTAAGAAGCCCCCACAGGGTTTAATCACTGTTGTTTACATGCCGGGTGCAGCAGGGGCAACTTACTAGTGGCTACACTACTGAAGAAAACGATTTTCATGTCTCTCAGCAGCCATTAATTGTCGGTAGTCCCTGAAGGAGGACTGGGACTCTTGAGCTCTCCATGATCCATGACAAAATGTTGACAGGTTCAGTGATGTGCAGAGAAACACAGTTGCAACGAGCTCATGAGTACAATGGCTATGCCATGTCCAGAAGGTATCTTTTACTCTGCATCTCTCCATCTCCAGGCTCTTACATTCTTTCTGCCAATTCTTCTGTGATGTTTCCTGAGCCTTTAAGGGGTCACAGAGCTGTTCCATTTACAGTCAAGCACTCACGGGTGCTTATTCATAACACTTGGCCCAGTTATGAGTCTGCATCAACTACTTCCCACAAGGTGTATTTGAATGTACTTTTTCTTTTATTGTTCTGAGACAGGATCTCCGGTGGACCAGATAGACTCCATGCTGGCTTAGGCCAGTGATAAATTTGAAGCCCCAGTTCTCCAGCTTTCACCTCTGGAGTAGCTGGGATTTCAGACATGTTTACGTCTGCAAGCCCATCATAGATGTTGCTGGGGCTCAAACCTAGGGTTTCTGGTACAGTAGGCCACTTTAAATGTCTATCTGCTTGCTTGTCTTTTCTGCTATTGCCTAGCTGTTGGTATAAGTGTAGTATAGCTTCAGTGCTTTCAACCAGTTTTGATGAGTAGATTCTTTCTATACTGGAGAGAAAAATAAAGGCAAAAAATCTCTCTGGCACAGTATTTGTTATTTGTTAGCGACTGCTTGTAAAGGATGTTCAGTACACTGACCTGTCTGTCATTAATGTGTCCTTTGTAATTCCTCCTGACCCCATGGAGAAGCCACTGTAGTATGGATGGCACACCTGTTACTTAATGTCAGTTGACAGTCACAAATTTGTAACGTTCTGCATTGTACATGTTCAATTTAATCCTAGGAATCCTGGGATTCCTAGGTTCTCTCAGACATGTTTGTTGAACAGTGTATGAATTTTTCTACCTGTTAAAAGGGAAGGATTTGTATTTTATAACACGCAGAGCCCAGAAAAAACTTAGCGTTATTAATTTTCTGAATGAGGTCAAATTTCCAAGACCGATTCTTGAGATCTTAATATAATAAGAAAAATGTCTGGCATTTATTTTTATTGTGCTCTATTCTGACACAGATTTAGTTTTGAGCTCATATTTATGTATACACATTACATATAATAATTTATGAATGGAGGTACAAGGTAAACATGTAAACATCTTTAGCCTAGGTGCAAGAGTCTCTTACACTGTGGTAACCCCATCCACTTCAGCAGTCTGCAGAGACTGACTTTACGAGTGGCTTGACCTTTGTGCCTTGCTTGAGAGACCTGGGATATGCCTAGTCACCCTCGGAAAATAAGCATCTTTTAGGGCCTCTTCTTTTTTTAACAACCCAAAGCACTCTTTCAAGATTTCTGTTTCCCTTTGATTATAAGTTCTATAGCAAGGGAAAGGCACTAATGTTGCCATGTGGTACGGCAACTCCTGCTGTGTTCAGTCAGATCTGACAGAATGTTCTAGAAAAAAACACTTGTGAATGAGAGAGAACTAAGCATTCAGCCAGGGTGGGAACTAGGGAAAAGCTAGGAATTACAAAGCAGGCCCCTCTCAACATGGGTCCTAACCCTTGCTTAAAGCACTCACAGTAGACTTGCAGACACGTGAAGTTTCTCAGTGAGCATCAGTGTCCAGCCACACACTGGGTGGATGTTCTGTAAGTGTTGACTCCAGTTCCCGCTGGCGCATTCTTTTATGAATAGTATTTATCGTGTCTTCATTTGCTTACTGACGCTGTCACTGGGGACCAGTCCTATGTCACAACATTGTCTTTCATTTTTATGATTGATCAAGGGCTAAATGTACTCTGAAAGGAACCATTCAGGGAGCAGGGGAGTCAGCTCAGTCAGTAAAGAGGACACCCTACAAGTATAAGGACTTCAGTTTAATCTGAGAACACATATTAAAACCCAACCCACCAACTGGACGAGCAAACAAAACAAACTGGCCTCAAATTTTAACACCAGGGAGACAGAAACGGGAAGAATCCCAGGGCTTTCTGGCCATCTAGCCTTGTCTAATTAGGGAGTTCCAGGGTAGTGAGAGACTTGGTTTCATGGAAGACACCCAAATTTGACTTCTGCAGGCCTGTAGCTCCATGTGTATATAAATGTATTCACATAAATGATTGCCTAGGTGTTCTTGTAAGAGAACACATTTCTCTTTTTGATTGATGAACTATATTTACTCAGCTCATCTATTAGTAGTATTTAATATTTTTTTTAATAAAAATGATATTTCTATAAGGCTTTTCTTCCAGATTAGCACACAGAAAGCTTTCAGTATGTAATATCTTTACTGTCTCCTAAGGCTGATGATTCTGTGAAAGGGAACACTGGAGCATTGAACTGTAGCTGGCTCGTGATTCCAAGACGATCTTTTAACTCTTCTAAGCTGACCTTTCCAGGATAAAATGTGAACGTTTGCATTTCCTAACAACCGTGAGGCAGACTGCCGGAAATCATGTTTTAAAAAATTGTGAAATTCCGCCTATAATCTGTCTGCTCTATAACATTTAACGCTGATCCTGTAAACACCAGGCCCGTTGTTCTCAAAGCGTTGTTTGAAGAAACAGCGCTATGTAGAGAAGACTCTGCCAGGCGATGGAAAGTGTGAAGGCCATCTGGAATGTTCTCCAGATGAATCAAAAGCATTTGTAGAAAATTAATATTAATTGCCAGGATCCTGTGAGCCACTTTGTGGCAGACTTAAGCGCTTCGGCGGTAACTTGTACAGTCAGATGTTGACATTATAATTATTCTTATTTTAGAAGAGTGAATAATTACCATAGCAAACACTCTAATTTCCCATACACATAATTACACCCATTCACCGAGGAAAGACAGCAATATAAAGATTCCTAGTCTAAATAGGATTCTTCCCCCTCTCACTGCTCCACAAAACGAAGGGGGCTGCACTGAATGAGCAGAAAAGGTACAATCTTAATAAATACAATTGCAAATGCTCTGGAAGGCCAGCCTAGCAGAAATGAAGTTTATGACTTAATAATTGATGAGTGAAAGGGGCTGAGCAGGTGAGACGAACAGCGAGTTGGATTTGCATTCTACAGGCCATGGGGAGAAATCAATGGACAGGGGACAAAAACAACAGAGGAAATTGTATGAGGTTTTTAAGATCAAGAAAACAGTGTGTTATCCACAGTATCAGGATTAAGACTAAAAGTGGTTACTGACTGTCAACTGAAAGGAAAGTGGTGAGATTCAAATTCAAGAGGATTCAGTCACACTTAACAAGGACTTACTGCAGAGCTTTTGGACCACTCAGCAGTGTGCTCTCATGATGGGCAGGTCCTTACCAAGCACAAGACTTAGTTTAGTCCTCTTTTTAACCAAGCAGTGACTTGGAGGGAAGTGTGAAGGCCATCTGGAATGTTCTCCAGATGAACCACAGATTCATCTCCAGATGAAGCACAGCTGTATATGGGATCCTTAGTAAGTGTTAGGGTGACACATAGTGTTTTTGAGTGGAGCTAAACGTTAAGAGTATGAGGGATGATGACATGAATATAAGGTTCAGGAAACACTGAAGGCAGTGAAGGCAGAAAGACTGTAGAAATAGAGGAGATGGAGTATTACGGATGCTATCTCTTAGGCAGGGCATGGTCTTTGAACTTTATCTCACAAGAGCTGTGATTATAGATTATCTGCCCCAAACCTACATGAATTCTGCTTGTCAGTATCCTGTCATAGAGGAGGCAGAGGCTCTCAAAGCTCCTCCCTTCCCTGAGCATCTGTAGGCAGTTACTGGCCATCAGGTAGAGAGAGAGATTTTCTTCAGGGGTGTAGTTTGTGGTTTGTTTCCTGTGGTCTTGTAAATAGTTCCTTTGCAATGCTCTCATAAGCAGCTCTAATGCAATTCAACTGGTTATAAAGCTAAAAAGACATGATAGTACAAGGGAACCTAGTTGGGAAAAGGAAGAGGATCGGTGAGAAGAGAACAACAGATTATGATCGAAATGCCATGTATGTGTATGGAGAGGTATGTGTGCATGCACACACATGTGTGAAAATCTCACAGTAAAGTCATTGTCGATAATTAAAAATACTTTAAGAGAAATAAAAAGGATATCAGAATGTAGGATACAATGTAAATTATACAATGTAAATTAAGTAGGCGTGTTCTAAGAGAAACATCAAGATTGAGAAAACAAAGCAGGTGTTAACCTTCATGGAAAATTTACCCGTGAATTGGAAGATAGAAGAAAAAGACCTCAGAATCTATGTAATAAAGCACGAAGAGAAATAGACCATTTCACCTCAAATTAAGCCAGCTACAGGAATGACTTAGTTTTTCACTGGTCCCTGTGAGTAGAGGCAGGAAAGGCACAGAATAGTGGAGATGAAATAAAGGCACAGAAATATATCTAAGCCCATGCCAAAGATGGCTCAGAGCAGAGCCCTGCCAGTCCAGCTTGCTGAGAGACTGGTGTGCCACCCTTTTATGTACTGCGTATACAGTCCCAAAATCAAATGAAAAAAAAAGGGGGGGGAATTTAGGAATGTAGTCAAGTATGAAGGCATTTAATAAAATTGATTCCCAAGAATTCCCGAGGGGATAGAATAATTAATAGCTACTGTTAATTGTGATCAATTAAACATGACAAGGGAGAAAGATCTGTGACTAAAGTAGAATGTATCACTGACTTTATAAAAGAGCCCATTGGCCAAGTAAATGATGTGTTTGCTAAACTAAGTTGAGAAGAAGTGAGTCTTTGAACAAAAAACCCAAACCAACCCAAACCAAACCAAACCAAACCAAACCAAACCAAACCAAACCAAACCAAACCAACCAACCAAACAAACAAAAAACCAAAAAAAAATCTCAGTGAAAAGATTGTTCTGTGAAAGCAGTGTTTCTGAATTAGGCATCTAGCTATAGGTATTAGGCTTACCACCCAGTTTGTCAACCAAAGTCTTAACTACCTTGATTAGCCGGATATCATCGTCGTCATCGTCGTCGTCGTTGTCATCATCATCATCATGTATTAAATCACATATGAGGAAATGGTTTTCTGGAAGCTTGTTGAAACCAGAAAGTTAGTAATGCAGAGATCCTCACAGAATAGCCCTTGCCAGGCCATGAAACCATTGTTCATGAATGACATTCACAAATAACACAAGCTCCCCTTGCTTTCTTAAGGTAGTCTCTAGTTTCCAGAGTCCACACCAAGGATGAATTCCTTTGTCCCAGTATCAGTTAGATTTGTGTTTTTTCTTTAAAACGTACATAGGAATGTGAGCTATGATCCCTCTGAAGTCTGCTTTGTCCCTCCTCTCCACAGCTGTATGATGTTAAACATCTACCTTTTAACTGCCTGGCTTGCTCTTCATTCATCTCACCCAATGATCTGAAACCAGGAGTGCAGTAGTCCCCTTAGATACTTGCTATGGGACATCCATTCTCTGACCCCCTGACCCTAGAGTACATTCATCTTCTTGACAATGCGCTTCCTCTCTTGATAGTCTTGGTATCATCAGTAATTATGTTTCTCCAGGTTATGACTGATTTTCATGGGTGCGTATAAGGTGGGAGTTGGAGGAAAGCTTAGCCCTTTAGAGGTAGGTCTGTACATAGGCTTACTCTTCAAGAATAAAGTCTGTCATGGTGGAGAGTCATGATCGCAGAAATGTGAGGTAGCTGGTCTCATTGCCCCTGTAGTCAGAAAGGAGAGCTGAATGTTACTTACTGCCCAGCTCACTTTCTCCTTTGTATTCAACACAGTACCAGAGTCCATGGAAAAGTAGTCCTCAGTATTCAGGATGGATTTTCCCACCTGTATTAACTGTATCTAGAAATTCTTCTGTAGACAAGTCCAATTTGTCTCCTAGGTGATTTTACTTCCTCTCATGTTAGTGAACAACATGCCACCATCCTGTCAAAGCTGGACAAGAAGCCCATAGGAGAGCCAAAGTGACAACTTAGATAGTTAGCTTCATGTCGTCTTCACTGCATGAATTAATACTTATAGTGTTCTGACATATAACTTTGCACACATTTTTACTCCCCATTTTTCCAGTTCTATGATGGTGTCAAGACAAATTTTACATGATGTTATATTATGAATTAAGTTCACCATTTGGTTCTTCATTCTAAATCCTAATTGATAAGTTTACTGTCCCCTGGATTCCCTGAGACAGAGTCTCCCACTGAACCCAGAGTTTGTGTATCGGGCTAATAAAATTAGCCATCTGGCTCTGATCTTTGTACTCTTGGGACAAGGAGTTTATCCAAGTATCGTCTCCCAGCCCAGAGCTTTCTTTTACTTAAGAATAGTTAGTCATATTATATGGCTCACCTGTGGCTTCTCTTACACGACTCCACCTTGGCATATCGGACGTTTTGAGATGCATCCATTGCCCATCTGTCCTGTTTACCCTTGCAATTTCCACCCACCCCAGCTCTGCTCCCTGTCCTCATCTCTGTTATCTAAGTCACCCTTTGTCCCTCCTCTCACTTAAAAAAAATCATGTTCTGCTTCTTTTTTTAGCTAGAATGGAAGCTTTGTCTGTCTCTCTCAGGTGATGTTATCAGCACTGCAGATATATCCTGTACTGTTTTTATCTGAGCATCACAAAATCTGATTCTGATTCTTCTGTTACAGCCAACAGTGCGTGCTTTAAAAAAATCAATGCTGAAGTTCTTTATCTGCATCTCAGCCTCTAGAATGACCGAATCTTTCATAACTAATGGAGATATTGAATTCAGACAGTTTTATGGGGAAAAATACATCGCAATTTGTGTGAAAAGCAAAAACGGGACTGCAATTAGATGCTGTAACTATAGCTTAATTTAGATCCATTTGACATTGGTTGGCTAGAAATCGGTAGAGGGTTTTAAAATTAAAACTAGCCTTTTGGTGAAAACATTAGTTTAAGTTTTATACTGATGTGTTTGAAATATAGGATTTTGTCATGTGTGTGTGTGTGTGTGTATCTGTGTATTTGAAATAGCATCATCAATTTGACCTAAAGATTATTCATGTGGAAAAGAAAGTTGTCCCTTATTAATATTGGAACGCCTTCAGTGTCTCAGTGAACAATCATATAATGCTTCTCCTGCCTTTAGATAGTCTCATATAACCCAAGATAGGCTCAAGCTTCCTAAGTAACCAAGGATGACCTTGAACTTCTGACTTCCTTTCTTCAACCTCCCAAGTGTTGAGATTACCGATACAAGAGATTGCCACCCAGTTGATTCTGCTCTGGCCGTGGTCCCCAGACTTTGAAAATGTTAGCAAGCACTGTACAATTGAGGCACAGCCCTGGGCCCCTGCTGTTTGTTTTCAAATTAAGAAAGGTCATTGTTCTACCTGCAGAACTTGTCCCTCTGTGTCACATGTGCTTCTGGACTGTGCAATTTTTGGCACTTCCATCTGACCCCACCTCTTCCAAATTCTACAAAAACAAAGGCAACTGTGCACAATCCTTCTATATAGTGAACATAAAATATGAATATGAATTAGCAGATTAAATGTTTTGTGTTTATGTTATACTGATAAAGGGTTAGGTTATTTATTATTATTTTAAAAACACAACATAAAAATTTCCATTTTAACCAGTTCTGCAGAGAATTGGCTTCAGTACTTTTTCCTTTCGCAAATTCACTTTTAATTCTTGTCCATGCATCCAGAATGGAATATTCCAAGATGACAGGGTAAAAATTTTACTCTGATTTGTCCTGATGTCAGTAAAAGTCACTGATTGGTAGAGCTCAAAAGAGCCAGCTCCAGAGTCAACAAGCAGGAGTATCTCCAAAACTACTGTGCATTAAGAAATGTTCTAAAAATACAAAGTATATTTGCATAGGAGAAATGATCCTAATCTCAGACAAGTACTGGTAGAGCTGGAGATGTATTTTTAAAATGTATAGAAAATGGATCTCAAATGCATTGAATATATTGGATGCTCTTGGAACTCAGGATTGGAGAGAAGAATGAGGCAGTGGGGGCCAGTTATGTAAGGGCATGTCTGAAGGCTGAGCCTGGGAACAGCCTGGAGGGGTGTCTCAGGGAGTGTTATGTAAATGTCCCTCTCTCTCTCTCTCTCTCTCTCTCTCTCTCTCTCTCTCTCTCT
>JANHMN010000009.1:26509209-26541133 GCA_030674055.1 Rhabdomys pumilio | reverse complement strand
CTCTCTCTCTCTCTCTCTCTCTCTCTCTCTCTCTCTCTCTCTCTCATTCTCTCTCTCTCATTCTCTCTCTCTCATTCTCTTTCTCTCTCTCTCTCTCTCTCTCTCTCTCTGTGTGTGCTTGTGTGCACACGTGTGTGTGTTTTATGGCTGCATTTGTGGTCAGAGGCCAGAGAAGGATTTCTATTATGCTGTTCTGTCACTCTCTGCCTTGTTCCCTTGAGACAGGGTCTGTTACCCAACCTAGAATTTTAATAATGGCTACTAAACACGAGCCTCCTGTCTCCCCTTCTTAATGGAGGTAACTGGCTCATGTGATCACACCTGACTTTATATGTGGGTGTGGGCAAGTTGAACTCAAATCTTCAAGCTTGACCGGTAAGTTCTCTTACCCATTGAGCCATGTCTCCAGGGTTCGGAGGGCCTTTTAAGTGGGAAGAAGAGAATGATCAAAGCCCAGAGGTGAGGAGATGTGTAAGTATTTTCAATGTATGAAGACATACTTCTAGAGCGTAATCCTATATTTTCTTCATGGTCCTCAGGATAATTTTATTTCCATAAATTGGAGCTGGAGTTCTGGAGAAAGAGAGAGATCAGTTAAGAACACTTGCTGCTCTTGCAGAGGACCCATTTTTTCCCTCAGCACCTATGGATACCTTATAACAATTCATAATTCCTGTTCCAGGGGCTCTGATGCCTTCATCCCAGCTCTATGGATGCCAAGTACTCTGTAGTTCACAGACATTAAGTGCAGGCCAAACACTTACATACATAAAAATGAATGGATTTTAAAAATAACAAGCTGGAGAAGCTGCGTCTTTGCTGTGCTCTTTCAAAGGCTCGTAACACACAACAGGCTTGTGACCTTGAGTATTCATCATGACAGAGTTACAACACTTGATTTATCTCAACTTGGAACTCCTCGATCCTCTTCTTCCTCACAGAGGAGTACAAGACATGTATGTTGAGCCCTTCCATACCTGACACCATAGAATTGTATAATCTGTACTCAGAGCGTTCCATTTAGCAGCAGTAACCACAGAGGTTTGCTGTTGAAAGCCAATAACAAAAATGAGACACAGAGGGACTGGGGACAGCATTGCTCTGTCTGAGTCAGTATTATATGGGGGACATAAGCTGTGTGCAGGACAGTTCTGTCAGCTACGTGTGTCTATTTGTGAAATCCCCTGGTTTGGCAAAGATTTTAAAAGCAATGTGTGGTTTGGTCTGTTTTAAACCTCTGAAAACCTGGTTGGACAAAATTAAAACCAGCTCTTGAGCATTTTTCTTCTTAACTCTTTATTCTTCTCAAAGCTACTTATTTTTTTAATCAGGACCCCTTTTAGACATACATTTTATATGATGTGGGTATATAAGATAAAACACGAACTGACTATAAATCACAGCTATTTGCTTAAAAACAATTTTTCAGTGTATATGTATTTTACTATCTACTAAAAACTAAAGCAAATTTTTATACCAATGAAATGGATTTCCTTGCTTGTTTTGATGTAAAGAATGAACACTCTTGGCTATCAATATAATACCATGGTGCGCAGAATGTCTTCTGTGTTTTCAGAGTTGACGAGTATCTTGAGTTTTGAATCATCAATACTGAATGCAGTGCTTCCCATTAATACATGATATAAGATGACACAGGTATGTCTGCACTCCTAGAAGTTTCTAGAAATCCTATCCTAATCCCAAGCTACAATTCATTGAACTCATTCAATGAGCAAGAGTTAAACAAGTATCCAGACACAGCTCAGCACACAGATGTACTAATCGGATCAGAGCATGCTGGGAAACAATGGCAGAAAACACACTCTGTCCTCTGTAACTAAAGCATTATGTTTCAGTACAAACATCAAACCGTGTGTTCAGTGACACTGCCATTTACAGTCAGGGAACCCTAAGTCTGAGCCAGGATGTCTCATCTCAGGCAGTGTCACTTGATGTACATGTCAGGATAGCATGTGCAGGCAGGGCCGGATGTGCCTGCTTCAGAAGCAAGGCTGTGGGGAAGCTTCATAATGTGGCACGAACACCAGCTGACACAAACTCATTTAGTTGAGGTTTTTTTACTTGTTTGATTTTGAATTAATTTTGTTTTTTGAGACTTCATAAACTTGTACTGGTTTTGAAACTTCATGTCTCTGACTGGATATGGGGCTCTCACCAATTATTTCAGATTTAGTCTAATTAACTTGAGATTCTTGGTCTTTCTATGCAGTGGAATATAAGTGACACTATGTCTAAATAATGTTCCAGTGATTGAAAGGATGATGTCATTTTGAACTGACAGTGATGCTTTTATGACTTTGGTGGGAAGTTGGGGCAGAAGACACCTTGGTTTAATGGAACTTATTTCAGTAGCAGAGTCAAGCCATCTGGCATTCAAACTCATCCACCTTCTGGTTTCTCTGATCATGTGAGCACATGTGTGTTTATGCTTGCCCATGGAGGCCCATGTGATGCCAGAGGATGGAATTGGGGTGTGTTTCCATCACTTGTCCACTTTGTTTTTGATCCAACATCTCTCACTGGGTGCAGATTGTGCCTTTACAGCTAGAATGCCTGCCTGGCCAGCAAGCTCCTTGGGTTCACCTCTCTCTGCTTCCTAGGACTGGCATTATGATGCTTATGGCTGTGACAGCTTTTATGTTGGTGCTGGGGATCAGAACTCAGGTCCTCTGCTTATTTGCAAGGCAAATATTTTATCTACCAAGCTATTTCTCCAGGCCAGGGTTTCTATGATCTTAAATACATGTGTAGATCTTTGATTCTTGATTTCCTGGTCTAGAAAAGAGCTTAGTAACAGAATTGTTACTAAGCACAAAGTTGTTATCATTTCATGTATGGTGCACGTATATGTGCATCTGTGTGTGTGTGTGTGTGTGTGTGTGTGTGTGTGTGTGTGTGTCTGTCAGTCTATATCTATATATTTATGTGTCTCTGTCTGCATATGTAAGTCTGTGTCTGTTGCTATGAACATCAAGCTCAGGTTAGCCCTTAGGAAGCAGCAGCTCTCCTTGCATCTCATTTTGGCACACACACTTTCTGAAGGCTATGCCCTTCTCTGTCTCATAGCAGGAGAAGCTGATACATGAGTTGGAAGAGGAACGGCACTTGCGGCTACAGAGTGAGGAGCGGTTGCGGGAGGTGACCCTGGAGTCAGAGCGCAACAGGATCCAGATGCTTGGCCTGCAGCAGCAGTTTTCCAGGTACTGCTTTCCCGTGAGCACGGTGGTCCTGAGGTCTCCCCCGTCTTGACTTTCTGGGAGGCACTTTTTGTTGCCTTCAGCAAGTACATGAAGTCAAACCATTCTCTCCACAGTGTGATCAGTCCTCTGGGATTTATTTTGACCTCACCATTGAAGCTTGTGACAAACTGGTTGTCTTTTCTTCTCTGGTAGCTTCCCTAAGTGATGTTTGTAAAATATTACGAATTATGCTTTTCCCCTTTTAGCTTCAAATGAATGAGACTCGGACTATGGTTTATTTATTTAGCTTTGGAAATTCATTGGGGGGGGGGGTGACCCCCTAATCTACTTTTCTAACAGCTGAACTGGCTACCTCCCCAGCTGTGAACCCCAAATACTTGCTGTTGAAATCTTCCTGGGCTGTTTCTGCTCCAGCAATCTGGGATGGGAAGGGCATTTCACTCTGGCACATGCTGCTGGTCCATCACTAATGGAGACCTCCAGTTTTCCAATCTTCTCCATGATGCTTTTTTTAATCTCCCTCTTTTCTTCTCTCCCTTCCTTCTTCCCTCTTTCCCTCCTTCCCTCCCTCCCTCTGTCCTTCCTTTTCTCCCTTCCCCCACTCCTTCTTTCTCCTGGTACCTACTGGAGGACCCCCCCCAGCGCCCTGTAACTCAAACTCTACCTCTCTCTATTCTCCCCAGTATTCACTTTGAGCCATTTTTATTTAACCAATGGTTTTAAAGTGGGGAGTAAGGTTTGTACAACAAAAGCTGGTACAGGTGGGAATTTGTTTCTCTTGGGGTACAGATTTTAGCATATGATTTTAGCAGCACCAGACCAATCTCCAACAGTTGTTCAGTAGATTTGCCATGGATTAGATTCTGTGGGTGTGCTGTGTCTATGGCCAGCCAGGATAATATAATTTTAATGGTTCTCCCAGTACTGTTTTAGCATGTGAGTCTAATTGTTTGGTATATTCTTACTTTTTTTATGAGTAGCCAAAAATAAAGAATAACGGGTTTATTTCTTTTAAGAAAGTAAGATTACTTTTAAATTTTAGTCATTTACTATAGGGCCAGGTGATGGCACAACTTCTCTGTTAAAGTCTATTCAGTGCTAAAAGAGAAAACACCAGTATGTGCATTAAAGCTCCGAGTCCAAGGTCCATTCACTTCCCTAAGCAAAACGGGAAAACTATTTCACTCCACATTTTTATCTGGAGGTCATCCTAGGCTGTGTCATGCTTGGGAAATTGCCCTACAAAGTTAATGTTCATGAGCACTGTGGGGGACCTGTATTTCCATCACGAACCTTTTTATATCAATAGTTTAATATCTCTATATCCCTCTCTCTCTTCCTCCCTCCCCTCTCCCTCCCTCCCTCTGTGGTGGTATCACACCCTTGGGTGTTAGTCTTTGCTTCCCATCTTGTTTGAGACAGGGTCTCTTGTTGCTTTCCCCCTCCTGTGTACATCAGACTAGCTGGCAAGTGGGTTCCTGAAATTCTCATGAGTCTGCCTCTCATGGGGAGACAAGAATGCAGAGAACTAGGAATGAAGATACAAGGGCTGTTGTCTGTCTTCATGTAGATTCTCGGGGTTTGACTGCAGGTTCTCATCTTACACAGCAACTGCTTTAGCCACCGAGGCATCTCCACAACCCCGCCCCTAAGGTTTTAAATGTGTTGTAGAGAGAGACCTCCATTCAGCCTTGAGATCATATTCCTCAGTGTGGGTAACACACACTGCCGATGCTCATGTCCTTGGCTTGGTGGCTGCAAAGAACGTGGCAGGAAGAAAGTATGACTCATCTGTATTTATTACTGTAATTTAATACACTGTCAAACTCATGAAATTACTCAGGTGCTATAGAAAAGCACCAATAAATACTTTAACATTTCCATGGCCCACCCCTTAAGCCCCTTATAATAACCCTTACCCACAGTTCATCTCTCCATTGTGTGAACTCTCACTTTCTGTGCAGGAGCGAGTAATAACAGAGGTTCTCCAGTCCAACATGAAGCCCTGCTGTGGAATACCTACTATTTTAATGATACAGGAATGGGGCAGGGCTCACTCTTTGCACTATCTAATTGAGATGTCTCTACAGTCAAGCTATTGATTTCCATGATGGGCCACAAAAGACACAGTAAATTATTTTCATATGATGCAAGGTGATGCTAAGGTCACCAGTTGTAAATCAAATGACAATCCCACATAGATTTGAGTTACACAAGAGTCCGAACTCTATCCTGGGCTGAAAGAGAAGATAATTATATGTACAATAAATAGAGGTTGCTTTCCCAGACTGCTTTTGTGAGGATATTTCCCACTGTAATCAGGTTTCTTATGTAGCGCTTAAGGGCCTTAAAAAGGGTCAACTACCATTACAGTCAGAGAACTGATAGAAGCCAGTCGGGGCGGGGCATATACGACAGATAATTACATGATCATTTGGGATCATTGAACTATTTTCGATGGCCTTTCACGCGTCAAACTTTAGTTTTGAAGGTATGGCCGGGGGTGGTTGTGGTACAGTTCTGTTCAAGTCCTCGGTGTTGGATATACTTTTGTACGTATTTTACAGTGGAATGGTTTTCTAATGGTTTACATAGTAATCCAAAGTATTATGTTGAGCTTTAAAACTTAGAAAGGGATTTATTTTAACTCTGTGTATGTGTCTGTGTGTGGGAATATGCATGTGAATGCAATGCCTGTGGAGGCCAGAAAAGGGCATTGGATCATCTGGAGCTGGAGTTAGAGACCATTGCAGGGAATTGATTTCAGGTCTTCTACCAGAGCACTCCTTGTGCTTAATTCCAGAGCTCTCTCTCTCTCCAACCCTCAAATTTAAAACTTTGATATTCACAATGTTATCTTTCCCCCCTGTGGATTGACAGTTCCCTTTTTATGTGTTAATTACTGGAGGTATGAAGTTATTCCCCACCGCCATGGGCAGATGTTAATTTTAAAATCAAGTTCATGTGCTACTTTCTCAGAGATCCCTATGCTTTATAATGGGAGGTTGATTTATAAGAAGACCAACAAAAGAATTACAGTTTCCTCACAGAAGCCACGCCCTAGATTCTCTCAGAAGGTAGAAGGCTTCACAAGTATGCTCATTACAACTCTATTACTTAGTAGAGTGCACAGTAGGAGAGATGGGTGTTTTCCAATCAGTTCTCTCCTATAGGTAAGGGAGCCTCTTAAACGGTGAGCTCCTAGAGGCAGGGGGCATTGCAGGGCTGCCTGTTGTGTGTGGTCACACACTCAAGGATATTTTCCATATGTAATGTCAGTTAAGATGTCGCCTGGTGGTTGTGGATACAGTTCTGTTCAAGTCCTCCGTGTTGGATATAGTTTTGTACGTATTTTACAGTGGAATGGTTTTCTAATGATTTACATAGTAATCCAAAGTATTATGTTGAGCTTTAAAACTTAGAAAGGGATTTATTTTAACTCTGTGTATGTGTCTGTGTGTGGGAATGTGCACGTGAATGCAATGCCTGTGGTACATGGCCAAACATATTTTATGAGAGGTTAATGCTGAAAAATTTCATAATTGTTCTCACCTTCTCTGCTCTTTTAGCTATTTGCTCAATATGTGCTTATGTAGTTAGCCAAGCTTAGAGGTATAGACAGAGCTGAGGGCAGACATTCTCCTAGATAAAGGTGGTGATGGGCTAAGGCCCAGCCTCCTCACCTCAAATTAATGAAGTGTTTGCGCCTCACTAGGCTCACCTGGAGGAGTGTGTGCAGGGCCATTTTCTCCAATGGGTGGGTATATTACCTTTCAAATATGGGGCCTTTTTTTTTTTTTTTTTTTTTTGGAGAAAGCAATTCATGAAGAAAGCAGCAAGTTCATAGAGTATTGAAATCAAACAAAGCCATACATGATTTGCACATCAGACTTGGTTACTTAGGAAACAATCTAATGAATAAATAAATTGTTCCTGAAAGCTCCCGTTCTGTCTGTCTGTCTGTCTGTCTCTGAAGGTCAGATGACAATTTTGGAGTTAGTGTCACCTTCTACCTCGGTAGAGTCAGAACCTCTTCTTCCCTACTGTGTACCCCTGCCTAGCTTGTCAACTAGTATCTGGTCTCCTGGTGCCATCTCCCATATCAAATGCACTTACCATATGTGGCTTCTGATCCAACTTGGACCCTTACTCACATGCAGCGTGCACAGTGAGGGCTTTGCCCACTGAGCCGTCTCCACAGCCTGAAAGCTACTTATCTATCACAAACGTCCATGTTCATCGTGTTCACAAGAACAAAGAAAAATGCAAATGCAGATGACATTGTCTTACTTACTGTGGAAGAACTGGAGGGGAAAGAAGGCCTTTGTCCCGATTCAGGGCGTGCAGCCTCGGTATGTGTTAATGGGTTAGCATGCTGAGGCATGGCTCTTCAGATGACATTAATGATTGCATGGAGCTAATAGTAATGTCGGGTTCTGTTGCAGAGCAGCTCTGTGCTTTGCTGTTTGTCACTTTAAATTAAAATTGGTCTAGTAGACTCAGCAGCTGGCAGGCATATTTTATAAACCATTTCCTGTCAGTAAATGATATCACGCCTGAAGTATCAGAGCCAGTGTTTCTCCCTGCAGCCCTGGAGTGTTCCCATTGTGGTAATGTCAATGCTGTGCATCTAAGCAGGGGGAACAACTATGCTGAGCCACTCTTAAGCACCCAGACGTGGCGAGAATCACCCGTGTAAAATTCCAGCTCTCACTCCTGACATCCCATTCTTTACATCTGTTTTGACCTTCTCCCTGGAGCCCTTATCGTCTGCCTTGAAGCTATTTTCTTCCTTACGGTATGAGGGCTTCTTCTGTCACAGTTAACAGCCATGCTTAAGAACAGCTACCTGGCTACATGCTGAACTTCCTGAGGCCACGATGCAGTTGATTTTTGCCATGTATCCCATTTGACAGTCACTGTTCCTGTCATCCTCTCTCAGGTAGCTACAGGATCCTCAGGTTTGCTTTTGCTGTCCACTAGGAAGCATGGGGGACCTGATAGAGAAGTGGGTGCCGAAAAGTATAATATACTCTTAACCAGTCTTCCTTTGTATATGGCTCACACATACATTAAAAGGACATCTTGGGGCTAGAGAAGTAGCCCAGTTCTTGCGACACTTGCAGAGGATTCAAGTTCGGTTCCTTACAAACGTGCTAGGAAACTTATAATTGCCCTTAATTAAAATTTCAGGGGATCGAAGCTGTATTTTGGACTTGGCACCAAAACATGAGCATACATGTATATAGGCATATACACATATACTTATAAATATAAATAAATCTTAAAGCCTTGGGGATAGCTTCCCTGCATGTCTTGGAATGTCACACAAGAGAGGAGATACCTGTTAGCCTCTGGATGGTCAGCAGCACCTAGGCTCTGCTGTTCTCTTCCCAGACCACCAAGGACTGTGGTTTAAAACCTCAAACGCTAAAACTGCTAGAAGAAAACATAAACAGCACCCTAGAAAATGTAGGTGTAAGGAAGGCCTTTCTGAAGAGGCCTCCATTGGCGGAGAAATTAAGGGCAATATGCTAACATTAGCTCAGCTCTGAGCCTAGCTTCTCTGAATGCCTTGCTCCTTCTGATAAATGTAAAGGGCAGTTTCTTTTCTTTTTCTCATACTGGTATATAATGTTTTCTTTTATAACCCTTCCAACTTCCCAGGAACCTACCAACCATCCTCTCTCCCTCCCTACTTTATATCTTTTGTCAACTATTTTTGTCACTAAAACCCTGCTGAATCCAGGTAGTATTGCCCATGTGTGTATCAGCATGTGGCCATGTACTGGGAAAACAGGGCACCTATCATTGTCCATGCCTATAAAGAAAAGTGGCTTACTCCTCAGTGGTTATCACTGCCAATAGCTCCACAGATAGGAGCAGGTCCTTGAGCTCTCCTCCCCTTCTGAATAGACTGGCTTGATCTTATACCGGTCTTATGCAGACTAACAGGGTTGCTTTGAGTTGGTGTGTGTGATAGCCATGTCACCAGAAGGCAGCTGTCCATGGCTCCTCTCCTATTCTCTGGCTTTTACATGGTCTGTCCACATTGTCTGTCCACTTTCCCCTAATGTTCTAGAGACTCATTGATTATCGATTTGGACTTGATATTTCTACACCCTCTGCATTTGGGGTGGTGGTGGTGAAAGCTGAGACTTTTTTTTTTTTGAAAACAGAATCTTTTTATTTGCCACTCTGTATAAATATACCAGAAATCTTAAATGGCTGAGAAACCGATTGGAGGATAAATTTCCTTTGGACTACAACAGATGGAAGAAAATATTTTAAACGGTATATTTCAACATTCTTGGTTAACATTAACATGAGTCATATTTTTCTGTCTGAAGTTTGCATTTTAGTGATCTTGCCCCAGCAAAGCCGAGACAACTATATAGAGAACTAGAAAGAAAGACATTTTAGCCTGGGTCACCACTAATTTAATAAATCTGGAACATTCTGCTCTCCCTTTGTATTTTTATTCCTACCTAAGAAAAGTGACACTGTAACATGTTAGTTCTTAAAGTTCTAAAAGTGAAACAGTTAAGTACTGGGCTGGGAAGATGCGCTAGTGTGTCATGTGTTTACAGAGAAGCCTAGGGACCTGTGTCCATCCCCATAACTCATGTAACAAGTGTGATGGTGTGTTCTTGTAATCTCAGTGCTGTAGAGGCAGACATGAGTGGGTCCCTGTGGCTTGCCTAGTCAGCTTGGTGGACTCCAGGCCAGTGAGAGAACCTGTCCTAAAAAGAGAATGGGTAGATGGCATTGGACCTTTCACTCTTTCTGTCTCTGTCTGTCTATCTTTCTGTCTGTGTCTGTGTCTCTGTCCCTGTTGCTCTCTCTCTCTCTCTCTCTCTCTCTCTCTCTCTCTCTTTCACACACACACACACACACACACACACACACACACATGCGTATGCGTGCTTACGTGCGCACACACACACACACACAAATGTATATACTCATACATAACAAAAGCCATGTGTTGTTGCCTGCTGGACATTTCTGCAGTGCCCACAACCTCATGCATAGTGTGGTGTCTTTACAGGCAGCAATCCCCTGCCCTGTGGTTTGTTCTGAGTGGTACAGTCCCACCTGTAAGTTCCTCAATAACTCTATTTAAGTCATTGGATCCTCCAGATCCCCATCCTTTCCGGTGTAAAATGAGGAAAGTGGATTGCTTTATGGTTTTATAATGCCTTTCATACTCTTTAGAAGACAGTGAGTTAGGAATGAAATGCATTTATTTATTCTGTGAAATAAATATTACACAGTTGTACCCAGGCCTTTGAAGTCTCTGGCCCTGAGTTCCTATGCTGAGGTGCTTGGGTAGACTGATTGTCTTGGGGCCCAGGCCTTCATCACAACAGTCTCTGTGAGGACCATCTTGAGATCATGTTTGTTTTAGAATTTGACTGAAAAACTCTTAATTAGAAAACTACAATGCCAGATTAAAAGGAAAAGTTTGAGGAGACAATTGAAATTAAATACTGCGGGCCCTGAGTAACCAAAGGAAGGAGATGAGTCGAGGTGAGCAACCATTCTGCTCTTCATCCCAATGGTGTCTGCTTCAGGATTTATTGAGCCTGCTTAGGACAAACCCTTAGGAGTGGCAGCATTATATTGTTATACATACATACACACACACACACACACACACACACACACACACACACACTACTTTGTTCTCCTGTTCAAATCATTTCTCTGATCAGATAGGCATCAATTCAAATACCGGCGAAGGGGCTGGGGGGTGGCTCAGTTGGCAAAGTGTTTGACCTGCAAATATGATGGAGGCCTAGAATCCACAGGAAACAAAGGAAGACGTGGATAGGTACATCCTTGTAAAGCCAGCGCTGGGTGGTGGCAGTAGGCAGGTCTCTGCCTCACTGAACACTGGCTTCAGCATTCCAGCTAAAACAAGAGATTCTGTCTTTAAAATAAAACCAAACAGGCACGTGTGCACATGCACACACACACCAGCACACACACACACACACACACACACACACACACACACACACACACACGCACACACACACACACACACACACTTAAACATGAAATTAGCAGTGGTTTATTTTCACTCCATATGTTTTTCAATGACTTACCTACCATAACTTTGAATTTGGTATTGTCTCTACCACAACAGACCTTTAAGAAAATAAATCAAGCACATAGAAAGGTGTTTTGTTTTCCAACTGGAAACTAAACACATTTTCCTACTCAGTAGTCAAAGCTTTGTTTGGGGGTGCTCACGTTCAGGGAAAATTCCCTTTTTAAGTGCATAGTTCAGTAAGTTTTGCTCATTCTCTCAGATTATCACTACTAGCATTAAGCATGGAATCTTTCCGTGTCCTAATTAACTCCCTCTCTGCACCCCAAACCCCCAAGCAACTGTAGATCTGATTCCCCCCCCCCCCTGTGGCTTTTGATCTTCCAGAACAAGCTTATAAATAATGGGGGGATTATTTCTATTCACTTCGATCAGTCACTCAGCTCTGCTCTTGGAGATGGCTTGTTGTTGTTTCTCTGTTGTCTAGTTCTCCTCGCTTTTCGGGAGGGACCCGTGTGCAAATGTTTCCATTCACCTAGTGCAGACCAATGGGCATCTTCCAGTTTTTGTTTTAACTTTATGTTATTTTGTTTGTGCATTTATGTTTGTGTCTGCATAAGAGTGTGTGCAGTGTGGGGGGGGAGGGGGGAGGGAGTGGCATCTGTGGAGACCAGAAAAGGGCCTCAGATCCTCTGAAACCAGAGTTAACAACCTTATAAATGACCCACCATAGATTCTGGAAACTAAACTTGCATCTTCTCCAAGAGCATTATATGCTCGTAGATACTCTGCCCCCCCTTTTTTGAGGGAGGGAGGGAGAGAGGGAGAGAGAGAGAGAGAGAGAGAGAGAGAGAGAGAGAGAGAGAGAGAGAGAATAGGATTGTAGGACTGCCAAGTTCATTTTCTACTTCATCATATTAGTTAACCATTTCCAGAGTAGCCACCACTTTGTATGTCCCCTTATCGATGTCCAGTTCTCACTGTCCAGACTGATGTATGCTTGACAGAACAGGAAGCACCCAATGTGAAAATCAGCAAAAAAAAAAAAAAAAAAAAACAACAAAAAACAAAACAAAAAAAACCCAAAACAAACAAACAAAAAAACGGGCTCAGTGAATTGTTCTATAGTTTACATCTTTAAAAATAACACTGGTTAAAAAAGACAACCTGGTGCCAGGGATGTAGCTCAGTTGGTAGATTGCTTTCCTGGCATTCACAAGGCCTAGGTTTGGATCCAGAAAGAGAGGAAGGAAAGAAGAAATGGATGAAGGGAAGGAAAATCTTTCAGCCACCCAGGTGCTTCTTTTTAGTCCTGGCTCTTTGACAGCTAACTTCAGAGTCAAGTGACCGCTCAGATTTTATACGAGTTAACCTTTAATACATTTCATGAAGCACTTCAGTTTAATCTTGGCCTTTTTTGGTAAAGAACCTTCAAGTTTTATTTCAAGTTTATTTACTCCCCATACCTTTATTTTCTTTCACATTTGCCTGCTCTTTTTCTTTTTTAAAAGATGCATTTTGTTTTTATTTATGTGTGGGGTTGAGTAGGTATAAACACATGAATACATATATCTCTGGAGGCCAGAAGAGGGCATCTGATTGTATCTTTGTCATAATGGACATAGTTATTTGTTGATTAAGAAATAAATGAATAAATATGTGAATGAATGAATATCTTCACTACAGTAGAAAGATGCCTCAGGATTGTAATTTCACAGGCTAAGGCATATGGAAGAGTTTTATGAATAGTGTGTTTATGACAGAAATTTGCTTCCAAGGGAGGTTATAGAAAAGCTGTTTCTGGGGAATCTTTAAAACTTTGATAATAGTCATCACTCTTGGAGTTATAAACCGTGATGGCCTGGGAGGATGGAGACCTGACTTTCCATTCCAGGGCTTTGATGATGGAATGCTCACCTATAAAAGATGAGCTGCGTATTGCCAAATACTCTTTGCAGAAATCCTTTCTGCAGGGCACTAAATAAAATTTGGTGCATTGAAAGTTTCTTTCCCAAAGGGTAACATTTACTTTCTGAGAGTGTTTTATGACACTAGGATAACGTTTCTCCCAGCCGCTCTCTGCTTGCCCACGAGGCCTGTGGGAAGAGAGCAATCCTCAAAGTGATGACTGAAGTTCTGATTGCCTCCTTGGTCCATAGTCATTGCATTACAGAGTGCCATTCACATAGAGTGTGTCTCTCAGTGTTTATGGTAAACACCTGGGATTGTTCTCTGGCACCTCCTTGCTGAGTTTGTGAAGAATCATAGAGAGAATATCGTCCTTGTTTATAGATGTCTACTGCTAACAAACAGGCGTAGGCTATCAAGGTGGTTTGCCTAGGATAAAGCAGGAGATTAGCCAGGATGAGGCTGCAGGGTTGAAAGGGAACAAGTACAAGGTAGTTGTCATTAAATAGTACTTCAGAAATTCATCTTTTCTTGGGTTTGTCTCTTATGGAGTAGCCGGTAACAGGACGCACTTTCTCAAGATAGAAATGGGAATCTCTTTTCTGATACTTAATTCCTATAATCAGCTAAAGCTGTAATGTTTTCTTGTGAACATCTGTTAATATAGACATCAGTGTGTCTATAGATCACTTTATTCTTCACTTCTGGTCCACTTTCCTGCTCTCTTTCCTTTCCTCCCTCTGTATCTTTCTTCTTCATTGTCTCCTGCTCTACTTCTCTGGATGTAGCCAAGGTTGGCGATGAACTCATGACCCTCCTGCTGATGACTGGCAGCCACAGACATCTCTGCCACTGTCAGTGTATAATGTCATTGATTTCAGGACTGTGTAGCCAATAGCTAAAACTTCCCATTGTAGCTAATAAATGATGAATAAAATGAATGAGATATTATTTCAGACAGGAAACACTGCTGTTTAAATTTACTGTTGAGCCATCTCTTACCATGGATGACATTTGGCTCCCTAGCCCGTTGTTTTCAGACTTATAATTTTATTTTTATTTGACTTAAAATAAATGTTTCATTTGAGTGCTAATAATGAATTAATAAATTTTCATGTCTGTACCATTGAAACCAAAATCTGACCATTAAAGAAAAGACAAAAGTGATTAGTTTTTGTGTTTGGTAGGGTAAGAGACAGATACTACAATAAATAAACCATCTCCTGCTAACTAATGGTCTTACAGTTAATAAAACATCATACAGAAGGCTGAGTCAATGACTCATCTGGTAAAGTGCTTGCTGCATAACCATAATGACCAGAGTTTGATCCTTTGAACCTATATAGAAATCCAGGCTTGGTGGTGGATGCCTGTATTACCCAGTGCTAAAGAGTCAAAGACAGGAAGATCCTTTGGGCTCAGTGGCCATCAAACCTACCCAAACTGAAGCGTTTAAGTTCTAATGAGAGATAAAGTCTTAAAATAGGGTGCCAGGCTCCTGAGCAGTAACACCTAGCTTTGATCACTGGCCTTCATTCACATCTCCACACATATGCATAGGCAGTTGTGAACCCACAACGAACACATGCACACACATATAGATACACATACAAAGTACACACTGAATAAAACCTCATTAAAATTAATGTCACATATTGCCCTAAGGCAAGTAAGAAGAATAATTGAACAACTGAGCCAAAAAGACATCTGCAGCTAGTATGCCCCCATCCCCTCCATCTCCAGCAGTGAAACCAAACCAAACCAAACCAAACGACAACAAAAGAAACCACTCCCCTCTGCCTACCTCTGCAGTGTTGGTCTTAAGACTATCTCTGTCACACAAGTCAATCTTACTTTGTATTCTTTTCTGAAGCTCAACGGTCACCTTTGATGTCAGAAATATTTTAAGAATTAATTTCTGTTCCCACAGTCCTTCACATTATTGTGAAGAACATCCCCAGTGAAGTAGTAATATATTTCGTATACTCCCAGTATTCGAGACACACAAAGAGCTTACAAGTCTATTGCCTTTTCAGAGATAATCACCAGAGCCCTTGATATGTTATCAGGAAATATCCTGTAGGTCTTTGTAATAGATGAGGCTAGCTTCCAGATCCTGCAGGCTGGGACTTTTACAGCAGACTGTGCTGAGTAAAGGGTTATGTAGCAGACATGTAGGGCACAGGTTGCTGCCCGTCTGCCTCTGAAGTCCAGCTCAAGAGAGGAGACCTTGCAGTGACACCGATGGTGAAAATGTCCACCATTGAATAAAGTGACAAGTTGGGTCTAAATGGATGGAGAAGGACATTTTACATGTGCAAAGCTGTAACTTGTATGTGTAGACAGGCATATTTCATTTCTGTGTGTTGGGGTTTATGTGTATGTGTTTACATACCCGTGGAGGCCGGAGGACAATCTCAAGAGTCATTCTTGAGGTGTGATCTTCTTTGTGTTAGCAACAGATGTTCTGTATGGAACTTGCCTTGAGCTGTGCTAGCCAGTCCGTGAGGAACCCAAGGGCTCTGCCGCTGTTGGGATTACAAGTGTGCGCTACTGTGCTCAGAGTTTTTAACATGGGTTTGGGGATCTGACTCAGGTCCTCGTGCTTTCAAAGCAGGTACTTTATCAAAGTCACCATCCCCTCAGCCCACCCTTTCTCATGGTGATCTTTAAGCATAAGATGCAAGGGGTTCAGATTGTTGCTTGTCTAGTTTTATGATCCCTTAAGTAGAAGTGATCCTGTTGGAGATGCTATTGAAGGGAACTGAGATAAGATGGACGATTTTCTTGTTTTGAGTTAAATAGAACTATATATAGTATTACATGTAATAAAACAAATTGAGTCACAGTCTTATGCAGCCCAGTGTGTCTTCACTCTCACCATGTAGCTGAGGATGGCCTTGAACTTGTGATCCTCCTGTTTCCCCTCTCTTCTGTAAATGCTGGCTTTATAGGCCTGCATCACCATGGGCAGTTCATCTTGTGCTGGGGTAAAACACGGGTCCCTGTGCAGAGTAGGCAGGCCCTTTACCAACTGAGTTACCTTCCCAGGTACTTGTAATTTGGTTGATAATATCCCACTCTGAAAGAGTTCTTAAAGAATTTCATTTATGAATGAGAAAACCTGAGGTTCAGAGGGGTTAAAATAAATTGTCTTGCATACATCCTGGCTGTTCTGTAGCTGGGTTGTTCTCACCCATCCTGAGTTTCTATTGTTTCCTAATTTTGCTAGCTATGCAAGAACTGAGATGTATCAACCTTGTGCCAAGTGCTTTCCGTATTCTAAAGCATGTCCTGTCCTTGCTTATAGTCCTACGAGGAACTATTAACATCTATGTTTTATAGATAAGGAAAATAAGTGCAGAGAGGTTAAACATCTTGGTGAAGGTCACACAGCAATTGATTTGGCTGAGTCAGGACAAGCCTGCCTGTCGTAAGGAACATTTACCTCTCACTGCATCCTACAAAAATTTAATGTGCTAAGCTCCCCAAACACTCAGTGCTTGCATCTGTTCAACTTTATTGTTGAGCAAGTATGTAGTTTCTCCTTTAAATGTATGCTACCGTAGTAGATTTTGATTATTTTTGAGAAGCCAAGAGTCTCCACTGATTGCTTAAGACATAGCCTTGTGATTGACAAAGTGCCTCATTTTGCCTAAGAAATAAAACATTGCTTGAGAAATGTTTTCAGCGCTCTCTAAAGCAGCTGAGGCTTCCTAATAATTAAATTCAAATTCAAATAGCGGTATGTGTTAAGCTAGAAATTCCTTATTAAGAAATGCCTCAGAATTGAAGAAAGTTGTTAAATTTGAAGTGGATAATACATGTAACTATAATGATTTATCATTTCTCCTACCTAATTAAAAAATAGTTTTGGCTTATATGCAATATTTCAAACAATATTTATTTCTGATTTTCACATAGAACAAAATCCTTAAATTGGTGTAAAGAAGAAAAACATTTCAAATGGGAGAAGGGTGTATGTGTGTGTGTGTCTCTGTGTGTGAGAGAGATTGTGCATGTATATGTACTTATATATATTTATGTGTTCTAAAAATAAATCTGTAAGTAAATACAAATGAAGAAATCACGTTTTTTATATATAGACTGATTTACTGAGGCAAGCAGATCAGTGCATTTGTATATTCATACGTGTGCACAAAGACACTATTCGCCGATGTGTGTGAAAGATAAAGCAAGGATGTTCTCCTGTAGAGCATGGTTTCTCAGCCTATGGATCCCAGCCTCTCTAGGGATCAATTATCCCATTCACAGAGCTCACCAGAGACTGTTGGAAAACACCAACATTTACATTACAATTCATAACAGTAGCAAAGTTACAGTTATGAAGTAACAACAAAAATAATTTTAGGGTTGGGGGAACAGCACAACATGAAGGTCACAGCATAGGCAGGTTGAAAACCACTGCTGGAGAGGGAGGATGTGACAGACCAGTAATAGGAACTGCATTTCTGTGAATTAATCTTGATTTTAAGATGTATATTGTAGCTTAATATCTGATTCTAAAATTCCTGCAATTCAAGGCAAATTTCATTATGACAAATATATTCAGAGAAAAACCAATTTAAGTGACTTAAAATTACAGAACTTTATACATTCTTAGCACCAGTCACATCAGCGACAAAGGCAAGGCAGAACCCCGCTTCTTTTGGTAGTCTCCTATTGATGCTGTTATCTTGTTCTTCTGAGACTCGGAGTCCAATCTAGCAAGTCTTTGTCATCCACAACTTACATAATTAAGAATCCTACAGTGTGTTGTAGTGAGCCACTCTGTGGAACCTTCCCATTCCTAGTGATACAAAAGATGACATCCAGTACTGAGAAAAGCAATCACACGATACAGGACACTCCAAGCACACCTAAGTCCTCAAAGAATGCTAGAGGTAAATTTGTTACTCCTCCAACTAGTAAGGAAGAGAGCACCAAGCATTTATTCTGTCTTCAGGGACTGTAACTATATCGGCAATGAGAGGGAAAGTTCTGCCTTAGGAGATATCTTGATAGAAAGAAAGATATACCAGAAATAAATGAAGAATAGATTACAACTCCAAAATAAAAGATTGTACCTGGCCAGGGACCACAATGTCAATTAGCACAGTAGAGGGGCATAGCTATATGTTTTCTCCTGCTGGTGAAGCCTAGCAATACCTATGACGTAGGCAACGTCCCCACCATGATAGACTGTACCCTCAAACTGTGATTCAGAACACACCCTTCTTCCTCTAAGCTACTTTTGTCAGGCAGTTTATTATAGTGACAAGAAAATTAGCCAATCTGCTGGACAAATACCCACTGACTGCTGATCTGCAGACTGAGAGGCAGCTGTAGGACAAACTGACTGGCACCTTTCCCTCCACAGGAAAGTGGAAACTGATTGTAGCAAGAACGGCTTGGTTGCCCTCTGACCTGTCATGAGGGGGTGGGGAATGACAGGTTTTATTCCATCCATTTTCTGAAAGTGTAAGGCCAGCAGTAGACACCATGAAACATCTGGCCCTGGGTCATCTCTAACAGAAATAAGACAATTATTTGTGGGCCAGTCTGGTCCACCATGATGACCTTGGGCCCAATTTAGTGACATCTGGACATGTGTAGGAGGCAAATTATAGCATCGTTCTGACAACAATTTTATATTAAACCAAATAGCTGATGCTCAGCTGTCCACACAAAGGCTTGGAAGGTTTTCAAATGCTTCTGGGTCTTGCTGCAGATGGTGAAGCCATTCTTGTGCACGATGGCTGACGGTTTCAGCTGAAAGTTAGCACCAGAAGCACAGCTACAAATTATACTGTTAATCCATCCTTTGGACAGATATTTATAGTGACTTCGTCAGGCTCCAGACACTCTCTGTGCTCCTGCATGTATATATACTCATTTGGTCCTTAAGTTAACCAGTGCATTACAGCATCACACATACTGTGAAGATAAGTGAAGGAACACTCGGAGATCAAGATCATGAGACTGGAAGAAAACCCATACAGCAGAGGCAGTGTTTCATCTCCACAGTTGTGTGTGTGTGTGTGTGTGTGTCCCCTCATGTATGTGTACATGTGTGGACACAGATGTCAGGTATATTTCTCAGTGCTTCTGGATATTATTTATGGAGATGGGGTTTTTTAAATGTTTTGCTCAAAAATCAAACATTTTAATGTTGAATCAAATACATTATTTTATGCAATAATAGACTTTGGCATACACCCAGATTTCACTGATTCAGCTAGGCTTGCTGGCTAGCATTAGAGACCCTCCTGTTGCTACACCTACTTTTGCCATTAGCTCCTAAGGGAATAATGGTTCTTATAATTCTCTCCCCCGTGACCATTAACTGAGTGCTTATTTCATAGTCAAAGTAGAGAATGTGTGGAGGCAGGTCTCTGTATACCTCCTTATCTCACTTAGCATGTGCTATATAGACTGAATCATGCTTCCACCCGATAGTCATAGGGCATAGCTCCCAATGTGACTCTGTTTGAAGATAAGTCCCTCATAGAAGTAATTATGGTTAAATGAGTTCCCAAGGGTAAGACTAATCTGATTGAAGCACTTCCTTAATGAGAAGACTGGATTCCAGAACATTCTTTCTCCCTGAAGACATAAGAGAAAGACCATATGAAGATACAGTAGAACAATTACTGCATGTGAACCAGGAAGAAAGGCCATACCAGACCCAAACCATGAGAGGGCAATGTCTGCCTCAGCATATTGCTTCCACTGTACCTCGTAGCCCTCACTAAACCAACACCAGGGAGAATGGCAGCCCCTCTCACCAGGGTCCTTCCTGTGTCAGTGTTTTTCTTTATCATTCTTATTTGTTTCTTAAACTAACTTTGAATTACCATTCAAATCATATTTTATGAATAAATCATTTGAAGATTCCAATACTTTTGTATATGTGAGATTGCGTTTGTATATGTGACAATGCATGTAAAGGTTGAAGGTAGACCTTAACCATTGCTCCTCAGAAGATACTTTTGATTTCATTAAAAAATATTTTATTACATTTATATTTAGTGTGTGTTCTTTCCATGTCTCTATGGATATGTATGGATGCCACGATCAGAGGACAAGTTGTAGGATTTGGTTATTTTCTTCTACCTTGGGAGTTCCAAGAATCAAACTCAGGTCATTAAGTTTTATAGCCAGCACCTTTATCTGCTGAGGTATATTCCCCACTCCATCTCACTTTTTTAAGACAGAGTTTCTCATTTTACCTGAATCTTCTTAACTAAGCTAAGGTCTCTGACCAGTGAGCCCCAGGGATCCATCTATATCTACCTCGTATATTTAAAGCTAGGATTGTAAGATACCCATCTTTTCAGATATGGCTTCTGCTGATAAAACTGAGGTGTGCATGTTTGATATCTGAACCATCTTCACAGTCCCAAGACTTTCACTACTTTATTAGAAAAGGCAATTGAAGGCATTTTGTAAAGAGTGGAATAGCCATAGAGAACTGTCTCAGGAACCTACAACGGGAAGCAGGTCTGTGAGTGACAGTTGAGCATGTAATAGGCTGGTTCAGGGACACCTCGAGTGAGACTGTTGGGGGATGAAGTATGACTGGAATCCCTGGTTACCTTGGCAGGCAGAAGATGAGTAATGAGCTTGGTCCCTTGATTGCATCTCTCCTCTAGCTTTGAAGCCTTTCTGTCTCAAGTCCAAGGAAATGAGTAATTTGCATCAGCCAGTAACAAAATCAGAGTAATTTATTTACTTGACTGCTTATGTTTCTGCACGTTCCTCTGGTAACTTGGTTCAATAATTAAATTTACGTTGACTTTATATTTTTCTGCATTCATTCTGGAACTCTCCCTATCATGTCAGAATAAAGTCTTTCAATACTGAGTTTTACATTTGTTTTTTTTTTCCCCTCAGTAAAATTTGGTCCTATTGAGAATGTTAAATGGAATCAAAGCTCGATACTCCATCTGCTTAATCACTTGAATTAAAAGGCATGCTCATATTTAGAAGCAGACTTTTGAAAACTATAGCTATGTTTGTTAGCAGTGACGATCCGAGTAAATAAAAGCTAGAGCTTTGGCTTTTATAGAACTATAGTTAAAATAAAACTGAGTCATGTATTTTCTTAACTCCTCTATTTTGTCCTCAAACCAGGAATATCAGTTTTTGTAAGTCTGTTTACAACTGCAAGCATATAGGGGATACAACTTTAATTTTAAAATTATCCTATTTATTTATTGAGGGTATGTGCAAGTATAGAGCTCAGAAGAAAACTTTTGGGTGTCTGTTTTCTTCTTCTACAGAATTAGTACCAGAGGTTGAGAGCTCAGGTCATCAAGCTTGGCCTCAGGCATCCTTACATGATGAGAGAGCTCACTGGCCCAGAGAGAAACACCTTTATAACACCCATCCAAGAAGGCACGGCTGATTTAACTGAGAGCTGTGTATCTCTTCATTTATCACCGATGCTCATCTACAGTGCTTTGGTTTTTCAGCAGCAAATATAGTTTTTTCCAAACAGCTTGGAGGAATTTTGTTTCTGGGGATTCTGCAGTACACATCCCCTGACCAGAGCTTAAGGTTTGACTGTCTATCCCTGAGATGCATTGCAGCTAAGTAAATCGTCACTTAATTTTATATGGTGCTTTTTATCCTGAGATGTTTAGGGAGTATCTGTTCTTTAAATTAATGTTGGTGTAATCTGAAGGTTTTGCTTCTCAGAGGAGATACTTTATACAGCCTCGAGACGTATTTGGTAGAATTGTTTCGTCTATAAATCAATGTGAGAGAAAATGGTGGCACCCTAACAAATTTGAAAGCAAACAAAAAAATTTTAAATGTGGATGAGTATAGAATTGATAAAATTGATATGCCATTATTCACAATATCCAAGAAGTGAAATCAATCAAAATGTTTGTTGGAAAAAAAATAGGTGGGCAAAGGATAGATGGTACATTTATACATTATACAACCTTGAAGGAAGTAGGCTTCACACTTGTAACAGCAGCGTGAACGAACCTGGAGGACGTCAGACTAAGTGAGTAAGGCACAGAGAGATAAATGCTGCATGACCTCACCTCCATGTTGAATATTAAAGGGATGAAGAATGAGCACAAGCACAGACTAGAAGTGGAATCCTTCAAGGACTGGAGAGCATCGGGAGATGCTGGCTAGAGGGTGTAAGGTACCATTTGTGCAGGGTGGGTAGGTTGTGGAGACTCTTTAGAAACGATGACGACTGTGGTTGGATGTTTTGAAATCATAGAGGCAATGCCAGGGACTCCCTCATATAGTAAAGGTAATCTGGAAAGAAAGCTAGTCAGTGAAGGACTTGTGGTGCCAGTGTGAGTTCCCGAGCTCAGATCCTCAGATCCAAACAAGCCTGTACTTGACACCATATATCTATATATCTATATGTCTATATGTCTATATGTCTATATGTCTATATGTCTACATGTCTACATGTCTACATGTCTACATATCTACATATATGTATATCTATCTATCTATGCAGGCTTCATTACAATGTCTGTGCCAATCTTCTCTGTGCCAATTTTCTCTTCCTTCTTCGCTTCTTGGGAGATTTCTATTTTGCTAGTGATGTGTTTGCGTCAAGGTCATGGGAGAAGATTAAAGAGATTTTGGACCCATCATTTTTCAAGTCTATGGGTCTCTCTGCAATACCTAACTGAAAATAAAGAACAACTGTCCCTTAGAGGGCATAGCTGAGACCCTGCCCTCCAGAAGTGCTCGCTGTCTCAGTGGATTTGCTAGGATTATCCAAGACTCTCATTGCCTTGCGGATAGTTGCAGCTGTCTGCTGTGTATGACTTCCAGGCTTCCCTGATTAAGACTGGCAAAGAGAATTTTGCACATAGCCCAGTTGATTAGAAAGTCAGCCTGTAGATCCCAGAAAGCTCTTGCTTGATGATCTTTGTGTTAAGTTAGCAGAGTTATTAAACACTCATCTTCCATAAAGCATCAATAAAAGGAGAAAAAAAGGAGCTTGAATCACAGTGTGGGGGGTATTGCCTGGAAATAATATAATTCTGTTCTAATAGTAAAGTTGGTTAAATATTAGAGGCCACAGGAAAGAGACTCATTCTTTTCCTCAGTGACAGAAGTGGTTACATCATTTTCTCTTCTACAGTCAGGGCAACAGACTAGATAATGCTTAAAGGTTATTTTCCTACCTTAGAAGAATAGGCCCTGTAGATGGGCAGAAATAAGAAAAGGGTGAAATGATTCCCAACAAAGCCATTTAGATGAGGCCCTAACAGATTTTTTAAAGGTCTATTTCCTCTGCTAGATTGGAGCTTGCCAAAGGCTCTTTCTATTTCTATCGGCATCTGGGGAGGATGGCACTCAACCAGAGCCAGAGTGGGTGCTCAGTCACCGTTTGCCTGGAGGGGCTCATCATGGACTGTCCAGCGCAGCTGATCTGGAGGGCACTCAAGGGCATTTCCTCTGCTCTATGCAGATAATCTTCTATTTTGCAAACCTTTAAATGTGGAAATCCAGCAAGTGGGCATGTGAACTGACTGACACGAAGCTAGCAGTTAGTGCTCTATTTACATTTCTCTCAGGTTCCTCACGAAGCTCTTTTAAATAGTAAGCAGTGGAACTGGGCATAGTCGCAATTGGTAAAGCTCTGACCGCATGAGCATTACGGCTCCATTTCTGATTCCCAGCACCGAGACAACTGGGAGAGCAGTACTTTAACTACAGCACTGGGGAGATAGAAGTAGGCAGTCCCCTGGAACTCCCCTGACCTTTTAGCCTGTCTGAATTGGTGATCTCCAAGCTCACTGGGAGAACTTCTGTCAAAATGAATGAATGAATGAATGAATGAATGAATGAATGAATGAATGAGTACTTGAGGATGGCACCCAGTGTTCATGTCTGGCTCCATCAGGCATACACACATGCCTTGCCCCCCAACACAGCCTTCTGAGCTTTGGTGATTTTAAAATAATTGTTTTTTAACTCTAAAATATTAGATGCAGGTAGCAATGAGGTAGACAAGACAGCTTCCATACATGGGCAGGCTAACAGAAAGATTGATATTTGGAAAGGAAGCAGGGAAATGTTATCAAAACATTGGAAATCCTACCCATGGCTCTCACAGCCCTGTGAGGGCTTCAGCTCCTTTAATAAGTAACCAAAGTGGCCCAAGCAGTTTCCTGTAAATCATGGGGTCTCAACTTCCTCTTCCTGAAAAAAACCTCTTGGACTCTTTCTCACTGTAACATTTTATGAGCCAACAACAGGACACGACACAACACGAAACACCCTTCAAGCTTCTAAAGAAACCCTTTGCCTCGTCCCATCCCTGTTCAGTCCAGTGCAGCTGTATTAGTGAAAACTGCTGTTTTCACAGTCACACATACTCCACAGCAGCCCTTCCAAACAGAGGGCTGTAACTGGGAATGACTCCAACCTCACTTTTCTCCTTTTTCTAAATTCATGACCTTTACTCAGGATTTGTATGATAGGAAGAACGCAACTCCCTGCTCTCTGGGGAAGAGGCTGGAGCAGCAATGACAATAGGTGAGAAAGAATTTAAGCACACCCAGGCACTTGTCCACTGAGCAGGCACCCTTGACCTGGTGCTTACCAGGTCATATGGAAGGAAGTAAAATAAAATAACACTTGAAAGACTAAATAATTAAAACAACAAAACACTGCCTCTTGGGATGAAGTAACTTTTATGACCTATGTTCAGTGGTTGGTTGTTAGGGACAACAGTGTGTGTGTGTGTGTGTGTGTGTGTGTGTAGGGGTATGGAAGGGTGTGCTGGAGAGATGGCTCAGACATTATGAGCACTTGCTGCTCTTGAAAAAGGATCTGAGTTAGCTCTCAGGACTCAAGTTGGATGCCTCTTATCTGCCAGCTCCAAGGAACTTGACACCGTCCTGTGGCCACCTATACTCACTTGAGATACATTCACACAAGCAGACACATGCCCTCATCAAGAAATATAAAACAAATATTCCCAGTGAAACTACGGATAAAAAGAATCCTAGGAATTCAGGTACATGTCTTAATGAGGCAATACGTATTCTAGGTGTACTTGATAAATGCCTAAAGCTTCTCTGGAAACGCAAAGGACTAAAGGTGCTTAAACTAGAAAATGCAAGAAGACACTATGTTGTTTTCTTAGAAAATTAGTTGGTGTAGTAGGTGTTCAAGCCCTTCAGCCTGAGGTGAATTACACACAAGGGGCGGCCGACTTCTATTAACAGGGAGCCTCAGAAAGCGAGTGTGCAGCAGGCCACATGGCATACAGGCTATGAGAGCCTTAATAGGTCCTCTGCTGCTGTCTTCAATAAAAAGGTTAATAGTAAGAGGATGCTAATGCGGGCACAGCTAATGAGCAAGTGTGCAGTCCCCATCTGCAGGAAGCAGGTTGAGGCACACTCCAATAATTGAGCGTGTTGAAATCATTGAAGTCTGATGGCATTCACTTAAGAGTCCTAAGGGATACAGCTGAAGGAGCAAGAGAGTGAGCGAAATGATCATCTTTGAGTGCTTAGGAAGGGTGGCTGCTGGATGCAAACGCTTGCAATTGCATAAAAAGGTCAGGGGAAAGAGTAGATTACCACAGTAAAGAACTACGGGCTTATGTCTTGGAGGGAATTAAGAAGAAATGGGATCTAAGTGGGAAAGGGTCCTGGTGTTATCACTCACCTGTACAGCCGGCAACTCTGATATCTGTTCCATGCTCTGTTGATCCACTCAAGATTCTGACACCAGTGCTTCAGGATGGCTTAACAGACTTGGTTGTTCAGGATGAAGTTGGCAGCTTTGAATTTAGAAGCCCTAAGTTCCTGTCTTGAGAAATTAAGTTCTGGTGTCACCAGTAACAAGTCTGGTTTCCAGTTCAGTGATGAAGAAACAGGGACAGAAGCTCAGCTGGGCACTTGGCAACAGTGACAATTCTGCTGTCAGCAGGTGGCAGTTCCTACACTTGTAGATGCATGTTTTTCTGCTATGTTCAGTGTCTGACTTGAGATGGGGCTGTGGATCTGTGGCCGATTCCTCTGTCAGTTGAGAGGCAATCATGCTATAGACAGTCTCCCCCTTAGATCTTTAGTTCTGACCACCCTTTAAGATTTGGTTTTCTGTTGAAGATGATGAAAACTCAGTGCATGGTGGGGCCAGCTCTCATTGCAAAATGCTGAAAGTTTTTTACCCCCTAAGGTCACAGGCAGTTGAAGAGAGCATAGAATGTGACCAAAATTAAAAGTCATGGGCTGGAGAGGTGGCTTAGTCGGTAGATGTTATCGCTGCCTGAGAATTGAGTCCCAATCCCTAGCACCCATGTAAAGAGCTCGGAGTAGCTTTGCTTGTTCCTGTAGCCCCAGCACTGTGTGCATGGTGGAAGGGTAGAGGCAAAAGGATCACTGAGATTACTGGGCTCTAATGTAACTCCAAATTCAGGGAGCGACTCTGTGTCCCAGTTTGTTTTTTGTTTTGTTTTGTTAACCTGACAGGAACTGGAGTCATTTGGGAATATGGATCCTCAGTTGAGAAAATGTCTCTACCAAGTCTGTCATCCGTTAAAAGTTGTAGGGCATTTTCTGGATTGATGATTGATGTGAGTTTTCTCAGCCCGCATGGTGTGGTACCAGCCTTGAGCAGGTGGTCCTGGGTTTTATAAGAAAACAGGCTGATCAGGCCCCAAGGAGCAGCCCAGTAAACAGCATTTCCCCCAAGGCTTCTGATTCAGCTCCTGATCAAGATGTGCTCTCGGTCATGGTGTTGTATCACAACAATAAAAACCCTAACTTAAGACACCAGACATCCTCCTCTGTTCTCGCCATGCATACATACATCCTAGAATACGCATGCATACAGGTACACGGACACACTGCAAACACACACGGGTGGCCATATACACACAGGTATTCACACATATGTACACCACATACACACTTCCACACATTTATCCAGGCACAGACATATACACACATACATGCACACAGGTACACACACACACACATACATACATACACACACACACACACACACACACACAGAGAGAGAGAGAGAGAGAGAGAGAGAGAGAGAGAGACTTTAGATCACAATTGAAAAGACAACATTGATTCCCAAAAAGGACAGAAGTGCTTTCTCTAACTTCCTAAGCATTCATTTGAATAAATCCTAATGAAAGCGCTAGTTTATTGAGGACTTTATCAGGTTGGGGAAGAATCTAAAGAACAGCTTTTATTTTAAAGGCCAACTTGCAAAGCCTTCCTTTTCTCGTTTAACCATCACATTAACTCAAGATTTTGTCACTAGTATATAATCTTACCTTAGAGGTAAGGATACTTAAGTTTGTTCCAAAACTTCCTCTTAAACTAGTGGCTTCCAGCCAAGACAGTGTCTAAGTCTGAAACCGTCACTCATTTTTAGTGTGAGCATGTGTCCATCTATGTTGTATGTGAGAATATCTGCTTGCTGCTGTACTTTGTACCTGTGGGCACGCAGAGGGCCTTGCTCTAACTCCCTCCACCTTATTCCCTTGAGACAGGGGCTCTCACTGAACTTGTTGCTGGGCTGGAAGCCAACAAATCCCATTGGTCCTCCTGGCTTCACCTCCTCACAGCAGAGACATTACAGTTCTGGAGCCAGGATTGTTTTTGTTGTTTGTTTGCTTGCTTGTTTTTAACATGGGTACTTGCATCTGAACTCTGGTCCTTAATTCTGACTCGGCGAGCATGGGCCATCTCTACAGCTTCCAAAGGCTTCTTTCTTAACCAGTACCCTACTGAGCTTGAAGGAAGTAGTATTCCAAAAGTAGCCATAAAGAGGATGACGGAAGCAAGGGTACAGCTTCTGCAGATGAAGATAACTTACAGCATTCATTCATGTGGAAAAGTGACGGAAGAGAAATGTAACAACCAACAAATATGTAAAAATATGTAATGAGATTGCTAAGGGGGAAGCTATCCATCACTCTCACAGGGGCAAAATGAAAAGAAATGAGCTTTTAGCACTGTAGAAATGGGAGGAAGTGGCAGCTACGAGCCGCAGATGATAGAGGAGGAGAGCTGATCCCAAGCCATCAATTTTCCCATGGCAGGACTGAGGCTCAGAGAGAGAAGGTGACATTTCTGGTCACCAGGTGAGTTTAGCCCTTTGCAGGAAATTGTGTGAAGTTCTCTATAAGCTCAGTCCTATGTATGTGCCCCACCCAACACTTATGCTTGTGAGTGTGAAGGGTTCTTTGAGACTATTGTGTTTACACCTCTCCTTACATGTGTTCACATGCACATCCAGCCATCAATCAAACAGGGTCCCCTAGGATACCAGAATTGTTTCTGAAACAGCAGAAATCCAGGTAGGTGGTAGGGGTGTGTGTGTGTGTGTGTGTGTGTGTGTGTGCGCGTGCATGCACATGCATATGTGAAATCACCTGGATTTGGAATCAGTATTCCCAAGAAAAAATTGTACAAGAAATGTCAAGTAATAATAATGTTCAACATATTTGTCAGAAATTATGGGCTGGTGAAATGGCTCAGTGGATAAAGTCACTTGCTGCCAGCGGTTGGGACCTCAGTTCAATACCAGGGAGACCCATATCTTATAAGTAGAGAACCAAGTCACAGAGATTGTAATATGACTTTTACGTGTATGTGATGGTATGTGGGTATGCTTGTTAGAACACTCATAAATGAATGAATAAAATTTTAATTAAAAATTAAAAATATGTTTGTAGGAAATTAATCAGCTAAGTTAAGCAGCCTCCTATCTTTTCTGACCTTTCTCTACCTCTCTCTTCCTCTGTCTCTTTCTTTTCCTCCTTTTTCCTCTCCTCTTACATTTTTTCCTATGCTATTTTCTTGAGCTCAGGAGTCTATTAAGAGGAAGAAGTCAAGTCTCCCTATGATTCATTCATGACCTGCCGCTTGCTCCTAGAATCACTGAATTCTTTGCTTAGTTCTTACAAAACCATTACCTTTGGCTTTCCCTGGCCTTCATTTTTCTTTTCCCAGAATCTCCCTTTTATCCCAAATGTGGTTCAGAATCACATGAGCTCTGAGAATCCTAGCTGTCGGGCTGTTAGTGACTGTCTGGGATTCTAGCTAATGGTGTCTACCTCCTCATATCTGCGTTCACATGTCCCATGGGACACCTTTCCTTCTGAACAGGCCTCCTGGGCTACCTCCTCCACACAGGCCTCAGAGTAACAGTCTCCCAGTGACACCAGGATTACCCTCTGATGTCAGGAGCCTGCACTTCTACATGTCTAATATGCTGCTTAAAGTATTTGTCTCCTCAAAGTGAAAATAATTTTATTTTTATAAATCATCATTTATTAATTGTATTTAAATAATAAACAAAGAAAGAAGGAAGGAAAGAAACAAAGAAAGAAAGAAACCAAGGAAGGAAGACTCACAAGGAAATTGTAAACAAGGTAACTTTAATCTTACATATATCCTAGAGTAATCATGCTAAAGAAGTTTTTTCAGATAGAAATTTATTTTTCAGAGCCATTGAAGGGAGTTCATTTGAACTTCTGAAACAGAAAGCATTACTCCTAATTTGATCAAGAGAGAAATGAAATTTGGGAATAGAATTTATTTGGAGTTTAAAATAAATGTGAATTTTTTTGCAAGTTTTCTGTAAGCAATAAAAGCCTGTTACCCTGTTGCTATGGAATACAGATTTTTTTTTTACTGTTTTCATTTCAAGTGCCCAGAGTTCAAATACAAGGAATCAACAGAAAGCAGGTGCTAGACTGTGTGGACTCTTGGTCCCACTGGCCGAGGTTGATAATATCAGTTGAACGTTACCCTCATTGTAATCCTTAATGGGGTTCCTCTTTCTGAGCTTCAGCCGCCCTGGCTGTAAGATAGACCAGTGAGGTGGCTGTTGGGGAAGCTAATGTGGTGGCCATGGCTGTACCTTGTGTGCTGGAGAGCAACAAGATCTCTGAGAGTCTGTGCTTGAGGCCCACATGACAATTAGTTGCTAACATGATAGTTAACTGAAATGGGGCTGATCCCCCCCCCCAGACCTACATGTCTGAGCATCCCCAGGTCTGGGATTATAAATAGGCATCATACCCAGTTTCGTTTATGTGGATCCTGTGGGGTGGAACTCAAGTGTTCTTGTTTGAAAGGCAAGTTTCTTTTGCTGGTTATGGGAGGTTAAGTTGAAGAAATCAGATAAATTAAAAAAAAAAAAAGCAGAACTTTTCTTTATCGTATTGAAACAGCCAGCTCCAACTTGAAATGATTTCAAATAGGTTATTGTAAGCCACCAGGAATGTATCTTCATCTGTGCGCTAGTCCAGCCTGAGGTCTTTCCTAGATGCTCTTCATAGGGAACAGAAACTCTGTCCATCTGCCCTTGTGTGTACAGGACCAGGTGCTGTGCCCATTGTGGAGAGCTGGTAAAAAATGAATAGTGTCATAACCCAAGTTTGCATTCAAGAACAGGCAGCAAAATGGTTTGCTCACCTTTACCCTCGAGAATTAGATTAAAATTGGAGGCTGGTGTATGGGTGTGTGTTGGGGGGATGACTTAAGAGAAGGTGTAAAATGTCCACTGAAGGGGTATGGGGAGATCACTGGCTGGATTTTAAAAGCCCATTCAATCAAGTGAGAAGGTGTTTGGTTTTGGTTTTACTAAATCAAATTTATTTATTTTGAAACTACACTGGTATCTTTGTTCTCTGAGATGATCTAGGAAACTAGATAAAAATATAGATATCTGGTTATATGAGATAGGCTGTATATTTGTACATATTATAACTGTCTTGGAGTAAATTTAACAATAGTCATCAGCTAATTAGTGTTAGTAACCCTAATAATTGGGGCCCAATTATGTCTGCACTGTGTAACCTGTGTTACTGAGCCAAATGGGGCAGGGCTCCTAGCCACTGGAAAAACACTAGAAAATTAAATTAACAACTTTCTGAAGAGTTCAAAAACAAGCTAAAAATATATTAAGTCCTGGACTGGCTAGATGGTTCAGCCTGTAAAAGTGCATGCCCCCACGCCTAATGACCAGAGTTTCATATCCAGAACTCTCATGGAGGAAAGAGAGAATCAACTTCCTTCAAGTTATCTTCTGACTTCTGTAAGCATGCTATGGCACCACAGAACACACGCGTAATTCTGTCTTGTTTGCTTGCTCTCCCCCCGACCACATCTGCAATAAATGGTTTTAAGTGTTGAACTCAATGTGCAGAAAAAATAATTGTAGGAGATTAAGTTGAATAAATCATATTTTAAAAAAACCCTCAAAACTGGATGTTTTTGAGTCAGCTCAAATCTGTTTTTAAAGCAACTTTCCTTAACTTCTCACATATTTATCTGTTTAGAAAATCCCTCGGAAGGCCGTAGCAGCTACCATTCAGAACTGGAACATCTGTCCACTGCCAAACACATCTTTGAGCTCACACTCAACACGTATAAAAGAGTGTGAAAATCACCATGTTCTATGACTGCTTAACACTCATTTTCATGTAATACTGTTTTTCTAACACTGCTACATGTGGGTCTAATAAATTGCTCCCACGTTTTCAGATGGGGAATATTTGCAAGTGCTTCAAACCTAAGCATTTTATATAAGCTGTTAAACACAAGTTTATGATTGCAACTTTCATAATTTTTAGAAAACCTTAAAAAATAATCTGAGGATTAAGTATCATCTGTTAATCCCAAACTGGTAATGTCGTTTGTTTTATCCTTTCCCTCCCTTCCTCCCTTCCTCCTCCCTTCCTCCCTTCCTCCCTCCC
>JANHMN010000009.1:26478347-26509109 GCA_030674055.1 Rhabdomys pumilio | reverse complement strand
CCTTCCTCCCTTCCTCCCTTCCTCCCTCCCTCCTTCCCTCCCTTCCTCCCTTCCTCCCTTTCTCTCTCCCTCCCTTCCTCCCTTCCTTCCTTCCTTCCTTTCTTCTTTCTCTCTCCCTCCCTTCCATTCTTCCTCCCTTTTTGCTTCTTTGTCTCTCTCCCTCCTTCTTCCTTTCCTTTTAACGAGCTTGTTACAGTGTCTGTAATCTTGACACACATGAATTATTATGAGGTAATTATTATGACTGTTTTAATTATGGCCACATGCCTTAGCCATACAGCTGCATTGTTCAACTATAAGTTGGGCATTAACTGCATCATCTGCCATTAGTTATTTTGGGTGGGTGGTTTGAACAAGTGGCTTTTTCTTTAGCACTAATGTTTACTCACTAATCAAGTTGACCTTTTACAGACTATTTGTCTCAGGATTTCACTAAGTAGCCATTCACAGGAAGTTTAATTGGAGGGTTTTCTTAAACCATAAGTCTAAAATCGTGGCAAAATGTTAACACATTGGGGTAAGTGGCTAATCATTTTAATTCTGTCTGTAGTTACGGCCATCTCATTCATCATGGCAGAGCGCTGCCATCCTGATATGAATATAACATCTAGTTCTGTAGCAATTCTGTTGTAATTTAGCAACAATTACTGTCCACTTATTATAAAGTGGTGGGGGAGCCCTGATGTAATTATCTTAATGCAGTTTGATCAGACTCTACAGTCTACAGTCACTAAAGTTTGCGGACTTCATGGAAACTTTAAATTGATGTGTACAATTCTAAGCACATTACAGGGAACAGGGAGCAATTTTCCTTGAGGTGTTTACGCTATTGCTCAGAGTGTGTTCACACTTTTGCAAATAGTTCCCGTTGACTTCGGTGTTTCAGGCTGTTTTCCAGACTGAAACATTGCAGACAGCCACAGTAGAAAGTCTGTCCATAGTCTGTTATGTTTCAGGGGGCTGCTTGGTGGGAGCCTTTTCTTTCTTCTTGGGATCTCTGTAGTTCCTCTGCAGGAATCTCCTGCAACACAAGCTACAAGGACAGTTCTCCTGATAAGTTACACTAGCCCTAGTGTGCTTCAGATGGTATGCATGTGTATGTTTGAATGTGTTTGTGGGCTTGCAGGTGTGTATTTTTATGTATGCACTTACATGTTGAGGCTAAAGGTAAATAAATGCCTGGTGTCTTCCTTAGTCATTTCTACCTTACTTTTTTGAGAGAGAGTCTCATAGAACATGGGTCCCAACATTTCAGCTAGACTGGCTGACCAGTGAGCTCTAGGGAACTACCCATCTCTTCCTCCCTAACACCGGGTTCATAGATCACACCACACTACCTGGCTATTTTGTTTAATTTAAGACAGGGCCCCATGGCATAGCTCAGGCTGGCCTGAAACTTACTGTGGAGATCAGACTGGCCTTGAACTCATTGAGATCTGCCTTTTCTTGTTCCCAAGTGCTGGAACTAAAGGTGTATGCCACCATGCTCAACCTTGTGTCTGAGTTTTTATTTATGTGGATGCTGGAGATGGAACTTAAATCATCTCACTTATTTGACTGACACTGCACTGACTGAACCATCTCTGCAGACCCAGGATTCACTTTTAAAACATAGTTTCACTGTGCGTTCCCTGCTATCTAGGGCAAAGCACAGTCTTGTTCCGCTGTGCCTGTGTGGTCATGGACACATGTTGATGTTGTGAAGTAAAAGCTCGTTGTTGGTATAATATGCCCCTTACGTCTTTAACTTCTTCTCTAAGAGGCTCCTTCCTCCTCGAACCCTTCACCTCCCTTTCTTTATCACTGAATCCTATCTTTAGTAAGGATTTGACACTGAAGTAAACGTTGAGGAGAAAATGACTTGTAATACTGAGAAAACCTCCTTCTTTCTTGGGAGACAAGCTAGAATTCACTAACCAAAGAAAGTGAATTATGTTAGCAAAACTTTTAAAATTGCAAAAAGAGATAGCAGTGATGCTCCAGTCATTTCTCTACACATGCAGAACCCTGGAGTTATCACTTCTGTGGTTCTAGAACTCTCCACCGCTGAGGGGTGACATAGTTTTTGGTGATACTTTGTCATAAGCCCACTCAACTCTATGAGTGGTAGCAAACTGAGCTAGATTCATATTACATTAAAAGGACACCAGAACTGATCACTGGGCACAAGGACACATTACACTCAGGTGCTATATAGAACGTATCTGCCCTTGAAGAATTCCTGAGTATTATTGAACTGCACAGTCTCCCTGTGATTCTGACATCAGCCCACATCTGGATAACACTACTACCCAAGAAGCCAGTGTCTCCTTTCATGAACAGGCAATATCTTTAAGATCAAAGTCTTTCAGGACCTGAGTTCAGATGTTCCACAACTTTGTTTCCCCTGTGCTTTATGGAAGAGAAAAATAGTAGGTGAACCTACGTGATGATGGCAGGTGTGCACATTTATGGAAGGAGTTGGTGGCAACTGTTTTTGGAAATGATATGCCCATAGACTATGGAATAGCATGAGGTGGTTTCAGAAAAATGAGCTGTTTACATAGATTCATAAGACTTCCTGATGTGTTTTAAACCATAAATGTCCCATAGAGGCTCATGTGTGTGAACACTTGATCCCCATCTGATGATACTGTTGATCTCAACTGATGATGAGAAGGTTATGTAACCTGACCAAGCCAGCTCAGTCAGTCAAAAGGGACTCGAGGGAGGGAGTGAGGATTATAAAAGGAAAAGACAATTAGACAACACTATAACAGGACCTCACCCCGTGCTGAAGGTTTATTTATTTCCAGTCTACTTTTATACCATTCTAGGTACATGCAAAGAATAGGGTCAGTTCTAGGTCAAAGACAAAGTAGTCAATAAAAAAACAAGGCATCAGCAAAGTAGTAAAGGAACAAACAAGGCATAAACAAATGTTCCCTGATTACTGTATTCAGGTTCTTAACAAGGGATCACAGATACAAAGAACATGTTCCTCAGCTGTGGTCACAGATACAAAGGACACATTCCTCAGCTGTATTCATCTTAGCCCAATGTCAAATTCTTGCCTGAGTCCACGCCCTTGTCCTAGCCCAATGTAACTATTCTTGCCAATATCCTTGAAGTGGTACCAAGAGCTCTCCATAGTAACCCTTAGGAGGTAAGTCTTACTGGAGAAAGTACACCCCTGGGGTGGGCTTTGAGGTGTTGTAGCCTGGCCCCACCTCTTGCTCGCTCTCTTTCTCTGTTTCACATATGTAGATGGGATGTGATCATCAGGCTCCATTCCTGGGCTGCCATACCTCTCATGCTCTGATGGATTGTATTTCCTTTGGAATAAGCAAAAATGAATGCTTTCTCCACAAAGTTGCATTTTGTCAGGGTATTTTATCACAGCAATAGAAAAATCACTAATATACTTACTTGTTTTAATTTATCTGTTGTTCTGTAAAGAAATCAAATGCAGGGACTCATGTATGCACAGCCAGCATTCTTCCACTGGCTGGAAACACTGCTCACACTTATTCTTAAATAAAAGCAAATTGTATATAATATCTGGCATTTGTTTTCTGTTGCTGAATAATAATCACAGATTTAAGCATATGTGAAGCATGTATTTATACTCATTCCAATCTTACAGGCCAGAAGTCTGAGTGGGCTCTATGGAGGTCTTTGCTCATGGGTTCACCAAAACTCAAATCAAGATTGTAGTTAAGCTACAAGGTGCTGTTACCTGGAGGGTCTGGGACGAGCCAAATTCAAAGCTTATTGAAGTTGTCGCAGTGTCTTGGGATGAAGGTCAGTGTCTGGCTTGCCGGCTTTTCAGAACACTTGAGTTCCATCCACAGAACTGCACAGAGTGTGGTGTTGCCAGCCTGTAGTTCTAGGGTGACATAGCTGAAGCCAGGAAGGTCACACATTCACAGTCATCCTTGGATACACAGTGAACTTAAGGCCGAATATGGATTCATGATACTGAAGAAACATGAAATGTGCTAGAATTGTCTTCTTCGTGGTTGTAGGGTGTCCCCATTTCCTGTTGCCTGTGTGCTTGGGTCACTCAAGTCCCAGTATTACCTGTACTTTGATAGAGAGCCACTTCTAGTCTCAAAGCTAGTAATGGTAAGTTCATTTCTCCTGCTTTGAATATCTCTGATTTCCCATCTGTGCCCACCTGGAGAAAGGCCTGCTTTTGAAGGGCGCGTGATTACATTATGGCCCACTTGGATCTTCTCTCTTGTGGTTGATTCACATTCAACTCATTAGTAATCCTAATTATATTTGCAAAATTCCCTTTGACACATAACATAATCAGACTGTAATCTTTCATCAAATCCAGAGTTCCAAGGATTAGGCAAGAAGTTTTTTTGGGGGCATTTCAGGATTCCACTTACTGCAGACATCAATACACAGCAGCAAAACTGGTACCAAATGCACATGAATATTCATGGACCGGCTACTTGAAGTGATGTCATGGCTTTCAGAAACCCTAATTCAGAATATCAGAACCAGAAGTCATATGGATTTCAGAATTTTAATTTGGGATTTTATAATGTTTGCATGTGTATGAAACCCCCTTAAAATTAAAACTTGGGATTTTGTCTCTGTTTATGTGGGAGGTGGGAGGGGTGAGTGGGTGAGCAGACTGAGTGTATGAATACGTTGTCACCTGTGCATGTGTGTGTGTGTGTGTGTGTGTGTGTGTGTGTGTGTGTGTGTAGTCTGGAGGTTGATGTCAAGTATCTTCCATTAGCATCCTCCACCTTAGTTTCTGAGAACTGATCTCACTCGCTTAACCTACAGCTTACTGGTTCAGCTAGGCTCACTGGCCATTAAGCTCTAAGAATTCTGTTGTTTAACATAGCCTGATTCTGGGATTGCAAGGTTATACTACCTCACCTGCCTATTTTTGTGGGTGCTAGGGATTAAACTTAGGATGTAATGCTTCCTTGAGAAGAACTTTACCAACTGAACCATCTCAGCCCGAAAAGCTGAGAAAAAAAATACAGAATCCAATTATATTTCACACACACACACACACACACACACACACACACACACACACACACATATATTTATACACATAGCCAAAAGGTGATTTTAATATAGTGTTAATATAATATTTTCCTGTTTTGTCTATGACCTGTGACATGAGGTCAGATATGGAGGTTTCCACCTGTGGCTTCATGTCATGTTCAGATGATATTGACTTTATGAGATTTTTATACTAAATTTACTCTGCCTGTACAAAATTAACAGCACTTACACATGGAGAGTAGGCCAGAATTTGAAAGCCAGGTAGTATATAGCTCTAGTAGGAATGTTCTCATTCTGAAAAACAGGAAGCTTTGCTCCTTCATTAATATAATTAGGAGGTAGGAGTAAGTATTTGGATAGAACCTGAGAGGCCAGGTCCTCCAGCTCCATTAGTGTATTGTCTTTGCTCTCACCGATTTCTGTGTGACAGTTCCAGGAATGGTCCAATGTAACTACACCTCTCTAATTTTTCAGAACCTTGTCCAGGATTGGTAACCACAGTCCCCTATCATTGTGATATGAAAATACCAGGCTGAGATATAATGCAGGTAGTAAAGTACTTGCTTAGCATAAACAAGATGCTAGGTTCAGTCTCCAGCACTCCCTGAATGTACTGGATATGGTAACTTACACCGGTAACCCTATCATTTTAGAGATAGAGACAGAGGGACCATTAGTTTAAGATCATCTTTGGATTCATGGGGAGTTTGAAGCTAGCTTGGCATTCATGAGACTCTGCCTCAATAAACAAACATATAATCAAAGGGGAAAAAAGCATTTCCATTTTGATTGGCAAGCAGCAACTGTCTCCTCTAATCAACCAGCATTCCCTCAGATGCCTGGGAAACGGGATTCCCTGCTCTTCCATGAGACTTTAGCTCCTCTCTGCCAGCTTGGATGTAGAGGGTTGCAGGCTGTTAATGGTGGTAGAGCTCCAGGACAAAGATCTCTGTCCTCTTTTAGTGTTGTCTCTTATGTGGTTATGCATTGTAAAGTTTAGTCTAGGTTAGGGATTCTGAATTCATTGAGAAGTATAACTTATAGACCCCTGTCCTTCTTCCTCTATCAGATGGTCACCAAGCACCCTATGTACATATCCTGTCCAGCCATCTCTACCTCCCTGGCCATCCTGGTTAGCCCTGTGGAAACTGTAGCAGAGATAATTTACATGGTCCCTCTTGTATTGTGTGGGAGAATTAAACAGGCACTCTGCTTGCAGTAGGGGGAAGTTTCTGCATTATGGAGAAGAGCTGAGTCCATGCTTAAAGTGTTTAATTAAACCTTGGGAGGGACTGGGGAGATGGCTCAGTCTCTAAAGTGTCTGCTATGCAGGCAGCATGAATGAGGACCTATGTTCATATCACTATCTCCCACAAAAAAAAAAATCTAAATGACTGTGACCTGGAGAGATGGCTCAGTGGGTAAGAACATTTGCTGTAAAAGCATGAAGACATGAGTTCTAATCATAAATAAGGAAGAGAATGATAAAGCAGGTACCACCTATCCTTTGGGGGCTTTGTCCCCATCTACACATACAGACATGTGTGCATACAACCCCACATATGTACACCCAAATGCCATGCAATACAGACACATATATACTCACATGCACGTGTACACACACAGAGGCTAAATACAGAAACAGAGCAAACCTCTGGAGTTCACAGGCCAGCAAATCTACCAGTTTTAGCAAGACTAAGCTGCTAATGAGGAGACCCTATCTCAAAAGTTCACGTGGAGAGCAAGCCTGGAAGACAGTTAAAGTCACCCTCATTACACGCATGTACACATGCACATGTGCACATGATACATACACACAAATCCTTATAGAAGGAAGTATTTGTTCATTGTCTTCATAATACAAAGCTTTACTGACTATAAGCTTCACTCAGAAATGATTGCAAGGTGTCAACTATTATAAGTAATAATGTAGGCAAATCCCAGCAATCATCGTAGCATTCAGCTACTGGTATTCCAAAATCAAATTGGCTTTTGCATTTAAAGGTAATCCATGGAACAGAATGCCCAAATAATCTGCAAGGAAAATTAGCTTTTCTATTTGGAAAAAAAAAAGTGTCATTTTTGAGACTTCACTATGGACATCATGGTGTTTAGCTTTTTTCATCTTTTAAACAGATTTTTTTTATTACAAACATTTTCTTATAATAAATTCTGCTTAAAGTTTTTCCTCTCTCCAGTCTTCCCAGATCCTTCCCATCTCTCCAGCCACCCAACTCCATGCCCTTTTTTTTCTCTCCTTCCTTAGAAAGCAAGCAGGCCATAAAACAAATGAACAAAGAACAGAATAATTAAAAACATGCAGAAAACCATGAGAAATACACGCACATGCACACTCACACACACACCGAAAAACCACAACATTGTAAGCTATAATATGCAAGCAAACGACAAGTAAAGCAAAAATACCCAAAGCAATATGAGACAAGACTTTACAAAAATACCATTGAGTTTGTTTTGTGTTAGCCAAGTACTGTTGGGCGTGGGGCCACGGGGCCTATCCTTAAGTATGGTTTATATACCCAGTGAGACTCAATTGGTGAAAAGTAATTTTGTCTGCTATTGAGACCTGCTTATAGGTTTTATACTTATCCATATGGTGTCTCTGTGAATTTCTATCTATGTGGTGTCTTTGTGTACAGGGGTGTGTGTGTGTGTGTGTGTGTGTGTGTGTGTGTGTGTGTGTATACAAGGATGCCAGAAGAGGGCCCTCTGACCTATAATGGCATGCTTCGAGTTGCTTGCCCTGTGATGCAACTTGAACATGGATCGTCTTTAAGAGCAGTACACTGTCTTAACTGCTGAGCCTCGCTCCAGCTCCTGCTTTTATTTTATAATTGAATAAGGTAATTATTTGTTTGTAGCCTTCACTAACAGAGCCTTGACCGCTAGTGATAGCCAGTGTTTATTGGATGCTCACTATGCATCGGGTAGGATGCTAAATAAGCATTTTATATACAGCATGTAATTTAATCTTCATAGCTCTGTGAGGCAGGGGTTGTTATTATGTTTTTCCATTTTCCAGATGAGGAAACTAATACATATATTGAATTCTTAAGTAAAATAACCAAGGAAAAATTAGAGAGAGGCAAGAATTGCTAAACCGTAACACAATAAGCTGGGAAACCTCTGGTACCTGGACACTTGTACTCAGTACCAGAGAGCTTGGTTATCACTGTTCACATTCTTCTGTAGATTCTGGTGATGCCTAGTTTTTCACATGGGCAAGGGCTCTACCTCTGATTTAATTTCCCAGGTTTATACGGTGCCTCATGTAATGGTCCAGAAGCTAGAATAAATTGATAGAAATGGTATTTTTAAGACAAATCCCAATGAACCAAGTCTATTCTAGAACTTGTGTGAGCACGCGCACATGCACACATGCGTGCGCGTGCATGTGTGCGTGCGTGCCGGCCTCTGAATGCACATATAGAGACCAGATGTTGAAATTAGTCAAATGTCTTTCTCTATTCACCTTAGTTTTCCAGATGGTCTTTCACTGACCCTGGAACTCTAATACACCTAGGCATGCTGGCCAACAATTCCCCAGCATCCAGCTGCCTCCTTCCACATAAGCAATAAGGTTATGGGCCAGTACCACTGGGCTCAGCTTTTATGTGGGTTATAGAGACAAAACTCAGCTCCTCATATTTGTATATCAGGCACTTCCCACTGAGCAATCTCCCTAGCACCCAATGAGGTGACTCTTAAGAAACCTACACCAACATACAAATGAGTATTGGCTATGCTAATTTCCTGGGGCTGTTGTGAGCAGCTCCCCCCCCCCCCCGCCCCCCTGACTGCATTAAAGCAATATGAATGTATCCCTTCTCATTTTAGTATACTGATGTCTGCAAGCACTGTATGGTATCAGTATGGTCATGCTCCTCTACAAAGCTCTAGGGAAAAAGATTTTCCTGCTTCTTCTATGGTTGTGGGTTTTGACAGCAGCCACTGGCTTATGACTGTATTGTCTTGTTATCTGGTTACCTGATTATCTTCTCATAGTCAGTGTCCCTCTGTGTGTACACCAGCATCTGTGTCTCCATCTCTCTTCAAGAAGACAACTACAAGACTTCAATTCTGCCCCCATGCCATTGGACTTTATCTTACTTTAACCATATTTGCCAAGATTTTATTTTCAAAGAGTTCGTGAGTGTGGGTAGATATAGTGTGAGTTCGTAGAGGGCCATGAACTGAGGGCATTCAAACAGAAAGTATGGAATTAGGGGTTGGGTTTGATGAGACCTTGAAAATGTTGGAGAATCTGCTCATTAAAACATGCACGTCTGGAGAAATAATTTATAATTGCTGCTATTAAAGCAGAAAAAGCCTTTTTTTCAACAAAATGTCCATAAATAGTTATATCTAAATATTCTCTCATAATAAATTTACTAAACACACAGACAAACACAAACAAAACACTTTTTAGGGGCTGGAGAGATGACTCAGTAGCTAAGAGCACATACTACTCTTGCAGACGACTGGCCACAAGTTCACTTCATAGCACCCAGGCCTGGTCACAATTGACTCTCACTCCTAGTCTAGAGGCCCTGACCTGCTCTTTTTAGCAGACACTTACATGGATGTGCACATTGCTATATACAGAGTGAGATAGGCCCACAGTCCCTTCTCTGAGGGATCTTGAATTGTCTTGGTGAAATCACATCGTGTGGAATCCCAGGAGTGAAGGTTTGCTTTTCAAGTGAGATAGATTCTCCATAGGGTGGCAATGAATCTGTCCTGGCTCCTGTAAAGGAATCTTTTCCCAAGACAAGTCAGGCAGCTTTTCCACGGCACAGGAGACTTTGCAGGTACTTCATATGCTTGGAAGGGTTTATTTTATCTAGAATACAAGATGAGGTTTTCCTGTTTTGATCAACCATAGCCCTCATTTAGTATGATCCATAGTAATAATAAACCCAACTGGGCCATCTTTCTACCCTTGTGGTGACCCTGTAATAGAGAATGCCAATTGATAGTCACAGTTAGAGATTTGTTTTATTGTTAATTTTAAAATTATGTGTATGTATATGTCTGCTTATTTAGACACACAAGTGCAGTTGTTTGCAGGGGACATCAGACTCCCTGGAACTAAAGTTTTAAGCAGTTGTGCGATGCTTCACACGTGTGCTGGAGAGGTCCTCTGTGAGAACAGGGAATCCTCTTAAATGCTGAGCCATCTCTCCAGCCCTGAACTGACCCATTTAGAATCTAGTATTACTAAATTAATAAAAAAAAACAAGTGATATTCAATGGGCCTAATTGACTATTACCAAAACTTACTTTAAAATAACTTCTTCCTTTTAATCATGGTATAGATGCATTGTGTATATGTGCGAATGTGTGTTTGCAAGTAATTTTGTTAGCTACCCAATAAAACTTAATAGTGCGTACATTACTTACTGAGAATTATTGATGCTGGTTTTCTTTTCTTTCCGCCTATCTTGATATGATTGTATCCCAAGAGGTTACCATGCAACCAGGTTTTGGTGTCTTAAACTATTCCTTCCGTTCCCATTTGTCTGTCATTTCCCACTGGAGACAGTGCTCTCTGAAGCCTTTTGAGCTATGACGTCACTCTGCAAGCCGTAGCAGGTGCTGGCGGGGAAGATAAGAGACCACTTCTCTGTGCTTTTCACTTTACAGTTGGCTGCCCCACTCAGGGTACTTGGCAGTGTACACAAGCTCTGTTCACTTCTGAGAGCAAAATCACTCTTGATCATATCTTTGCCTTGGTGGTCTATCTGTAAATTGTCCCTGTATATTCTCTCTGCCATATCTGGTGATTTTCCTCTTTTTAGTGTATACTAACAAGGCTAGTGTTTTATTATTTAGCCGAATACTGTTTTTTTTTCTTAGTTGACACCTACCTCTGCTTTTTATATTCTTTTCTCCATATCTACTCTTTTGTTAGAGTAACAAAGCCAAGTAGTTTCTTGAAAATTCTCCTTTGCACTTCTGTGTCTATATATTCTACACATTCAGACTTCTTACATGGAACATAAAGTTTCTTAACCTGTTTTCTTTTATTTTTTTTTCTATGTGTGGATCCATTCCAGAACTCTATTCTTGTGAAGCAAGGGCTCTTCTACTGAGTTACATCCCCTAGCCATCTTGATTGATTTTTAAATATGAAATTACTTACTATATTTAGAGTAGCAGTATGTGTACATAGGCATAAACATGATTACATATTTATGCACATACACAAATGACACAATTGTTATAAGTATTAGGTTTTCTTCAATTCATTCTATATTTCATGAGAATGTCTCTCAGAACACCTCATTTTATTACAAATGACTTTTCTCAGTGGCTTCTTTGTATAACATTAGCCTACAGTATCGAGTGTGTGTGTGTGTGTGTGTGTGTGTGTGATGCCGTAGGTAGATTGTACTATCTGTTGATTACACTTGAGAATAGGAAAGGGAGCCTTTCATAATGGTTAGATAACATGCAATATTGCACATAAAAGTAATATGACAGTATTTTAAAATCCCCACAATACTTAGAAGATAAAGGGAGAAGGAGATATTTTCTCACTAGGTGGCTGGACAATGAAGCGCAGCATAGAAGAATTATGAGAAGGTAGGGAAAGACTAGAAAGATGGCTCCGTAGGTGAAGTGCTTGTTATGCCAGCATGAGGACCTGTGTTCAGATCTCTAGAACCCATGTTAAAAGCTGGGTGTGGTGGTGCGTGCCTGTGCCACCAGCTTAGCAGAATCAGTGAACTGCAGACAAGTGAGAGACCCTGTCTCCAACCTAAAGTGGAAAGTGATTGAGGTAGATACGTAACATCAACTTCTGTCCTTTACACCTGTTCAGGCACGCGTGCAACAGATCCACTCATACACACGTGTACACACACACACACGGGTAGAGAGAGGGAAGGAGAACTGTCCAAACAGTGACAGCCTGGGTCAGAGGCAGAGATCTTGAATTTGACATGAAAATTCATGAGAGGTTTAAGATAGAAAGAACAATTCTATTTCACATGTAAGTAACAGAGGAGGCTTGCCTGGGCAGTTGTGTGTGGGGCTGGGGGGTGGGGGGAAAGGACCAGGTGCTGGAGCCCATTATGTCATTTGAAGATCTTTTAGAAAGCTAAACCTTTTAGAAAGTAGATCTTTTAGAAAGAAAATCTTTTAGAAAGTAACAGACTGTTACTATTTACAGTTGAGACTGTGCATTTGAGATCCAATGGCCAAGCATTCTGTCCTCCCAAGTCACCTGCGTGCAGAGAACCTATGTTAACATTTGAGTTAGGGGGAAAATAAAGCCCTGCTATTGATGTACAAACAAGTGAACGGAAGATTGCTTCAGACGGCGAGACAGACATGAAAAAAGCATGGTCAGTGGCATATATGCCAAAGGGGAGTTTTAATACTTATACTAGTTTGTGTATGAATTTTCTCACATGGTCCATACAGTAGCTCCCATCCTCCAACAAAATGGCAGCCTCCTGATGACATGACTACAATTGTTCATTGGATATATACAAAGGGCAAATTCCCTAGAAGAAAGAGCACTTGCTTAGTAAAAATTTGTTAACAAAATGAATGACTAGACTAGGAGTTTCTGACCATCTCCCCCAAGATGTGCTGCTATTCTGAGCTTTAATGCAGTTGCCCTAAGAGTTATTAATATCAAAAGGAAAAAGGCTGGCTCCAGTTGTGGGGTGCTTTCATTGTAAAGTCTTTCCAGAGCAGAGATGGGCATCTCAGACACCACAGTCAAAATAAATGGCCAGCATACTCTGAGGCAGAAATGTTTGGGAGAAATAACCACACAAGTAGCAGAGCCTGTGTCCTGTTAGAATACAGATTAGATCATTAAGAAGTAACGCATTCCATCCATTTCTCAGTGTTTGCATACAGTGAAGTCTATTAATTGAATGAGTACAGAGAACAGTTATGCATCAGAGGCTTACTTCTCTGTCTTTATCAATAAATTCTATCTTTAATCCTGAGGATAGATCGAAAGAAAGAAACAGCCATTTTTTTTTAGACCCTTTCTTTTGGTCTTTGCATGACTCTCTCTCCATGTTTGTAAATTTCGCTAGTAACTTAACGTAGATTTAGAATCCTCTAAGGAGTTACACGTTAGTTCTGAGCTCATTTACAAGAGCAAATGAAAACAAATAGCTGTGAACATTCCAGAAAGCTCGCTTTCGATCAGAGGGAAGCCAGGAAGGGGCTAGGTGTCAGATAAAGTAACACTGTTCATTGCCACTTTTAATTAAACTTGGAGATGAGTAGATGCGAGCCCAGCATGATTTAAGAGGTGACAGCCCGGCTTCGTTTTACTTTTAAAATCCATAATTTTAAAAGCAGAGTTTCCAGAGCCTGTTTTCATCTGCTGAAGTGCTGATGCCCGTAGGATAGCATTGTTGACTGGCAGATAGGTTCTAAAGTAGATAGTGAGCTGAACCTTGCCTAGCCTGCAAGAGGCCTTAGGTTCAATGCTCCCCACGGCAAATACGAGTGGGATTGAGCATCAAGGGAATTTACTGCTAAGGGTTTACATATGGTATCCATTTATTTTTGAAATCAACCCCACCAAGGGTATGTTAGTTATGTTTTATAGTTAAGAAAATTGAGATGCTATAGAAGCAGAACCTGGGAGTGGAAAGGGACCTGACTCTAGACAGAAATGTGTTTTTCATGTGTACAGTAAATCTTACTACGTTTACGTGACTACAGTAAATGTTGAAAGCAGATCTCAAAGGGAGGCCCTGTCCGATGGTTCCGATCTTTTCACTGCTATACTCAAGGACATTTTGAGCCATGCATATTCTTTCTCACCCCTCCACTAATTCTCTCTTGTCACATAACCATCCTAGAAGACGGTCTGGCCCCCACATACACTGTGTACTTTGGGATACCTCTACATTGTTAGACACTGAGCCCTAGATTGGCGCTGTCCTAATAGTTTGTTTTCCAAAGCTGTTATTCTTTCTTCAGACATTGTCTCATTGGTCCCCTCATCTTCTGAGCTATCTCAGACTCCCTGAGGTAGTTACATATGAGCCTTGGAACTCATCAGAGTTGTCCTTTTATGGATTAACATTATGATAGTCCTTCATGAAGCCCTCTCTGTTCCTTCTTTTTCAGTAGATCCAAGAGCTTACTGGGAAGGCATCGCTGATTCCACTCTGCTTTTCTGGGCTTCCGGGAGGAATGATGAATGGTGGGCTGACCCCAGAAGGGGCTGTGGTATTTATGTGATGAGTCAATGCACTCGTACCCATATAAATAGCACACCATTTTAAATTTTCATAAACTTTAATTTGTAATGGCTCCCGAAGCACCAACTACTTTCTCTCTACTACATATCATGCTTTCTTAACTGTCTATAATTACACAATTAAGCAGCAAGCCACTGGAGCCACAAGAGTCATTAGTACAAAGCCTTTCAACTTTTGTAACATGTCACTGGGGACAGTTTCTTACACTGGAGGATAACAGGCTTGTCCACTCAAGTGTCCCAAAGCAGGCAACCCTTCCTGGAGATGGTGGCATTCCCGGCACCTTGAAAGTGGCAGGAGGCTTAAGAACTAAGGGAACTCAGACTATGGAGCTACTTCATTCAAGAACATGCTTTCCTTGCTGAGTTTGCTACCCAGAAACCCCATTAATAAAACAACAAAAACCAAAACAAACAATCAAAACCCACTGGGCATTATTGTTTACTCCTTTAATCTCATATTCATCATATTCAACTTTGATTCCTCTCTCTTGTTCCCCTCCTTTCCCCCATCCCCTTAACCCTTTCCTCTTCCAACTATCCCCTTATGTTTTCATGCCTGATTTTTGCTGAATATTTTTAATGATTTCTTTATTGCATTTATGCGCTCATAGGTGTTTGTGTCTGCATGTCTCTGTATGTATTTGTATGAGTGTATATGCACACATGTGCTCATGAAGACCAGAAGAGTGCTTTCTGTGTCTTGGAACTGAAGTTACTGGTATGTGTGACTCACCTAGCATGGGTGCTGGGATCCAAATTCTGGTTCTCACCATTGGGCAGTAAGTGCTCTTTACTGCTGAGTCATCTCTCTAGTACTTTTTTTCCTGCATAATTTCCAATCCATTATTGATTGAATCCATAGCTGTGACACTCAGGGGGATATAGATTCGACTCTATGATGTCAGCACCTCACACACGCTAGCTGGGTCTCAGCAGAGTTAAGAAGGTGAAATGCTGATCTTGTCTTGAATATTGTGTGTTGTGAATTGTACCTACCACCTTTTATTTTGGGGACAAATATTTAATGCGTTTATTGACTAAGCTTTTTTTTTTTTTTTTAACTTAAATCTGCTGTGGATCTTCTCTGTAAAACTGTTTCCCCCTTTCATATCCCACATTTTCCTTATACACAAAGCAGTAAGAAGAAAAATGAGTTTGTTGAATGCATTGTTCTGCTTGTGTGTTCTTTCTGTTTCTGCTCCTCTGTAAGACTGAATCTTACATTTCCTGTCCAATGATTTTAAAAGCATCTGAATTCAGAGAGATCTATAAACAATAGTCAATTAATAAAGATTGTAATTTTACAGTGGCGTTGCTATCAGCTTAGATAAAAGGATATGGAACAGAGGTGTGTGTTGATGGACAGGGACTCTTGGCACATATTGGGAATTCCTCTGCTAGTGTTTTGTGTGCCAGGATTGTCCCTCTTCTACCATGTCTTTCTAATCACTGTCATTCTTGATCAACTTACATCTTACATGTTTGGAGGAATACATCTTTGATTAGAGTTAGAAGAGAGGGATTGAAGATGGCCTAAGCAAGGAGGAATTTGTTTCCTAATGGAGTATTTACTTGAGAAATCTCTGTTTGGCGGTATCTTAAAACCGAACGTGACCATTCCATTTCCCCTTCCGAGTGAGGTTCAAGCACCCTTGTTTGTGCCCCCTTTCGCATCCAGCCTTCTTGGGTCTGCAATGTGTAGCCTGAACATCGTATAGTTCATGACTAATAGCCACTTATAGGTGAATACGTATCGGGGTATATCCAGTGGGGCCTTACCCACTCAGAGGAGAAGGGGGTACGGGGAAAGGATTGTGGGAGAGGATGATCAGGAGGTGGGCAGTGAGTGGGATATAAAAATAATAAATAAAAAATTAATTAATGTAAAAATTCACAGTATATTAAGTATTACTATCATGAAAGAAAAGAAAAAAATGAACAAAGGAGAAGGCCTCTGAGCAACAGTAGTCTATGGCTTCTGCCTCTAGGTTCTTGCCTTGAGCTTCTTTGTTGATGAGATGTGATATAGAAGTATAATTCAAATAAATTCTTTTCTCCCTAAATTACATTTGATTATGTTACTTCTTCACAGTAATTTTTTTTAAAGTATAGAAATTTTAAAAAGCAGAATAGAAATGTCCTTTAACACATGAATACATTTAAGTGTTCTAATTCATGCCTCTTGTCTTCTGGGGCTTTGGTCTTCATACACTCTGGCTGGATCTCCATCTAGAGTCTGTGGATGCTGAGCTTTATGGTACCTTTTTCTCTAGAACAGCGTGTGCACTCTGCTTTGTCAACTTGAGCCTGTCTTCCATCTGTGGCCTAGCTTAACTACTACAATTTCCTGGTCTCTGGCCATATTTCCAGTCGTGTGCTACTCCTCTCTCCTAGGAAACCCTTCAGTACTTAACACTTGTCATGATAGGACATGATTCCTAGTGCTACAGTGCCCTTCTCACTAATTCTGTACGTCTTTGATTTTGAGAATTTATTTATATCTTACACTTCTTGGAAGTAGGCATCGTACTTCACAGTACTCATGAACTTACTGTTAATGTCAGATAAGGTGTGTGTGTGTGTGTGTGTGTGTGTGTGTGTGTGTGTGTGTTTATTTGCATGGCTGTGTGGCAGGGTTATGCATGCACATGTGTTTGTGCATGTAGATACCAGAATTCAACCTTCACTGTCATTCCTCAGATGCTGTCAACCTTGTTTTCTTTTGCTGGCCTGGAACACATAGTTACCCAGAGAGCTCTAGTCATTCCCTTATCTCCATCTCCCCAGTCTTGATATTGCAAGTGTGTGCCACAGCATAATGATTTAAACAAACAAACAAATGATTCTAAGTATCAAACTCAGGTCCTCATACCTGTGTGAGCTCACTTTACCAACTGAACCACCTCTGAGAAGCCTTTAATGTCTGTGTATCTTAATGTAATTCAACTAGTAAATCTTTCCCTATTATTAACTAGAATATTATATGCAACGAAGTCTTTCCCTCTTAAATTTGGCATGTTAAGAGTTAATCAGAAAATCTTTAGTTTCAACCCTCAATTTACACGTTCCCCTTTGCTGCCATAGTCCATCTGGCCCTATGAACATAATTGCATCTCCCTTTGATGAGTCAGTGAGTTACTGGACCTCGGGGCTGTGATGCTGACCATCAATTATCATTGCGTAGGACAAAAGATATAGATGTGGAAGAGACTGAGTATTGAACTGCATCTGAACGAGTCCGGCATAGCCTCTGGAAATCACTTTGTTGAATAAATCCCTTGTCAGTGAGTTCCTATTGCTGGGCTTTTTTCTTTTAAAAACTTGCTCAGTTCAAGGAGAAAAGAAGGAAAAAACCCAGTGCTGTATATGGCTTTCTGTGGAAATGGGAGTAGGTCTACTCACTCCACACAGGGCACTGGTGACAGACCAAAGAAGGATCCCAGACCAGTTTCATTTAGTCAACCAGTGACTTTATTAGGGTTATTTACAAGAGTGGGGGGCAGTTACTTACATGAGCACAGGTAAGGGGTAACCAACAGGAACATAGGTTAAAGATGACTCACTGGATCATGGGTGACAGGTTACTCACAGGAACATGGATGAGGAGTTATCTTGAGGAGCGTTGCTGGGGGATTAGTAACAGGAGCATGAGGGAGGGAGGGGTTATCTGCTTGAGCTGGAGTGAGGCAATACCTACAGGAGCGGGGGTGGGGTGGGGCTAGTCATTTTTAGGAGCTTTAGTGAGTGGTTAGAGGAGCCTGGGTGGATCACAGACAGCTGTTTCACCAAATGCCCACTCCACATGGGTGAAAACTCTTGAAATTCTTATCAGTGTACCTCCCTACGATCTTGCAGGCAGTTTAAGCCCTGGGAGAATCTCCTCTCCATAGCAATTTTGTTCCTGATTGGGTGATCATGGGGAAGAACCTCATAAGTCTTGTAACTTTCAGGATTTTTCAGTGCCTTCTAAGTTGACTTTACTTGCTGGGTCTTGACAGGCTTTCTTCTAGGATGGAGTGCTTCACTTTGGAGGAAAAGAACTACAGAATCCTAATCAAGACTTGAACTTTGCTTTTATTAAGAGCCTGGCTCCAGGAGGTTCTCACCTCTGTCCTCCAGCTTCTATGTAGGAATCCATCAGTTTCTAAGAGGTGCTCCAAGAACTTTTCTGGCCTAGGGATAGTGACTCTGACCTAATAGGGTTCAGAGACAGGTCTGCCATTGTTCAGGTTCAAACAGGCCTCTTTAATATATATATTTACTTTATAAATAGGGAATCTGAGCTCACAGTACTGAGACTAGCTGGAGAAAGAGGTGGGGCCAACCCTTCACTCTTCACCATTGCTGGGGAGAGTCAGGTATTTTGTTTTGTGTGGGGTTTGTTTTGACATGGCATGCATCCTTAGATTGATACTAGAGAATGTGAGAACATCTTGCCCTGCCAGTCATGAGACCTGGACTCAAGTTCTGTATCTGATTTTCACACAAACTATGCTATGTCTTAAATAATGCAGATATTCAGTATTTGAAAATGTACAGAAAATTGCTCCCAAGAATGATACAGAGTTTTCAAAAGCAATGAGCCCTTTCATGGCCCAGTTGTACATGATCCAAACATATAAGATAACAGATACTAGCAACCATCAAAGATTGACTGGGGACAGCAGCCCTAAATTCTGTGTGTAATGCCTAAAAGGTTAGTGACATTGACTCTTGTGAATATATGCAAAGTGGAAACAGGGAACAGGGAATAATTCTTCATAATTATTACAGAAACGTGAAAAATTAAGGAAAGGTGAAATACCCCCAAATGGGAGGTGTTTTCAATAGAGGAAAAAAATCCACTGAATTTCCTGTGTCCATGGTTTTCTCATACCACAGAGCAGAAACTGGAGGAACTCTGGTTGAGGTTTGAGTTTGGATAATCACATGCCAATCCAAAGGTGGCCCACCTAGGCCCAAATGATGCAGTGTTTACAAGATACACACCCCCTTAGCAGAAGCTGAACCCCAGATCCCCATCTGTCTCAGCCTCCAGCTTCGACCTTGACTGTCTCTCAGCTGTTAGTCATGTTGCCAGCGTTCGTGCCATCAGATCGTGTAGGTGTCTGCAGTGTGTTTTCATTACACCAGTCAGCACTCACATTTGTGCTCACGTTTTTTTGGATCAGTTTGATGTTTTTCTATGACAGAGTTGACTCTATCCCAGCCACTAAGATGGTGCTACAGTCTTAGCTCTCTCATATTTAACTCCTTGTCTATAAGGTGAACAGAGAAGCTCTTCCTTAAGCCACTTTTCCTTCTCATTCAGTTGTTAAAGTCAGAAGTTATTAACACTAGAAGCAGGGGTACATGTTAACAGGAATGGCTTACATGTGTCCTTGGAGTCTTTGGAGGGGCAAGCCAGCTTGCTATCAAGTGTCCTCAGGCCTGTTGTTTCTCTTACCTGATTATGTCATCTACTATAGAATCATAGATCAGCTCATATCTACTCGCAGGCATTCATATGCACTTTTCTTAGTGTTCTGGACTCTGCCACCCAGAATCCCCACTCTTCTGGTAAGGTCCAGCCTCTGCTCTCACTGTGGCATTGATTAGTACCATAGTGGTCTAGCATCAGTAGCTAAGATGAAGAATGCATGCACATTCTAACAGCTGGTGAGCCTTGGCACCTTCTTCTTTCCAACTTCAGCCCTCTGCTGTTCTCCCATGTTTGCACGAACACTCTTACATGACAGGCAAACATTTTGTTCTCCAAACAGAGCTTCTTTTATGTTGGCCAGAAACAAAATGGTAAAAGAAGTAGGCAGTGAGAACTCTTTTTCTAGCTTTCACCAGAAGGAGATTCTGTGTGAAGAGTCACCATCTGGACTGTGTGAAGCTGTAAAATGACCTTTTCTTACTCGTACCAGCCAAGTTTCTAGAAGAAGGTCAGCAAACAAAATCCTCACCAGAAGTGAGTGAGAGCCTGAAAACAAGCGTCTTTCTGCTTCCCTTCGCTGCTCCAAGTCGCAGCAGAGGCCTCCACGCTGATTCCAGTTGGACTCAGCTCAACACATTAATCTTGGAACAGAATCACAAGATGGCTCTACAATTTTGAGATGCAGAGTGCCTGTCAGTATATATTCAAACAACTGTGTTTGTAATAACTGTCATATTCTAGTGTATAGGCCATTACAGATACATCTCTGGTTCTACAAACACAAGAATCTGATTATTGTTCTCCATTTTCTTTTTCGTGTTGAATTTCACTGACTGGAATTGCTTTTCTACAATAAAATTCTCCTAGAAGCCAACACCAAAATTTGTGGCTAGTTGTCAAAACAACCAGAGTGCTATTTGCCTGAACAACATGTATTCATTCTTTTCTTCCCCTAACTTAAAAAACCTGTATAGTTGAGAATAACAATGCATGTACTTTTGAGAGGACTAAATTTCCCAGCATTCTTTGAATAAAGAAGTGCTCAGTGGGATGTAGGATGGAAATTGTTCCTGAATCTTCCAAGGTCTTTAATGGCTTCCTTCCAGTTTTCCGACACCTTTTTTTCTTTCTTCACATCTCTTCCCCCTCCCCCACCTCCAAATGCTAGAACTGATATCTGTTACACTATGACTGGAGCAACTGTGTGGATAGCAGCCAGCCGTTATAGCCTAAACTTTACTAGACAGACTAATAGTGTAATCTAGGGACACTGAGACTATCAGGAACCGCCAGCCATGGTGCTTACCATCCTTTAGTCTCTTTCACAAGGTTGTGCAAAAGCATCCTGTAATTTGCATAACTCTTTATGATCTAGTCTCTTCAAACTGAAGCTGAACAGTCTCCTAATTGTGGGTAGATTTACTGTGGTGATTTGAATAAAAGTGGCCCCCATAGGCTTATATATTTGGATACTTGGTCATCAGAGAATGGCACTCCTTAAGAGATTGGGAGGTGTGGATTGCTGGAGAAAACGTGTCACTGGGAGTGGGCTTTGGGGTTTTAAAAGTCCAAGGCAGTCCTCAAACCTCTTTCTTCCTGCTGCCCATGGATTTGGATGCAGCACTGTCTGCCTGCATGCCACCGTGCTCCCTGTCATGGTGACAGTGGACCTAGATTGTAAAACTGTAAGCAAGCTCCAGTTAAATGCTTTCCTTTATAGAAGTTGCTGTGGGCATGATGCCTCTTCTCTGCAACAGAACACTGACTGAGACACTTACATTAAACTTTAAATTTAAAATAAATACTGTTATTCCATTTTGTAGAGTTGGTCATCATGCGATTATTAAAACTTCCATTTGGAAAGCTTACACTTTGGGGTGGGGCTGGGAATGTAGCTTGGTGGTAGAGGACTTACCTGTCACATACAAGGCCTTGAATTCAGTCCCTAGAACCAAAAAGGAAGAGAACATATGCTTTGGATTACATAGCATATGATATATAGATAAATGTAAAAAATGCAAATACTTTGGCTTTAAATTACCATAACTACAGTTTACCCTTTATATAGAGAGAACCCAATTGATAAATATATAATTTTATAAACACTACACTTTTCGGTTAGAATACAAAAAGTGTTTCTCTCATTCTAACAAAGTATGCTTTGCCAAGCTTTCTTTTAATTAACGTTCGTGCATTATGTATTTTCCCAGCTGGTTTCTGTTTTACCATTCTATTTATAGCTGTCCCGATTGGGTCCTACACTTTCCACAGTGTCTACCCATCTCTCTTCTTCATTTCTCGATTTCTATGAATTACCTGAATGTATTTATTGGCATGTAGATACACGTCTTCTGTTTGATTTTATTATATTATTTTTGTAGCATTCTTCGGTCTTTTACAATTTTTGTCTTTTTCCTTTACTCCCTTACCTTTGGATTATTTGAAAGTCCTAAACTTTGGTATTCTTTTTAATACTTTCAAACTGTCAGTGTGCTCTGCTTTCTGGCTATTGCTACAGAGTCAGATGCTAACCTTCCCTATGTGATTCACCGCAGGAGGCAGTCTTTGAGTGTTGGCCCTTCCCAGCACATGAATCCACCTCCTAGTTTTGCTTTTAGAATTTTCAAATAGTGCTAGATGTATTCTGTTAAATTTTTATTATAATAAGTAAGATAGAGATTGTACATGATATTGTAATATGTGTGTCTACTCTGTCTTTAACTTTTGGACACAGGGTTTTGTGTTGCCACCTGTTAAGTTGCTGAGGCGTTATCTGATGATCTATCCGCCTGCCCCTCTTCTCTTAAGTGTTGGAAATACAGGAATACATTATCATGCTTGGTTAATGCGAGACCCAGGGCTTTATGTACATTAGGCAAGCTCTCTACCACCCGAGCTGTATCTTACCACCACTGATTCTTGTATTGAGAACTAGGATCCTCCATGATTTTTTTTTTATTTCTAGAATACATTTTGTGATTCATAAAATTCTATGGATATCATTGCTTTTCAACATGACTTTAGTAGTTACATTTTAAAAGGAACTTTAATTTGGTTTTACAAAGAAAACATGTAGATATCATGGCTGTGATGGTTGTTATTACTATATTTTACTGTAATCTACTCATGAGTAGGAACATGACTAGTATGGTATACATATTATTTTCTAGAAAAGTCTCCTCACATACTTAACTAATACTAAGTAGTAAAATAAAATTGGTCTCATTGCAACATGATTAATTATCTGATAATTTAAAATGACTGGGCTTGTTAGGACTTAAAAAACAAAACTCCATTTTTAAGGTTTCTGTTTACAATAATTAATAACATATTTCAAGAAAAAAATTACGAGATGCCAAATATATTTAATTGTACTAACGACTTCCATCAGAGCCTGACTGAATCATTAGCTTATGATCAAGAGGAAAAACATTAGAGATGTAATATCAGAGGAACTGTATCAGATATCCCATCGCCTTTGCTGCTCATGCTTGTATGGGAGTGCCATATGTTTATGTATGTTGGATGCTTGTGTGTTGCATGGGAGTGAGCACCTGTTGGCTAGTGTGCATCCATCTTAGTTAACTGGAGGATACTTGAACGGTCTGCTAGACACAGTCTAAGAGCTTCTGATTGCATTTCTGACAAGCCTGCAGCTGAAACTGTTGCTGCTTGACCAGGTCTACACTGAGGATGGCTCTTCTATAGATATTATTTGGTTTGTACATCTCTATGAAAAGCCAGACTGATGATTTCCTTTATTCTTGGTAACATCATTTGTCATACTGGATGCTGATGGGCTTTCTGTACATGGCTGTCTCACCCACTATGCAGTATGCCAAATCTCTGTGAGGTTCACGTAGGACAAAATTATGGATTCAAATAGATTTAGGGACTTGGAACATGGCTTAGTAGGTGATGTGCTTCTCATGAAAGTACTAGGACATGAGTTCCCAACGCCAGCATACACATAAATAAAGGTCCAAGTGGTTGTGCCTGTCTCTAGTGCCAGTGTTCCTAAGGTAAGATGGAAGGCAAAAATTGGGGATGCTGGCAGGAATTGTGTCCTGGCCACAGCACAGTGAATGGCAATAGGCCTTGTCTCCAACAAGGTAGAAGATGAAGACCAACATACAAAGTTGTCCTCTAACTCACACATGGGTAGTGTAACCCATAGTTTTGTGCACACATGTTTATGAGTTAATTCTCCTCTCTCTCTCTCTCTCTCTCTCTCTCTCTCTGTGTGTGTGTGTGTGTGTGTGTGTGTGTGTGTGTAAAAGATCAATTTTTTTAACGATAATTTTAAACAGATTGTGGTTCAAATCCTAGATTTTGCTTTGCTAATTATGTGATACTTGAATCTTTATGGTTTCATTGTTCCTGTGTATATCACATATAAAAAAGAAAGAGCAATGTGTATATATTGTAGTCAGTAAGGTTTGATAAAGGAACATATCTGTCCAGTGATATGAAATTCATATAAGCCATAGTCTTTGGGCCAGCCCTAATGGTGAAGTAGTAATCAAAACTTAGTAACAGTTAGGGACACAGTGGAAGAGCATCCTAAGATGTACAGAGGAAATCTAGTTCAGTGCATTGTGGGAAGAATGAAAGGTTAGGAGAGAAGAAGCAAAACCAGGAAGGAGAGGAGAATCAGGAGAAGTCAAAGCAATTAAGACTCTAGATAGCTGGAACAGCACAGAATATTTCTGAGGAAGGACAGGCCATGCACCCTAGAAGAAAGGGCTCAATAACAAGAACTACAATTTACCTATAGTGGACACCGCTGAGATCTTTGCTTTTATAAATTCGTTTCATACACATCCTATCAAATGAAGGCAGAGGTGGGAGTTGAACCTGGCAGGTAGCTCTAAGCCTCTGATGTTGTTGATGGTGCTGTTCTGTCTGTGGCTGCTCCCAATGCGAATCACCTGCTTTCCCAAGGGTATGTATCTTGAACTATATTGGCACATTTTGTTCAATGTTCAACCTCAATTGAAGTTATTTTAAGATGATTTACACCAGGGTTCAGTTCTGTTTTCCATGTAAGAACACTGAGTTTGAAGAAGCAAAGGCCTGCCATAGTTCTGTATTCACACCGTCATACCTGAGAGACTAACAGCCTTGTGAATTACAGCTTCTGTTGAGCTCAGTTTAGCTATCAAAGATGGTGGCAGGGGGTGAGGGAGATGACTCAATCAATAAAGTGCTTGCTATTCAAACAGAAAGATCTGATTTTGATCCCAGAGCCAATAGGGAAGACATGTGTCATAGTACACATTTTTAATACTGATCCTTATATTTAATAAGGTAGAGGTAGGAGACTTTCAATCTCACTAGCTAACAAAGTAGAGCCTCCCTGGAAAGCTCCAGGCTAGTGATGCACTGTCTCAAACATGAAAGATGGACAACCTCCTAAGAAATAACAACCAAGTCTGACTTCTGGACTCCACAGGTGTAAGTACTGTACACATACACAGGAGATAGATACATGGATGGATGAATGGATGGATGGATGGATGGATGGATGGATGGATGGATGGTTGGAGACAGATAAATTGGTATATAGATGGATTGGTGTATAGATAGATGGGTGGACAGAGAAGCAGATGATAGAATATGAAGAAGGAGAGTTTCTTTATAGAGATCCACTAGTGGAATTAGAGAGACTATAATCCTATTGTGGGTCTTTGATATTTTTTTCCTACTTACTTTTATTATATCATTATAGCTTAGGTTTTTCTCAACCAACATCAGGTGTCTTTTGCTCATTACCAGTGTTATTGGTGGACAGCTGAAATTTCCTGGAATTGACTAGTTGTCTTTCTTGGCTCCTTTTGTATCATCTTTTGTCTTTGCATACTGAAATCTATTCCATTAGTTTGCCTTGCAGTAATTGATGGATATGTGATTGACTCTCTTAGAATTATAATTAGCTAGGGTGACCTTTCATGCACTACTGAATTATTAAGATTAGCAAAGTGTGCCTGCCACAGGATGCATAATTTCTAAAAAGTAACATTTTTAGAATAAGATGTATCTATATGGTATCTCTAAATGCTATAAAATACATTTTATAAAAAAATAATAGAAATGTATTTTATGTGTATAAAATACAGTATGTATCGATAAATTGTAATGTGCTCTTCAGGTTTGTTATAGATGTACTCTGGGAGTGAAGACATATCCCCTTGTCTCCGATTCAAGAATGTTTACTTCAAGCGTCCTCCAAATCTGCTTTCCTGAGTTAGGCTGGGCCTCTCACTCTATAATATGAAGTGAGAAAAACAGCAAGCTTTCAAGGATGTTAAACACTCTTTAAACCATTTCTAGCCCAGGTCACTGTTCTTTATTTTGTAATGTAAGAAATGACCCCTGTGAAACCCTCACGTAGGAATACATTAAATAAAGCTCAATGGAAAACAAAAGCAGAAGCATCGACTTCCCTAGTTGATTTATGCTGGGTGGGTGTGAGAAGTCCTTTGTTTGTGCTCTCAATTAGGCTGTTTCAGCCCTCTCTGCTGCATATCATAAACTCATGATTTGATAATGCTTTGCTATCTGCTGCTTCTATTTTTATCTCTCTTCTTCTTCCTATCTATCTATCTATCTATCTATCTATCTATCTATCTACCTACCTATCTGCCAGTTGATATGTATGCAAAGTATGTATATTTCTCTGTGTCTTATAAAATAATCTTTGCCTTAATGGTTAAAAGAAGCTGTGTGTGCAAAATGAAGTGTGAATGCCTGTGTGTGGCATGTATGTGTACTCGTGCATACACACACACACACACACACACACACACACACACACACACACGGTGAGGGGGAGAGAGAGAGGTTGAGAGAGAGAGAGAGAGAGAGAGAGAGGTTGAGAGAAAGAACTATAATGTTTATGTGTATTTGGTTTTATGGGTTTGTCAACCTGAGGTCTCCAATAGCACTGAGTGAAGAAGCCAGGTGTTGTCTGTCATTGTGTGTTAACGATGTGGTACTTCCCCTAAGGATTCTGGTGAGAATCTGTTCCCACTTAAAAAACTTGAAACTTAAAAGCTGGTATTAGGTCTCCTGGAGAGATGGTGCATGGGGAAGTCTGTTTCCTTCCTTCTCTGGAGTCAGACATACTGGAGAACAGGTGTACCTTCCCTGGGGAGTAGGGACTCAGAGTCTCTCCTAGCAACCAGGACTCCATGAAAATTGCTCAACAGTTTGGGTGAGAAGGATCTGATGTTCTGACATATCTCATTAACCACAGATCCTCTTTTAATTTACTTTCTGTCTTTAGTTTCCATTTATTATCCTTACAGGCTAATTCTCTTCACAGCCTGAAGGTTCAAACACTATTTTTCATGAAGTAAGAAGACAGCGTTCTTAGGCCGCCCTTTATAAGAGGGGAGTCTCAAGCTCACACAAAAAAATGAAACACTTTTTCCTGTACATTGACAAACTCTATATGTGATTACCATTGTCAGTATTTGACAAAATAGTTGAACTCCAGTTTTTTAACTCAGACCTTGCCCATCTTTGTGAGGTGACCCGGAGGACACTCTAGAGACTCCCTTCTATGTGTGCTTTCTTTCCTATACACCTGCCTTGCATGCTGTAGTCTCCCTATAAATTGTAACTTGAGAGTAGAAAAATACTATATGCTGAACCAAGTACATACTTACTAAGTGATTCAGATTCACAAATTATTACCTGTAAGTGAAAGGCACAGGGTTCTTTCCATGTCACTCTAAACTGCTACATACCTTTCTAGAAATCAACAGTGTATTTTCCTTCCATGGTTTATGCAGTCACTTTCAAACAACTACATTGCAAGCTGTTATCTGTTACAGAGGCAGAGTAGCTGTACTGGTGAATCGGTAGGGGAGGAAACTGCTTGGTTTCTTGAAATATTTTTTGACTTTCTGTTATTTGTTGTGTAGACATAGGAATTAGAATATTGGGAATGAAGTTCAGTATCTGCCCGCCCCATCTGTGGGGATGCGCCAGCCACTAAGCAAAGGCTGCCCATGCTCTAATCGTTACACTTTTATTAATTGCTTAATAGAAAGGGGGCCCTCAAGTGAATGAGACAAGAACCAGAAGGAAGAGTCTAGAATATGGAACTGTTTATGTCAGTACATCATCACTCAGGATGATAGCCAAGAGATTAGGAAACAGATCAAGTCTAAATGAAACCAAGAGATGCCAAGGGGATTCTGGGGGATTGTTCTATTGGTAAAGGGCTTGCTGATTATGTATGCAGATGTGAGTTCAGATGCCAGCACCTCTGTAAAAGCCAGACAGATCACCACACTTATGTCAACCTGGCACTGCGGCTGGGGACAGGCAGATTCCAAGTGTTTACAGACTGTAAAGTCTGGCAGAAACAATTTTCAGGTTCAGTGTGAAACCTTGTCTGGAAGTATAGAGGGAAGACCAATGGAAAAAGACAACTGATGTCAACTTCTGACCTATACCATACCATACACACACACACACACACACACACACACACACACACACACACACACACACACAGAGAGAGAGAGAGAGAGAGAGAGAGAGAGAGAGAGAGAGAGAGAGAGAGAGAGTGTGTGTGTGTGTGTTTTCTGGCCTATAACTTGGTACGTAGGGTAGATTGATTGGATAGTGAGCTCCAGGGATCCACCCGTCTCCTTCCAGCTACCTGTCTCTTTCCAGTTCTGGGATTCCAAGTGTCCCAAGTGCATGTGACCATTCTTAAGTGTTAAAGCGTTGGTTCTGGACATTCAGGTTTCCATACTTACAAGACAAGCATTTTGCTACCTGAGCTATCTCCCCATCCTTGGTTCCCACCATTCCAATGAAGTATCTACCTCAGAGATTTGATGAACATCTTAAGTGAGTCCTGTGATGCTGTCCAGAACCTCACCCTGTGGGATTTTTCCTGTTTTCAAACAAGGTCAGAATCATACCTTTAGGAGAGCTGAATTCCTCTTCGTGAATCGCAATCACAGAGTGAGTGAATCTTTCCTTGTTGCGTATGTCCTTATTTGTCCTTACTTGTGAGTCTCCACTCCTGTCAGTGCCAGAACTCATCTTGGTGGGTAATTCACCAAAGATATGAAGCTCAAGTTACCATACTGTTCAGTAAGTAGTATTCTGCTATGCTGTTTTTATGTCAAACAACCTTATACCCAAATCCTGTTGTTCATCTCAATTGTGTGTGGTTGTATGTGTGTGTATGTGTGTGTGTTCGTTGCAAAGAATATACAGGTAAACAATCTATAACTGCTTCACCATGACCAGAATTCATTGTGACACTTCCTCGACTCCCCCAACATGCCTAAGCATAGCCTTGCTTTTCTTGGAGGTGTTTGTCTTTACACCGTGGCCTGCTGTTTTCAGGGAACAGATGGTGTGCCACTTGACTGAAAATGTGCCTAGTATTGAAGCCTCTCCTTCTGTGTGTTGTTTTCTCTTAGACCAGCATATCTTGGCACCAAAACCATGGGTAGATCTTGGGGAAGCTACTGCAGGCTAGCTCTGATGTTGCAGGCTAGCTCTGATGTTCCTGCTGTGATATGACCTAGATTCTCTCTGTTATTTTTGGTTTTAGTTCCTTGCATTTTTCAAGAGAAATTTGGAGAGTGTTTTGTGTCTAGTACAACAAATTTATTTGGATTTAGGACATCTTTATTGTAGAATCTCCCAGGCTACTGAAAATATAGAACAGTCTGCTGTCCTACTTCAAACATACCCAATCTCATCGAAAAATAGAGACCTGGAGTGTCTAGGCCACCAAATCTCCAAATAACCCTTATATCAAAATGGTATCACAAACCAGAGAGCCAGTAAATCATTTTTATAAAATGTTCTTCACTCTCCTCTATTCTAAAATTCAAATTTTCGTTGCTTCATACCTTGGTCTAGGGTCTTAGGAAAACCTTTTTTAATAGTGTAACTTCTAACTCAAAAAGGGTTAAACTTTAGATTTGTGTATTATACCTGAATTGAAGTTAGGTCTCAGGGGATAGGCCAGAAAACTACAGTGCTCCTTCAAATGAGGAACGGTGCTTTCACCGAGAATTAGGCTGACCTGAGTATTTGTGTTCCTACCATATCATTGCCATGTGGCAACGTCCTGATGTTGCTAAGACAGGAATAAATATAAAATGGAATTTTGTGTGGGGGAAGAATTTAGATACTTCACTTTAAAAATATTTGTTTTATTTTAAAATTGTGTGTGTGTGTGTGTGCAGGTGTGTATGTGCAGGTGTGCAGGTGTGTGTGTGTGTGTGTGTGTGTGTGTATGTGTGTGTGCGTGTGCAGGTGTTCATGAAGGCCAGAAGAATATGTTAATCTACTAGAGCTGGAGGTATAGACGGTTGTGAATCATCTGCTATAGGTTCTGGGAGTGGGAACTTCGGATGTCTGGAAGGATGCTTGGATGCCAGTGCTCTTAACTGTTGAGTCATGTCTCTAGCCCTAACAATTTCCCTTCAACAGCAAGAACAATGGACTTGTTCTGACCCAGCAGAGTGGAAGATGAGATGCTCAACATGTTGTATTTTCTCGGTATCATTCCTCTGTGGGTGCTAGTGCCCAAGCCTGCGTATGCTAGGAGGGAACAAAGCAAAAGACAGAAAGGGAGTAGGCAAGAGTAACAGTGGCAACGTTTGTGGGGTGAGTGGGGGTGTTTGTGTACCTTCGTGAGTTCAGAACCGGTAGAGGCTAGAATAGGACGCTGGATTTCTGCAGCTGGAATTGCACGTGGTTGTGAGCCACCCCGTGTACAGGTTCTGGAAACTAAACTAGATCATTTTCGAGAGCAGCAAGTATTCTTAATCACTGAACCATATCTCTCCAGCCCCCACGGATTGTGATTTTTAAGTGACTTCTACAGATTGGCAATTATGCCTTTAATATTCTTGGACTGTGTTAATGTTTCAAAAGTCTGGACTCCTCTTATTTTATTCCTAATGATTTTTTTTCCTTTCTCAATCATACTTCTTGCTGTTCTAATTATTTAACAACCACATAAATGAAATAATACACACACACACACACACACACA
>JANHMN010000009.1:26420041-26468205 GCA_030674055.1 Rhabdomys pumilio | reverse complement strand
AGAGAGAGAGAGAGAGAGAGAGAGAGAGAGAGAGAGAGAGAGAGAGAATGAGAGAGAGAAATACTTTACCTTTTTTTTCCTAGGACTTGGCCACCACATCTGCCTTTGTAGATGATTTGTATACTCATGGATGATGGGAACCTGTCTTTGTATTTGTGAAGATGCTGCATTCACAGCAGTTTTGCATCATGCATACCTCATAGCTGGCCATATTTGCTTTTAGGAGGATCTTCCCAATTCCACAGGAGTTTTGAAAAATTAAAATTCTTCACAAACTTTCTCTCACCATCCTACTGTGAATCCTGAGAGTGAGGCCACTGACTTTATTGATTGCAGCCTTGTCAGCCATTAGATTAAGACGGACCACTAATCCGAAGGAAGCCAGCCTTGTGTTTCCTTTGTTTTTTCTTTATTTTTGAGAGGTTGCACAAACTAAGCAAGTTCTTATGTTCAACTTCAGACTCAAAGATCTCTTGTGCCTAGCTAAAATTTTCTAACTAAACCACACAGAATTGTTTCTTACAAAACATTATGCCACTAAGAACCCAACAAATTCAAGTTTTTCATCTTCTGTCGGTACAAAAGTTCAAAAGAAATAATCTTTAGTTGGTACCCACAATTTTTTTAATTAAACTTTATTAGCTTAAAGGATAACATAAAGTGTCTTACTTTTCCACAATTCTGGCTGTAGTCGGCATAATCCCGATACCTGGATTTACTTACTATTTTACAGGGAATTAGCTGATAAGAAGCAACTATGTTGGAAACTTAAGATGTAGCATTTATGAAAAGCAAATTTGTTTCTCTCTTTTTTTAACCCAGCCTTAAATATTTAAAAAAAATTGGAGTCTATCTATTGTTAAGTTTTATTGATATTAATTAATCACATCCTTAGTATGATAGAACATTGTAGAAGAATTTATATTTATATAACAAGCAAATTTAAAACTCATCTGTCCTGAGTTGCTTTAACTATCAACTTGATTCAGTATGCAGTCATCTGAAGAGGACTCAACTGAGAGATTCCCCAGATCAGATTCTCTGTAGCCATGTTTGTAGGGGCAATGCCAAGCCTAGACAGGTAGTCCTGGGCTGCATAAAAAAAACTAGCTAAGCATAAGCCTAGGGAGCAAGCAAGATATCAAACAGCATTCCTCTAGAGTTTCTTCAGGTAGCTGCCTGAGTTCCTGCCCTGACTCTCTTATAGACTGAACTCGGAGAATAAGCTGAAATAAACCCCTTAAATTGCTTTACATCAGTGTTTTATTACAGCTAGAGAATAGACTTTAACATTATGTACGCTAGATTTTAAGGACTATGTTGTTTCAGTGGGGAAGGTGACTGCTTAGTGAGGTGATAACTGCCTTGAGAGACATTTTTATGAAGAAGGAAGCATTGGTTCATTCCTAGTGTAGACAAGGAGAATCTACCTAAAACCACAACAAAAGAACAGTAACCAAACCCTTCTGATGATGCTGGAGTCATAGAGAGGATGTTGTGCATACAGAAATCCACAGTCAAAAGACTCAGTCATGTGACTCTAGTGAGGAAATTAATGAAACAGGAAAAGCATCATGGTTAACTTCCTTGTAAACTTGACTGGATTTAAGACCAACTAGGACATGGACAAGTGCACTCTGGGTACCTTAAGAGAGGATGAATGCAGGGAGATAACCACCTTGGATGTGGACAGCCTCCTCTCATAGGCTAGGGGCCTGGAGTAGCTGAAAGAGGAGACAATGAAAATGTGAGCGGATTGCTTGGCATCATCTCTTCTCTGCACCCTGGAGTCTTTTCTGCTTCCTGGTGTTTTCTCTGCTTTCTGGTCCGCTGTTATCCTTTCCCATGATGGGAACTAATTTTCTCACACTATATTTCCATAGACACTATGGACTCACACTACAGAAACTCTGAGCCAAGATAATAACTCCATCCCTGGTTTCTATCAAGTGGTTTTACTAATAGTAATTCTGGAGTTACTAATGTGAGGAGAGACAGAAAGAAAGACCTTTCGCTCTTGCTTTTGATCTCTTTTCTTGTTCAATCACTGTTCTAAGTAATTTTTAAGAAGAAAGGATTGGTTCTTCTAATTAAAGTTCATGGTGCATTAAACACCCTCTATGGGAGGCAGCAAGCCTTGTAAGTAGCTGGACCATATGGAAGATTGGGAGACCTCTTCAGAAGGTTAGCTACATGCTTACCCCCAAAATAGGTGTCCTAACTGTGAGTTATGCTTCCCAGCAACTCTTCATCTGGCTGATACAGTGATACTCAGAGTGAAAATAGTTGGTGAACAAACCTAAATAATGCAGTAAATGTCATGCCACACCCAATCCCATCTTCAGTGCGTGTATTACAGAATGCAAATGGACTGCAGCCCTTAATGTCTGTTTTCTTTTATTTTAGCATCCATCATTTTTGTTTGAATCAATAGAAAATGGAATCTTTATTCTTTAACATTTACATAAATTGGTATCGTTCAGCGTGTCATCCTCTGGCCTTTTTGGTGTGGCTAGTCTGTCATCTTATCTTGAGAGATGGAAAGAAATTGGTTCAGCTTATTTAAAGCTTGACTCAACTCTGTTCTTAACTCTTTCAAGCCCTCTTTGAGATGATTTCACTAAACACTGAAGATTATTGTATGTAAGAGTGAGAGACAGAGAGAGAGACACACACAGAGAAAGGGAAGAGAAACAGAGAGAGACAGACAGAGAGAGGGGGAAAGACAGACAGACAGACACACACACACACACACACAGAGAGAGAGAGAGAGAGAGAGAGGATGGATGGATGAAGAAAGAGAGTGGGGGACAGGAAGCTAATGGCTATTGTTCTTCAATACATCATTCATGTTGGGTTTTTTGTGTGTGTGGTTGTTTGTTTGTTTGTTTGTTTTGAGACATCTCTCATTGGTCTAGATTTCAATGATTTGGCTAGATTGGCTTGCGTTTCTTTGACCCTCAATGATCCACCTGCCTCTGTCTCCCCATCTATGGGGTTATAAGGCTGCTTAGCCACAATCTGCTCCTTCTGTGGCAAGCACTTTGCTGACTGGGCCATTTCTAGCCCTATGTTTCATCTTTGATCATCTTTTCTCTCTGTTGAATGAATCGCCAAGATGACTGTTTTAGCTGATAACTGACTTGACTGCAATTAACCACCTGACAATTGAAGTAACCACCTGACCCCTTCTGACTGTAGTAACCACTTTGGGCGTGTATATGAAGCAGCAGCATCCTCTCATTTGGTCCTTTGTGATAGTACACTGCAATATGTTCATTTCTGTTGCTGTGATATAATATCCTCATACTGGGGTGAAAGGGTTTATTTGACTTAAAATTCTAAGGTAAACTCTCGCATTACAATGAAGCCAAGGCAGGAACTTTAAGGAGGTAACTGTCTATTCAGTCAAGAGCAGAGATGAATGAAATACATACATGTCTGAGTTCAACATCCTCTCTACACTTACTCAGTTCAGACCTAGGGAGGGGATGATACAACCTACAGTGCCTGTGTCTTCCTATGTCAATTAACAATCAAGACCACCCCCAACAGACATCTCAACAGGCCAACTCGATCTAGACAGTCACTCAATGAGATTCTCTTTTAGGTTGATTCAAGGTTGTGTCAAGTTGACCTTTGAAACTTACCATCACATACAATTTCTTATTCATTTCTCCTCATTTGGTTTTCCAAATAGCAGTGGGAGAGTAAAATAAATTCAGGCTATTCCTCATAGATTTTCAGGAATGGGTGATAAAGAAAAAATGAAAAGCCATATATAGAATTGTTTATTTGTGGCTTTTAGCTGAGAATGGCTGTAGCCGGTATCTCTCAGGGTTTTAATTTTATCTGATTGGTTGATAATGTCTGTCCACTTAGAGATCCAAACCTCTAATAAATGTCAGCACCTGAGAAATCATCTTGTTGAAAAATGATTCATGATGGACTCCAGGACATCTGATTTCTCAGAGAGTATCAAACCGACCTGATAAGAGTGGGAAGAGACCACCCCAACCCTACTTTGTGAGGAGGGCAATGCCTTTAGACCTTGCCTTTTCTTACAGGCACCACTGTATTATTTCTAAACTCATTTAAAACTGTGCCTTGTCTTCACTAGAGGATGTAATTCTACCCTCAGGTTCCTTGGCTTCCCTGTGACTTCTCTCTACCTACCTCTTCTAGGACAATGGCCATACTGACATGATATAAACACTAGTTAGAATATTGAGTACTCACATGGTTCTTCAGAACAAGCGTCCTTCTCAGAGTGACCCTCTAGGCAGGTGCTCATGAGGCCAAACAAATGCCTTTTTATATTAATACTTATGTAACATCTCAGCCAGTAAGAAACACCTTTCCTGTACTTATCTACTAGAATACTGTGTGTCTTTACCCTTTATCCTAATGTGTTCTTCTTGTAGAACAGGCTTCTCTGAGCAACAGATGCCATCTTTATCAAATCAGCTGTGCTTTCTTACAACCATCAAACATGACATAGCAGAGGAAGAGTTGACATTTTCTCATAGACACAGGGCATCATGAAGCTTCATTAACCACCACCTGAATAGCCAACTAACTTTCCAGAAATTTGTAGGCATTGCTGCTGCAATTGAATATGGCCCCTGGAATTTCCAAAGGTGCTGGTGTATATAGGCTAGGAAAGGTTAACAGAGGAGCTCCACATATGTACATGTGAACAAACCATCATCTACACTGGGTAAATAGTTTCTAGTGTGGTTGCTTTGGGGTCTGACATGATTATCCTGGAAGACCTCACCAATGCTCTATAATTTAAGTCAATGAGCTTGTTGGTCTTTCAGATGAACTATGGTGGAACTCCCACTTTATTTTCTTAATCAGACCTTCTGAAGATGCAGGGAACACTTTATTGATTCATTTATTTATTCACTTTATATTCTGATTGAAGCCCCCCTCCTAGCTCTGACTTCTCACACAGCCACTCCCCCTAATTCCTTCTCTTCTTCTCTGAGAAGGGGAAGCCCCCCTGGGTATCACCCCACCCGGGCACATTGAGTCACTACAGGACTGTGGACATACTTTCCCACTGAGGCTAGACAAGCCATGTCAGAGGAACGGGATCTACAGGCAGGCAGAAGATTTAGGGACAAACCTTGCTCCAATTGTTGGGGGACACACATGAAGACAGAACTGGACTTCTGCAACATATGTGCAGTGGGGGTTGTTGGTCTAGCCCATGTATGCTCTTTGGTTGGAGGTTCAGTCTCTGGAAGCCCCCAAGGGTTCATTTAGTTGACTCTGTTGATCTTCCTGTGGAGTTTCTCTTCTCTTGAGGTCCCTCAGTCCTTCCCCAATTCATCCACAAGACCCCTAAGCTCTGTTCAATGTCTGTCTGTGGGTCTCTGCATCTGTTTGAGTCAGTTGCTTGGTGGGGCCTCACAGAAGACAGTTATTCTAGGTTCCTGTCTGCAAGAATAACAGTATCATTAGTAGTGGATTGATTCTTGCCCATGGGATGGGTCTCAAGCTTGGCTAGTCAATTGGTTGGCCATTCCCTCTGCCTGTGCTCCATCTTTGTCCCTACATTTCTTGTAGGTAGGACAGATTTTGGATCAAAGGTTTTGTGGGTTGGTTGGTGTTCTTATCCCTCCTCTGGGGGTCTTGCCTGTCCATCAGGGAAAGCCACTTCAGGTTCTATATTGCCCAGTGCCAGCTGTCTCAGCTAGAGTTACCCCTATAGACTCCCAGGAACCTCCCCCATCCCAGGTCTCTGTTATGTCCTAGGGATGACCCCCACTAGCTTCCAATTTCTATTCACTCTCCCAGTCCTCTCTCTTTGTCTCTCCTCACACCTAATCTTGATCCTCATCTACCCATTTACTCCCCATACCCTTGCCCACCCAGTTCCCTCCCTCCATCTGCTTCTGATAACTACTTTATAATTTCCACTTCTGAATGAAATTCAAGCATCCTCACTTGGACCTTCCTTGTTATTTAGCTTTCTTGGGGGGGGGGGTGTCTATGAATTGTATTGTGGGTATCTTGTACTTAATGGTGAATATCCATTTATTAGTGAGTACATATCATGTATGTCCTTTGGGGACTGAGTTATTTCACTCAGGATGATATTTTCTAGTTCCATCTATTTGCCTGAAAATGTCATGATGTCCTTGTTTTTAGTAGCTGAATAGTATTTCATTGTGTAAATGAACCACATTTTCTTATCCATTCTTGGTTTGAGGAACATCTGGATTGTTTTCAGCTTCTGGCTATTATGAATAAAGCTGCTATGAACACAGTTGGAGCATCTGTCTTTATGGATGGTGGTGCATCTTTTGGATATATGCCTAGGAATGGTATAACTGGGTCATGAGGTAGAACTATTCCCAATATTTCGGAGAGACTACCAGATTATTCCCAGAGTGATTATGCACGTTTGCACTTCTGCCAGCAGTAGAAGAGTGTTTGCAGGGAACTGTTTTCCCTCCACCAAGGGACGGGTTTTTCACAATGTTTTTGATTTTGTCTTCACCAGCTCTCTCTACTCAGGGATAAGGAATGTCACTGGTCCTTGTATTCTTTACACTCTATTGAACAAGTTACTCCCTGGGGGTTGTGGAAAGAATAATTCAATTCTAACTAGTCATTTTCAGATAAAGCATGTTATAATTAGGGGTTGAAGAAGTAGCTCAGTGGTTAAGAGCACAAATTACTTTTGCTGAGTTTGGTTTGCAGCAACCACATTGGGCAGCTCATAACCTCCTTAACTACAGCTCCAGGGGCATCCAACATTCTCTTCTGGCATCTCTAAGCATCTACGTTCATGTGCACACAGAGACGTACATATACACATACTTATAAGAATTACAGAGTGGCATTTCCACCTTCTTTAAGTTTGGATAATTATTCTATACCTAGTCTCTGACCTGCCTTAGTCACCTTCCTTCATTTTGATAAACACAGACAGCTCTGACCTATAAGCTTTCCTTACCTACTGTGCCATGGATTGATTCAGCTCTTTGCCCAGTATGGAGGACTCCCATTTGAATTTCTCATGGTAACTGTGATGGTTCATATTGATGACAGGATCTTGAATCACATAGAGGTACACTCCCTAGAAGTTTATGTAAAGTTTCTAGATTAGGTTCATTGAGGTGGAAAGACCTGCATTAAACAAGAGTGGCACCATTCTGGTGGCTGGATTCCTGGACAGACTCAAAAGGACAAAGTGAATGGAGCATCATGATAAATCTTCTGCCTCCTGACATTAGATGACATGTGATCTACCAATGCCATGCCTTTCTCATCATTATGGATTGTGTCCTCACGTCGTGAACTAATTTAACCCTTATTCCTTTAAATAGCTTTCTTTTCAAGGTTTTTTTTTATCACAACAATAGGAAAATTAACTACTACATGAAATTTGGACATTGAATTATATATACTTTGCAATATACTGAGGTCTATACTTTGCATTTTGACCAAATGCTTTCATACATTTCCTTTTTCAGTTTAAATAGATAACATAATGATTAAGAACAAGGCACAATTATGTAGTTTATAATACAGCACAGCAAAGACATCTTTTCTTAGTCACAAAAGCCAAGTTATGTGAAAATGTCAGAAACTGGAGCTTGTTTTGAAAATCTGAAAAAGCCATTTGGAAGAATAAAATGGAAATTGTTCGAAGAGAGTAGAACACATGTGGGAATTATATGTGTTTTGATCTGCATGGCCATGTGTGGCAGAGATAGGGTCAGAGCAAAGAAAGGTTACCTTTGAGTTTATTCAAGATCACTTAGAAAAATTATAAAAATAAATTGTATTGGTAAATCCAAGCTGTGTTTCAGAAGATTGTGTGTGGTAGGGCATATATATGCTTGTGAATACATGTGTGCAGGTACACATGTGCAGGTGCATGTATGTGGCTACTGGTGTATACAGGTTCATATTTGCAGGTGTATGCATGTGGATACCTATGAGTAGTTACACATGTGCAAGTGTATACATATGAGTATATGTATATGTAGGCACACATATGAAGGTATGTATACGTGAGTGTATGTTTGTGTGTATGTGTGTGTGCAGGCACAAATGTGAAAGTGTATCCATGTGTGTAGTTGTGTATGCAGTTGCATATGTGAAAATGTATGTGTGTGTACAAGTACCACATGTGCAAGGACCAAAGGAAGATGTCAGGTGCTTTGCTTCATCACACTTTACCATATTTCCTTGGGACAGAATCTCTCACTAAGCTAGCCCCTTGGCATCCAGCTAGCCCCAGGGATACTCTTATCTGTGTCTCCCCAAATTCTGGTGTTTCAGGCACAAATAGTCATGCTTTCTTTCTTAAAGTCCTCATAGTTGGGTAGCAGGGTCTCTTTGCCATTGAGCCATCTTCCCAATTTTCAAAAAGAAATATTGATTAGTGACTCTAAGCATCTAGTAGTAGAATTTCAATGAGGACAGCAAGGAGGTAACAAGCACCTTTCTAGCATTTTATCTCTTCAGGAAGCAATTTTTGTTTTTTTCAAGAACCTAGGGTAAAACCTGAGCATAAATACCAAACTCCCAGCCAGCAGGGAAAATCAGAGTCAGGCAGACACCATGATTTCTGGCCAGTACATCTGGAAAAGTGGGGGCTGGATTTAGCTGGTCCACTCCTAAATCCTCTCCAAGAAACTGAGAAGGGACCGGGAGGAAAGGCTCACCAGGTGCGTAGGGAAGGCAGAGGCATCAGGAGGATGGTTTTCTTGATGAGAAGATTACAACTGAGATGAACAGAAACTCAGATTCACCCCTAGATGCCCTTCATTTTCCTTCCAGTCTTTGTACTCTGCATTTCTTGTCCTCTCCTCTCGACTTCCTGTTCTTGTCTCAGGAAGCATTTAAAAACATTCTGAGGATATTTTTCCCCATGTGTGTGTCTCCATTTTCTTTGTCTTTGCCAAAGATCTGGTAGCTAATTGTCTCTGTCCTTTCATCTCTGATGCTCTGATAAAACACCCTAATCAAAATCAATTAAAGGAGAAGAGTATTCAGCTTACAGGTCCGGGTCGCAGGTCATTGTTTTTCAGAAGTCAAGGCAGAAACTCAAGCAGCTAGTGGCAGCACATCCACAGTCAGGAACAAGATGCTGAGCTCTTCTGTGCCTGCTTGCGCTTACATTGTGTTTTCATTCTCTCTAAAGCCCAGGAGCTTCTGCCTAGGGAATGGTACCATCCACAAAGAGCTGGTCTTTCCACATCTACTAACAATCAGTACAGTCCCCCATAGACATCTCTATAAGCCAAACTACCTACCCAGTTTCTCTTCTTAGCTGATTCCAAATTATGGCAAATTGCCATTTAAAATTAGCCATCACAATCCCCTTGACTGAGTGTTTTGTGTTAATTGTTCATCATCATATCCAATAAAACAAATAGCTGTCTATACCAAGGCGAACTCTGAACCTGCCCACTGCTCCTGTCCTGCCACCATCTTCATGCACCCATTGTACAAAGGTGGGAAGCCACCCCTGGCTTCTGTGCCCGCTCTCACCCATCAGCTTGCAAGTCAGGTTTTCAGGGCACTGTGGTCTGGGTCCAGACAGTGTCAGGTGAGGTACTGATGCATGTCTAGCCTGCGGTTTCCTGATGTGCCCACGTTGGAAGACAGAGAACGATAACAGGTGATTGATTTATTGATCTGTTAATTTCATCACCCATGAGTAATGTAAGCAACATTTGCGGGGTTCATGATTTGTCAGTCTAGAAAGTCCACCTGCCTTTCTAAAAACCATGACGTATGTTTTTTCAGAGCCTTCTAGAAGGCATAGCTAGTTACAAGTACAGGTTTGAAAATTGTTACAGCCTGGGCTCAATACAGGTTTTGGAACTCTGTAGGTTTTAGCAACATTTTTATTGGAGGAAATACATGATTAGTTTGAGTCTTTCATTTAAGTTTTGTGAACCTAATTTTCTTCATCTGTAGACTGAGAATCTTGAATCAGAAAAAAAACAACAAAACAATTCTTCCAGTCTCATTTTTTTTCTCTCAGCCATTTCTTTTCCTCCAGCCAGTGCATGCAAGAATGCATGCATGTGTGTGTCTGTGTGTGTGTGTGTGTGTGTGTGTGTGTGTGTGTGTGTTGGTAGTGAATACCTATATGTGTGTGCATACAGGATGCCAGAGGAAACTTTTTGCTGATATTTCTCAGAAGTTGTTCAATTTAATTTTTCTGAAACAAATTCTATTACCAGTTTGGAGTCTGACAAATAGTTTGACTGGTTGGGCACAAGCTTCAGTGTCCAGCTGTCCTGCCCTTCCAGGGCTGGGGTTACAAGCTATTTTTTTTTCTAATGTGGGTTCTGAAAATTGAACTTAGGTACATTTGCTTTCAAAGTAATGCTCCTAGCCCCTCTTTCCACATCTTCTATACATTCCCCAAAGCTATCATTTTCATGTCCTCCTGGTCAAAATTATTATTGTAGTAACTTAGGGTAGACATTTGAATCTTTCTCAATATAGTTACCCACCTCAAGGTAGCAGATGACCTCACTTTTAGTTTCATGACATTAGCTGGTAATAGTTTTTCTATGGACTTCAATTGTGTCTGTTAATAATTTGGGTCACTCAAAACGAGAGATGTTTGTAGAGTCATGATGGCATACCTTATTCACTATCAGATCAGTCATTTCATCATACTTGGGGCTTAAGAGCACAGCAATGAGACAAAACTAGTTCCAGCCAATTTTCTATTCACTGTTTTCTTTCCCCAATTTGTGACTATGGGTGGGTTCATCTGATAAGTGATGTAAGACTGTGCTAAATACACTGAAATTATTCCCATTGTAACAAAGCCAGCTGTCTATAAAGTAAGGTTGTTAGGGCTGCTTAATTAAAGGAAAGGGGTTTAATTAGTTAAAGAATAAATTTAACCCCAGATCAGTGTTTGTCTCCAAGGACCACACAGAGGGAATAATTAGGAAGTTGGTTTTTATTTCTCAAAGTCTCAAGTTGGTTTTATTTTCTGTGGAGAAGTAAAAAAACATCTGATCTTCAGCAACCCAGACTCTTGACAAGATTAACTAAGGGGAAAAAATCCATTAATCTGATTACCTTTAGAGTATTAAAGGATTCAAATTCCCAAGGTCCTCTAAATTTTAATGATTCCAATACTCCTTCCCTCTGAGAATCTCAAAGAGTTTCACAAATGCACTCAGCCCCACATAAACTTCAAAGAGAACACTTTTATCTCTCATTCTCTCTCTCTTTGTGTGTGTGATGAAATCAAGACAAAGAAAGGTTAACAAATATTTTCAACCATGAAAAGCTGTTGGCCGATGCATGTTTAATAGAAGTGACCTTTGGTTCAGTTCATCACTCAGGAAGTTAGTCAACATTTTACAAAACTGGTGTGGGCTGATTCCCACAGGAATGTGCGTCTGAATCCTAAGGGACATATATTGATATAAAAATGTAGAAAATATGCCCAGATGAATGTCTCTGAGAATAAATAGCAGCATAGATAATGTGCTCTGAATTTCAATCTCATGTATTATACTCTGGGCTGAGCTGAGCAAATGGAGAAAATTTTGTTGTGCCTTACCCAAATAGATTTAGTACAAAGAGTATTATCATCTTTGTGTGGTTTTTCATTTCACAAATAGGAAAGATTACTTTCTATTAGGCAGGGGAATGCAGGTCTCAAATCACACAAAGGTCACTCATTTATTTTTTTCCTACCTAAATAAACTCCTCAGCAGAAAGCCATCTCTCCTTTTTCCCTTACTAGGATACCTTTCTTATTCCTTTCATTTTAAAAGGATACTGTCTGCTCTGCAGGCCCCTCTTCAGCCTTTGATCCCACTCCCAACCAGACCACTGACTCTTCAACACACAGTCTCTAGGCACATCTAGTGGAGCCCTAGATTTGGGACCTAGACTATGCCAAATGTTGGGGACTCACCGAGAAATATGACCAAAAGAAAGACAGCCCTCTCTTCAAGTGCTCCTACTTCCAGGGAAGAGCAATTGAGACCATTGGAGAGGCTGAGAGAACCCTAGTACACATTGAACTGTGAATTGTTAGAAGAATCACAATGCTCAGAAATCTATAGACTTACTGAAGTGTATTGTCAATGTCTGAGTTTGCCTTTGTCCTCATTCTGTTAAAACGTCTGGAGGCCTTGTTTATAATCTTCACACCATTCGTTTTTTAGCCATGGTCCAAGGATGTAGACTTCACAGTGGTCCCATGCTCAGAGGTGAAGTTTTCTTGGCAGAGGCTTCGATAGATGACCTCAGGTTTGGGTTGGCCAGTACATACTGAGGTCCAACAACCAGAAGCACAAGGGTTTGTGATAGAAATGATACAACAGGAAAGAAAAATGTCAAGGGTGGAGTATATGACACAAGTTCACCCATCCTTAACCATTAACACCCTAGGACCTGTGCATGTGCCTGTGCCTTGCTGGGAGTTAGTCATGGTCCACTTTCACACAGCTCATCTGTGGACAGGAAGAATGTCCTCCTCAAGAGAGAGTGTGTAAATGACTCCCAGATCAAGACCTCACTTTGGTGTTGTGTGCTGATGTGCAGAGATTGCATGCAGTCATTCAATGGATATGAAAATAGTAGTTAACTTGGCTACTCTGCCTTCCTGTAAGTCACCAACATTTTGAAACTGTAGTTTTTTGTACTTTGCTTGATAATGGAGATTTTATCCCTTTAAGGGCTGTGAATATATGGAAATGGAAGTCCAAAAAGGAGCATACAGTTTGAGACTAGAAAAGCCAGAGTTAATTCTGGAGCTTGCCACCTGTGCTGCCCTCATTGCCCTCTATTCCTGTTGGGCCATGATAATGATTTTGAACTGGGTTAGTCATCTGTTAGACTGAGAGATTGTTTCCCATTTATAGGTGTTTGGGAGGAGCTGAAACAGTGTTCTACATATGGCAGAAATCTAATGTCCTTTATAAAAACAACTAATAACAGTTGTTGTTATAGTCAGTCCATTTTATTGTCCAGGAAATAACTTCTAAAATCTGCCTTAGTGTATCTTAAACCTCAGATAGGACCAAGCTTTGTTAGGACTTTTCCCTATGAAAGAAGGACAACTATATGTCTGTCATAGACAGGGAACCAGCAGTAGCTGAAAGAGAGGCTTCTCCCAGATCTAGATTAGAGAGCAAATGAAATCATATGAGCACTACTGAGTCACAGGAGCAGTGATGACTCCAAGGTGCTGTGTCTCTGAAAGGCATGCTTTGCAACTCACAATGGGTATATCCCTGGAGCTTCCTGATAGTCTTACAAATAGCTTTACCAAAGAACAAATATCTGTCAATTTATTGCTGGCTTAAATATTTAAAAGGTTTTATGCATTCATAGGTCTGTGTGTAGTGGGAGATATTTAAATCTCCAACCCAAATATGACCGGTCAATGAAGACACAACTCAGTAATTATGAATATATTCTGTAAGCCTAGATTGGGCAGATACTCCTACACTACTCTGTTCCCCCAGGCATGAGAGACTGTTATAACTTGAGGATTTTCCAGACCCTGCGTCTGTCCTTCTACCTCCTGCTTCCCAGTCATCCTCTCCTTTGTCATCTTCCTCCTCCATTGTCTTCCTCCAGTCTCCCCACTCTTCCACCATTCTTTATATCTCCACCTCCCCTTCTTCTGTCCAATCACTGGCTCCAGCCTTTATTTTACAAATTAAGATGGGCAGAAGGTTCACTAGAATTCACCTGTGTAATGATTCACACCTCCTTCACAAGAAAGGGGAATTAATATCAAAATACAAGACTCGGGCTATCCACAACATCTATGGATATATATCTATATATAAAACAATTGAGAGATTTAAAATATTTTAGATAGGAAGGTATATACACATATACATACACATATACAGAGAGGGAGGTGGCAGTATGGGGGAGAGGAAGAGAACTTTTGGGAATAACCATCATATACAACATAAGACATATATATGTGTGAATATGTATGTACATATATATATATATATAAATATACACAGATACATGTATATGTATATATGCATATACAGTGAGATGTTTATTATGTATGTAAAAATATTAAAATATTTATATATGTATAAAGATTGCTGCATTTAAAACTTTGATGAGGGGCCTTGTGAGTCTTCTAGGTTTCATGTACTTCTTGAGCTTTGTCAATTTCCTTAGCTTTTTAAATCTCCTGAGCTTCCTTCCTACAGGTGGAAATGTTTGAATTTTGAGAAAATGGAAATATGCATATACATGGATAGGCTCCATTACACACACACACACACACACACACACACACACACACAGAGAGAGAGAGAGAGAGAGAGAGAGAGAGAGAGAGAGAGACACAGAGAGAGACAGAGAGAGAGACAGAGAGACAGAGACAGAGACACAGACACAGACACAGACACCATTTTCTAATAAGGTGATGTGAATGCAATCACTCCAAGAAGTCATACTGTAATTACTCCTGTGATAAGTGAGATGACACAGGATTATGTGATCTGATGGATGGAGCTGAGTCACAGGGGCACTACAACTCAGCATTAGTCTTTGCTCTGAGGCTGTTTGCAATACAGCTTATGTAGTGCCACTGAAAATCAAGAGCATGTGAGAGACTCACTGACCAAGTGATTAGTCTTTGAGCATATTGCTGTATGTGAATGGAAATATGACATACATGGGCAAGTCACATTCTGCTAAGGAATGAAGATGAATGTGAGATTCTACCAGGCTGTTCAGGACAGCAGTCAAGCTGAAGCTTGAGGAATGTTTATTATCAGAACCTTTTATCCGATGTTTTGGGAACCATGAAGGACAGTGCTGAGTTGCAATTTCACTGCAGAAGGTTCTGGACCACATGCTTATATTCAGTCTGTTTTGTTTCAGCATCCATAGTGCTAAGAACTAGGGATATTATTTACCTTTGATATATCAGGAACCTTATTCTATTCATGTGTAAATGTGTGTCTGTCACTGTGGGCACACAAATATGAGTGCATGTGTACATGTGGAGGACAAAGAACAACCCTCAGTGTTGGTCCTCCCTTTGCACCTTGTTTGAGTGTCACTTAGTTGTTTACACTTTATGACAAGCTAACTGACCCTTGAGCGTATGTAAATCTCCTGTCTCCAGCTATCTCACTGTAGAAGTACTGCAGTTACAGGTGTGCACTAACATGTCTGGTGTTTACCTGAGTTCTTGGGTTTGAACTCATGTCTTCATTTTGTATCCCAAGCACCTTCCATGCTGATCCACCTTTTCATTCTTGGAGTACCCTGAGTCATGTCCCGAAGTTTGTGAAGTTATGCTTATGCTTGGATTATTTTGCTAAAAATAAAAATAGACTCAAAAGTCCAGATGCATCTTCTCAGTCTCATCAGCAGTGACCTATATGAGACAGGAGTTCCCAAGCTCTAAAGTACTTTTTTTTACGGCCCTGTTAGAGAGAAATACCAAGCTAAATGCATCCTTTGTACAAAGGGTACATTATTTGGACCTAACTATGAGGGAGGCTTAGGGCTATGGAGGGTGTGTGGATCACTCCCTTGTACACACCAAACTTGAACCTGTATCAGGGTGGGTTCCAAAAATCAAGTTCTCAAATGAAAGTTTCTAAATAAACATGGTTTGAAAAGGATTCTCCTCCTCTTCCTCTTCCTCTTCTTCTTCCTCCTCCTCCTCCTGCTCTTCCTCTTCTCTCTCTCTCTCTCCTCCTCCTCTTCCTCCTCCTTTTCCTACTCTTCCTCTTCCTCCTCTTCCTCTTCTTCTTCTTCCTCCTCCTCCTCCTGCTCTTCCTCTTTTCTCTCCTCCTCTTCCTTCTCCTCCTCTTCCTCCTCTTCCTCCTCTTCTTCCTCTTCATCTCCTTCTTCCTCCTCTTCCTGCTCTTCCTCTTCTTTCTCCTCCTCCTCCTCCTCCTTCTTCTCCTCCTCTTCCTCCTCTTCTTCCTCTTCATCTTCTTCCTCTTCTTCTTCTTCCTCCTCCTGCTCTTCCTCTTCTCTCACCTCCTCCTTCTCATCCTCTTCCTCCTCTTCCTCCTCTTCTTCCTCTTCATCTTCTTCTTCCTCCTCCTTCTCCTCTTCTTCCTCCTTCTTTTCTTCCTCATTCCCCTACTCCCTCCTTTATCTTTCTTCAATCTTCAAGTGTCCACTCAGGCTGAAAATTTTCTGGCTCTTTTTTAACATGGGCTTTCATTTAAATTTTCCCAATCATTTTTGAAAAGTGATAACAAGTCTTGCCAGTTCAACTGGCTCCCGGTGAGAGTGATTACTGGTTAATCAGAGTGGTTAGTTTGAGAGAATGGATGTTGTAATGAGAATAATTGCAAATGTTCACTCCCTGGTCCCCTCTCAGAAACAAGCTGGCTCTGCAACTTAATGAGGTTTTTCTGGAGTGTTTACAAATTTTTAAATAATTAAAATTAAATTGAGTTGACATCCCTTGTAATTATAGCCGTATTTACGTGGTAATCCAGGCAACTGGAAGGAGGTTGGGCAGATGAGTTTTTTCAAGATCAAAGTCACAATAGTAATTTCCAGAAAGGGTCACCCGAAAGTTTTCAAAAGTTTCTCATTTTGTTGGTCACAGCAGCTCACAATCTAACATGTTTTCTTTTCTTGTTCTCCCACTTATTTTCCTTGTCCAAAAACAACCATAGAAATTGAATTTATCTTGGTAGATTTTTAAAGAGTATTATCTAACTTGGTCATTCTAGTAATTATTAAACACATATGAGAGGGGCTGGAGAAATGTCTTGGTGATGATAGCAGTCCCTGCTCTTCCAGAGGACCTGAGTTCAGCTTGCAGCACTCAAGTTGGGAGACTCACAAATTACGGCAACTTCAGCTCCAGGGCATGCAGCTCCCTCTTCTGGCAATCTCACGTACCTACACTAATCACACACACACACACACACACACACACACACACACACACACACACAAACAAACACATAAATAAAACCCCAGGGTCTCTAGGGGCAAAGTGACAGGGCTGCTAAAACTCTAAGAGTTTTATTTTCTTCAAAGTGCTTTATATAGCACAATTTGTAATAAGATATATATTACATACATATTACATGTATACATGTATGTATATATGTATGTATGTATGTATGTATAATTTACACTACACACATGATGAGTAGCCTGGATGATGAAGACTGCATAGAGTCTGGAATCATTGAAACAGCTGAAGTATGCACAGACCACTTCAGATGTAATTGAGTTTCCTAAGGACACATGTAGAATATCACCGTCTAAAGTAAGTTTTTGTGGCCTAGGGAACAAGGTCCAATATGGAGCTTTTCTGGAGCACAGATTATTCTGATAACCTTGGCAGCTAATGTGTTTGGCTTGTGGAGAGAGAGCCAGCAGCAGGAGAGGCAAAGGATTCTTGGATGCCACAATGCAAAGAAAGGAACAAGCTAATCTCCAACCCCCCTATGCTTCTTTTATTCTGGGTAAACTCATGTTTTCTTTATATTTCTAGAACTTTATTTATAGAAAATTCTGTAAATATTGTACAAGGCTTCATTACTTTCCAAAGATGTTGAGTGGCTGCCTCATTGGAGATTAAAAACTAGATTCAACAAAAACTTCAGATTTCAGCACAATTTTCTTACACACACACACACACACACACACAGAGAGAGAGAGAGAGAGAGAGAGAGAGAGAGAGAGAGAGAGAGAGAGAGAGAGAAATTAATAAAATAAACTTTTACAAAAAGTTAGAAGTAATTAACAGTTGATCTTTTGTCCAGAATTGTCAAATCAGTGACTTGGTATTGTTTTCATGGCAGTGTGATGTTCTTTGATAATGACTCACATGCCTATAATTTAGACTGTGAAAATTATGCCAAATGAGAAATTTGCTAGGTAAATAATTTGAATAAAATCTTCATTTTTCTTAATTTTATAAAGGATGTGCCTGAAGATGTCACTTTCCCTTTTAATTTTGATACTGTGGGATTCCTACCTAGAATAACCAGCATTTGAATTTCCAGTGGATACAGAACTTCGGGCTCAAGTGCACCCACTGGGTGTTTTGGTTGAACTTGGGACTCAGTGTACGAACTCTGTGGGTGAAATATCCGCCCAAGAAGTCCTTTTCCAAACTATACATCACATCTGATGTAATTTCATAGGTGTTCATTTAGCAGATGAAGCAAAACAACGTTTTCTAAAAGAGAATGGTGAAGTCCATTTCAGACAAGGCAGACAATTTTAGTTCATACTCCTTGGGATAATGGCCACTTCATTTCTCTGTGTATGCATTTTAAAGTCTCTTGTAGACATATATCATTCAAAGTATCTGTCTGTTGAACCTATGTATGGGAAAGAAAAGCTTTCCAATATTAATGGTCTCTTCTTGAATTCCATGCTTTAAATGAAATCGACTCATGAAACCCTGCTATTAACACTTAGAGCAGAATTTTAACAGTGAAATAGTCACTGTCAGTTCCTTATTTTCATTAGAATGAATGCTCTTTCTCTATATCCTGTCTGGCTTTGTGATTTATTAGAGATAAGAGCCAGGGCTTCCTTCCAGTTAGGTCAAGTCAGTCAAAAAAATATGCTTTATGCTTTCACAGCATTTCCCTTTCCTTCCCCGATGTTTCCTTCCCCTATGGGTAAAGATACACACCATCTCCCTTTCCAAATCCCAGTTGCTGCATAGGAGAGGAACAGTGGTTGCCTGCTGAAAACTCTTGTGCAGGGGTTTGGAAAGAGAGCTCTGCTGTTGGGAGCTCTTGTATCTGCAATGGACCTTAGTCCAGTTTCATTCTTCCATTCTATGAAGAATGGCTCACAGCTGCCTATAACTCCAGGGCATCTGATGCCTTCCTCTGGTGTGTGTGTGTGTGTGTGTGTGTGTGTGTGTGTGTGTGTACACAAATAAAAATAATTTATACAAAAATCTTGTCTATACTTAGAATGCCTTTTAAGTATCTTACAAGATTATTGATATTTTAAGAATGTTGCTCTGTTTTGTTTTCTTGCACATATGTTGTTGTGTATATATGTGTACACATGTTTGTGAATGTACGCACACATGCCTGTGACAGAGTCCAGATGAGACTTTCAATTGTCCTGCTCTCTGATTCTCTGCTCTGTTTCATTGAGACGTAATGTCTCCATTTGGATTAGACTTGCTGGCCAACCAGCTTTTGGCATTTACTTGTCTCCTCTCCATAACTCTGAATTGATAAGCAATATGACCACATCTGGGTTTTACAAGGTTGCTAGGGAGTCGAACTCAGTTACCCAGGAGACATCTCCTTAGTCCTAAGATGCCTAAGATGTCACAAGATAACATTTATCTTTGCACTTCGGCTGTTCCAAACCTCTCTCTTCTCCAAATTTGAATGCAGAGGCCAGAAATTATGCAAGAGAAAATTTAGTAATTTTTTACTCAACTTCATTATGACCCAGAGGAAGGCATATACACATACACATATATGTATACACATACACATACACATATACATACACATATACATACACACATACATACACATATATGTATACACATATACTAGAACCAATATGTTGTCTGTGCCACGTGCTTCTGAAAGAAGCCAGCACACCTCAACAACTGATCACCACCTCTCATTTCAGATATTCCTGATCCATTTTTGGGGGGGCAGGAAACTCATTTGTACGCTCTGCTTACTCAGGTGTGCCTGATATAAGCTGCCCTCCTGTGTTAATCTTCATGTTTTTCTCAAAACTTGTCTGTACACTGGTTACATTTTTATTATCTCTTTTAAAAAATGATTCTTTCTGGAACCAATTTTGTTAGTGTAAATAGAATTTTTAAAATATGCCAGAGTACCCATATAACAAATTAAATGACTATCATGAAATTAAAAAGCAAATACTCTTTGGTCCATTTAATTTAACCCAGTAAACTTGGATTTTTTTAAAAGCAACTTTGTTAATGCTGCTGTTCTGAGGACTCATGTAAGAGGGGGTAATGCAATGACCCCAGTTCAACAGATGCAGTGCTGTGGGGATGACATTCAGAAACCACATACATATATGCACATGCACTCAGAGGAACACACACACATACAAACATACATTACATACAGATACACATGTACACATACATTTGTCCTGTGTTCATGCACACATCTTTACTGTACTCATGAGATGCACTGAATTCAACTGTGCTTACCTTGCAGAAGGTAGGGTGATCTAAAACACCTAGCTGAAATTCCTCATGCCTCTAACAAGCCAGCCTTTTCCTTGTTCTTCCCAAGCCCTGGTGAGCAAGATGCTACAACTGCTCTCTCCTTAACCTGTTAACCCAGGCCTAAACTTCTCTGTCCGCATGGGCACAGTGCTCTGGCTATAAAACTGTAGTGTCAGTTTCAGAAGGCCCACTGCAATCTCTGGACCCAGAACCAGTTCTTCACTTACACACACTTGGTTGTGCTTTTTTGGAAAACATGTGCCAGGGATATGATTTGATATGCAGAATCTGTGAGTGTTCTTTATATAGCCAAATACATGATTAAGTTAAGACCTTGAGGGTAAAAACTTACCCTGAGTGACCCAGAAAGTGTAACCACAGGGAGCCCTATAAATAAAGTATATAGAAGAGATGATAATACAAAAACCAAGCACACAGAGAAACAGCCACACCCCAGCAATGTAGAAAGCCATGAAAAGCCAAAGAAGCAGGACAATGCTCATCTCTGAAGGTAACTTAGCTCCCACAGCTTCTCTGCAGCTGAACTGACATGACCTCACTCATGTCTTGAGATTTGGAAGTCTGGCCCCAGAAAAGTGAAAAAAAAAATTTGGACAGCTTTTTTAACACTCAGTTTGTCCTTGTTTTTGCTTACACTCAGAAAACTGACAGGTCATTTCTAGTTCTGTGAAGAAACACCGTGGCCACAGCAACTCCTGTAAAGGAAAGCATTAAATGGCTATTTGCTTCCACTCTCAGAGTTTTAATTCATTATTGGCGCAGCACCCCAGGTGCAGACATGGTGCTAAGGAAACCGCTGAGAGCTCTACATGCAGATCCACACCCAGGCAGCAAGAAGATAGAGAGAGATACTGAGTGTGGCTTGAGCTTTTGAAACCCTAATAGGATGGCCCCATTCTTACACTTCCTCTCACAAAGCCACACCTCTTAATCCTTGTCAATTAGCCCCACTGCCTTATAACTAAGCATTCACTTATATGAGCCTATGAGGGCCATTCCTGTTCAGCTCACCACATGTCACATGATTAGTTCGCCTCCCTATGTTATTGACCAGTACCCAGCACTAGTTGTGCAGGTCCTTGTGCTTTCGAGGCAACTTTTTTACTGATGAAGCCATCTCTTCTACATTGGATTCTGCATTTGTTTTAACCATTATTATTTTTTAAATTATGTGTATGTGTGTATGCCTGTATGTGAATATTTGTATATGTGTACAGATGGCACCAGAGGCCAAAAGAGGACATCTGATCCCAGAGCAGAAGCTATGGGCAGTGATAAGCCACCTGACACTGGTGCTAGAAACTGAACTCTGCAAGAGTAGCAAAGACTAGCAAGCTCTCTTAATGGATGAGCCATCGTTTTGGTCCCTTGGATTCTGATCCTGATATCTTTGTTGTTGTTGTTGTTGTTGTTTGTTTGTTTGTTTGTTTGTTTTTACTGAATGCAAGTTGAAGAAGCATTCTTTATTCTTACCACATCTCTACAATGCTCTAAACATTTGTGCCTATATTGAAACCCTAGTTCCCATGACAATGGTTTTTAGAAATGGAGATGACAGGTTGATATGTGTATGATAAGGGCTATAAGGACAAACATGGGGATTTCTGGATGGGTCAGTGTCTATATTGCCCACATTCCTGTTCTGTTCTATGAGGACCCATCAGAATATAAATAGGTGGAAGGAATGAACTTTTACTTTTGGAACCATCTAAGCTGGAGTCTTTTGTTACAGCAGTTGACACCTTCCACACAGGTATACAGAGAATATCTCTCCGTATATATTTACACAAAATACCTTTCTATCCATGTATGGGTTCACAGACCATCTTTTCATACATGTATACATAGAACAACTTTCCACATGTTTATGCAGAGCATAACTTTCCATACATGTATGAAGAGAAAAGCACTTTCCCACACATGTATGCAGAGAATCCCTTTTAGCACATGTATGCAGAGAACACATGTCTACAAACACACACACACACACACACACACACACACACACAGAGAGAGAGAGAGAGAGAGAGAGAGAGAGAGAGAGAGAGAGAGAGAGAGAGAGAATACATTTCTGAAGCACTAGGGGGGATTTAGCTAACAGCATCTGCCTCTACCTATTTGCACTGAAAGGTGCAACTATTGATAAGAATTTTCTTGATAGAGGGGCAAATCATAGACTTGGAACAGATTTTTCCTAAGTGACGTTAACTACAGAACCAGGAAAATGACTGTTGATAGTTCATTCTATCAAATGAACTCTAACAATGAAGAAATTCCCAAGCAAAGTAGTGTCCTGTCAGGTGAGGCTCCTAAGTAAAAGACCACATTGAACAGAAAGACAACATCATCAAATCTGCGACTTACAAATATCCACATCCAGCAGGAGCTGGGTAACTGGGAAAGATCTATTAAGGCAGCCAACTTGAGTTCTCCATGGAGGGACTCAGGCATATTGATCTCTTGGGTGAGGCCTCCAAGTAAAATAACAAATAGCAACGGATTGAAGTGACATCTGTGGAGGGTCTCTGTGGCCCTCAGGGCCAGCAGAGTGTCTCTCAGCATAGATGGATAAGAAGGAAGTTTGTTTCACCACAATTCAGTAGCCAGTGTTGGTTCAAACTTCCAAAAGCTGACACCGGCTCGTTTATTTCAAGCATATTTAAACACAGCACAGCTTGTGGGGAAGAAAGTTTCCTGGTAATAATTAATTTAGTCCTGTGTGTACAACAAAGCTTGAGACATAACTTTATCTGAACTCTTATAAAGTTCAAGTGACATTTTCCATAAAGTTGGGTTCTATAGATTAACTAAGGAAGCAGGTTCGATGTAAATAATGTTTATGATAAGGGTCTATCGGAGAATAGTGTTACAGACTGACTGAGATTTCCCAGCTCAAGGAAAGGGTCTGGGGCAGCTGATATGCTCTGGCCATGCAGATGGCATATTGGTAACCAGGCTATTAACCACCTCTGCTCACAGCCTTTTGGGTGAAAACAGTTTATACATCTCTCCCTTTGAAGAGGCAACCCTGTGTGTTTAACACCTTCTTTCCCTAACACTTATCTGTTAGTTCAACGACCCACATTCCTCCTACAGACATCATCAAATCGGGTGCTCACAGCAGCCAGCAGAAACCAATTAGGAAAGCTGAGGCAGTCAGCTGCAGTCAATTTAACTTTCCTCCATGGTGGAGTGTCCCATGGCTGAGCTTCAGACTTCTTTCAGACATTTATATTATAAGGCAGATAATAGCAAAGTATATTGGACCTTCCAGCTCTTTTCAAAGACGTGCATTCCTTTTTTCTTTTCTGAATAGGGTCTCACTATATAGCTGTGGCTGGCTGGGATCTTGCTGTGTAGATCAGGGTGGCATCAAGTGCACAGAAGGCCTGTCACTGCCTTCCAAGTGCTGAGAGTAAAGATGTGTGCTACTATGACCGGCATAAACATGATGATTTTACTCTGAGGTTATTTTGCTGTCATTTTCTCTCCCTGTCACAGAGTTATTGGGCCTATACTATGCGCAAAGGGACTTGGAGGAATCTTTTTTATTTTAATTTAGTTGTTAAATTTAATTAATTATTTTATTTATTTACATTCCTTCCATTGCCCCCCTCTCTATCAGTCCCCCCTTCCACAGTTCCTCATCCCATTCCCTCTCCCCTTTCCATCCAAGAGAGTGTGCTTCCCCCTGAATCCTCTTTTCTTGGGGGCTCAAGTCTCTAGAGGATTAGGCTCATCTCCAACTGAGGCCAGACCAATCAATCCTCTGCTATATATGTGCTGAGGGCCTCAGACCAGCCCATGTAGACTGCCTGGTTGGTGGCTCAGTCTCTGGGAGCTCCTGCTCGGGTCTACAATGCCAGTTTGCTAGTATAATGTGTGTTAGAGTAGTTCTATTGTCAGTGTACACTAGCTGCTCATGCTGCTCTGAGATGCTTCTAAGAGTCGATCTGCATGGTGGCATACAGCTCCCAAAGATTCAGCTGAGGCTACACTGAAAAGTAAATGTGACTTTGTTGTCATGACAATAATTGCTGCAAGACACACCTACCAAATTACAGTCACTTAATTTTGGGAAGACTATGGTGGTCCTTCCTCATAGTCAGCTTGCTTCTCCCTTGGTCTGCACCATCAGCCTATTTAATTATGGCGTGTCTTGATCCATACTAGAATACTCAGAATACTGTTGCATGTCCCTCCACAGCAGTGGAGGACAAGCAATACCAAAAGAGACACGGAAACTGTGACATATGCCTCTCAATGAATGCTCACAGTGGTTTCTCTTATGGTGGTCAGAGTTTTACTCAGTTCATACCAAGAAAAGTGGTTTATTTCATTTTTAATTTTTCTCCACTTTTGAGTTACCATAAACGACATCATTTCCCCTTCTCATTTACCCTCCCTTTCAATCCATGTCTCCCTTTTCATTGTTAGTTGCATGCATATATTTATATGTATATACATACATATTACTAAATGCATGAGTTTAACTCAATCTGTGTAACATTATTTGTATGTATGCTTTCATTTTAAGGAAACACCTAATTTTTTGATTGAATGGACAGTTGACAGTTACCTGAAAGGTAGTTCACTTATTTGAATTGTTTTTCTCTTTTCCTGTAAGAATGGCAGTAATTTATATTACTGACGTTTTTGAGTCTACAAGAAACTATATGTTGTTAACTAATTCCCTGCAGGAATTTTAGTTTGAGATCAATAAATGTAAAACACATGCAGAGATTCAAAGTAATGGGATACATGCAGTATTGTATTAAACATAAAAAAATTGCAAAAAATCATAACAGAGCAATTCAGCAACTGAATAAAAGTAATTTCTAAATAAATTGTAATCATATAAAAGTTGTATTTTAGCATATGATGTACATTTTTTTTGAAAATGCTATTTATATAAGAAAATAAGTTTTCTTCATGGGATCTCAATGATGTCTCAAAGTGGAAAGAGTGCAGAGTCCTAGTCCAGCCTCTTTTCTGGAATGGAAGCCTTGTACACCGTTCCTTCCCTGGAGAACAGTGAACTTTGGATGCAGGATGCCAGAAACAAGCTGCCTAAGGTCACATCCCAGACTCACACCTTCCGATCCGCATGACTCTGAAGTCCTTACTTAAACTTTCTCAGACAATTCGTCTAAGTATTGAGACCACAGGGAGCGGTATACATTAAATTAAAAGTCACTACATGTGAAATACCTAGAATAGGGCCTGGAATCTAGGGCTCATTTTGTGGAAACATTCCTAACGCAACATGTGACAGTTTCTCTGGCAGCCACAAAGCTCTGAAAGTCACTCTTTTTGGTTTTCTTCTTATCTTTGCTTGGGTCAGCTCCATGCTAAGGTTTTGGTGGAGTATTGTTTCTCCCAGGTCTGCCCCTCACCTGCATACCTCTTTCTAAAGATGGTCTGTGCCACAGCCTCCAGCAGCACAATAACAATTGATCTCCCTTCTGGGCAGACATTCTAAACACACAGAAACAAGCTAATATTCTTGGCGCCACACCAATGCTTCTGATGTAGAACTGTACTTTCCTATGTAGTGCTGTTTTGGCTCTCTGCTATGGATCCGTACAACATAGAATCCATTAGTCTTTTTAAAAATAGGTTGAGGCTGGAGCTCTTACTAAAGAGATCAAGAACCTTTCCTCCTCTGGTATAGGAAATGCGTTAGGTCCCAGCATCCATGTCTGGCAGCGCTTGAGTACCTGTAGCATCCAACTCTGTCTTCCAAGCCTCTGTACTAACGGCTCTCACATGCACAGAATGCCAACACACAATTAAAAGTAAAAATAAAGCCTTCAAAAACTAACAAGGATCATCGTGTCTTAAAAATCACATACATCTAAACCAAATACACATGTGCCCTGTTGTGTTTGAATAATAGTTTTACATTGTAAATACCAGCTAACATTAGTCCCATTTAGAAATATAGACACAGAAAGCCATTTTCTCCAGTATGAGAAAAAGTTTTGGAGAGTGGCCCACTTTAAAACCTTTTTCCCCTCATCATCCTTTAACCACAAAGGAAGTGGGAGGAATAAGTTGGAGAAAATTGAATGATAATAAGGACAGGGAGGGAAGGGAGGAAACTGGCTTTCTTTGTCCCTGTCTCCGGCACAGTAATTTGACTAATTCACCAGGTATTATCATTCTTTGCAAAACACCTAAAAGCATAGTCAGAAATATTAGACAAGAACAAGATTCAGTTATCTGTACAGACTCATCATCATATTTTCTGGGACACTTCGTCAGATGCATTATCACTGCAGGAAGATGTGCTCTGGATGTCCTTGCAACGTGGTGTGTGGGGCTCAGCGCACAGATTGAATAGGCAGCCCAGGCAACAAAAATGAGCACCTTCTACCCCTAGTCCAAGGAATTCTGTCAGGAGATGTTCTCAGGAGTTTCCAGAACTGCTTTTCATATAGAGTTGGTTTCTAAGACGATGGAGAAACCAGGTTTCTTTCTGAGTGGAAGCAAGAAAGCCTCTCGAATTTGCTTCTGTATTTCCAAATAGCATATAATGATAGAATGATTATGTACTAAATCATGTTAATTACTTTCCTCTGCAGCTGTTGTTTTCAATATGGGAAATCATAATTGTTTAAAATAAGTGTATAGCTTTCTTCCACATTTAGTGCACTAAATACAAGTAAATTGGGGTTTCGACACCTCTAAAACGTGTTTTCTTGATGCTTAGCGGAAGATAAGTTTTCTCTGAATTTTTAGAATTAAGTAATTCCATCGCTTGCACGTACTTGGGAAGGTGGGCTGTTACGGCTCAGTGAGCGCAGCAGTTTAGTGTCCTGTGTGAGCAATGAGCAGAACTTCCCTTTACATACCTCTCTAATACCTCAGAAAGGCCAAAGGGCACTGTTCTCCTTTGCATCAATGTTACAGCAATGTTGTATCGGTATGTGGTTGGTCTTTATGTGCTTTATTTCAAATATGTATAGTGTATGAATGAAACCTTATTCATTTTCCTTTTGTGCACCTGGTAAAATAGCTCAGTGGCTAAAAGCACTTGCTGTATACCTAACCATCGTGCACAAAGTTCCATAAGTACACTTCCAACGTTTGAAAATAACTTATCTTAATATTTTTTTGTAATTTGACTTCATGACTACTGTTGCTAGTCTTCCATTCTTCCCAGTTTATAAGTAGAACTTTGTCATAAGACATAAGAGAAGGCATAGCATATGCAGGGTTGATATTATTTGAATTTTTAGGTTTTCACAGAACATCTTGGAATGTATTTGCCAGTGAATAGGGGAAGGCTAAACCTCAAAACTAACGCACAGCAACATGTAGGTTATATTTCATAAATCCGGGTAGAGTTTGGTTATTCCCTCTGCTTTAAGCCTCTCACATGATTATGTATATATTTCATCAGATCTATTTTTCTTTGATGTCATCATCTTACTCTCTTCTCTTTGGCAAGGCCCCTCCTAGGCATTGGGGTGGGGTGAAGCAGGACTGGACACACCTCCAGGTTCTGTGAGGGATGAGTAACTACCAGGTTCACTTGGTGGTGGGATTTGTACTGGTTTCTTTTCTCATTGCTTTGACCAAAGGCTCCTGGCACTAACAGCTTAAGGAGTAAATGGCAGTTCATAGTTTGAGATGCATCATGGTAGGCAGAGAATCATGGTGTGGGGCATCTAGTCATGTTATATCTGTAGTCAGGAAGCAGAGAGAGATGAATTCTGGTGCTCAGCTCTCTTTCTCCTTTGATTTGTGCCGGATGCCCATCTCAGGCATGGATATCACCATGTTCAGGATGAGTCTTTCAATTTCACTTAACTCAGTGTTAGCAACTCCAGAATACATGCTCAGAGATGTGTCTCCTGGGTGATCCTGGATGCTGTCATGTTGACAATCAATATTAACCATCACAAGAGGACTTGATTCTTTATTGGATGTCTACTGGAAGCAATTCTCTGTTCCTGGCCATTTATAGTTGTCTAGCATGGCAATTTGCCTGATCAAAACTCACCAGCAGTGCAGAGATAGACACAGGGCTATGAGTAAGGGAGCCTCATTCTTTCCTAATGTAATCCTGGAAGTGACATCCATAGAGTCCACTGTGTTTTGTTTAAAGCAAAATGCTAGATCCAGCTTTTTCTTGAGAGGAGCATGCGTTATATTTGTATGAATAGCACAGAGCTCTCTTTGCTGAGGGTTAGCTCAGAAGTATATATTGAAAGACCCCCGAGGGGACCCTATCTCAAGTCTGGACCAGCGCTCACTCACGGACACACACGAGAGACCTCCTTGATGCATTTGCATAAGGTAGTTTAATAGCAAGGGCCCTTGGGTTGAAACCCGTCCCACGCAGGAGACAAGGGATTTCGACCCCGAACCCCAGAGGCGGGAGCTATTTATGGGTAGGGGTAGGGAAAGGCGGGAAAGTTTGGCGCGGTTACACATGATTGGTTATTTCAAATATCAGCAACTTGCAGAGGCGGCAGGATGGCTAGTTAGGACTTGTCTGGGCATGCCTTTTTATTTTTCTTTGTGGCCAGGAATCTGTCTTCCTGCTTTGGGCCTAACCCACCCACAGGTGGATTTTCTTCCCTGAGGCTTGAGGAATGTATGGGGCAGTGAAGGCCCGAAATCCTACATTCAGTTCCGCCTTCCTGGAACTAATGAGCCTGTATATATTTTATAAAATGATCTTTATAGTTTTTCACTCTACAATATTACCGGTATCTGCTATAGAATAAGAGCTATAATAATGTATTGAGTAACATGTATATATGTCCATGTATTTTGCATGCATGCATGTATCTGCATATTTATACATATACAATGTTATTTAGACACGGTGATACATAAATATATAATGGGAAATTTTTTCACTAAGTTGTTAAAGGCATTCTGTATGTATTCAATCCCAGGAAAGAAAAATCAATCTAGAATATCTTCCTTTCTGGTCTCTGTTTAGGGCTCTCATTCCAGTTTCTGAACTTCCCCTATCTTCAGACACACATCCAATTTCTCCTTGTTGCACCATGATCCACTGCTTCCTGGAGAAGCTTCCTGTTTGTGTATTGGACATGACACAACATGGTTCTGTTCACACATGAGTTTCTCTTGTGTACCAGGCACTTTGCTCTGTGGATTTTTAACTATCTCCACTCCCTATAGTAACACATCAAGTTTCTGTTTCATAGTTGATGCAGCAGAAGGTGGAGGAGGAAGCAAATCGTATAGGATAAAACTGCAGGTGAGAATGATTAGAAGAAATGAGATCTCTCTTCACTTATATGGCCATGCCTGTTTTCTTCATTGATATACTGGCAAGAGCTACTGTATTCTAGTTGGAAATAAGTTGGAGTTACAGAAATGAACCTTGAATGGTTGGCTTTCCAGAACTAACAGGGATAGAGAGCTAAAAGCCTTTTAGGCACCTTCCCTTCACCACAAACATAAAGGCTGTTTTGTGGGTTCTGATGATACCTATCAGCTGATTTCCTGTTAGGACACAAATTCTTTTGACTTACTGCAAAGACATGTCCACAACACCCCTGCTTCTGAGGACCTATGGAAGGAAAGGGGCTGAGAAATAGTTAAATTGGTGAAGTACATGCTGGCCCAGCTTGACTACCTAAGTTCACAATGCCAGCACCCACATAAAACCTGGACGCACTGTCATGTGTCTGTAACCCCAGTACTAGGAGGCAAGTGGAGAAGAAACTCACTGGCCAGCCAGCCCAACAAGTTGGTACATTTCAGAGATGCTATCTCAGATAGAGGGATGCTATCTCAGAAAATAAGGAGGAGAACAGCCAATGAAGGCTTGTGATGTCAACCTTTGGCTTCTACATACATCATGTGTTCGGCTTCCACACTTACTTACACAAGCACACACAGGCATATGCACACACAAGAGCTCCAAGAATCTGATTTTAAAGAGTTCTTGCTAGGTTTTCTGGACCCCAGAGCAAATGACAAACACAACTGTTGACCATTAAGACACAGGAGTGCTTGCTGTGAGTGCCTGCAGGCGATTTAAATTCCTGCAATCCTTTACAGTCAGGCCTTGTTTACACCTTATCTAAGATGTGGCAAGTATGGGGACACTCACGCACCAACATGATAAATCTAAATAGTAGATATCAAATCCAGTGACAGCTCAGCAGTGTTCCCCAGGGAGAAACAGTCTTGGAGAGGACTCTGTGTTGGTAGTGGGTGGTGGCTCTTCATTTGTTGATAATTCTTTTGCTGTTATGGAACTCCTAAGGGGCTGGGGTCAGAAAGGATGCAAAGAGGACTTAGAAGTAATTCAGGGTGTGATGAGAATCCATCAGTGGAATGAGTCCATGGTCTCCTTCAATGAGGAAAATGTAAAGTCTGTGAAAACAAATTTTCTTCTGAATCTGTAAGCATGAATACCTTTCTTTGTTCATTACCAGGCACCTTCAGCAATGTTTCCATTCAAAAATTGTGAAGAATGGTGGTAATTTGAATAATAGTAATCACACTGCATTTCTCATGCTGAAGTTTGAATAATTCACCTGAATTTAATTGTAAAATGAATACTGTGTTTGTACTGAGTCTCGAGGTTCTACATCAGGAAAGAAAAGTGGGACATTGTACCTCCAAGTCAGGGCCCAGTTTTGATTTTAAGAATCTCCATAATGAATTCAGCATACCCAGGGGTTTCCCCAGGAATAAAAAATTGCCAGAAGAATCCATACATGCCTCAGAGGTAACCAAGATTCATTTAATAAAAAATGGTTGCCTTCAAAAATCATAGGAAGGAAATAATAAAGTGACATAGATTTTTTTTTTGACAGAAGGCAGAAGCAGTAAGTTTCATATAGGCCCAGCTGGGCCATCATTGACCTTTAATAGAAATTCTGTACACGCTCTTCCCATTGTCAGGAAATGATCACACAAATAAAGACAGACTATTGGTATAGAAAGGCTGTAAATATTGAGCATGCTTCTCAGTGTGTCTCTGTCAGTTAGCAGGGGTAGAATTTCCCCACCCTTTACCATTATTCAGTGCAAACTCTATATAATGTAGATGACATTAGACATTTGTTATGTCTTTCAATTACACATTTAAAAGGATTTTCATTTGAGTAGCAGTCCATAAATCCTGCATGGACAGATCTTCTAGCTTCCTGTCAAAGTACCTTTCCCCAAGTTAGGCCATGTCCTAGTTAGCTTGACAAAGCCTAGAGTCACGTGGGAAAGGACTGAGGTACCTCAAGTGAAGTACTTCCTAGATCAGATCGGCCTGTGTATAATGTCTATGGGCTATGTCTTGACCGTTACTTGATATAGGAAGGCCAACCGACTATGGGCAGTACTAGTCCCTGGCAAGGTGGTCCTATGCTGTATTAGGAAGCAAGCTAAGATGGGTCTGGAAGGGAACCAATAAGGAGGGTTCCTCCATGGCTTCTGTTTTGTTCCTTGATCAGAAGTTTGCTGTGTGAAGTGGCATTGCCTTTGAACTCCTATCCTGACCTTTCTCAATGTTGACTATAACCTGTAGGTTTAAATAAACTCTTTCCTCTCCTAAGTAGCTTTGGTCACAGTTTTTGTCACAGCAACAGAAAGAAACTAGAGTAGTCAAGCAGGCCTCTGATATCTGAAGTTGTCCATCATGGTTTGTAGCCATCAGTGCTGTCCTTTTGGACAAACATGACTCTTACTTCTTGAATCTGTTAGATGCAAAATCCCTTCTTCTTCCTCTTCTTCTTCTTCTTCTTCTTCTTCTTCTTCTTCTTCTTCTTCTTCTTCTTCCTCCTCCTCCTCCCCTTCCTCTTCCTCCTCCTCCTTTGTCTTTTCTTCTTCCTCCTCCTCCTCCCCTTCCTCTTCTTTCTCCTCCTCCTCCTCCTCCTCCTCCTTCATCATTATCCTCATCAATAACAACATCATTTTTACATCCTGACTGCAGTTTCTTCTCCCTCCGCTCTTCTCAGGCCCTCTCCCAACCTCCCTTCTGCTTTGCCCTATCCACTCCTCCTCCTTTTCTATTCATAAAAGGGCAGGCCTCCCATGTATATTGACCAAACATGGCATATCTAGTTGCAGTAAGCCGAGTTACCTCCCTTTTTATTAAGGCTGGATAAGGTAAGCCAGTATGAGGACAAGGATCTGAGAAGCCAGCAAAAGAATCAAAGACAACTTCTGCTCCCACTGTTAGGAATCTCTCAAGAAGACCACATTACACAGTGTAACAAATATGCAGAGGTCCTAGGTCGGGCTATACAAGCTCCTTGGTTGTTGCTTCAGTCTCTGCGAGGCCCTGTGAACCCAGGTTGATTGATTCTGTGGATTTTCTTGTGGTAGACACAAAATCTTGCTCTAAGAAATATAAGACAGAACTTCCTTGCAGAAATGTTAGTGATGTATCCAGGCTTGGAACAGCTTCTCTGGTTTCTTTATGATTCATTTTGGATAGCAGAAAACACTTTGCTCTACAAAATCAAGGCTGTTTCATTAGGAGTCCAAAGACAGGGCTCTTTGTGTTGTTTTATATTTAGACAAAGAGCATGCCAAATCTCTTGGGAAGGCTGCTAAATCATTCCTTAATGTGAAAGGCCTGTTAAGATTCGTTTCCATCATATTTTGGTGAGGTGTACCATCTGTTCAACTAAAATACTTCTGCCACCAAAACAGGTCAGAAATTCATTTTCATCAATATTTTGTGCCCATGTGCCTGTACCTTCCAGTTCTAAATCCACTTCAAACTGTCATTTTTGGCATGCTTGTGACTCTTCCCTCCCACACACTGAGGACCTGGGCCTTGTAGACACAGCATTGATCTGGTCCTTGAGAAGAAGCCCTGCATTGACTTATTTTATAGGTTGTCTTGGGGAAAATGGTTTTCTTTCCATTTTAACTTCTTTACTTCTAAGAATGCTTTGGTCTCTTTCTTTTCCTTTTCTGTCTTCTTCTTAATCTTGAAATGTTTTATTAGCATACACTAATTATACATAATAATGGATTTCATTATGCCATTCCCATATGTGTACATAATATGTTTAAGTCACACACACATATACACACAGAAAGACAGACACACACATGCATGTACAAACTCACACTCATATTTTTTGTTGACCTTCTCCCTACTTCTGCTAATCCCCTTCCCGCTTCCTTTTCTCCCTTGACAATTCTGAGCAGTATCTTAGACTCACAAGGGCCCCGATACCCTAGACTCACATGTGTCTTGTTCCCACTGCTCTGGCTTAACATCTTTTCATCAAGTTCTGCTTGGGATCCTCCTCACTCACCTTTCTAAGTCTTATTCTCAATGGCTTCAAGTCTGGAAAACTTCTGAAATGCACCCCCTCCTCACCTCCCTTCCCTTAGTAAGATCCAGCTTACTTTCTTTCTTACTTTCCTTCCTGTTAGCACACATGTCCATCCTCTCATTAAGCATTTGTAGTTCCTTTTAAGTGAAGACTTGGTCTCCTTTTTAAGTATTCTTTGTATGCGGCAATATTATGATCCAGTCTTACTGAATAAATGGATAAATGGATAGATGGTAGCTGGATGGATAGGAGATAGATAGATAGATAGATAGATAGATAGATAGATAGATAGATAGATAGATAATAGATAGATAGATAGATAGATAGATAGATAGATAGATAGATAGATAGACAGATAGATAGATGCACGTATGGATCAATCAGTTGACTAGTCAAAGGATAGATGGATGGATGGATGGATGGATGGATGGATGGATGCATGGATGCATGGATGGATGGATGATATATTTGTGTACAGATAGGTATATCAATATATGGATGGGTTGATCAGTTGAGTGATGGATAGGTAGGTGAGTAGATGGAGAGATGAATGGATTGCTGGATGTGTAAGTAGATATATGGATGGCTATATGGATTGATTGATTGATCAGTAGGTAGGTGGATTAGTGGATGAATAGATGGGTAGATATTTGAAAGACATAAATTTTCTGCACTTTACTTTGGAAATGAAGCACACTAGATTAGCTCACTGCCCTTGTAGACATTTGCTGTTTAATATAGACATTTAAATGTGTATGTTCTTATGAGAGATGCTACATAAAAGAGAAGGAAGATAAAGGACCATGAAATATGCATTTAAAGAACACTACACTTTATCATGGGAGGCTTTGAGGGGAGGGGGATATATTTGAAGGTAGTTCTTTTGTTTTGTTTCATTTTTCTGCTTTAGCTTGGCTCTTCTCAGTACAGTACCAGGAGAGTCAATAAATGAGAAATCAAAACTACCTCAGACACAAAAGAACTCTGCTCTGATCTGTTCTGGGGTTATAACTGATAACCCTTTAATAATGTTTTCCTTACTTATAAGTTTAGTATTTGATAGCTGTGTGACTTTGGGCAAGTTGATTGAGTAACAAAGGGGACCGATGTGAGGGAGAGGTGGGGGGAAGGAGTGGGGCATGGAGGAATGTGCTCAGAGTATAAGATGCACTTACATGAAAATGGCCTTATGTTTTCCAGTGTCGTGGAAATACTTTTAAAGGGATCAGGCAGATGTTGAGCCTACACAAGGCCTATGCAAGAGCAAGCAAGTGCAAATTTCACCATGGGTCGGGTAGAGGTTCCCAAAGCACTACTCTTAGCTCAGGACCTATTGGACTGATAATTGCTCGAATAGCAAGAGCCAATTTTCTTTAGTGATGTGTCCTAGTAGATTGCCTGCTCCAGTGGGTGGCTCTAGACCCATCTCTATATAGAAAAAGCGTGTTGAGAAAAGAGGACATGTCATTGGGAGAGAGAAATGGTAAGGACTCTGGGAGGAATTGAAGTAGAAAGTAAGGGTAGACATGATCAAAATTCATTGTATTAATGTATGAAATTTTCAGTCAATAAAATATTATATGAAAGAAGCAGGAATGGAGAGGGAGACAGGAGAGAGAGAAAAAAACACAGAGACATGGACTCACTGCTCACAAAAATGTGAGAGCAAATGTCTGAAAATACAGGAGAGAAGGGATATTAGGAGCATACCAATGGCCACAGGAAGGAGGGCTCAGGGGGCATCCAAAGCTGTGTTTTCTAATTGGTATCTCCATGGAGATGATGAACACATTGAATTCCCCAGGGAGTTTGGTATCAGAGAGGAAAGAGTCTGTCTCTTAGAGTAAGAAACATATAACTTCCAAGCTGAAAGTGTGGGAAGGAGCACCGCCCAAATCCCCCAGCAGTCCGTTCATGGATATAATTTCTCCTTTCTGTTTCAACATGCTTCCTGTCTCCTGTGGTCACTGGTGGAATTAGCTGCATCTTAATAGCAGGTCCCCATTGCATGCTTTGGTCACAGTCCATAGTCACTAAAGGGGATTGAAGTTTGATCCACTCAACTCTACTAATCCATTCCCTGGTTGTAGAAAACCGAGATATCATTTCAGAGCCTAACATGGTTTGGGTAATTAAGTCTTAGGAGACCTGTGTTCTCAGGAGTTATTACCAGATGAGCCCCACCCCTACTTTCCGGCATTATAGAAGTCTTAGCACATGTAGTTAAATTCAGCTTTTCTCTTTCAGAGCGTGGTGTGAGGGAACAAGAGTAACTGGGAGCAAGCCCAATGTACTACTTGTTCCGTGGCTATTTTAATTTGCTTTCTACAAAACAACCCGGAAAATAAGGGGTTTATTGCTTATATTTCCATGTTACAGGCCATCACTGAGAGAAGCTAGGGCAGGAACTCAAGGCAGGAACCTGAAGATAGCAATCCATGCTCGAACATGAAGGGATGCTGCTTTCCTGGCTTGATCCTCCTTGCTTGCTCAGTTTTGTTGTTATACAGCCAGGGCCACCTTCCCAGGATGGTCCCAGTCACTGCAGGCTGGGCCCTCCCATATCAATTGTTAATCCAGAAATTTTCTCCACAGATTTGCCTATGGCCAATATGATAGAGGTATTTTCTCAATTGAGATTCCCTTTTCTTAGATGACCCTTACTTATGGCAGAGAAAAAAAAAACTAACTAGCACACTGGCACTTAACATTCCTATAGGAAAGATGCTCTTATCTTTTCCAATCCTGAAGGAGAAGTACAGGAATGAAGAGACCAGAGGGCTGCAGGATTTCTCATGTCAGTCCTGAGAGTGACAAAAGGGAATCCTGGCCCTGGATAGGATGCCAGAGCCATAGGATAGACATCAGGGGCTGAAGAGATGTCTCCGTATGCAAATTGCTTGCCGCCCAGTGCATGAGGATTGAAGTTGGATGCCTGAACTATGTAAAAGCCAGGCAGGTGAAGTCAAGGCTTATCATCCCAGTACTCTGGAGACAAGAGACAAGGGATACATGGGGCAAGCTGGCTAGCTAGACTTGCCCAATTGGTGAGCTACGGGTTCAGCATAAATCCTGCCTTGATAAATAAAAAAACAGCTAAAGAAAAGTGCCAACATTAAGTTTGGGCCTCCACATACACATGTGCACATGCACACATGCACATATATACACATATGAAGTAAGATAGACAGTAGGTATTAATATGGCTTCTAGCCATATCATCGGTAAGTAGATTATTAACGGCCGCAGCTATTTACAAAATGTTATCACTTGCGAAATTTTCAAGAGCTTCCCTTTTCTTTCTTCTACCCTTGAGAACTGTACGTCTTTTGTGTCTTTAAAGCTGAGAATTGTACATCTTTCTCTTTTGCTATTAAATATCAAAGAAAAAATTTGCCTCGCAGTGAGTTTTAGCATACAAATGTTCTACCCTTTCCCGCCCCCCCATACCCTTGCTGCTTCCATTTTTGTTCCATTGGCAATTTAAAAATAAATGGGCACTATCTGGACCTAAAGGCAGTGTGTTTCCAACATCTATTTCACTGGGCAAGAATGTGCAATAAAAGTGCTGCATAAAAGCTGGGGTTCCTTGATCAAAACACAGGAAGACAGTCGACTTTTATTTAATGTCCACCTTGAGGTTGGAGAATGTTGCAGTTATCGGAACCAGTCTTTCTCATCGCAGTTCTTTCTTAGCAACAGACAGTCCAGTGTGTTTATCATTACTTCCTCCAAGATACCCAAGGTCATGTATCAACGACTAGAGGGGAAAATCTGAGTATCCACGATTCTGCCATGAATATGTAACACCTAGAACAGTGGTTCCCAGCCTTCCTAACGCTGAGACCCTTTAATGCAGGTCCTCATGTTGTGCTGAACCCCAACCATAAAATTATTTCTGCTGCCACTTCATAACTGTAATTTTGCTAACGTGAATATCTGATCGGCAGGATATCTAATATGTGACCCCCCCCAAAGGGGTCACAACCCTCAGGTTGAGAACCGTTCACCTAGAGCATCAGGAGCCAGATGACTCTGGTTTTGCAAACTTGCAAAGTGTTGACTTGAGGCCTCAATTGACTCCACTTTATATAGAGATGATAAATTCTGAGTCTGGGGAAATGGCTCACCAGATAAAGTGCTTGCTATGTAAGTTAGAGGACTGGAATCTGGATCTGTCAGCACCCGTGAAAATGCTGGTTTGGTGTGGTGGCCTGCTGGCAACTCAGAACTTTCTCAGGTGGAGATAAAACACTTAAAGCAAGCTGGTTAGCTAGACTACCTGACTAGTGGGGTTTGAGTGGAAGATTGCACCTCAGTATATAAGGTGTGGAACAACTGAGGAAGACATCCATATGAATCTTGTGTTTGTGGTTACACACACACACACAAGTGTAACCACATAAATGTTAATATGCATACCCAAATACATGCATAACACACATACACACAAATATGCACATCACACATGCGCACTCTCACACACACACAGGTAAGGACACACACATGCAACCAAAATCAAATAATGAACTACCATGAAATAGAGGATACACTGTAAATGTATATATCTCCTCCAGATGGTCTCTGTTAAAATGCTAATACATGTACCTACCCAAATGCAGTGCTCTTACTTAAATGTGTATATGTGTTTTACTCTTCAGACACTTAAAGCATATTTCTTATGACAAGAACTTATAAGAAGTAACTTAAAAATCTACCAACATGATTATTAGATGACTTTTCCATGATGCAACATCCTCACTCATTTGCCAGAAAGCATCAACACAGGCTAGAGAGTAGGTTCAGTGGGTGAGCACACTCATGATCAATCGTGAAGTTTTGAATTCAGATCCCAAAGTCCTGTTTGAAAATCTGGGCATGGCTGGAGGGGTGCTTGTAGTCAATCTCTGTGCCTTGGGAGGCAGAGTCTGGAGGATTTGGGGGGCTTCCTTCATGCTAGCCTAGTTCCTTATCTCAAAGGAATAATAAGGAATGACAGAGCAGGACACCCAGCATCCTCCTCTGGCTTTTGCACAAAGATATATGAGGTCTCCACAAACATACACATACACACGCACGCACGCACACACACACATATGCACATTGTGTACATATATACATTCACACGCATACACACATTATATACATACATACATACATACATACATACATACACATGCATTCGCGCATACATGCATATATACAAAAATGCACACAAAAGCCACACCGGCCAGCACCTCTGCACTGCCTCTGGTAACCTTTCAGACCTTTCTTGCCTCCAGAACTCTTCTTTGGCTTCTAATTACAGGATAGGATTAACCATTTGTCCAACTGCCTTCCATTCTTAGCAGTTTTCCTTCATTTTGATCATTGTTTATATCTAAAGCATGGTAGCCACTCAGCCAGTGATTGCCAAATGACAACAGAGATAAACCAAAATGATGTGGGAGTGAAATTAAAGGAGAGTGATTAGTCATATTACAGAAAGTTTTACTGGGTAAGCTTCCCACCATTGGAATTAACATTGGACTTGCCTAGCTAGTCTAGCCTCCAGCATCAATTACACTTCAAATGAGGTAAGTGTGTATGTAACGTCACTATTTAGGGAGGTTTATCTTGTGTGACATGGTTCTCAGGGATACATTTGCAAGTGTCCATTCACCCTGTTTAGGGAACCAACAATTGGCCAAGTTAAAGATACTACTGAAGCCTCACTTGCCAAGCCAGTAGGTTTTATTGGAGTTAATTCCAAGGATCAGAAAGGGCTCAAAGACAGTTTTATTACCAGAGCCCACTCCAGCATGGGCGATGGCTCCTTAGAGACTGAAAGCATGGTGCTCACTGCACAGCTTGCAGGCAGCTCTGTCAGGCTGTTCCTCGTCCAGGCAGTTTGGCTGATCTCTGCTCCTTCCAAGCAACTTGGCTTCTCTGCCTCTTCCAGGCAGGTGGTCTGGTTTGAGATCAGCTCTCAGTAGTACTTCCTTCTTATGTAAATTTGAGAGAAATGAGCCTTGCATATCTGGTCACTTTCAGGGACTTTCTGCAGTTTCTCAGTGGTTCCTTTACTTCCTGGGTATCCAAGAGACCTCACTTAGAACATCCACAGTCTTAAGAAACTTTCCTCCGAGATGGAATACTTGGTCTTGGAGAGAATTACTACACAATAATTCTGCCCATTTGGGTAAATTGATCCCCCACTGTGTGAGGTGAACAGTATAAGACTGACTTGAACTATTGGCTGGGTTTCCTGCGGAACTCCCAGGAGACCTGGAGAACTGAGAGGCTGGTTGACCAGACTGTCTTGGTGCTGTTGAGCAGTACTGCTAATGTTTAAGTAAGTAGTTCAGAGAACATGAGATTAGCAGCGAGGTAGTTCTAGGTTAGTGTTCAAGAGCACTTATATTAAAAAAAAAAAAAAAAGCCAGATGTGGGGCTAGAGACATGGACCAGCTATTAAGAGCACCTCTCTTTGTTGAAGGTTTTTTTCAGTTTCCAGCATTCATGTTTAGGAGCTCACAAAGGCTTCTAACTCTAGTTCTAGGGGCATCTGATGCCCTCTTCTGGCCCTGCAGGAGACTGCACTCATACTGCTCACATACATCCATGCAGGGGAAAAAAAAAAAAAAAAAGATCATGTGAACTAAAAAATCTTTTTTTTTCTTTAAAGCACCCTGGGGCCTGACTCTCATAAAGACCTTGATATCTGGACTTTTAATAAATGTTTAGTGATCTGCAGCAAGGTAGTCAAGGGAGATGCCTTGGTTGGCCGAAGAGACTTCTGTGGGCAACTTGTTAGAAAAGCAGGATGGATAACGTTTGGATGATCAGGGAAGGGAGAGAGAAAACTCATTTTTCACATAGTAAATGACAACAAAAAGAATCTGATCGTGATGCATAGTTGAAAGAAAAACTCATTTAGAGGCTGAGGAGATTGTTCAGTGGGTCAAGTACTTTATGTACAAGCCTGAAGACCTTGACTCATTCACCGTAACCCACATGAAAAAGCCAGGCGTGGTGCTATGTGCTTGTAATCCCAGTGCTAGCAGGGGTTGGAAGAGCAGAGACTGGGACTTCCTGGGCAGAGACCAGCCAGCCAGCTTAAGGCTTGTTAGTCGCCTGTCTCAAAACACAGGCTACATAGCACCTAAGGTCCTACAACACCTGACATTGTCCTCCAGCCTCTATATTCACACGAACACACATATATGTACATACCCATAGCAATACACATATGTGCACACACATGCACATAAACACACCCACTTTTCCAACCTCCTAGTTTATTATAAAAGATATAACTCTGGACCCTTTTGTCTTTAGTCTAATATAGAAGCTGTGGACTTGTCCACCATTTTTATTTCTGTCTGTTTCCCCTACTCCTGTATTTCCAAAGATAAAGCACTTCTCTTGGGTAAATAACAGTGCAGTGACTGGGTAAGGTGGCACAAGTCTTCAGTCTTAGTATTTGTGAGGCAGAAGCATACAGATCCTTGTGAAGCATGCAGAAGCTACCCAGGTCTACACTTCAAGCTCTAGGCTAGCCAAATCTCCAGAGTGAGACATTGTCATCAAAAAAAAAAAAAAACAAAAAAAAACAAAAGCAAAACCAACAACAAAAACCAACAACCAAACAAAACAAACAAAAACACTGAAGGAATAATCCTTCTATAATAACTACAAGCTTCATTGTTTTAACCAACAAAACTTTTCAAGATTGTGAGGTTCTCTTTTTGCAAGTATAGGCTCCTTTCCACATTATTGACATTTATTATAAAAAAAAATCTTACATCAGAATGTGCCTGCCAACTGGCACACCATAGGCCTGGTAACACATTCCTCAAAGCAAAGTTGACTTTGAAGGTGTTTGTTTGAGGCCTCCCTTATCAGAGCGGGCACACTGGTAGACAATTCAAAAAGCCCCAAGAATTCACTGTGTAGGCTAGCAGTCAGTTTGTCATGCATGAAAGAAGGGTGACCTTCGATGTCCAGCTGGGGGGTGAGCAAAAGAACTTCAACCCTGACAGCAGGTCACTGAGTGAAAGGGCGGAGTAACAGCCAACTGAGGAAGGAGGTGAGAGGCTGCACTCAGGCCAGGATGAAGGCTCAGTGGGAAGATGCCCTTGCTGATAAGCCTGAACCTCTGAGTCAGATCCCCACAACATACGTGGTGGGAAAAAAGAACAAACTTCTTCCGGCTGTCCTATGACTTCCTCATGCATGCCATTACACATAGGCACACATGTACACGATGAGAAAGGCACTAGCTTGCTCATCTTCAGTATGATGCTCAGGGAAGTGGAGCTAAGCAGGCAGTCAGCAGGTAACACTTATGCAGCTGATTTTTCCTCAGGCCACACAGATACATTAGCATCAATGCCCGATTCTCTTCTCGCTAGGTTCTCAGGGAAAGAAACAAGTCAGCTACACCGGCAGTTAGCTGTGCAGTGTGAGCAGTTCCAGCCAAGAGCCCTTAAACCTGAAGCCGAGGAATGAACCCCTACACTTCCTACTTTCTCTTTCCTAGATCTGATGAGCATGTTAAACAGAAAGGGGTGAGCAGGCAGCTACTCGAGTTACTTTATTGCGACATCATAATAATTTTAGGATGAAATGGGGCCCTTGGTAACTGGGACAGTGATAGACTCAAACTTCACTGTCCTAAGCCAACACGTGGTACCACACTGCTTGTGTGTTCTGGTTCCTTTCTGTTACTGAGCTAAAGTAACTTAGGAGAGGAAAGGGTTTTTGTGGCTTACATTTCTAGGTCACCATCCATTACTGAGGGAAGTTAGGACAGGTGGGACCTTGAAGCAGAAACCATAGAGGAACACCGCTTGCTGGGGTTGTAGGCTATACTTGCACAACTCAACCTATCTTGACTGTTACAGTAGGTTATTCTTCATGTCATGTACCATCTGGGTATAGTACTTTTATTACCTTTGGACTTTTTTAATAGTCAAAGGAGTTTGGTTTCTTAGAGGTCTGGAACTTACCAAATTGGCTAGATTGGCGGTCCAGGGAGCCCAAGGGCTACACCTGTCTTTGCCCCCCTCAGTGTTGATATTTTAGAGATTTAGGTTAAATGTGCAATGTCCCCTATAGGTTCATATAGTTTGAACCCAGCTGCTGTCACTGTTTTTGGAATGTTGGAGAACCTCTAGAAAGTAAGCAGAGCATTGCTGGCAGAAGTGGGTCACAGCAGGGAGACTGGGGTTTCTGAGGCAAACTCCTATTCCTCTTCATGCTCCCTTTCCTGACCATGGATGTGAGGCACCAAAAGGAGTCCTGCTGGTGCTACTGTGCCTTTTGCACTATGTATTCCAACTCTGATTCAGAGTAACCCTTCTTCCTTTAAATAGTTTCTTGACAGGTAGTTTGTTTCAGCAGCAAGAAAGAATAACTAAAAATGCTAAGTATCTACGTAGTGTCAGTTTGTTAGGCTTTTGCTTCCACAGAGTCTGTTTCCTACCCTTCTTACCTAAATACTAAAACATGTTCAATTCAGATTGTATTAGACTGCCAAAATAAGTAAGCTTAAAGACATAACAACCCCAGAATCAACTTAACACATGTTTTACATTTTGTTCTGTGCTCTCTCCTAGCACCACTCTAAGGTAATTGGGACTAGCTTCAAATTAGTTACTATTTTTGTTTTTGTGATAACATACCCAACAAAAGCTGCTTAAGGAACAAATAATTTATTTTGGCTGACAGTATAAGAGTACAGTCTATGGTAGTGGGGAAAGAGCATGGGCAGTTGTGTGAAACAGGTGGTCATGTTGCATCTGTGGTCAGGATGCAGAGAGATAAGGCTGGTGTTCACCTTGCTTTCTTCTTTGCATTTGCTCTGATACTTCCACCCATGGAATGATGCCTCCAGTAAGGTGGGTTTTCTCACCTCGATGTATTGAGTCTGGAAACTAACAAACATGCCCAGAGAGAGATTCATCTCTTCGATGATTCTGGATTCTGTTAAGCTAGCTAGCAATAGGAAATAGAAGTTTGTCATACCCATAAAGAGGAAGGGGTGTATCCATAGTTGTAGCTGGAAAGAGACATCTGAGGTCTTAGCTTTTGAGCTCAGCATCTGAATCATTATTACTGTGTGTAAAGGTAGAAGCCGGAGGGACATTGGTAACGCAGTGTGCTTACAGTGTGTGGTAGTGCACAGTCTCTGCTTCCTTACCCAATGCTAATCTGACGTATTGTGGGTAAGTGTGTATTGTAAGAAGCATAGGAATTAACAGTAGATCCCATGAAGAATTTTGTTGGTATTTGGCATAGACCAAATCTTTGAATCCTTAAAGTGCCTTTCCACCATAGTTACACCTTCTTTCCTACAAAATGTAATGCTGTAATTCCATGCTCAATATGGCCAGTTGTCGTCTTTCTCTTGAATTTCCACCAAAACTTAACAGCAGATAAGAGTAGTCACTTAACAGTTATCAATAATAGATATTATTGAGATCAGAGGGACTATTGATTTGCACCTAAACCTTTATTCTTCGATAGGAAAAAATGGAAAGAGAGAAAGAAACTGTGTGTGTGTGTGTGCGTGTGTGATATGTATATTATTTGTGTGCATGGCATGGCATATGGGTGGAAGTGAAAAGGCCTTGGGTGTTGGTCCTTGCTTTCCACCTTATTTGAGACAAAGTCTCTTTGAGGTTCACTGCAGTATATGCTAAATTAGCTGGTCCATGGGCTTCCACAGATCCTCGTGACTGTGTCCCCTTTCTCACCGTAGAAGCATTGGGTCACACCTGTGTGTTGCCATGCCTGGCTTTATGTGACTTTGGGTTTTCAAATATGGGTCTTCAGGAGTATTTTATCCTCAGACTCATTTCCCCAGTCAACATTAACCATTCTGTACTTATTAAATTATGTTAGTAATTAGTACATTCATTTAAACATTCATTCTATGTAAGAAATAACGACATCTTGTGGGGTTTTTTTTGGGGGGGGGGTGTAGCCACTCACTTTGCATTCACATTATCTAAGCAAGACAGTGACAGCTGTGGTAGTACTTCTTTGTGACAGTGACTTGCCCACATGGTATTTTCTGTCTCCCTCCCTTGCAGGATGAGTAGAATTCTACAAACTCGCATACCCATAAATGTAGTTCTGCATTCTGCTGCGAGGGAGTAGGAACACTCGGGATTTACTTGTTAACATTCAGGAGACTCTTTTGCACTCTGTGTGGAAAATCGGTTTCGCCACTGAATGCATAGCTGTCTTCTCATTCAACTGGAGCCTCTTCATATAGCAAGTTTCCTGATGCAGAATTTGCACAAGCCTGCCTAGGGAGACATTTCTGTGGCTTTCTACTCACATACCGATGGCCCCAGAGTGAATAAGATTCAGTGATTCCAATTGGGCCGGCACCTTTCGATCTGTTTGGAAATGCTGCTGCATCCCTCTGAGGGAATTAGAGCACCACAGTTTCCAGGCAGCATAGAGTGGAAATTCTTGCAAAATTTTATGCTGAATTAAAAATATATATCATCTAGGGAAAGAAATAAAAAAGCGCCAGCTCCGCAGAGCCAGTTTCTAGTTCCATGAGATTTTAGTTCTCCATTCTCAGGATTCCCCTTGACTTTATGTTGGCAGATGGGCAGAGATTCAGAGAAGAGCATCCCAAGTCACACGTAGCCCGTGAACCACTCCTGTTTTCATGATTAAATGTGCTCTCTTCCAAAGAAGGCACTTGTCCCCTCTAAGGAAATAAGTCGTTGCACAGTTGAGCCCAGTTCAGAAGCAGCAACGTTTCCCAACTGGTGTTTTGTGTGCTTGTCTTTGGAGAAAGCTTTTCACTGAAGTTAAGATAGTAGGCCCGGTGGGTCACTGAGGAAAGTCATCGTAGCTGAATGAGGAAATGAATCTTCATGAGGGATGGGAGGCCGGGCAGCATACGTCTGTTCTTAAAGTGTTCTGTTTCTCTGTCCCATGCATCAGAGAAATGGGCTGTAATACCTCTGCCAGAGTCAACATGAAAAGACTTCCCTGGCTAAAGGCTAGCTCAAGAGCTCTCACCACTTTACAGTAGCACTAGCTACCAGTGTTAATGAACTGGGCTGAAAAGTATGGGATGTCAATGTGGTCAAAAGAGTAAGGCTTTGGAGTTGTTTTACCAAGGAACAGTGGTCCCAGCAGCTCACCCAAGTGTCACAGCTAAGGACCATGCCCTTCCAGTATTAGCTGGAACATCGCTCTGGTGTGTTATGTCTACATATGCTAGAAGTCTATGAAAGACAGAAACACACGGCTGGAGAATAAGTTAGAGGGGGAAAGTATGGCATGAATTTAGCATACACTTATTGACCAATTACTCAGTAATGACCAATTATTCAATAATGACAGTTATGTGAGGTAGCCAGGGAGAAAAGAAAAACCATTTGAAAACAAGTCAGAACCTCTGATTTTGAGAAACACAGAGACCAGTGTGTGTGTGTGTGTGTGTGTGTGTGTGTGTGCTTGTATGTGTGTGTGTGTTTGTGTGTGTGTGCTTGTGTGTGTATGTGTGTGCTTGTATGTGTGTGTGCTTGTGTGTGTGCTTGTGTGTGTATGTGTGTGCTTGTATGTGTGTGATTGTGTGTGTGTGATTGTGTGTGCATGTGCTTTTATGTGTGTGTGCTTGTGTGTGCATGTGTGTGCATGTGTGTGTATGTGTGTGTGTGTGTGTATACCTGCATGTGTATACCTATGTGCATGTACCTGAGTGTGTGTTACTATCTGTGCAGAAACCAGAGGAAAACTTTAGGTATTGTTCCTCAGACACCATCTATCTTGTTTGTTGAAACAGAGTCTCTCATTGGCCTGTGACTTACATAGTAAGCGACACTGGTCAGAGAGCCCCAGGGATATATATGTCAGCCTCCTCAGCACTGTGATCATGGGCATTTGCTACCGTTTGCAACTGAACAAACAAACAAAGAAAACCCCACAGGTTTTGGAGACTGAACTTGAGTCCTTATGCTTTCAAGGCAAACACTTTATGAACTGAGCCATCTTCTCGGTCCTCAGTTGTTCATATTTTTATTGTAAGGCAGGGAGAGTCCAATCATTTGGAAAACTCAAAGAGAGGCTGTCCTTAGGCAGAGAAGAACTCAAGGTGTGGTTTTATGATTTGTGTGGGATTTGGTTGGAATGAGAATGCCCTTTGAGATAAAAATGTATTTCCTTGGATAGTTGGTTTTAAAAACTTCAACGGGCATTTATTTGGGCTGCAGGTTATAACAAGAACTATATATTAAAAATAACATGATAGAAGCTATCATCCCAGAAACCTGAGTCTGGAAGAATTGTAATCTCCCCAAAGGTGGAATGCTTACCTAGGAAGTGAGGTCCCAAGTTCAATACCTTGTAATGGAAACGAAGAGACAAACCCCTACACTTACGTCTGGAGATGTATTTTCTAATATGAGTTTCACTGAGTGAAGGTCTTCGGCGTTCAAATCATTTTCTGCTTGTAAATAAACCCTATAATGTTTCACAGTCAGGACGATGAGCTGTTTCCTTGGGCTTTAGGACCCCTGAGAATGTGAGTTCCATCCCTGGAACCCACATGGTGGAAGGAAAGAACCTACACCCTCACATTGTCCTCTGCCTTTACAAGTGTAAGATGGCACGTGCATACTCAATAAATAAAGTATAATAAAGACTTTAGGCTCAGCTAATCTACACTAGAACTAATTACATCTCAGTGAGTATGTATTATTCTTCTTACAGGTTTTTGTTTGTAATAGATTCCTGACCAGTGTTTGGGGAAAGAAGTGATTTAGTATCAGATAGGGAGAATGAGGAAAGGTTGCTTAAGGTTAGTGGATGAGGATAAACCTTACCTATAACCACTTAGAAAGAAGCAAACACCCAAACCTCTCTCCAAGCCTGGACTCATGGGAATAATTGGCTTATTTTCATCACGTTTGGGAAGCAGATGGTGTGCTGGGAGAGGACCAGGAATCTGAACCCTCCTCATCAAATGATAAAGGAAAGGAAACCATCACAGGCGTAAAGCAACAAGGAGGCTCTTCATGCTCTGTGATTTCCTTTCTTTCCTTTTTCTGTTTAGTTTCCCAGGCAAACAGAGGGTTGGGAAATGAGAATTTTAACTAGGTACCATCAGGGAATAAATGACAGAATGCTCCCATCACATACAAAACGCTTTTCTCTGTGACCAGATTCATAAAGGTTATTTTAAAAATATTAACTTGATTTTCTTAGCAGTGGTTTAAAGTGTGCCCGAAAGCCTCTATTTCAAGCTGCAGCTTTAAAAAACTATTGCTTTTGAATAACCCTTGAGTTGTGCCAAATATTACTACTCCTAGTAATATTGCTAATATTCCCAGTGTTACTGCGGGGTTTGGATAGCATGAGATGGTCTTAACAATTTCTTGTCTGGAGCTGCTTTTTCTTTACCTTTATTTTTTTTTTTAAGTATAAAACCAAAGAAAAAAACAGGAGAGAGATTAATAGGCTCTTTTTTCTTGATCTAGTGACTTCTGCAAAGAACTTCTAATTACACAGGAGTAGTAACTCAGCAAGGTATGCCGAGACAGTTATTTTTAAGTTAGTAGAAGAAAAAAAACCAATATGGCTTTATTTTCAGTGTGTGTGTGTGTGTGTGTGTGTGTGTGTGTGTGTGTGTGTGTGTG
>JANHMN010000009.1:26361072-26406843 GCA_030674055.1 Rhabdomys pumilio | reverse complement strand
GTGTGTGTGTGTGTGTGTGTGTGTGTGTGTGTGTGTGTGTGTGTGTGTTTCCTGTGTGAAGATTAAATGTGACCACCTGACTTCAAGGCCAGATTTATGCTCCTGCTGCCGTGTTTTCCATGTCAATATGGATACTATCCCCTCTGAAACAAAGGGTGCTGTCATGGTGTTCTAAGCAACTGAAAAGTAGCTGATATGCTCCAGGAGATGGTTTGCAACCAGCTGATTCTTATGTTGAGAGCCCAGGGAAAGATCTCAAAGGAAGACTGTGCTGCTCTCAGGGAAATGCAGGTAGCTTTTTTTTTTTTCCTTTTCAAACACCCTAGATCGTTTCCTTTCTCTGTGGTAGAGTTAATTGTTTAATCTGACATGGTCTAGACACAGATGATAGATTAGAGGGTTTCTACACATGCCTATGGGGAAACTCATCTTAATTGTGGGTAGAGTCATTCTTGGTCTGCATAAAATGGAAAAGGTAAGATAAACAGCAGCATCCAGGGCTCCAGGAAATATCTAACCAGATGCAAACTGACCAGCTTTTTACTGTGTCTAATAACATTGAGATTAACTGGGGGAGGAGATGACAGATGATCTGTAACCTGCTAAGACTTGCCTCACCTTTGCTGCTTTTGGAACATGAAGGTTCTGCTAACATGCCCCTGAACATAGTCAACTCTTCAAAGATGGAGATACTAAAGAAGCCTGTTAAGCAAGACAGTCTCCCTCTCCTGCCTCCCTGTCATCTGGCAGCCTTGCTCAAATATGAATGATGCTGTGTGAATCCCTTTGCACAGAGCTCGTAGAAGTTAATATGAACAGAAAGCAATCCACTACCAAAGATCTCAGGGAACATTTAGGATGTTCCATGGATAACCACAGTAGTCCCGTGGAGGGCTCCTGTTAATAAACCAAGTTCCTGGCCCCTTAAACCCACTAAGAGTCATGTCTCACCATGGCCCTGGTTGTTTTCTCTGCATAAATGGCCACGGTTCTCTTTCTGCCTGATTTTGTAGCGGGATGAGGAGATTCAAGTGCATTTTCACCCAAATGTGTCCTCTTTGGGTAGATTTGATAACTCCCTTCTAATCCATGCTGTTCTGTACCAAATGAATTGATTAACTAATGAATTCGCACAGCAATTCCTTTGTCTGCCTGCTAAGGCCGAGTTGATGCCTTAGTCTGAATTAGGAAGTTTCTTCTGTAATTACAAGTGATGATCTGAGAACAGCTCCTTTGCAAATGCTCTACAATCTATTTTATTGCATTTACAAAATAATTTGTAAACATACCCTCCAGATATAAATTAGGCTGTATTTCTCTTGGGTCACTGTATTTGATTTTCTTTCCAAGCCTTCTGTTATTGCATTTTTCTTCTCTGTGTATTTTTAGCCCTTCTTTCCTTGTCGGCATCTCAACATTACCTCCAGGGAATGATAGTGAGAACAGGCACAGAAATAATTAATATCTCCTTCGCAGTCATTTGATCCACACGTTAGCATTTTCATATAGCCAGAGCAGGAAGTTAGGTTCACCTTGTCATGGGAGAGAGTTCATTTCACACAGGCAGTTTGCTTTTTGAGTGCTGTTCTACTGTCAAGGTGCTGTGGGCTGGATTCTATAGTTTGGTGGGGGTAGCATTAGTTGTATTCTCTACCCATATTACTCAAACTCAGCCATGTCTGGCAGTCACCTGTATAGCTTTAAACATCACTCATCTTGAGGGGTACATGGCTTGGTAGGCCAAGTGCACGCACGCATGCACGCACGCATGAACATGCACACAAACACATTATGCATGCCCTGCCTGCACTCCACAGATTCTGAGCTAACTAGCTTGGGTGTGGGTAAATAGGGATTTGCATAATTCCTACATCTTTAGCAGGACTGCAAGACAGGTCACCTTTATATGTTGCTTTCTTGCTAGCTGAAGATTGCTGCGATTGGGTTTTGTCTTCATTTCCCTGATAGCAGTATTTCTCTCAGAATAGCCAGTTCAGTCCCTTTTTTATCAGAGACATGTTGAGCTTCTATGGAAAGAAGAAGCTGAATTGATTCTGGGAAGACAGTAAACTTTAAATAAATGAGAGTACCTTTGGTGCTATGGGAACTCGGATTAGAGGCAACAGGTAATCATAGGTAGTCTGATGAGGAAAACAAGAGAATAATAGGTATTCTGGTAAGAGAAATCCAAGAATCATGGATACTCTGATGGCAGACATCAGAGGAAAATGGCCATTTTAGGACAAGGAAACAGAGGATTATGGGTACTCCGATGGGAGAAAGCAGCATGATTATGGAGGCAATGAAGATTATGGAATACTGTGGTGTAGGAAGCAGGGAACTGTGGGTTGATGTGATACCTCCAGAGACAACAGACAGAATTCGAATTGAACACCTTATAGATGCCAAGTGTTTAGCGTTACCCAAAGTATGAGAGCTATAGAGACATTGTCCCAGCTATTCTCGGTACATGGCCTTGGTAGTGAGCTTATTCCTCCAGAGCCAGTGTATGAAGTGTGCACATGTCAGGGTGTCACTCAGGAAAATGATGATGTATGGCTGGGCTCCGTACAAGCATTCTAGACAGAATGAGTAAGATATTGTAGAACGATCTTGGCAAGCAGATCCTTGAGGGAAAACTCAGCTGTGGGAAGGTTCTAATGGACAGCAGTGTAAAATGGGATGGTAAGAGAAAACCATAGATATAAAATAGACACACACAAACAAAAAGACAAAATTAAATTTGCCCTAACTAAAGTTGCCTACTAGTTTAACTCCAGGTATGATCTCCTTTTGAGAGACCTAACTGATAAGCCAATATTAGAGTTACCAAATTAAGACATTTTTTCTTGGTATACCAGAAGGCCCTGGAAATGCAGAGGTTATAGACAGTGAGATTCCAGGGCCTGGCACCATACTCAAGCCCTCTCTGTTCAAACAGCTCTGATCACAGAGCTGAGTTTCCAGGATGACCTGAGCCTTTCTGATTCTTCCACCAGTATCTGAGAAAGTCTTTGGCTCACAATGGCTTCTGGGGTTTTGGGTCTAGAGAGAGATGGACAACTGAGCGCCATCCTTCTTGCAGTGTGAGAGTCAGGTAGGCCTTGGGGTCATTTTAACTAGACTCTATAACATGGTTATCCATCTCTCCTGTAGATCAAGTGACTTAACAGGGCTGGGATAATCTCATATTTCCTGTAGTGGCAAAGATATAAACAGGCCATGTTTATGAGATTTTTTTTTTGTTTGTCCTGTTCATGTGGATGATGTGACCCATTTATTCCCATGGCCTCTGTGTGTGCACGTGCGTGCGTGCGTGCGTGCGTGCGTGCGTGCGTGCGTGTGTTTAGGGAGACCAGAGGAGAACCTTGGTTCATTCATCATATCACACATTTGTTTTGGTTTAGTTTGTGGATAGGGCCTCTTAGAGGCCCACAAACTTGCCTAGTTTTCAAGGCCAGCTTGCTGAAGAACCCTTCAGCTGCTTATCTCTGCTTCTCCAGTACCTGGATTACAATCCCTCTATTATGTTTATGCAGGATCTGGGGACCAAACTCGGATCTTCCTGCTTGCCACGCAAACACTTTACTGTCTGAGTTGTCTTCCCAGACATGCCTATGTTTTTCTAACAGACAAGTTCAGCTGCAGTGGATGAGGGTTAATCACCATGTGGAGAGGAAATGGTCTCAGAGGCCCAGTGGAAACAGTAGAAAACACAGCAGGTGTTTGAGGTCACTGTATCTCAGAGCTGAGAGTCCTCTCCCACTCCACATCTCTCATTGACTTTTCCATGCAAGGAAATGATGCAGGTGTCTATCTAGATGAACAGCAACCACCCTACCTCTGAATCACAGACTTGAATCTCAGACCCAGCTTCCCGAACACTCTCACATCATCAGCAGAAAGTGTCCAAGGTTACTTGACACTAAGATGGCCACTGGTAAATCCAGTAGGCCATTTCTTATGGAGAAATTTTGAAGGTCTCTGGGAGAACCAATTATCTTGGAAACCCAATTTGCCAGGTTATTTCTCTTTAAATACGTTGAATTTTTTTAATAAGAAAAAAATGTTTATCCAGATTTCAGATGCTTCTTAAATGACTCTTCTAAATTCTGATGTCTCTAATTGGTTTTAGGATTCTATTAATGTTTTTGATAATTTATATAAATCTTCCCTCTTACCAAGGATGAGTCACCTGGCACCTTTGGAGCTGTCTCTGCCTCTTGGCTCCCACTGAGGCTGTGAGTGGCTTGTCAGGATCTACTTCCCACTCTATGACAAAGAGACACCTCACCTGAGGACTTCCTGACATTTCCAGGAGCTGGGGGATAAAAATAATAGTTTTAATGTCAAAAAACACACCAGGACAGTATTATGAACTGAATTTCTTCTGGGAAACTCCTCAGACTATTGAGTCTTACCATTTCTCTAGAGTTTTGCCTCATTAGTGGGCAGGTATTATCTGAATTATACTAAATAAAATGCAGTGTTTACATTTTAGGTTCTATTTAGGTGCAAGAAGATGATCTCTCTTTCTCTCCCTCCCTCCCCCTCTCTATCTTTGTTTCTCTCTCTCTCTCTCTCTCTCTCTCTCTCTCTCTCTCTCTCTCTCTCTCTGTCTTTCTTTCTGTCTTTCTTTCTGGAGAGGAGTCTCCACTCAAAATTTAAACTAAATTTTCCATCAATGACCTTCAAAAGTACATGTGATATTCAAACAGTAACTCCAGGAAAATGGGAGGAATTCAGACTGGGAATCAGTCTACAGAAATTTCTAAGACAGTGTTTTGGCTTACAAGTTCTCTATGAGATAAATATGGTAGTAAGATCATTTATAATATAAGCACACAGTCCTGGTCAACTTTTACTGTCCACTCAACACAGCTGGGGTCATCTGAGAGGAGAACTCTCAATTGAGAAATTGTATAGATCACATTGATCTGTGGACATGCCTATAAGGGGTTGTCTTGATGTTGATTGATATAGAAGGGTCTAGCCCACTGTGAGCAGAACCATCCCTAGGCAGGTGGTCCTTAAATGTATAAGAAAGCTCACTGAGTATAATGCAGCCTGTGAGCCAGCTAGCTATTATCATCCTACGTAGTTCTTGCTGTACATCTTTGGTTGTGGTGTGATTTCTTTGGTCGAGGTTCATTCTGTATGGATGGCAACCAGCCTGCCTTTCAAGTTTCTACTTTTCAGTTCCTACCTTATCTTTGCTTAACGATAGACTATAATCTGTAATTGTAAGCTAAAATAAGTCCTTTCCTCCTCTAAATTACTTTTGATCAACATATTTTATCACAGCAGCAACAACAAACTGAGAACACACAGGCCATTCCATCTTAAGGGAGGAAATTGGCTTAATGGTATTTTCATCATATGAGCAAATGTTCTGTTGGTGCTTTATGCTAATGATAGAGAAACCTTTTATACAATTAGCTGAGCTAGTTTTGGTGGTGCACATCTATAATCCTGGCACTTAGAAGGCTGAGTCAAGAGGACCAGGAGTTTGAGACTAGACTTTGCTATGTGGAGTCAGCCTTGTTCTATCCCCTGTGTGAGTCTCTCAAGAGCTTCCTCCCCCTAAACCTCCCACCCCGGCCTACTTTCTGTTAAAAGCACTTAGGAACACTTAACTAATTGAGCTGTATTCTAATCATCAGTGGTAACAACACAGGTGATGCCATCTGTCAATCAGCATATTAACCAACCAACAGTGACATTTACTGAGTGGCTTCTTGTGCTGTATTTGGTGTGGTGTTGGGGATGTGTTGTGCATTTCAATCCCTGTTAGACATACGCTATCATCCTGACCAGACATCCCATAGAAAGCAATTCTTTACTGGTGTGGCTTGGCTAACTCTCTTTTCCTTTGAACTATTATTATTATTATTATTATTATTATTATTATTATTATTATTGAAAATTCTCAATAAGCCATGGTGCTATGCTTTTTAAAACCCATCACAAATTCAATGTATGTTTAAATTATTCAGTGGTGTGTGCATATGTGTGCTTGTGTGTTGGCACATGCATGACCACAGGTGCATGCTTGCCCTTGTCTGCAGTGCTCATGGAGGCAGAAGAAGGCTTCACTTAGCCTTGAGCTGGAATTCTGGGCAGTTAGTTACAAGCTGCCTGATGTGGGCACTGAGAACAGAATTTGGATGTTTTGCAAGAGTCGTAAGTATTCTTACCTGCCTAGCCATCTGTTCAGCCTCCGAAGTGTTGAGTTAAAAATATATGATAACAGTTACAGCCTCGTCTGGACTATCTTCAGTGTGCTCAGAACTGTTTTTTAACTCACAGTCAAGTGAAAACATTGAACATAATGCCTATTTTATAATAAAGGCTGACTCTCTTAATGTAACGTATTAAGTAGTTATATCCAAAACATACTGCCAATACCGTTCACTGTCCATGTCGTGATTTAGCCTGTGACTTGGTGCTACCCCTCACTACTGCTGCACAGCATGGCAAACGAGGGTCAGAGCACATGTCACTGACTCAGGAAAAGATCAACATTCAAAGAGTGGCTCCTATTAAACTCATATTGCTTTTCCTTTCTTGTAAAGTTTTAAAAAAAAGATTGCTCGTTAAGTCTAACCATCATAAGTCAAGGCCTGCCTGCAGAGTTATTATTGCTGCTACCTCCTATGAATACTTAGAGAGTTCTTTGACAAGAGGCAATTGCCTCCCAGTCAGTTCAGTTTAACAAACTCAGAAGATACATAAATATGTCTCTACCAGCCATTGATCACATAAAAGGATCCAGTATTGACCATAATTTCTGGAGTAAACTTTGATCATCTGACAATCTGAATTGATGGGGATCATAAGACAGAATCTTACTTAATTAAAAAACTTTAATTGACACATTGAACTTTTTTACCCTCATGGTATACAGCATGATGCTTTACTATCATGTAAACATTATGGAATGGCAAATGTAAGTTAATTAGCATATACATTACCTCACACATTTGTCTTTTGTGTTTCTTGGGATAAGGACACTGAAAATGTACATCTTAGCAATTTCCAAGTTAAGAGTACTTGTCAGGAGCTGCAGTCACCATGTTCCATGTGGCGTATCCGAATATTCTTCCTGGATCACTGAAAATTTGGCTTATTTGACCAGCATCTTGTAGTAAACACATTTTGCTTCTATTGGTTCATTTGGGGGGGAGGGTCTTAAAAGTCAATGAGTCATGAGGAATTTTCCTTTCAGACTGCCTTGTTTCGCTTAATGGCATGCCTTTTGAGCTTGAGCATTTGCAGCAAAATAGAAAATTCATACTGCTCACACTTATTTTAAGTTAAAGTTCTCCTAATAACTGTTTGTGTGAGTGTTTGTATGTGTGTACACATGCATGGGTGCCAGAAGACAATCTCAGGTGCCATCCTTCTTGCTGTGATTGTGACAGGGTCTTTCACTGAATTGGGAACTTAACCAGGCTGGTCAGCAAGCCCTAGGGAACTGCCTGTCTCTTTAGTTAAAGCTGGGACTACGAGCAAACACTTCTAGGCCTGGGACTTTTACATGGGTTCTTGGAATAAAACACAGGTCCTCATGCTTGGACGGCAACCACTTCACTGACTGAGTTATCTCTCCAGTCCGTGCTTAGGCTTCCTAGCCATATGGTCACACCAGTGTGTGTAAAGGACACTGTTGGGGTAGCCATAGCATGTAGCATGAGAGGTCATTAGGTGAATTGTCAGCTTACTGGGGAATGGTCACTGCTCAGCCTAGGTGCCCAGCTTCCCCTTTGGAAGCTCTTTGCTCCCCTGCCCTGTTGATTCCTTAAAGAAACTGGGTTGGGGAAATTACAAATTTTAACCTTAAGTAATGGATTTGTCTTTTTGTTTGTTTACTAGCCCTCAAGGGTTTAAAGGCAACCATTCACCAGCTGTGTGTTATTTTCCATCTATACCACATTCTTTTTAGTTTAAGTATTTCTTTCAATTTCAAGTGTATGTGTGTGTGCATATGTTTGAGTGTATGTGTGTGCATAGTTGTGCATGTATGTGTGCCCGCACATGTGTTTGTTTGTGTGTGTGTATGTATGTGTGTGTATACACATGACTCAAGGTGCCTGTGGAATCAAGAAAAGAGTGTTGGCTTCCCTGCAGCTGGAATTACAGGCTATTGTGGCATGAATAGCCCAGTGTGTGCTGGGAGTTGAATTTGAGTCCTTTGTGGCCCCCATAGGACATTCTTACTACTTTATATTTTGCTTTACTCAGACAACCTTATTTCTCTAATTCCTGATGTCCAGACATCTGGAACCTACCTTCCATGAAAACGATGTCTGGCTCTTTGATGCCTTCCCATTCTACAGGAGCCTCCCTCTATGCAGAGCGCCTCTAGAACTGAACCTCCGTTACGGAAATAAATGGTGCTGATAGATGGGGAAGCAGTAAAAGCATCAGCTGAGAATTTATTAATGTAACTGTAGGAATCTGCTCAATATGGAAGGTAGTTGGTGATATCGAGAAGTGTTTTGAGTGAAGAGTAATGCAGAGAAGAAGTGGATTGATGTGCCCATGGCTGTGAGTTCATCTCAGGCACATAAAGCAAACACTCTGCCCTCTTATCCATCATACGCATTTAATCTCGGAGATTTCATTGCGTGCTTCGTTCACTTTGTGAGTCAAATCTGGAGATGAAAGAGGGGGAGTTTTATGTGTTTTTGCCTGGCAGTGGGAATGTTAAACTGTGAACAAATTGGGATGTTCTTTTAAAAATCCCGTGATTTATCTCATGCTATTTTTCTCCCACTTTTAAAATTTAGTATGCTAGTGTGGAACAAAAGCTGCGAGCAATCCCCAGGAATGGGGACTTGGCTGCAATGTTTGCGCGAGTACTAGCTACAGTGGCTATATATTCTGAGCACCCTCCCAATTGCCTCAAAACAAATGGGTCAATGAATCACAGGAGCTGAAGTTTCTGGGGTGCCTAGGAGTGCCTGTCAGGCATCCTCTGACCTTGCTGCTTTCCTGTTTAGTGGGTATTGGTTTAATCTTTTATTTACTTTTAGATAATATAATCCACGAATACATTGATCATATCGACTTGTGACTCTCTCACTCCACCCCACTTCCCTCTCACCTTTCTTTCATTCTAATTTTGTTGTGACCCATGGATTACACTTAGTACCCACTTGTAATATTGACTGTTCTTGTTGGCTTGATGTTGTGCAGGTCTCGTGCAAGTTACAGCTGCGGTGAGTTCGCACCTAGCCTCCAGCTCTCACAGTCGTTATGTCCCTTCCAAGGTGGTCTATGGATCTTGGAGGGGGTGGAGAGATGGGCCCACGTAGGGTTGAATCCTCAATAGTCAGTTACCCTCAGCAATTAGGTCGACGATCTCCACATTCGTTGCTACCCATTGCTGAAAGAATTGTCCCTGACCAAAGCTGAGATGAGCATTCATTGTGAATATAGGCATAAATATTTAGAAGGTCATTTGGCAACATGCTCCTTCCATAAAACAAGAGTAGTGGATTCCCCAAATAGGGCCTGTGACCTCCTGGGCCATATGCTTTTGATAAGGTTAATAATACCAAGTATGAATTAACTCCTGTGGCACACGACACAGATCTAATGAGAAAAGGGGTTGATTATCCCCATAACATTCATGCCATCATTGTGCCACCTGATCTATGTGTATTATAGTGTGTGCGTAGGTTTTGAACTAATGAAATTATCATTTCATCGTTAACCATTGAGTGATGGTAGTTTGTTAAACCTACTCTGAGCCCAGCCCTGACATTTGTGATTCAGTTAGTAGCTCTACAGAATAGCCTAGGATCCTGGAACTATGCTGCCTGCCAGTAGGCATGAGGAAATCCTTAATTGAAATTAGCATGGTGTTTTAATTCTTAGTTCTCACACGTAGTGGGAATCTGGATGCTTAATAACCACTCTGGCCAGTTTTCTTGTGTGCAAAGGAGACTGGGACATTTGGATGGCTCATGTATATAACATACTTCTGAGCTCACTTGTTTAACTTTGAAGTTTAAGATTGTGATAGTTCATCTTCATTGCCAACTTGACCAGATTTAAATTACTTTGCCAAGATGCTTTTAGGTGTGCCGATAAGGGTGTTTTCAGAGAGATTTCAGTGAGGGAGGACCCACCCTAAATATGGGCAGCTTCATTCCATGGCCCAAGGTCTTGGACTAAATAAAAAGGACACAGTGAGCTGAGCAGCCCCAATCATCTCTCTCGGCTTCCTGACTGTGGGTGCCATGTGACCAGCTGATTCAAGCCCCTGCCATCAGGCCTCTGTTGCATGGTACATTGTATTGCCAAACATTCCCCCTCTATTGCTTCTTGTTGGGTATCTGGCCTCAGCAATAAGGAAACTAATACTCTTAAATGTTCAATGTTATTCAGCATCTTTTGTGTTCCAGAAGAATTTAAACTTTGCAGAGGTAGGATGTTGGCTTCAGTTCCCTCTCATTTCTCCTTTCCTGTCCTCAAGCTAAAAAGCCACGGGTGTCTATGGATGTCAAAACATAAATAGTCATTGACTAAGCATTTGATAAAATGCTCATAAGTCAAGTAGGATCTGAGTTCAAATCTCCAGCATGCATGAAAAACCCTACAGATGCAGTGGCCCACACTTGGAATTTTGTGTTAAACAAGTCATTTATGTCATCCCCTCTAAGGCTCAGGAACATTGGGAGACAGCAGGAGGCAGTGGGTGTGTGGGAGGATGTAAGACCCAGAAGGCGTGCAAAGTATCATCTTCTATGCGTGACACAGCCATTGCAATCACAGACTCACAGCACCTGTGGGTGCCCACACTGGGTCTTCATAAGACTGAGTTCTTCAACAGTCAGGCTTGGACGGATCAGGGGCTCGTAGCCCCTACCCCTCATTACTGAACTGCTTGCTACTGACAGGTTAAGGGAGAAAGTGAGAGTCATTGCCTTCAATTGTGTACCAACTGATGACTCTCCCAGATGTCAGTGAACAGCTCCAATGTAGTGCTCACACAGATGTTCTGGTAAAACTAACTGAGTCACAAGATTAAAACTGAAGACATGAATCTGGGAAAGGGACAGGTGGGGATGAAGGAGATTAATAGCAGTAGAAAGGATGTAAAAGAGAGTATTAGAGATAGAGTAATGAGAATACATCATATACATGTGTAAAATTCTCAAAATTAATCAATAAAAAAGAGATTTTCTTTTATTTTTTAAAATCTTTATAGTCTTTTTCTTAGGGTTTCTATTACTGTGAAGAGAATCTGCGAACTCTTATAAAGGAAATATTTAATTGTGGCTGACTTACTGAGGTTTAGTCTGTTTTTGTCAGGACAGAAAGAACAGCAGTACTGGGCTGGACATGGTTCCTGGAGAAGGAGCTGAGAGTTCTCCATCTTGATCCACAAGAAGCAGGAGACTGTGTGCCACGCTGGGCATAGTTGGAGCATAGAAGACTTTAATGCCTGCCCCCATAGTGACACACTTCCTCCAGCAAGACATGCCTACTTCAACAAGGCAATGTCTCTTAAGAGTGCCTATGGCCAAGGAGTCGAGCACATGAGTCTACGGGGGTCATTCCTATTTAAATCACAATACCATCCATAAGTAACTGCCCACAGAGATGGCTCATGTCCAGCAAGCTTTCCTGGGACATGTTGCAGATTCTTGTTCTGAAATACCACCTAATGTGGCTCTGTAGTCCCTTCATTCCTCAGAGACACGGTACGGAATGTGCTAACTCTATAGGGCCCAAGAAAAAAGCATCACCAAATGATGATTGTTTTAAGTGCCAAGGAAAACATGCATATTGGGATGAGCACAGAGGATTTTTTTGAAAAAGGTCTTATAGGCAGATCTAATCCTAAATATGTTATATATTAAGTATTCTAAATCTCAAGTGGGATTCTGAGTATTTATCTTCTTAAATTGAGTTTTATAAGTGATTAAAATCATAGAGTTTTAAAGCCTGAAGAGTTTTGAATAGTTCTAGGTTTGTGGATTTTGTTTAACTTGTGTGAGGTGTATGAGCTTGTGTCATGGGAACAGGGATCAGATGAAAACCTCAGGCATTGGTCCTGGTCCCCACCCTCCACCATATTTGAAGTGGGGGTCCCTTTATAGTCTTGTGCTGTCTATTCCAGGATAACTAGCCTGTGAGCTTTTAGGGATCTTCCCATTTCTGCTTCCTCCCCCAATTCCATATAGGAACACTGGGTTGCAAATGTTCACATTGCTGTATCCTGGTTTTATATGCTTGTTTGGTTTTTCCAACACAAAGTCTCCCACATGACAAGCACTTTTACCCATTAAACCATCCTCCCAACCCCTGTGTTTATACAGTGCATTCAAAATATGAAGAAGTTGGGCAGAGGAATAAGTAATAACAGGCACACAACTGGACTGAAGCAGAGGGAGAAGGGATATAGATCTCGCATGCCTATGTGTTCTCCACTTTAGTGAACTAATGGCTATACATTTGACCTAGAGAAGAACAAACTTTCAGTTGTCAGTGAGCCAGAGCAGGGATGCAGCTCATTCAGGAGGGAGCTTGTCTAGCATTCAGGGACTTGGATTTGGTCCTCAACACTATGTAAAACTGGCGCACTCCTGTATGTCCAGCACTTGGAAGGCAGAAACAGAAGGAACTCCCTTGAAGACATCATGTGGTAGTGGAGGCCATCCTGGGCATATTTAAATATGGCCCTTTCTCCAAACAAATCATTTAAAAGACAGCAAAGCAGTGATTGGTGGGCTTTGAGAAGGCTGGCTATATTCCATCAAGTATAATATCAAAACATTATAAATGAATTATAGTATCTTGCCCTCTGCCTTGACATGGGTTTCTTCAGTGTGCCTTGTGGTCCTGGATCAGACACTCGTAGCATCATACTTCAGAAATGGAGTAGCAAAAGGAAGCACTGTCTTAGTGAGATTGACTTTTGATGTTAAGGTTTGTAACATGTGATTGGACATCCACACACACATGCTGACCTGTAGGTGTGCATGTGCCTACTCTTTTTTTTTATCTCTAGAGGTTTTAATTTATATATATATGTGTGTGTGTGTGTGTGTGTGTGTGTATGTGTGTGTTGTCAGGTGTCAGGTTTGGCAGTAAGTCACTGAGCCATCTTATTGGCCCTCATTGACCATTAAGGGAGACATTATGAGCTCATTTTGGTGAGCAATTCCTACTTTTATGCCTTATTCTGGAATCATGTGGGTATGTTTCTATTTATCATCTATAAAAACCAGAGACAGTCAAACATGTTTGTCTATTAGGAGAGCCTTCCAAGAAAGTTGGGGTGCAGACATAAACAGATGCTTCAGTTTCTCTATAAGCCACCCAACACAGCATTTGGCTGTTAATGGTATCTGCTCCACACATGGGAGCAGTTACAACCCCATGGGCCCTGGAGTCCCAGGTTTCCATGTGCTAACATAGAGAAGCACCATTGCAGAAGCCAGCCTCAGACTTCGATGGCTGGAGTGGTTGTGTTTAATAAGCTATGGGGAAATCTGTCTATCTCTCTGTCGTACCCCTACCATTCCTGTGGCCTGTCATTAAGCGCCTCTCATCTTCACTCTCCTTTGAGTACCATTTTCAATAATCAATTTTCTCTTTGTTTTCCTGATTACTGACAAACCTGGACATGGTAATACGAATTTCCCCCAGCACTCGAGTGGAGCAATAGGAAGCATCAGAAGTTCAAGGTCACCTTAAGTCACATAATAGTATGTGGGAAGACATCCTGGGCTTCACAAGATCCTGTCTCAAAAAACAAAAATTGCATTTCCAGGAGAGGTAGCACTTGAGGGAGAGATAGGACAATCCTTGTGAATTCAAAGCCAGACTGGACTACATAGGGAATTATAGGCGAGCCAAGGCTACACAGTGAAACTCTGTCTCAAAAAGAAATAGGTATTAAACCAAATTAGCAATGCCAAAAGCTTTTGGAAAGTGAAGGTCATTTATATCTTGCATTGGGGTTGTTGAACTTTGGATGTCAGTTTACCTGCAAAATTCTCTAGAATAAAAGACTTCTGGCCCCACTCCCAGATACCAACTCACTGGGGCCAGAGCTTGCCAAGGTGTCTGCATCTGAGGCAAGCACTATTTCTCTCCCTCTGCCCTTCCCTCTGTTGACTCCACAGCCAGTTGCAGTTGGCATCAGAAGCCTTGAGCTAAAGATATGTTAGTGATTTGTCATTGTTAGGCAAACCACATACTAAAACATCTGAATTACAAGATGCCCATCCAACTCCAAGGTCATGTGCATCACAGCTTAGTCAGCTCTCACATGGGCTCTCTACAGTGTCTCCTTCCCCTTCTGATAACTGTGCTCAAGTTTATACTCCTGCTTCAGATACCCATCTGTCATCTCATCCTTACCACCACACGTGCACATGCAAACCCAGAAACAAACACACATATCCATACACAGAGAAGCATGAACACATACGTAGGCTCATGTACAGAGAAACACAAACTGTACTCACAAATATGCACACATATATCACTTATGCACACCAAGACACATATACACACGCATACACACCCATGTACATAACACACAAACACACACACACACACACACACACACACACACACACACACACACACACACAGTTCCCTGCACAGTAACATTTTACTTTGTTAGCCTGTGGAGAAATTATGTTTCGTGTGCCTTGTTCCAGTTTTGCCCTCCACCTTCATCTTTGGCCCCAATTTCCCCAACTCCTCCAAGTTCCTTTCAGACTCTCCCAGTTAGATACCCACTTCCCACTCCTGGCCACCCCTCTTTCTTTCCTTATTACCTCCCCTGTTTATCCAGATCTCAGATCATCAGCAATCCTGCACTTGCCACCCAGGTGTATTCAAGTATGCCTATAACGTGTGTGTGTGTGTGTGTGTGTGTGTGTGTGTGTGTGTGTGTGTGTACATGAGTACAGGTGCTCATACACATGTGTGCACGGAGGTCATAGGTCAGGATTCTTCCCCTTTTGCTTACTTCACTTTTTAAGATACAAAGTCCCTCACTGAACCTGGAGCCCACAGATTGTCTAGACTTCCTAGCTGTCAAGCCTCAGGGACCCCCCTGCCTCTACTATCCTGTTCCATTGCTGGGATTACAGGAGTCCACCACTCTGCCCACGCTTTTATGTGGTTACTGGGGACCCAAACTCAGATCCATATGTTTGCACAGCAAGCGCTTTTATCAGCTAAGTCATCAAGTCTTATTTTTTTTTATACAGTCTCTCACTGGGACTTGGGGACTTCTAACAAGACTAGGGTAGTTATCTAGTGAGACTAAGGCACCTGCTTATCTTCTCCCTACATCTGGTATTACAGGTGTGCGCTGCCATGCCCAACTTTCTATGTGTGGTTTAGGGATCAAGCATGGGTCCTCATGCTGGTACAGCCCTGTGCCCTCTAAGCCATAATTCAGCCATCTTGCATTGCTTTCTCTTGAAGCACCTGGAAACCTCCTCACACTGTGTACTGAGATTCCTGTGACTCATTTTGATTAGCAGCAATCTTATTGCAATGTATGCTCCACCAGAACAGGAACCATGTGTGCCTTATACCTCCATATCCCAGGCATTCTTTCCAGTGCCTGATTCATTACTGCTCATCAAACATTGGATGGATGGATAGATGGTTGGATAGATAGATAGATAGATAGATAGATAGATAGATAGATAGATAGATAGATGAGTTAATTTAACCAGGAAGTTGGATAACCTCCTGTAACATTGTAGTCCTACTGTGGACCTGACTGAAGGAAGCAAATCATTTGAAAGTCAATAAAACCCATTTGAACATCTTAGCAAAGGACTGCACGACCATTTTCCTCCATATGTACATTAATTGTTTTTTTTTTTTTTGAGTCAGGGTCTCATTTAGCTCATACTTGACCCTGTTCTTGCTGTGTAGCTGGGGATAACTTGCCCTCCTCCCAAGTGTTTGTATTACAGGTATGCACCACCATATCCAGCTTATCAAGTGATGGAGATGGTACCTAGGACTTCATGTGTGTTAATTGGCTACTTTACCAATCCCACATCCCAGCCCCTCCTCCACATTTACTTAAGCCTCCTACATCATAGGCTGAAGCATCATCTTTCGGATGATGTAGAGCTAAGTTGTCTGCTCCTTGAACTGAATGAGCTCCCGAGACTATGATCCCTCAGAGTTAACCCGAAGCAGCAGCGTGGAGCTTGTGTTGATTGATACTGTTTTACATAAGCTTGATGATAGGGAGTGTTCTAGAAGAAAAGAGGAGCATTCCCTCACCAGTGAATCATCGCCTTGCTTACTGCTTAGAGAAACGAATGGCTTTGGAGGAAGCTTTATGTACCGACAAGGCAGAATTTGATTTAAACCCTTCAGTGCTAACTGAGCCCCTAAATCTTTACCTTTAGGGGGATGGACTCACATTTGTTGGCACAAACAAGATCATGGCTCCAGCCATATATGAAATATGTGGGGACCAGCATTGTTTGTGTAGCAACTCCACTTCTGAGGAATTCACGGCTGATGAAAGTCTATAGAAAGGAAAGCAGGTCACCTCTGCAACCACCTCTTCCTCGTCAGTCTGGTGTCCTCCAAGTGGCCTTGGCTTGCTTTCCTGACTTGAGTCTGGGAAGTTTGGGGGAAGAAGGTGTTTTGTCTGGAGCTATAGGTTTCTGATCTCTATCTTGTATTCTTAGCCACAGTTTTTCTGTATTTCTCCCTATCTCTGTCTCCCTGTCTCTGTCTCTGTGACTCTTTATCTCTTTCTGTCTCTGTATCTCTCTGTCTCTGACTCTCTGTCTTTCTTTGTATCTCTGTCTTTGTCTCCCTATTTGTCTCTCACTTTCTCTGTTGCTCTTGGTCTCTGTGTCTCTAGCTGTATCTACTAGTTTCTCTGTCTGTGGCTGTCTCTGTCTCTCTGTATCTATCTTTCCATCTTTCTCTTTGTTTTTCTCTCTACCTTGTCCTCTTGTCTCTATCTCTCTGTATCTTTTTTTGTTCTTTCTCCTTCTGTGTGTCACTCTCTATCTCTTTCTCATTCTTACCCTTTCCTCTCTTCCCCTGGATTTTTAATTGGCAAAGATACTAAATTTCTGCTATTTTGTCTGATTGTGTGTTACACTTCTGATTTTTTTCAAACATTGGCATGCTTTAATGAGTTTAAGATAAATTTAGAAGCCATCCCAGCCTGAAATGAACAGCTGTGGACTGCTGATGGGTGCGGCCATGTTTCCCACAGGCCTGCCTCCATTCATTTTCGTTTTGCTTGGCCTCCTCTAGAAGGCCCCTTAGATTTGTATTCTTTTAAAAAAATTGTTTAAATTTATTTCTAATGAATTTTTTTGCATTCATTTCTTTGTAATGTGTGGCCATGCCTGTGCCATGGCCCATGTATGGAAGTAGAGGACAACTAGCAGGATCTGGTTTTCTCCTTCCACAGGAGGGTCTCAGGAACCCGACTCAGGTTGTCAGGTTTAGCAGTAGACACCTCTACCTCCTAAGCCATCTTGCCATCACACAGAAAAGGACCTGAACCATCAAAGCCTGCCCATAGAGCTGATGTTTTAGGAGTTTCAAAAGTAATATCATTTGTTTAAAAAATAGAAAAAAAGGAATTTACTGAAAAATACAATTGACCAAACTAAGGGTAAATAACTGGGGTACCGTGCAGGCAAAGGTACCTACCCGTAGTAGAGTTGTTTCTAGACTGGTAAGGTCATCTTGCATTTCCCATAGCCCAGCTTTGCTTCCAACTCACTATGCAGCTAAAGCTAGCATTGAAGCCTCCATCTTTGTGTTTTCTTGTGTTCTTTAAAGGGATAGAACTGGTAGGAAATATTTTTTCATATATGGAATTTATTAAAGTCGCTTACAGATTGTGGTCCAGATAGTCCAGCAATGGCTGTCTCCTGACAGAAAGGCCAAGAATCCTGTATTCAACAGTCCATGAGGCTAGCTGTTTCAACTGTTCTTCAGTATACTCTGGAATCCTGAACAAGTAAGTTCTTATATTAACAAAGAACTGCCTCAGCAGCAGAGTAGGTGAACTTGTCAGTGAGAGTGAGGGCACACAGGCAAAAGAACAAAAGCTTTCTTCTTCCATGTTCTTTTATATAGGCTGCCACTAATGTGACCCAGACTGAGGGTAAATCTTCTCACCTCAAATGAGCCAGAAGATCAAAAACTCAGGTTATAGCAGATGCTGACAAGGATGAGGAGAAAGAGGAACACTCGTCCATTGTTGGTGGGATTGCAAGCTGATACAACCACTCTGGAAATAGTCTGGCGGTTCCTCAGAAAATTGGACATAGCACTACCTGAGGACCCAGCTATACCACTCCTGGGCATATACCCAGTAGATTCTCCAACATATAACAAGGATATATGCTCCACTATGTTCATAGTAGCTTTATTTATAATAGCCAGAAGCTGGAAAGAACCCAGATGTCCTTCAACAGAGGAATGGATACAGAAAATGTGGTACATTTACACAATGGAGTACTACTCAGCTATAAAAACAATGATTTCATGAAATTCTTAGGCAAATGGATGGAACTTGAAAATATCATCCTGAGTGAGGTAACCCAAAAGCAAAAGAACACACATGGTATGCACTCACTGATAAGTAGATATTAGCCCAAAAGCTTGCAGTACCTAAGCTATAACTCACAGACCACATGAATCTCATGAAGAAGGAAGACCAAAGTGTGGGTGCTTCAGTCCTTCTTAGAAGGAGTAACAAAATACTCAAGGGAGCAAATATGGAGACATAGTGTAAGACAGAAACTGAAGGAGGGGTCGTCTGGAGACTGTTTCACCTGGGTCTCCATACCATGTGCAGTCACCAAAGGTAGTCACTGATGTGGATGCCAGAAAGTGCATACTGACAGGAGCCTGATATAGATGTCTCCTTAGAGGTCTGCCAGAGCCTGACGTATGCAGAGAAGGATGCTCATAGCTAACTATTGAACTGATCAAGGGATTCCCAATGGAGAAGTTAAAGAGAAGACTGAAGGAGCTGAAAGGGTTTGTGGGCCCCATGGGGAGAGCAACAATACCAACCAACCAGAGCTCCCAGGGTCTAAACCACCAGCCTGGAAGCATATAGGAAGGGACCCCTGGCTCCAGCTGTATATGTAGAGGAGGATGGCCTTGTTGGGCATAGGTAGGAGAGGAGGTTCTTGGTCCCATGAAGACTGACGACCCAGTGTGGGGGAATTCAAGGGTGGTAAGGTGAGAGTGGGTGGATGGGTGGGTGGGTGGGTGGGGGCACATCCTCATAGAATCTGGAGGAGGAGGAGGAATAGATTAGGGGATTCCTGGGTGTGGGGGATGAGGAAAGGGGATAACATCTGAAATGTAAGTAAAATATCCAATAAAAAGAGAAAGAAAAGAAAATTCTTCAGAGATATACCCAGATGCTCAGGTTTTAGTTGATGTTAGATGTAGCCAAGTTGACAGCCAACATTAGCCATCACAGTCCTCCTTTCTCCCTTCCCACATGCTGGGATTTACCACCAGCTTTAAGTCCTGATGGTAAAAACACTGATGGAGAACTACCTTACAGACCTCTTCTCCGCCCTGTGGAATCTGAGAATGTCTGTTCCCTTCCATGCTGCTGCCAGCTCTGTCACACAGAGTCCCCATAGTTCTTCCAGAAGCCCACATCCCCAGCCTGAAGGAGGCACCCACTTACACCTGCTATGCTGCCATTCGGCTAGAGAGTTCTCTTTTCTTCCCTGCCCTGCTTTCTGCTCATTCCCTTTTCTCTTGTCACTGAGCTTGGCCACAGGCAATAAGGGAACCATTTTTACTGTCAGATTCCCTAACCACCTTCTCACCAGGAAAGGGAAAGCCCACTCTTCCTTATCCTGTCCTTATCCTTACTGCTGAGCGTGCTGGTACACTGTGTCTTGAGTTGTTGAATTCTGACTATTTTAACTTTGGAAGAGACATTCAGTTCACCTAGATCTTCACATACGAGGCAAACTGAAATCAAATGCTTGAGAGACTGGTCCAGAGAACTGGTGCTTAGTTCATAAATACTACAGCATTATCAGCCCTACAAGGAAAGAATTTTGAGATCTGTGTGAAGCTGCACATTGAATCCAGGGCTTCTGATGGACCACCCATGACACTCTGATCTACCATAGGAGATGCTATTGGTAAGCTCCAAATGCACACCTTTCAGTTTCCCTAATGACTGCCCATCGTTGCTGTACAAGGGCCTCCCAGCGAGTCTAACTGCTAACAATTCTAACTGCTGCACCTTGCTCCACAGCATTTCCCATGGCTGCAGTTAGAATGGTGCTCTCCTTACTTGGCCCCCACTTCCATTTGCTCCAAAGAGAAGCAAAGTGAATTCATTTCCATTGCTTGCAAGACTCTCCTTGGTCTAGTTCTTTGTGATCTCGTACGTGTGTGTGTGTGTGTGTGTGTGTGTGTGTGTGTGTGTGTGTGCGCGCGCGCGCACACACGTGCAGGTGCAGGTACACATGTATGTGTAACTGTGCATACACAAATGCACATGTTGTTGTAGAACCCAGAAATAAATCTTGCCTGTCATCTCTCAGGTCCTGTCTACCATGGTTGTCTTCTTTGTGTTTGTTTTTGAGACAGGTCACTGACTGGCATGGAATTTGCCATGTAAGGCAAACTGTCTTACCCCCAGTGAGTCACAAGTATCTTCCAGTCTCCAGGAGCCACGGGTTGGGATTGTACATCTACACCAGCATGAATAGCTTTTGTTTTACACATTAAGCTATTAAACACTGGCAAGGGCTTTGTTTATTTTATTGCTGTTGTTGTTTACTTATTTTTATTATTTGAGAATTGTTTGATAATTTTAGTGTTTGTTGAAATCCCATCTCCCCCAGTCCCTCCCTGTTCTTCCTCCCAACGTCCTAGTCATATAATTGTCTTTATTCTTAAGACCCACTGAGCGCACTTAGTGATTCCAGGATGGGAATGGGCATAAGGTATCTCCTGGAGGGAGCATAGTCAGCCTCTCAGAGGACATATCCCTGAAGAAACTCTCACTCTCTTACCAGCCATTAGTTATGAGTGACTCTTCAACCTTCCTCCTCTGTCCGTGGTGGGATTTAGTCTGGCTTGATCTTGTGTAGGTCTAATGCATACCGCCATAGCCTCTGTGCTTTTTGACTTGTGTTCTAGGAATCAACCACACACAGGTCTTCGTGATTACAAGGCAAGCATTTTACTTAGTAGGTTATCCCAAGCCCTGGCTTTCTTTCCTGTTCACCTTCCTGTCACATCTCTTTGGGTCCAGCACAGAGGCCCTCTCTCTTTTGCTTACAAGGAGAATGTGCTCTCCTCTCATTTGGTTCAGTGTTTCTTCTGCTTGGACTTTCTCTTCTGTCCCCCAGAGCCCACCCTTCTCATTATTTGGTAGTCACACAGAAAGATGATTGCTCTGGTAGTTCCATTCCGATGTCACTGAATCTCATCCTATACTGTCCCTAATTATATCCCAATCCATCAGAGCACTCTGTTGGATCTGTGTTTTCATAGCACTTGCCACCAGCAACAGTTATATAACCCAAACAGTTGGCTTGCCATTTGTCATGTTTCCCAACATTACCTGTAATTTCATTAATTGTAAAGACTTGGTTCTGTTTATCCTGTCTTGAGCACCTGGATGGATTAATAAATGGTTTATGATGTTTAAAAAACAAACACACAAACAAACAAATCCCTAAAACCTTTGTGTGCTGAGTGCAAAAAAAAAAATACCTCTGTGTGCTGAGTGCATTGATGAACTGGGTTGGGACTCTTGCCAAGAATCTCTTTGATTGTCTGTGAAATGTACTTTTTGTACATTTTGCCCCATATGCCCATGTATTTAAACACTTGGTTCCTGATGGTGGTACTGTTTGTGAAGACCATGGAGTTTTGAGGAGGTGGAGATTTCCTGGAGGAAGGAGGACACTGGGTTGGGATTTGAGGTTTTACAGCCCAGTCTAACTTACTGTTCCCTCTCTGCTTCCTAAGTGTGGATACAGTGTGGCCAGCCAGCTTCCTGATTCATGGTTTGTTTTGCTTTTAGGCCTTTTCGTAGGTAAGTTGGCTATTTCTGGCATCCCTCGCAGCACATGCTGGCAGACAGGGTAGCACTCCTGAGTATAAAGAAAGCTAGGAAAGGCCCTAATAAGGAAGTGGGATGCTGTATTTGGGCATAAGGGTAAATTCCTGGCGTCTGTTTCAGTAGTAAACAGTCAACAGTATATATTTTACATGATAGCTTTACACAGAATCATGCAAGAATCCAGGTGAGATATTAATTGTCTTGTGGAAATATTGTGATGAAATTCAGTGCATGCTAATTGAGTGTTCGTGATAATGCCCTGCAACACAGCTCCTGTGAGTAATGAGAACTGGCTTCCTTTGCATATATGCATGCTGACAATCTTAGGCAGGGGACATAGAGAACTTATCAAGACTCACTGAACATTAAGTGGCCCAAGATCATTAGCTGAGCTGCTAAAGAGTAGGTCTGGAATATGCCCGACACATTCTAAATTGGTTTTGTGTTTTCCTTCCACACCAGAGTTTTCCTTTTGTCTTAATTAACTGTAAAATCCTAACATGTGCGCACACATGCATGCATGTCCCACAGGACACATATGGAGTTTAGAGAACAGCTTATGAGGGTTGTTTCTCTTCTTCGACCATGAGACTCCTAGAGATTGAACTCAGGTCACCGGGCTTCTGTATGTGCTGAGCCATCTCCTGACTCTGATAGTCAATCTTAAAAGAGGAGCAGATGAATCTTTTTTTTTTTTTTTCAAAGTTGGGTTGTTAACAAAATGTGTACAGTTCTGGGCTTGACCATAAGTTTGGAAGTCTGGCCAGTAGTGAAGCTGTAGAGTGTCACAGCTATGAAAACACTGTGGGCCCCTATACTTTGTTCCCTCTCTGAGCATAACTTAAACTGGCCTAGCACTTATCTGAGAGGAACTCACTTCCACTATGGGAGTGGACACATCTATACACTGTATCAAATCGTCACTGGTGTGTACATGTGTGTGTGTGAGTGCATGTGCATGTTTGTTCAGCGCCATCTCACATCACGTTCTTCTGGTACTATCTACTTTGGGTTTTTGTTTTGTCTTGTTAATAACTGTAGAAACAACAGCTTATTATTTGGCCTTCCACCACCTCCCCAGAAGTGGGTCACAGGTGCCACCATACTTACCTTATTCTGGAGGAGTGTAGGGATGAAACTTAGGAACTTGTGTTTGCACGGCAAACATTTTATGAACTGAGCCATCTCCCCAACCAAACATTATCGCTTTCTAGTCCACAGTGTATTTTTATATACTGTGTATATACTACGTATATACAAAGATCATAGATAAAACTATATTCAGAAATCTTCACAAAACAGACTAGCATGGATCAACCTCCTGGTGAAGTGTTTTATACATGTGGATGTTATACATATGGACAGATATGCTTTATATGCATATGCACTATAAGGTACACTTGCTTACATATTTAACATATTTAAAATATGTTAAAGTTCAATGGATCCTTCGAAGTATCTTGTTGAATGCAGTTCAAGAACTCATGCCTCCCCTGATATTGTTTCCTTCTATGTAGATAACATGAGTTCCTTAAAGGTAGGGATTATCACGTTTTGCTTTGGTATTTGCAGATGATCTTAACTTAGTACTAAATATAAAGAGTAGGCCAGTAATGAAGAATCCAGTTTACGCCAAGTGCTTGGCAGCCTGCTATACCAAAGCCTAAAAGATTCTACAATGCGTGTTGGGAGTTAAGTAGTGTGCTAGATGGTTTTACCTGGGGCGTGATTCAGGGGCCTTGGTATTACACAACAGATGGAATATTGTTCATATGATGCTCTTTTTTTTCCTTTTGAATAACTGTGTGTGGTGTGTGTCTTTGTTTGTATATGCATAAATACATATGCAGCTGAGGAGGCAAAGGACACCTTGCGGTGTTGGTCCTCAGCTTTCTCCTCTCTTGGGATAGGATCTCTTGTTCACTGCCATGTATGCTAGGCTAGGTGGTCTGTACGCTTCCCTGGATTCTCCTGTCTCTGTCTCTGTAGGAATGCTGGTAATATAAACACCCAAGATTGTACTTGGATTTAATGTAATTTATGGGGGATTAGAGCTCAGAGGCCCCCACTTGGACAGCAAGCACTTTTACCCGATCAGCCATCTCTGTCACCCATTATATGATATTCTCCTGATATTTATTTTTCCCTTGAAAGCAAGAGCTAAGGAAAAGTCTCAAATTAACACTTCGCAACTTCCAAAAAGCTGTCAGAGATACCGGTGAGTGTGGAGCTTCCAACAGGGAGGCAAGATAAGACAACAACATTTTTTTTGTCTGCCTCAAGGCTGTACAACAAATCCTGAAGTGTTAGAAGGGAGACACAGGGGTCCTCAGAAATTGGGTTATTCCTGGCTGAAGTAACTGTTTGTTTTCAGCATGGAGTGCTACCTGGCTGGAGAAACAGCTCACCAGGACATGCACTTGCTCTGCAAACATAAAGACCCAAGTTCATATCCCAAGAGCCCATGTAAATGCCATATAGACATGCAAGTCTGCTTAGAATTGCAGCCTTGAAAGGCAGAGACAAGGGATCCCCAGATCAAACTGGTTATAGAGACTAGCCATGTGGATAACCTGATTCTGCCTGAGAGATACTGCCTTAATGAATAAGGTAAAAGAACAATACAGAATGATTTCCACCATCAGCTTATGTCTTTTACATACATGCATTTATCTGTGCATACATGCATTTACACATGCATACATGTATACACATGTACCACACACATATCTGCCCCCCCCACACATGAAAACATACATATATACATGCATATCATACTCCAATAAAAACTGAGTTAATAGTCTGAAATTACCATTTTAATATTTTATATTTATTTTTCTTTACATTAATTAATCTGTTATATGTCCATTGAATTTTATGATCCTCTTTGCCTTTCAAAAGTGGCGGTGTCAAGACAGTCGAATTTTTCTCAGATAGAAGCATAGCTGGATTCTATTGTGTTAATACAAATAGATTAGCCACGTGATTGCGTCTGAAGCCTTACCTCTGTAGAGTCTCCCACTGGGAAGATAACGTGCAACCTCAGATATGGTTTCCTGATGGCTTTACTTTATCAGAGTTTGGGAGGGGAAAACAAAACATAACAAACCATCAAAAATAAAAGCTTGTAGGAGTTAGAAAACAGTACAATTAATCAAGTTTTTATTGGTTTAATTTGATTTGCCAGCATGAGGAGCTGAGTTCAGTCCACAGATCCCGTGTAAAGTGCTTATGCATGGTGTTGCTTGTAATCCCAACACTGAGGATGTGAGAAAAGACAGACCGCTGGGGCTTCCTATCAGCTAGCCTTGCTTACTCGGTGGAGTTTTAGATTGGTGAGAGTTCTTGTCTCAAAAAAAGTTATGGGCCTTCTTCATACATGCACACACATGTGCATGTGTGTATACATGTGAACCCTTGCATGTGCACATATTCCACAGACAGAATAAAAATCTACAGTGCTTACCAAGCACTGTTCACCTTGCTGACTAAATCTGCCTCTACCTCAGCCCAAGAGCAGTCCAGACTTCTCCCCCTTTAGACTAGCTGTATTCCAGCTGTAGATTAGTGAAAACAGTGATTTTTTTTCTTTCTGGTTTCAGGAAAGAGTATCTGAAGAAGAGAGAAAAGAGCAAGCAGCACTGGGTGATCTCCATGTGGCAGCTGATGAGGACTCTAGAAGTGAGCACAGCAGTGTGGAGGAGGGGAAAGAAGACAGCAGGCTGCTCCTGAAGAGACTGAAGGCTCTGGAGGTAAGCCACCCCGCCATCCACCCACTGAGAGGAAAACCTGCAGCCACTGGTACTGATTGGGAGTCCAAGTCTTCCTCTCTTAGTGCTCCGTGACTGATACATTCGCCCATCAGGCACTAGAATGCTTTCCTCAAGAGTGGACACAGTTAAAATTCTCTGCACTGGAAAGGGCTTGACCTGGTAAGCCCAGCTGCATTGCCTTCAAAGGGAAAAAGAGCAGAACAGCTCACTTCTAATCATAGACTCTAAAATTGCAAGCATTTCAGGCAGGGGCCATAGAATACTTGACTTTCTTCCCCTAATGCCTCATAACATGGATACATGGGTGAATGAAGAAACATAAGATCCAATAGTATATAAAAGATCCAAGAGTATATACAATGGTGGTGAAAGGTGTGTATATGCTTACATACAGATTTTAATATTTTTGTTAGATACATTTCATTTGGAAATAAGGCAAGTGTAGATATTGACAGGTAAGATACATGCAGAGAGAACCAGCACCAAGGTAAGGGGTCTTTGATGGAGACCTCAGTGCCCCCACAGCTCTCCAACACAGAGAGAAAGCTCCAGATGGTCTACCTCAGAGGCATTTACATCAGTTTAACTGTTCATTCATTAGTCTTCCTACCTGTCGTCAGAGAACTTCTTGCTTACTTGTTCTTGTTTGAGTATTTGACACTCTAGATATTTGAGATATTTGAGTCTTAAGTGAAGATATTAATTTGGCCTATCCCAGAGGATCATTTGGAAAGAGAGTCTAAATGAGGGGTTGTGTAAATTTGCTTGGACTTGGGTATGTCTATGGGGAAATGTCTTGATTTCCTTGGTTAATCTAGAAAGATTCAGTCCACTATGAGCAGCACAATTCCCTAGACAGGAGGTTCTGAATGGTCTAAGAGTGGAGAGAGAGAGAAACAGAGAGAGGGAGGGAGGGAGAGAGAGAGGCAGAGAGAGAGAAAGAAAGAGAGAGAGAGTAAGCGAGCTGATTGTAGGGCATACAAACATTCTCTCTCTGTTCTTGACTCTGGGTGTGACTGGATGTCCCATGCCCTTTCCACTGTGATGTCCCCACAATTATGGAACATAGCCTAGAACTGTAAGTTACAAATCCTTTCTTTTCTAAGTTTTGCTCTTTATCAGGCTATTTTATCTCAGAATAGGAAAGAAAATTAGAACATACATCTCCTAAATAGACAGACCTGCCTAGGGATGCAGCTTGGTTAGTAATATACTTGTCTATCATGGTGGTAGCTCTAAGTTCTGACCCTAGTATTATAAAAAATGAGACGTGATAGTATAGACCTAAAATCTCAGCACCCAGAAATTGAGGCAGGAAGATAAGGAATTCAGGGTCATCTTTGATTACAAAGTCCCAGGATAACCTGGGTTACATGAAAACAAGCCACAAAAGATAACAGAAAACAAAGGAACAATAAATTAAAACATAGTTCTGCTCTGGGGTCCACAAAATCTGGAATACTTTTATAGTATGCAGAACCAAGATGAGGAGCATGTGGCCTTGCTCTCTGCGTACTGTCCACAGCCCTGCCTCTGAGCTCTGGGATCCCTTAGAGAGAGCGCTGACATTTTAATTCTTATTTCCTTAAAGCAATGAACACTTGAGCCAGATTCTCAGCATCTTGTTTGACTCCTTTGGAAACTTCAGTTACCCAGTCTCTGTTTTTCTATCCTTGCTTTAAGATAATAATAGTACACAACCTTCCTGAAAAGCAGTGAGATTAAACCTCTTATTATGTCTACAATTTCCTTATACTTGGTTCCATCTATGTTTCAGTTTTATCTTTGTTGCTGTGATAAAAATACCCTGGTGTAAAAGCAACTAAAGGCGTTTATTTCAGCGTACAACCCCAGGTATCAGGTCATCATTCCTGGGCAGTCAAGGCAAGAACTTCAAACAGCTAGTCTGCACCTTCCGGAGCAGAGAGAAGTGAACAGATACCTGCTTGTTCCTTGTCTCCTTGTTTGTGCTCAAATTGATGTCTCTACTTATATGCAGTCTAGAGACTTAGACCAGGGAATGATGACACCCAAAGTGAGCTGAGTCTTTCTACATCAATTAATATTAATAATGGAGACAGTCCATGTCCACAGACCACATCAATCCAGATAATTCCTCACTGAGACTCTTCCCAGGTAATTCTAGGTTGGGTTTGGTTGACACTTGAAGCTAACTGTGGCCTGTACTGATCTGTTCCGAGGCTGTTACCCGTTCCTCAGTCATGTACTTCTTGTTCATCTGAATAGAATAACTAATACAAAACTATGATTGAAAAGTCTCAGATACTCCACACAGACATTCCTGAAAACAGATGGGCGGGCAGATGTTTTTAGATCCCAGGCAGAAAAGCCATTGGCTACGGAAACATCTGATTCCCTTGAAGGAAGGGGAAGAGATCGCCTGTGCCCCCAGGGGTTTCATAACTTGGTAGGTTTTCTAATAGACTTCGAAAACATTCTTAGGGGAACAGATGATTCCAAGAGAGTGTTGAAAAACCCTTCATGAACTAGAGTCAACTGGAATGAGTTGTTATTAGACACACCTCAGTTGTTAGTTCTTACTTACTGATTACCATGAAATTGTTCTTATTTCAACTCATTGTCAGGAGAACATTGTGAAGGGCATTTTATTTAGTCAACCTAAGAGGTGTTTAAAAAGGTCTTTGTCATCAAATGTTCTTAAATTTTAGGGTATACACATATTTATATTATTTCCCCTTCCAAGAGAGTTTTACATATTTGGCAACATCTCTTTTATCCAATATTATTTGGATGCAATAACTAATATCTTGTAGTGACATTAATCCACATGGTTTCAAGTCACAAGTTATTTTATTTTTTAAATTGGACTGCTGTTACAGAAGAGTCATTGTTTATTTTTAAATTCTTGGTTTCATATTTGTTTAACTCACTACTTGCTCCCTGAGTTCACTCTCTCATTTTGTGAGGATTCTGTGATTTTATTAAAAACGTATTTATTTATTTATTTTGTGTGTGAAGATGCGGAAGAACGATGCGTATGTATGTCTAGGTCAGAGGAGAGCCTGTGAGGATTGGGTTTCTACTTCTGCCATGTTGGTTCTGGGAAATTCATTCAGATTGCCAAGCTTGGAGGCAAGAACTCTTAACTACTGAGCCATCTCGCCATCTCACGGACCATCCTCCATTATTTTATTAATGGTATGAATTTAAGTGGAGAGGGATTATGCTAGGGTCTTAGCCAGTACAGCTTTGCAATGTCTGTAAGGTTGCTTTGATTGCTTGCTACTCTTGGCTCTATCTCCAGAAAGATAGCATTGCAGGTATGCACCACACCCAGGTCTGTTACTATAAGATGAATTTATCTTTTATTTACATGTAATCAGGTTTTATATATATTGTAGAATTTTGATTATTTCATATGTGTATTGAGACATTTACATAGGTTAAAAATTCTTGTGGCTAACTAACTAGCTCATTTTTCTAGAGGTAGTCACAGATACCTATGTAGATTGCAGCATTTTAACTAAATTCTCTTTGTAAAGTCTATAGAAAAATGTTCCTAAAGGGATCTAGATACCATGTAAATAGTTTTTAGTGTTGTTCAGCAAAACTTTCAGGCAGCAAAGAGTATGTTCTACCAATGTGCTCTCCAAGCAAACGTATTTGTATATTCTAATGTCTTGGCCCTGTTAGAAGAGAAAGCAGAGGTGACAGAAGGCAGACTCTCCTGGGAAAGTGAGATGACTTAGGGCTTTTCTGCAAAGTATGAGGATCTGAGTTTTATCCCTGACATCCACAAGGCAGGAGACACACAGTCTCTCTGATTGTTCTCAGACTTCCATCCTGGTGCCATGGTTTAGATATGACATGACATGATACACAGAGACACACAGACAGACAGACCCATGAATACAAATACACACAAAAGCAAGAAAGAGAGAGAGGGAGAGAAAGACAGACAGACAGACAGACAGACAGACAGACAGACGGACGGACGGACGGACGGACGGACGGACGGACGGACAGACAGACAGACAGACCAAGCTACCCAAACAAGTTCCAGTGAAGTAGACTCAGAATCCTAGTGTTACATTTTTGACTGGCGTGATCCTCCTTAGGTTTTGACACAGGCCACCTCACTCAACCTAGAGCTCATTGATTCAACTGAGCTGGCTGGCCAGCGAGCCCCCAGCGAGCTCCCAGGGAGGCTCCTGTCTCCACCTTCCCTGCACTGAAACTACAGATGTGACTTACCAAGTCAGGCTATTTTAGTGAGTTCTGGGGATTGAACTCATGTCTTCATGGCATAGCAAGCACTTTTCAAACAGAGTCACCTCAACAGCTAAAGGACTGCTTTCTTTACACGGGGAGAAACACACCAAACCTTCTGAATTACACTGCTGTGCCACAGTTGTGGCAAGAATATCTTTCAACCCTACTCTGTGGCACTGATTTCAGGATTCTTCTCGACTTACCCTCTGGAGTGCTTTGACTGCATCTAGGACCTAGCCCAGTCTCTTCTTGGAGTATTTGACTCAGCCTCTGGGTTTTTTGTTTTTTGTTTTTGGTTTTTTTTTTTTTTGGTTTTTTTTTTTCTGGTGTGTTTCTTGGTATGTGTGGTTTTCTGGTCCACAGGTTCCTTGATGCAGCCCATCTGAATGCTCTAAACAAACCTGACACAAAATTACACGTCAAGATAGACATTCCCATACTTCTTCTCACAGCATCTGATTCCCAGACCCCAGCGGGGAACAGAGTCAACCTGAGAACATTAAAGAGTTCTGAGCCTCCAGGAAAGTGCTGGTCTCTCAGCTGTAGCATCAAGGTTAGAAGAATGTGGCCTCTCATGGGAATGATTTATTTTGTGCAGAAAAGTATGGCAATTAAATATGTTAAGGTGAAGAACAGCCTTTTTCTAACCAATTATACCTTTCTGTGAAAGTTTGACAATTAAAGTGCTAAGCATAGGTTTTTGTTAATAAGTGATTCTGTTTAAAATTGGGTAGTTTTAAATAGTCAAACCTGGCTGTACATCACAGTTATTTATGGAACTCATACAGAATGTCTATGCACTGAATACTCTCTATAGGCCAAATACTGTTCTCAGCTCTAGGGACGGTCAGTGCTTATGATTATCGACTCAGTGGACAGAAACCGGAAGCACATGCTTGAATACTAAGAAAATAAGTTGACAGATCGATTAAGTGGCAACAAATGTGAAAAATAAGTGGTAACATAGGAATGAGTGGGAAATAGCTAGGGTGAGAGACAGTTCGCTTCCAAGGAATGATATATTATCAGACCCTAAAGTAAATATGAACGATAAAGAGGAGATGGCTCTGTGGGAATCTGGAAAATGAATATGGCAGAAGGAAGCACCTGTAAGGATGCAGAAAGCTTGTGACTTTACCAGGACATAAGTCAGACCCGTGTCCTAATGGGTTGTAGCCAGGAATTCCTATAGATTTCACTGCAAATTTTTTTTTCTGTATCTTACAGCATTGCACAGGGAGCTGTGGAATTGGGGGTCTCAGTCTCATGGCTCTTCTCTGCACGCTTCATTTTCTAGTGTCCATTCCTTAGGAAATTCCAAGTGGACTTTCTTTCTTATTGGATATTTTATTTACAATTCAAATGTTATCCCCTTCTGCCATACCCCCCTGCCCAGGAACACCCCATTCCATCCCGCCTCTTCCTGCTTCTATGAGGATGTGCCCCCACCTACCCACCCACTCCCACCTCCCCAGCCTTCATGGAACCTCTCCCACCTATGCCTGACAGGGCCATCCTCCCCTACATATACAGCTGGAGTCATGGGTCCCTCCCTAAGTGCTCCCAGGCTAATGGTTTAGACCCTGGGAGCTCTGGTTGGTTAGTATTGTTGCTCTCCTCATGGGGCCAGAAACCCTTTCAGCTCCTTCAGTCTTCACTCTAACTCCTCCACTGGGAATCCCTTGATCAGTTCAATGGTTAGCTGTGAGCATCTGCCTCTGAATATGTTAATCTCTGGCAGACCTCTAAGGAGACAGCTATATCAGGCTCCTGTCAGCATGCACTTCCTGACATCCACATCAGTGTCTACCTTTTGTGACTGCACATGGGATGGATACTCAGGTGGAATGGTCTCCAGACAACTCCTCCTTCAGTTTCTGTCCCACACTTACTTTGTCTCCATATTTGCTCCCTTGAGTATTTTGTTACTTCTTCTAAGAAGGACTTGGTCTTCCTTCTTCATGAGCTTCATGTGGTCTGTGAGTTGAATCTTGGGAATTGCGAGCTTCTGCCATAATCACAATTGTGGGTGTAAGATATGCAAGCAGGCAAGAAAGATGGAACCAGGCCAGAACCATAGCTTTTTTTAAAAAAGCCAAATGCCTAAAATACACCTCAGGAAATCTTAATTCTCTAAGTCTATGACGGAAACGAAACACCTGTATCCTTTTAAAACTCTGCCTGTGTTTCATATGCACAGCCAAGATTGAAAGCCATAAATATCAGCTTTGCTTCAGAACATTTTCTGATGCTATAACAAGATACCTGGAGCTATATAACTTTTTAAAGTAACAACAGTTATGAAAGCTTGGAGTTCGGAGGCTAAGGTCCAATAAGTATGGGTTTGGCACCCAGCGAGGGTTCATACTGGGTCATAATATGTGGAAAAGGAGTAAGAGAACCAGCCAAATACAGAAAGATCAGACAGGAAGCAAAGGGGCCAGGGAGGAGCCAGACTTCCTGAAGACCTGTGTTATCCCTGTGATCTAAATACCTGGATCTCTCTTAGAGGGCTCCCCACCTCAGCACTGCCACACTGGGGACCACACAACTCTCACATGAACTACTGGAGGACACACTGGGAAAGCTTTGAGAGCTATGAAACGGCTTAATTAGCTGCCAAGCCCTACAAGTCCTCTTGGCCATAATTATTCACCTTTGAACCTACCTTCTTTCATCCCAGGATTCAGTAAACTTTCCTTCAGTCCTCAGACTTGCATTCAGAAGCTGTTTCCATACGTGCCCAGAGCCAGTAAGTCTGAGATGCTGAGGGCTGCTTGTATTCAGGAACACTATGGGGCCTGTCTCTAAATCCCATCATTCCTAAGGCTCAAGACAGATGGACTAAGAACTTGAGGCTAACCTGAGCTACACAGGAAGACCATGTCTCCTTGTATCAAGTAACTTAAAGCCCCTCACTCTCCACTCTATTACTTTATTTGAGACAGAAATGTATGTTGGGGAAGATGACCTCAAGCTTCGAGGGATTTGCTGCTTCTCATTTCATCAAGGAGTGGTATGATTGTACACACACACACACACACACACACACACACACACACACACACACACGATTTGGTATGTCTTTCCGTGGATCGTGGATACAGACCAACTGCTTTCCCCACAGAGTCCCCTTTCCAGCCCTTTGGCATGCTTCTAAGTGTCTTATGGCTGTGGATACACCTTTAGCCTTTAGTTGACTGAGTCCATGGACACGGAGTTTATGTACTTATGGAAGAAAGACTGTAATCATTCATTTCCCTGTTCATGTTTCAGCTCTGTTTCAGCTCCTTGCTGATGAGAAGAAAACACCTCTTTCTGGTTTTCTATTAGTGTTTATCCTGTTCCTCCCTTCACTTTTATCCCACACTCTCCTCAGCAATAATCAAAGAAGAAATTAAGAGGTTCTCAATACCTGCCAGTGGTTGTCTCTGTAAAACCCCCGTATTATTTCCTTTCATCTTTAGGTTCTGTGACAACTTGCTGACAGGTGACACCACACATCTCTTCTTGGGGTATATGGTGTGTATCTATCTCCTGATTATTTTGCTTCCCTCTGGGAGTCACCTAGCAACAACACCGAAGGGAGTTTCGAGACAAAAACCTTCTTTTTGGTAATGAGACTTCTAATTAGGGAGAAAATTCATAATGTATGTGAGTGGGTATGTAACTTTGCATTAACTGTTTTCTGACTGTAAAGTGTTGAAGTCATTTTGTGAGAAATTGGAAAGAAGGGAAATGAATGATTATAGTCTTTCTTCCATAAGCACATAAACTCCGTGTCCATGGACTCAGTCAACTAAGGGCTGAAGTACTGAAAATTCTGCATCCCCATTGAACATGTGCAAATGGTTTTCTCTTCCCCAAGTAAAACAATGTGACAACAATTTCCAAGGTACTTCCACTATTCTACTGCACAGTACAAGTGGTCGAAAAATGACTGGAAACGTGTGAGCGGCCAGGAAGGTAATTCAGCAAGTGAAGTGTTTGCTGTTTAAACATAAGGACCTGAGTTCAGATCCCCAGAACCAATGTAAAAATCTAACTGTGGCAGTGTGACTATATAACCTCAGTGCTGAGGGGGTGGAGACAGACCTCTGGCTTCCTGGCCAATAGAGCTGAGTCAGTGAACTCACAATTTAGTGAGAGACCATGCCTCAAAACATGAAGTGGGGAGCAGTCAAAGAAGACGCCACATATTGATGTCTGTCTTCCACATACATGTGCATATATTCATGCATATGTATCTTCATGGGCACATCTGCACACCCATAGGAACACACAAGTGCCATATATTCACATGCTTTTGAATGAATGTGTGTAGGATATATTTATTTCATGTCATTGATATGAGACGTCAGGACCTGTGAATTTGGGTATCATCATGTTTTTTTTCTGCAACTATTCCCCATTTGTCAGTTACTTTTCTATTGCTGTAATAGAATAGCTTGACCTAAAGCAAGTTAAGATAGAAAAGGTTAATTCTTGCTTAACTTCCAGATGATTACTGTCCATCATGGTGGGGAAGGCATGGCAGCAGGAACATGAGGCTGTGCAAAGAATCAGTAATCTTGGTTAAAGTATAAATGACATTCCAAAGTCAACAGTTATAGATAAGATATTGATGGAAGTCACACAGCTTAGGAGAATGGTACCCAGAGCACAGCACATCTTTGGGATACAATAAAGGAAAACTTGGAATGAGAATAGGCCTCAATCAAAAAAGTGCCTGCCTTAAAAGCTTAAGGACTTGAGGCTCAACCCAGAACACAAGTGAAAATTTGGATGCAGTAGCATGAATTTGTAATCCTGGCACTGGGAAGGTAGAGCAGGAGAATCCTAGGGGCTTACTGGCCAGTGTGGCATAGTTAGTGAGACCTAGGCCAGTGAGAGACTGTTTCAAAGATGGTCAGTGCTTGAAGAGTACCTGAAACTGAGGCATGACTGAGGTGGTCCTATGTCCTGCCACACATGCACACACACATATACCGTACATGCCACACATGCATCTGTACACATGCATTCACACGCATCCACACACAGTGGGGAGGAGGGGTCAGTCCACTATTTGCCGAAATTATTTCAGCATGTAAATTCTTACAGGAACTTCACAATGCTGTCAATTCTCATTTCCTTGGAGACAGTCTATTCAAAGCCTTTCAGTCAGACGTCATAGCAGTTCCAGCCTTCAGCGATGGAAGGAAAGATTATGCAAGTAGAAAGTATATTGAAAAATGCATAAAGGCATGGATTGCAGCCTGCCAGGATGCTGCAGCCATTTTCAAGCCCATGGTCTGCAGACCTAGGGCCTGCCTTATACAGACTTTCTCCATTTGATAGCAACAACACACCCAGTCAACATTACCAGGGAAAAGGACATTCTGTTTTGTTATCCATACTACCAACCTTCCACAGCAAAGCATCCAGTTGGCTACATTTTAGCTTTGCGTAGAATTCTTGACCTTTGCAGTGGAGAAGATCTCAGTGGACCGTCCACCATTTCCATGATTTAGAACACTCCTGTGCTTGACTGATAACCTTTAAGCCTGTCATGAAACTCTAGCCTGCAAACACACACACACACACACACACACACGCACACGCACGCACGCGCACACACACACACACACACATACACACACACACACACACACGCACGCACGCACACACACACACACGCACGCACGCGCACACACACACACACACACACACGCACACACACACACACACACACACACACACGCACGCACCTGTACATAGAAGCACATACATCTGCACACATATACATATATAAGCTTTTTAAGCCCATTCAGAATAAGTTGCTGTTGGATATGCCTTTTCCTCCTTTCTCTAGCCTCACACCTCTGTGGTACTAAACCTTGATTTTCAATCCTTACCCTCCATCTTCCTGAGCATTTGTAGATCTGAGTTTTGCTAGATAGTACAGATACAAAGACAACAGACCTTTTTCATCGTCCTTGAAACACTCATAGGCTAAGGAGGAAGGAAAATGTATAATGATTAGAGTTATAAAGCTAGTGCACATTAAAATTAAAAATAAAATGCCGACACGAGGTTCAGCATGTCACCAAGAAGGACATGCTGACTGGATTCTTCAAGAATGTAAGGAAATAAGAAAGCGCTGCTTGAACAATGAGCTATGGCCTTCACGCCGTTATTCTAGAAAAGTGGTAATAGGGATAGCTGAGACAATCTCCTCAAGCAGAAAACTGTGAAGCAGCTCACATAGGAATCACATAGGTGTGGACCAGCCTGTGGCCAGACAGGTGACCCAAAGTTTTGTCTGCCTGCTCTGTGTTGTTCTATGGCACTGCCCTCCATCCAAAACCACACACATCTAACCTTGCTTGCTTTCAAAACTGAGAGTTGTCTGACCAAATTTCTAATCAGGGCAGAAGTTTTCTTACCGACTGACCCCTGAAGTTCCCATAGCACCTTCGTCCTATAAGGCAAGGTCTCCTAGCCCAGACTGACCTCTCATGAGGGCAACGTTGAAGGAGAGCCTCCTGCTTATCCTCTCCATGGAATACAGCTATGCACTAGGACACTTGCTTTATTCAGTGCTGGTATGGGAACCCAGAGCTCCCGGCATGCTCTGCAGGTGCTCTCTCCACTGAGCAGTGCCTCTAGCACAAAGCTTCAGTTCCTTATGACACGTCAGCTCATCTCTGATGTTTAGAAAACCTGTCCAAGGAAGCAGGCCAAGTGGTGCTCCACACAGTCTGGAGCTGTACAGAGAATGTTTCTGGCAACAAGCTTATGTAGACACTCGCTTTTGAAAGAAATTCCTTTGACAGCTACCAAAATAATGATGATAATAATAACAATCAAAACAAAAAAAGCATATGCTTTCCCATCAATTGAAAGTGCACCAATCACCAAGAGCCTTTGATCAGCACTCACCTCCTTCCTGCCTGTCTCCCCCAATTGATGTGAAGGAGCCGATCCTGGATCCTGTAGACAGTAGTTTTGGTTTTTCTGATGACACTTGGAAGTGTTTTTTTTTTTTTTTCTTCTGTGTGGCTGTTTTACAAAAGCACTTTTGCCCTCCGACTCCTGGAAGCTTGTTCAATCAAGATATAACCTTTTATCAGTTCCGACCAACTGCTGAGAGAAAGGAAAAACTTCTCCATGTGAGCCAGGCCAAGGTGTTAGGGGAGCTCTGGCTGCATAGCACACTGCCAAGCCCAGATCTGTGCGGGGGAAGCTTGTTAGAAATACCTCAGCTATTAGCAGAAGCCAATATGTCAAGAGCTGATCTGCATAAATAAGTTTCTTTGCCAGACTCAGATTTGTGTGGGAGTATATGAGAAAGCTCCAGATCTTCCAAGAGGCCAGTGCATCAAGGATGAATCTCCATGAATATTCGAAGAGCTATCAAAGAAGAAAAATGAACCATGAGGCCAACATTAATTGTGCCCAGAGATAATTAGAACAAAGTGTTGTTAATTGTGTGTTGGTTTAATGTGATGTAGTGGTGGATTTTTTTTTTCCCCACAGAGTATAAATTTTGATGTCAGAAACTGAAAGCTGGCTGGCTTGATTGATCAAAAGGCCTGTTTGCTTAGATACAGCTAATTGGGCGTTTTAATCCTTACTCCATAAAGTCTGGTGAAGGCTCCTATATCATGAATGTAACTGGAAACAAAGCCCCAAATCTTGGTTCCCTTTGTCTAGTGGTGTCTGAGTTATTCAAGAAGCTCTTATAAGTAATCTACCTAAGGTTTATGAATAAAAGATTATGCAAACAGGACTCGTCGGGAACAACAACAAAAAACAAATAAACAAAATCCAGTCTTAGTGCTAACTCAGTTGTAAAGGTGTTTTCTTGAAAGCACGAGGATCTAAGTTTGAATCCCCAGCACCCAAAGAAAAGACTAATAGTGGGCATACTTGAAATCTCAGGACCTGGGAAGCAGAGATCATGACTATCTGGAGCTTGGTGGCCAGGAATCTAGCCAAATCCATGGGCTCCAGGTTCACATGGAAACCCTGCCTCAGGTGAGGTCTGGGAGATGGCTCAGGTGGCAAATCCCTTGATGCACAAGCATGGAAACCTGAGTTTCACATAAAGGTGTGTGTGTGTGCTATCCACATTTGTAATACCAGCATGCATACAACAAGATTAGAAATAAACCCAAGAGAATTTCCAGATACTCAGTGGCCAGCTATCCTGCCATTCACAATGGTGAACGACAAGAGAGTCCTAGTCTCAGTCACTGTGGAAGGTGAGGACCAGCACCTGAAGCTGACCTCTGACGTCCATTCAGTGACACACATGTATTCACACAGGAACATGCATACAGATATAATATGTGCACACACTCAAAAGTCAAAACGTGATAATAATGTGTAAAATGATTGAGCAAAATCCTGACCTTAACCTTTGGCTGTCATATGTACATGCAAATATGTATACACGTACATCACCATATACACATTTACAAGCCCCACCCCCACCCACAAACCATATGATTGATGGGCAGTCCCAGAGAAAAAGCTACATCATCCTATTAAACCTCTTAACTTGCCTCAAGGAAGTGTTATAAAGCTGTGGCAGGGGGAGGCATGGAGGATCCAGAATGAGTCCAGAAAGTCACTCTTGACATAAAGGCATCAGATTCCCAGGCTGAGTCAAGGACAAAGTTGTCTGGAACAGATACCTGTTGTTTTACCATCTCAACCACACAGGAACCATGCAGAGGAAATCAAGGGACAGAAGCAGTTTGAAGAGTCTGGGTCTTCCCCCTGATGAACAAGCCTTTTCTGTCACGTTCGTCTGATTTGTGGTCACACCCACTAACTTTCAGAAAGACAGAAAGAGCACCATTTCCTGTGACTGTTGTTGCTGTTCAGGTTTCCCTCTTCCTTCAGATTTTAGTTGCCCACAGCCAAAGTCAAATTGGTTTTGGTAATCTTTAAAAAAAAAACAAACACAGAGAAAACCTTCAAACAATAATGAATTCATTTAGGGGGAACTGTCTCCAGTGGTGGGGGGAGGTAGTCCAGATTAAAATGAGAAGCAGCGTATGATTTGCTGAGGATTCTATGGCCATAGGATAAAATTGGTTCCTGAGAAAGACAAAATTTCCCCTGCAGTTTTCTTTTATGAGATATTCATATTAAGAAGACAAACAGGCTTCTGTAGCCCCCAAAAGCAGGGTCTAGGAATTCCATGAGCTGAATGTAAATTCATGAACTAGCCCCTCTTATCGCCTTGCTCATCCTCAGTACCCGAGAACGGCTCCCAAGGGACCCGTTAAAAGGTGAAGGAGCCTCAGGGCTCATCACAGAGTGTTAGAAGCCCTTTTGGTCCTGGATTGTTATAATAGAATTAATAACCTTATGTTGAATATAATCGGGATAATAAGTCAATTAATACTGAATCCATTTGATAGCAGCCAGATGCACAAGTGCATTTTCACTGAGAATATGGTTCTGGAGAAATATTTTAATTGCTTATCTGATCATTACATTCGGATCTTGAATTAGCTCTCTCCCAATTTCAAAAGAAGACTCTTCAAAAAGTAATTTTAGAAAGCTGTGCTCTATAGACAGAGGTGCAGTGAACAGATGGACACTTTGTCCCTTTTTAATTTTTTCTTTATTTCCTACTTGCTTGCTATTTTGTTTTTAAATATAATTTAGTGTTTTTCATTATTCTTGAGAATTTCATATGAGTATCTAATGAAATATGATCATATATACGACTTCCTGTTCTTTCTTCTTCTTTTTTCCTGTTGTTGAAAGTCAGTTTTTCCATATAATGTATTCTGATCGTGGTTTCCCTCTCTGCTCTTCCCAGCTCCTCTTCACCTCCTCTCTGATCTGGATCTACTCCATTACTGTCTCCCATTAGGACCCAAACAGACTTCTAATGGATAAGATAAAATAAGAAAAATCACAAACCATCAGGGCAGAGTCATACAAGACAAACAAACAGGAGGAAAAGAGCCCAAGAGAAAAGCACAAGAACCAGCCACCCATTCATCCATTCGGTCATCCACTCACTCGGGAGTCCCATACAATCTCTAAACTAGCAGTAGTAACATATACACAATGCATTGTTACAATAGAATTAATAGCCTTATGTTGAATATAATCGGGATAATAAGATTTGCACATGGGCAAAGCCCCGAAGGTCCTTTGCATACTGTCTCCTTCTGTGAGTTCATAGGAGCTTTGATCGTGTTGATTAAGAAGGCTGCTTTGTTTTCTTTGTGTGCTCCATCCCCTCTGGCTTTTTAACTCTACTCACCTCCTCTTCTGAAGGGTTCCCTAATTTAATGGCGAGATCCCATTTAGGACAGAATTTCCAAGGTCTCCTGCTCTCTGCACAATGTCTGTCTGTGAGTCTCTGTATTTGTTCCCACCTTCAGGAGGAAGCTTCTCTGGTGGTAGCTGAGAGATCGGAAATCAGTTGTAAACTGTTAGGAGTCGGTTTGTTTGTTTGTTTGTTTGTTTGTTTGTTTGTTTTAGAATTGTAGTATTTGCTTTTACCATGGGTCCCTGAACTATATAGTCCCTGGCTCTTTGTCATCTAAGTAATATCATGCATGGGTTCCATAGAGGCATTGAGTTAAATCAGATCTTGTTATTCTGAGAAGCTTCACAACACCATTGACCTAGCATACCTTGCAGGCAGAATACCATTGTAGATCCAAGGGTTTGTGGCTGGTTTGGTGTCTACATTTCTTCTTTGGTAGCATGCAGAGAACCTTCCTGTACCAAAGGTACTAGACTATAGGCATGAATGCGCTTTGTAGGCACTTTTACACGTTCATTGGATTGTGTAGGTATTGTCTTTGGCAATTGAGCCTTGCTGTCAAATTGTGGAAAGCAACCTAGAGTCCTGGCAACAGTCTTGGTTGTTTGGGGATTCCTTTGGCCCCAAATACAATTAGGTATAACCCCAGTGCTGGTACTGGTACTGGAAGTTTCATCTGGTGACAAGAGTTTACAAGATGGTACTTATCTCCCTTATTATTTCATTAGATCACCTTCATATTTGTAAATAATTTAGTAAGATTCTACTGTGCTAGGCTTCTATCCTACACTTCGAATGGCCCTGAATTTTAACAGTCTCTCTCTCCCCATATTTTTTCCCTCATCCCCTCTACTCTCCTCACTGGATCCTTATGTGCCAGTCACCATCATCAATTCATATCTATCTGTTCTGTTTTTAATTTCTAAAAAGTCCTATCTGTTCCCTAGTCTCATACCCTACAACTAACCTCTATGCTTCCACAGCTTGTAGTTTGGTTGTCATTGATGTAACAGCTAATACTCACATGTAAGAGGATTCATACCATATTTGTCAGCCTTGGTCTGTGTTACCTAACTCAGGATTTTTTCCTTGTTCCATCTCTGTACCTGCACATTTCATGATTTTGTTTTTTAATGGCTGAATAATACATCATTGAATAAATTTATCATATTCTTTAAAAATTTTGCTGGGCAGTGGTGGCACACGCCTTTAATCCCAGCCCTTGGGAGGCAGAGGCAGGTGGATTTCTGAGTTCACGGCCAGCCTGGTCTACTGAGTGAGTTCCAGGACAGCCAGGGCTACACAGAGAAACCCTGTCTCGAAAAACCAAAAAAAAAAAAAAAAAAAAAAATTGTATCTACTGTCCTGTTGAGGGACATCTAAGTCATTTCCTATTTCTGGCTGTTATGAATAGAGCAGCAGTGGACATGGATCAGCAAATGTCTCTGTGGTGAAGTGTCTTTTGGATATATCCCCAAATTGGTATGGCTGCATCTTGGAATAAACCGATTGCCGTCTTCCTGAGGAACCACCACACAGATTTACATAGCGGCTATACAGGTTTTCACTCCCACCACATCCTTGGTAGGATGAGCTATCATTTGTTTTATTGATCTTAGCTGTTCTGATGAGTAGAAGATGAAATTTCAATGTAATTTTGATTTGCGTCTCCCTGATGGCTAAGGATACTGAACATTAGCTATTTGAGTTTCACATTTTGAGAATTTTGTTTAGATATGTATCTTATTTTTAATTGGGTTACTTGTTTTCTTGATATCTAGTTTTTTGAGGTCTTTATATTTTTAGTATTAGCCCTTTATTGGATGTGTAGTTAGTAAAAATCTTTTCCTGTTCTGTAGGCTGTAGCTTTATGCTATTTATGGTATTCTTTGCATAGCAGAAGCTTTTTGTTTCAGGGGTCCCATTTACTAATTATTGACCTTAGTGCCTGTGCTAATGGTGTTCTGTTCAGAAAGTTTCTTCCTGTGTTAATGAGTTCACTTTCTCTTCTATCAAGTTCACTGTATCTAGTTTGTGTTGAGGTCTTCACTCTTTTGCAGAATAATTGGAGGAGTATTGACATTAACTCTTCTTTTAAATCTGGTAGAATTCTGCACTAAAATCATATACCCTTGTTGCTTTTTTTTTAATGTCTGCTCAATATCAGTAGGGGTTACAGACCTGTTTAAATTGCTTATCTGTCTTGATTTAACTTTGATAAGTGAACTGTATTGAGATAAGTATCCATTTCTTTGAAAATTTCCAGTTTGGTAAAGTGCAGGTTTTTAAAGGAGTCTTTAGGATTCTCTGGATTTCCTCGGTGTGTGTTGGTAACGCCCCTTTACGTTTCTCACTCCCCACCCCTCACTTGCCTTTCACTTAATGATTTGTCAATCTTATTGATTTTCTCAAAAAAACGACACTGTGTATTATTTTTGTTGTTCTTCCTATTTTATTGATTTCAGCCCAGGGCTTGATTATTTCTTGTTGTCCACTTTTTTTGGTTGTGATTTTTTTCATCCCTTTTCCCCTAGAGCTTTCAGGTGTGCTGTGAAGTTACTACGATGAGATCTCTTCATTTTTCTTAAATGTAGGCACTTAGTGCTATGAACTTGCCTCTTAGAACTGCCTTCTTTGTGCTATAAGTTTAAGTATGTTGTGCATGCATTTTCATTCTATTCTAGAATGTCTTTTTAATTTCTTTCATAATTTCTGCCTGAACCAGTTTTTCATACAGTATTGAGTTGTTTAGTTCTCAGGAGTTTGTAAACTTTCTATTTTTTCCTAGTGATGATGATATCTAGCTCTAATCGATTGTGGTCAAATAAGATGGAGAATATTATTTTAATGTTCTTGTATCTGTTCAGACTTGCTTTGTGTCTGAATATATGGTCAATTTTGGAGAAAGATCGATATGGTGGTGAGAAGAAGGTGTGTTCTTTTTTGCTTGGGTGAAATATTTTATATATACTGATTAGGACCGTTTGCTTTATCAGCTAATCTCAGCATTTTTATGTTTAGTCCTGGTCTGGATGATCTGTCCATTGGCAAGAGAGGAGTATTGAAGTCTCCCAGTATCACTCTGTGAGGGTTATATGTGATTTAAGCTGTCATAGTGTTTCTTTTATGAACCTGGGCATCCTTTTGTTTGGAGCACAGACATTAAGAATTGCAATGGACTCTTGGTACAGTTTTCCTTTGATAAGTATGTTGTGTTCTTTTATATCCATTCTGATGAGAAGTATATTTCATTAGGTAGTAAAAGTCTACACCAGCTTGCTTTATATGTGTGTTTGCATGGAATATCTTTTTCCCTCCTTTTACCCTGAAGTGATATCTAACTTTGATGTTAAAATGCATTTCTTAGATGCAGCAGAAGAATTGATCCTGTTTTTAACACCCATTCTGTTAATCTGTATTTTTTTTATTGTAGAATTGGGATCATTGATGTTTAGAATATAAGTGAACAGTGTTTGTTGATTTCTGTTACTTTATTGTTGTAGCTGGTCAAGAGTTACTTATTCTCTATGTTTTCTTGGGTGTAGATAACCACTTTAGGATGAAGTTTCATTCTAGTGCTTTCTGTAGGGTTGAATTTATGAATAGACATTGCTTACATTTGGTTTTATCATAGAATGTCTTATTTTCTCTATTTTGATAAAAGGTTTTCAGGGCACAATAGTCTTGGCTAGCATCTGTGGTCTTTTAGATTCTGTAGAACATGCTGGCATCCTGTGAGTTCTCAGTGATCTCCCATTTCCTTCTCTCAGCACTAACGATGATACCTCCGATATCCTATCTGTCTCTCAACTTCCTGAGAGATTTGTTTGTTATTTTGTCAACTCTTTTTATACCCTCTGCATCCAGTTAGGGTTACCAATATGTCCACAAGTGTAGAGCCATTCACTGGAACAGGGGAATCCAACCTTCTGTCCTTTCTTCCCAGCAAGTTTCAGTTACCAATAGCTCTTCAGTAAGGGATTAGGCCTAAACACCTCACCTATTATATCATAAGATATGGCTGGTGCATACTCATGAATGCAACAGCCATATCAAATCCAAAAGGCAACATTTCCCAGCATGCTTCCCCTTCCTCTGTGCTATCACCCCTCATCTCCCTAGGGGCTATGCTATCAGGAGTCCTTAAAGCAATTTCATTGCACTCTCAGTAGGTGAAGCCCCTTTTAGCTTTGCTCTGTGGCTTTTGAATGTCTCCTACCAGCAGCTCTGTTTATATAACCAGCTGAGAAAAATCATCTCCAAACCTGCAATAGCGAGGTGACTTTGAAGCCACCTGTATACAAGGCTCCATTTTCAATATTTCCTCCAGAAGTGTACAGAGAATGGATATGAAGATCAAAAATACCAACTATTGTAGAATTTGTATCATCACTGTAAAAATACCAATATCATTATTTTGTCTACTTTAAGTCAGAACCCAGAAATTTCTCACAGTTTTCTCTCTTCATATTCCCTGGGGAAATACCCACAAAGGTACCAACCAGTTTGTTCAGAAAGAGTCTGGAAGCCCCACCTACTCACTAGAGAGGGTGATGGAAATTTTGGCAGTGTATGTAGAGCTAGGACTAATTTCATGGGAGAAATGATGGAATAATCTTTCCTTACCCAACACTGCAGGAGCATCCTAAGCAAGTGATGGCAGATACAGGCTGAGCCACATTGTATAGCAGAATCTCCACAATAGGGTAGGCTGCATTCATTTTCTTTGTTTGGGATTTGGGTGCCAAAGAAAGCAAGTGTCCTCTTTAGTCCTTACATCAGTGTGAGCTGCTGAAAGGCAAGGACAGGAGTTTTAATTTCATCTCTCTGCCTCTAATGTGGAGTTCTCTGAATTTGATTCCAGTATTTGTTGAGATTTCCCAGGCACTAGATGCAGCCTACCAATATGAGGGTTTAAACAAGTTGAGAAGCCCTGTGAAAGGGACAAGAGATCCAGATAACAGTCAGAGAATTAATCTATTTTCCCTCCCTTGGCTGCAGGGAATTCAGTATTATCTGCTGAGGGAATCATTTTATTTTAAAATTAGACTTCATTATTAATACTGATAAACTGGGAAATAACAAAGCCTGGCATAGATTCACCTATTTTGCATTGCTGCTGGTTTACATTCATGCTGCTATCAGCTCATAAATTAGCATATCAAATATTTAAATCAACATTGCTCTGCAGAGCCATCGAATGACTTTTGGGCAGTTACCCAATGTATAAGATATCTTTTTTTATTTTAATATTTTTATTTGGTTTTATTACTTATTTATTTTGAGACTAGGTTGCATATATATCAGGCTAGCCTCATGGTGAGGAAGACCTTGAACTTGTG
>JANHMN010000009.1:26343068-26360972 GCA_030674055.1 Rhabdomys pumilio | reverse complement strand
ATATATATATATATATATATATATATATATATATACACACACATGTAGAGAGAGAGAGGGGGGGGAGAATATATGAGGGTGACAACCAACACTGGAATTTTATGTTATTTGGAAATTCTTGCAAAACATGTTTTTGAGCCACATAAAAAAATTCACTTTAAGATTTTATTCTTATGCCCCACATTTCTAAAATGCCAAGTGTTATGTGTTTAAGATCAGAAATTAAAGATCACATACTGAACTGTCACCATTTGTATAGAAATGAGTTGGAACTAGAAGCTTGCTGTGAACATTGAGACATGGATAAAACTTATGAAATGTTTCTACATGCTCTAAATGACTTGGAATTTCCTGATGTGGCTAAGTGATGTTTTCTCTCCCTTTCCCTCTTTCTCTCCTTCTCCCCCTCCCTCTTTCTTTCTGTCTTTGTGTGTCTGTGTGTCTTTCTGTCTGTCTCTCTCCATAATATTTCTAAGAACTCAGGATAAGAACTTATCAAACAATTTCCAATATTCACGACTTGGAGGTTCACAATCCTTGTGGCTTTTTTATTTGATTTATAAATCACAGCTTATTTAATCATCAGCTACAGGATTGACGTCTGTATTTGAACTCACAGCAAGCACATGATAAATAAGAAACTGTCTAAGTCAACTCTTACCCTCTGGATAGAAGTAATAGAACATGCTAAAAGTGCATTATATACTTGCATAAAATAACCATACATAACCTTGTGTAATGAAAATATTGTTATTGTATAAGTAGAAAACACCATTTAATTAGCTTCATTCATTTAGGTTAAGTATTTCATAACTCCCATTTCTCAAAAATAAATCTTCTAGTAATTTAGCTTTAGGTGTGAACCTGTGAGGGTCATAAAAGTTTCATGAAATCGAGTTACTGCCTCCATTTCTTGTTAAGTTTTCATTTATTCATTGACTATTTGGTAGAAAAATTAGTGGCTCACTGGAGAAGTGAAAAAGCAGTGAGTTTAGTCTGTAGATGCCAGGGTTAGCATTCAGGTTGAGTGGGTGAGAGACTGAGGGTTGTGTGAACACCAGCATTAGGGCTAATACTAGGCCTAGGGTTACTTTAGAATCCGGATTATGAGATTGGGGTTAATGTTAAGAATAGGGTTGGGGTTGGCTTTAGAGTTAGGATTCATATTGGAGTATCAGATTAGTGTTAAGGTTCACATTAGGTTTCGGATTATATTCAGTGTTAGTATTAGGCTTAGGGTTCATATCAAGTTTAGAGTTGTTTTGGCCAAACACAAAATTGTAAAGTTATTTAAAATATCATGAGTTTTTTTACCCCCTTTTTCCAGCTCAGATGCATGATTTTTTTTTTCAATGTAACCTTTGTAAATGACAACATCATGGTGCAATGTTGAAATATTGGACACACTTTAATCCTCAGACAGCATGTTGATGTTTTAAGGATACCTATATACCTATATACCTATATACCTATATACCTATATACCCTATAGGGTCACTGTGACCTCTAAAGATCAGCAAAATGTCTCTAGACTTTTCTGATCTAAATCCGGGTGTTCACCCTAGAAATGGTTCTGGATTGAAAACCTGTTGTCTCTTCTACTCAGGAACTTCAGAATAACTTCCTTATGAAGGCAAATGGGACCATCTCTTAAGTACTAGCCATGCAGAAAAAGACATGCAGCCATTTAGGTGGTTCACTTTTTAGGTGGTTCACTTTTTAGTTCTTAGAAATTTTTCCCTTACTGTGGCAGTGTGACAGATCCGAGAATGGAGTTTGAACCTGTGATTTCAAGCATTGGTGTCACCACTAACTTTGAGGTTAATTAGTCGCACTTTATGACTGCATTCCGTAAGCATGTTAAAACACACACATGCAAAATAGGGCGTATTCTAGTAGAGAGGAGTTTTACTTCCTTCTGAAGCCGAAGAGCAAAGTGGAAAACGTCCTTTTCCTTCTGCCTGAAGAGAAAGTGCTACACAAGAATGCATCCTAGCAACTGGGGATTCTGAGAGCTTCTTTGGACCTCTAAGTAATAATTTTACTTCTTCGGATGCCATTTGTCACCAAGAATCTTAATATTTTAATATTATTTTTGTTCCTCTGACAAAAATCTGTGCCATCATCCAAGGAAGGCAGGAAGTGTTTGTTTTGGCCCATAACTCAAAGAGATACAGTCCATGCTGTTGGAGAAGTCTGGCATCAAGAGCAGGAAGCTGGAAGGTCATGTGGAGTCAGCAAACAGAGGACAGATAGGAAACATGGCCAGGCTGTAAAAGTTCAAGGTCCATTCTCAGTGACTCACTTCCTCCAGTGAGACTTAACTTCCTAAAGATTCTACAGCCATTCCAAATAGTGCCAAAATCTAGGGACCAGGACAGCCACCCACAGACATGCCCACTAGTCAAGCTGATAGACAGTCCCTCATTTTGACTCCCTTCTTAGGTGGTTCTACATTGGGTCAAGTTGACAATTCAAACTAGTCATTACACCAGAACACAAAGATGTTCTCACAATATTCAGAGCAAACATTGCAGAGTGAACAGCCCAGGAACTGGTGTGCTATATTGCTCCAGAACTCACCTTTGCTACCTGGAGAAAGTATTCCCTTCACCACAGTCCTGTATTGTCTTGACATGTACTACAGGTGTAGCCACACAGGTTAAAATGTGTCTCTCCCAAGGCAAAGAAGAGAAACTTTAGCTTCCTTAAAACAAAAGGAAAGCTAATTCCAACTCCCTGCCTGCTCCCAGTGACTGGAAATTGCCTGCTTCCCAAAGTAGCCCATAGCAATATGGTAGAGGGGTGGAAGGAAGGCTTAGTAGTTAGCCTGAGTTAGAACCTACTCTACCCAGCTAAGCTGAGTTGACCAGCTTGGTCACGCTGCCCTGGCTGTTCAAGCTAGAACTTGTTGAATATCATGGTGCACCCAACACTGGGTTGTTAGAATTTACAGATTCTAACGGTGAGGTTAGGAGATTTTAGGGTAACTATTTTACATGGCCTTAGCACTGAAGTTGGCCCAAGAAAAGGACCCAATACAATATAAACTACTTTCAGACTATTTCTCTGTTGCTGGAAGTCTGCCCCTTACCACTTCCCCACAAGTGATGGGTCTGTCTCTGAAGGTACACTGAGCAATTCTACACCTCTCTCTCAGGGAGACTCTCACCTGCTCTTCACGATTATGCTCCATTGCTTTAAATAACCAGCTTCTGTTGTTGCATGGTTAGACACAGACCGCTGCCATTCACCACCCTGATACATCTTGATTTGCCCTAAGCCCCTCATGTGTACCAACTGACCAAACATAATTGTGTACCTGAACCAAGAAGAGCTCAACAGAATCTTACCCTGTTATCCCCCCTACCTCTATGCCATACAGGACATGAAGCTGACTAGGTGTGTGACCACATGCTCCACTAGTCCACATATTCCAGTCACGAACCACTGCCACCTTACTGCCACATATAAGTATCATGTGCTCTTCCTATACTGTTGATAGTAATTTTCCACTCAAGGGCAGGGCAGCATGTTGACGTAGGATGAGATGTACCTGACTGGATAAATTCCATCCTAACCCAGCCCTTCAGGTTCTCAGAGCCTTCTGGACCCTGAGTCTGTTGCTTAGCAACCCAATAGTTATGTTTTCTACCCTGTTCTCTGTCACCTGAACATATGGTGAAAAGGCAACTCTTCCCAATTGGAAGATGAGAAACACCATGCCATTGTTTCTACAGCTAAATGAACACCACTGGCAAGAAGCTACGTTTCTGAGCTCATTTTCTTTGTTTGTACACAGAGAGATTTTGGCCAATGGTCTATAAATGTCTCCAGCTCTGCATATCTGTGTGATTTTACCTCCACACAATATAGAAATATCCTTAATACTCTTATGATTTACCAGCCTTAAAGTTACTATTGGCACATTTTTACCTTTTATATTTTTCTTTCTATGAAGTATGCCAAAAGTATGTATTTCAACTGATATCCAATCACAGTCAGCATTTCCTGTAAGATTTATGATGATGATTTTGTCTTAATCTAATATTAAAATATGAAAGTTAATTAACTAGTGCAGAAGCCTTAAATTAGAAGATAAAAGAAAAGTGAGGGATTTGCATCTCTCAGGAAGAACAACTGAAGAGTTTGGTAAACTTGATAAGTTGGCAAGAAGGCCTTAAACTGAGAATATAATTCAAAGAAACTGGTGATATACTGCACAGTTATTCACTTCTTGATAATTAAATACTATGAATTTAGTTCCTTCAAGATGTCCTTACACTTCATATCTGAGTTGGGCAGGCTCAGATCTGAACTTAGATTTGTGATGCTAAAGCATCACCTACTGTGTCTCTAAGCAGACACAGTGTCTAAGTGGTTCCCACTGGTAGAGAGGAACCATGTGCTCCTTGGCTTGTGAAAGCTGAAAAGGTAAATATGAGCCTGAGAAAATGGTTTTATCCAGGAAGCACTTGCTTTGCAAGGATGAAGGCTAGGATTCAATTTCCAGGAAGTGAGGGCTTGGTTGCCTGTGCTGGGGAGGCCAAGACAGACAGAATCCTGGTGCTCACTGGCCAGCCAGCTTATCCTTCTTAGCGAGTGCCAAGCACCATGGGAGACCCTGTCCTGAAAAACAAGATGGGATTCCAAGGAACAGCACCAGTGCTGACTTCTAATCTACACACACACACACACACACACACACACACACACACACAGAGAGAGAGAGAGAGAGAGAGAGAGAGAGAGAGAGAGAGAGAGAGAGAGAGGAGAGAGAGAGATACAGACACACACTCACACACACATATACAAATTCATGCTTTCTCATTTATATTCTCTCCATCTCCCTCGCTCTTCCTCTTTCTTCTCTCTGTTAACCTCCCCATCCATCCCTGAAAAGGAAAGGCATCTAGGAGTTTGTAGGATTCTTGACTGCTTTAGCCTGGCAATCTCTGCTAACATTCTTGACTGCTTTAGCCTGGCAAACTCCCCTAACCAATGCCATCAGCAACACTGAGCTCTGGACTTTTCTCTGATTATAGCATCATAACTGACTGCTCTTGTCAGCTACTGGAAATGAAGTTTGATTGGTTGATTACTATAATGAATTATTGTAATCAAGCTTTGCTCAAATTGCTTCAATTGTGGTTTCCTATCCAGATTATAAAATAAGTCATAATCTTCATGTTCAGACTCTTCACATCTACATTATGACCACATCTCAGGAAAAAAAAAAAAAGCTTACGTTTTAAATCAGAGATACACAATAGACACAGTAGATACAAACAATTACTATGAAATACAAAACCTTTCACCTCCCCCACAACCCTCGTCTCTGAACTCAGAGCTCACAAATTTGGCATGTCTGGCCAGCTCACACCAAGTGTGCACTTATCTTTCCTGAGATGTGCTCACCTGCCTTCTCAGCACTGGGATTACAGACATGGACTTCTGAGTATTACATATTTTACGAGTGCTAAGGATCCAAACTCAGGCTGTCATGCTAACATGCTAAGCAGTTTGCTGATTGAGCCCTATCTTCAGCTGTTTAATGCTCTAATTGGTTTTATGAACCTGAGAGAGTAAGACCTAAACGTTATTCGGAGCATCAGACAATTCATACTCTGAGGGTTAAGAAGAGTCACCTGAGTAAAGTGTTGAATCACAAGGATAAGCCAACATGGTAAAAACGTGTTTTCCCATATATAAATGTATGTGGAAAGAGCTGAGGTAAATTTACTTCTATCTACTACACTTGGGCAGAGCACATAAAACACATTTCAAGAGCAATTCTGTATTTTAAAGAAGCTGAGATCACAGGACTTTTGCCTGGTTTTCTTGGACTTTTCTCACAAGCACTCAGAATTCTCACAGGACGCCACTTTTAAACTGTGTTCTGACATCTCCCCCTGCCCACATCTTTTTTTTTTTTTTTTTTTTTTTAATGTCAGGATATCCAGAGTTCATTTGGATCTGCGATATTGGAGATTAATCTAAATGTCATGTGATACATGACTTCCCTATAAGTGAGCAAATTGTATTATAACAGGGAAAGTGTTGTGTTTAATACTCTGCCACCTGGAACAGAAATCCAAACTATGTCCAGTACTGTTGGTTAAATTGTTATGTTGATCAGAAAAAAAAAATCTAAAGAATAGTTGGAAAAGAGACTCTTATGGTCAGTAGTTCTGGTATCTGGTAAAACATAAGCCCATGTGTGCCTTCTAACAGAAATACAAATTTTATCATGTCCTATGCAAATAGGGAGTGACTTAAATCCCAAGGAAAATTAAACACAATCACTTCTTCAAATGAATGAGCAAGTTTGTTACAATCTCAAAGTCTAGTCATAAACACAGAGTCATTAACATAAGAGCTTCTCCGTGGTGCATAGGGTCTTAACTCGGACCCTCAGTAGCAGACTTCTGATATGTGTTCAATGTTTCCTTATGTTCTTCAACTAGAGTTTTGATGTCTTGCTGGTGACTTCCTCTGTCTCCTTACTGATTCTTGATGGCTTGGGGCCAGAGGAACTGAAGTGGACTCCATCATGTTTCAGTGGCTACATCTGCAATGACAGATGCATACCCCTTCCTAAATTTCTTCTGGAGAAACAAAAATAGGCAAGTTAATGCATCAGCTTGCTTATTTCCTTCAGCAATAAAACCAGGGAGGTTAGAGTATGCACAAGTATGGGTCTACTGCTGGAAATAATCCTACAGCATAAGCAGAATCTGAAAGGATATTTAGGGGGTTATGAGTTAACCATAATAGATGAAGCAAAACAGCCAGTTCCACCTGTTTGGCTGAGGGGGAAAGTATTAATAGATTGATGACTATATGGACCATAAATTTCTATGATACCCTTAGATGAACCATCAATAAAAAATGTGTCTGACTGTGGAAGAGAAGGTGAGAGAAGTTAAGGTAAAAAAAAAAATAAAAAAAAAAAAAATGCCATAGCTTACCAGCTGGATAATGATTTCTCATCTTCGTTGGTAATCTGCAAATGAAGTTTGAAAATCAATAGGGTTCTGTAATGCTCTTAAAATTTGACTGTTAGAATAGGTTAGTATACCAGCAATGATCAAGTGCATATAACTGTTGACATCAGCTCCTCCCCTGATTTACTAATTGAGCAAGAAGAGTAAAGTAAACAGCTATTGTTTTAGGGACCATATGGTGTAAATAAATCCATTCCAAAGGTTTATCCTCTTGTACTATCATACCTATAGGAGACAATTTAGTGAGGGAAATAGCTAAGCTTGAAGACAGTTAGGGGTCTACTTGATACACAAATGCCTCTTTTAGTCAGGACTCAAATAGCTGTAGTTCTTTTCTTTGCTTCTTCAGATAGTAAGTGGAGGCTGTCCAATGCTGCCTCTCCTTCTAGAGTTTTAAATACATTATTGGTTAGTGCACAAAGTTAGCCTTTTCATAGGCTCTGCTAAAATCTCATCAGGAATTGGAGGGAACTTGAAAGTAGATTGATCATCAAATTCCCCACCCCATGCTTCATGGTGGCTTTCAGGTAATGGAGAATACACATCTAAAGGACACTCCAGAAAGGGAGCTGAGGGAACCATCACCAACATAGGTGGCATCATTTTTACTTTTGATTTTTCCTGAATGGGGAAAATCTCAATTTTTTTTCTCTTTTACTAATTTTAACGTTTGTTTTCTAGTTTATATTCATTTAAGGAATTAGCCATCTTGTCATCATGATTCTTATCATACTTTTCTTCCTTAAATATTTTAATAACAGTTCAAATCAATGCCCTAATAACCCCCAAATCAAACAGGGATCTCCCTCCCCACCCCCACCCCCCCGTTTATATGACTTTCCAGTATTCTTGTAGAATCTTTGCAATGCTTCTTCACCTACAGTTCCTAGGGATCGTACTTGTCCTCCTGCTTCCTTTGGGACAAAAGTGATGCCCATCATAAGGAGATGATAAGTAGGAACCTTTCCTGGTTCCTACCCCCTTATGCTCACTCACCTGCTTCTGTGAAGGTTCCCGCTCTCTTATCTCATAGCTCACTGTAGGGCTCTGAATCATGGTACCACTTGTTTACTGCTCTAGTTGACAGCATGAACCTGGACGAGCAGAACCTAAAAATGAAGTAAACAAAATTCTCACACACTAGCCAACTTTATTCAGGGCACCAGACAATGTATGCTCTGGACATTAAAAAGGATCACCTAAGAAAGGTGTTTCTTTTGTTAGTTTCCTTTTTTGATCGGTTTTTGTTTTGAAAACGATGTTAAGTTCATGTACCCATTTGTTGGTTGGAGGTTTCATTTCATTGAAATTTCATTTTTGCAATTCCCTGTAATTTCTGGATATTATCCCCTTGTCTACAGTGTAGCTGGTAAAGCTTTTCTCCCATGGGTTGTTCTGCTGGTTATTTCCTTTGCTCTACAGAAACGTTTTGCTCTCCTGTGGTCCCATCTGTTGATGCTTGGGGTTGGTGTATGGACTGTTGGTGTTCAATTAAAAAAGTCATTGCCTATCGCAGTATCTTGAAGGGTATCCCTTGTGTATTCTTCTAAAAGTTCCAGGTTTTAAATTAAGGTCTTTTATCCATATTGAACTGTCCTTTGTATAAGATGAAAGATATAAATCCAATTTCACCATCTTCAGGCAGTAACCTAGGTTTGTCAACACCATTTCTTGGTAGATGATGGTTTGTTTTTTCTTTTTTCTTTTTTCCCCCGAACTATGTTTTGGCCTTTCTTTCAAGAATTGAGTGAACATAACTTTGCCATTTTATTTCTGGTTCATCTGTTCTTTTCCAGTGGTCATCCTATTTTTATGCTCATATTAGTCTATATTACATCATCACTATAGCTCTATAGTATAATTTGAGTTCAAGTATTATCATACCTCGAGCTGTGTTCTTAACCCTGATTGTTTTGCTATTCCTGGTCTTTTGTGTTTTCATGTGAATTCTTGTTATTATTTTTTCTAAACCTGTGAAATATGACATGGGAAATTCAATAAGTATAGCATTAATTATGTGCTTTTAATTTTGGTAGTATAGACATTTTTCACAATATTAATTCTGTCTATTCAAGAATATAGTTTATTTTTTCATTGTCTGGTATCTTTGTAATATCTGTTCTCAGTATCTTGAAATTATCATTGTAGGTATTTCTAGGTTCTGTAGTTAGATATATTCCTAAATATTTAATTTTGGGCGGAATTTCTCTTGAATGCAACATTTTTTCCTAAGTTCTTTCTTAGAAAGTAGACTGTGGTATAAATGAAGGCTACTAGATTTAAAAAAATCACTGATTTCTGTATGCTGCATTTGTACTGTGTCTTTATTAGATCCAAGAGTTTTCTTGAATTCTCAGTGGTGTCAGTGGCGTCTTTTATAAGTAAACACCGTATCATCTGCAAATAGAGATAGCTTTACGGTCTCCTTTCCTACCATTATCCCATTAGTTTCCTATTCTTGTCTAATTTCTATAACGAAGACTTAAAGCACTGTATCAAATAAAAGAACAGAGAGGTGTATACATCCTTGTCCTAGTCCTGATTTTAGGAGAAATGCTCCCAGTTTTTCTCATTTTAATATATGTTGGCTGTAGATTTATTATAAATACTCTTTCTTGTTTTAATATATGTTCCATTGCTGTAATGAAGTGAGACACCATGATCAAAGCAACTTGGGGAGAAAAGGGCTTATTGGGCTTATGTTTCCTCATCACTGTTCATCATTGAAGAAGTAAGGACAGGAAGAACTGAAACAAGGCAGGAGGTTGGAGGCAGGAACTGATACAAAGGCCATGGAGGGTGTTGCTTACTGGCTTGCTCCTCATGGCTTCTTCAGCCTGCTTTCTTACAGAAGCCCGGATATCTAGCCCAGGGATGATACCACCCACCATGAGCTTGGGCCTCCTACATCAATCACTAATTAAGAAAATTTCTACAGCCCCATCTCATGGAGGCATCTTCTCAACTGAGATTCTGTCCTCTCTGATGACTTGCATTTGCACTGTTGGCATAACACTAGCTAGCTTGTCCAGGTGTTCCTAAAGTCTCCAGAACTTTTATCACAAAGGCATTTTGAACTGTTGAAATGCCTTTTCATTAGCAATTTTAATAATCATGTGGTTCTGTCCTTGAGTTTGTTTATATAGTGTATGGTGTATAATATGTGTGTGTTTATCGTTATACATACATTATATGTATGTGTATGTATACATTTATAATGTTTGTAGCATATGTATTTATGTATGTTAAACCAACCCTGCTATTCTGGGATGAAGCCTGCTTTGGTCTTAGTCATAGTGTATAATCTTTTAAATGTGTTCATGAATTTAGTTTATAAATATTTTGTTAAGAATTTTTGCATCTATGTTTCTCAAAGAAATTGTTCTGAAGTTCTCTCTCCCTCTCCCTCCCTCTACTTCCCTCTCCTTGTAGTAGCTTTAACTAGCTTTGGTATCAAGATCTCACTGGCTTTATAGAATGAATGTAATAGTGTTCCCTCACTTTCTATTTTATGGAGCAGGGTCAAAAAATTAATATGATGTCTCCCTTAAAAGTTTGATAAAATTTAGCAGAGACTCTGTCTCTTCCTGGGCTTTTCTTCAAGGAGAGGCTTTTAATAACAGGTTCAATCTCGTTGCTTGTAATGGTCTGTTTAAGCTGTTTGTATCTTCAGGGCTTAATTTTGGTAGGCAGTATGCTCTTAGAGATTCTTTTAGTTCTTCTTAGATATCCAGCTCTGCAGAGTGTTTGTGTTCATAGTAACTTATAACGATCTTATGGGTATCATGGGAGTCAGTTATACTGGAACTCTTCTGATGTCTACTTTTATTAATTTGCATCTTCTTCTTTTTGTCAGATTAGCTAATATTCGTTTATTAAGGCCATTTTTACAGGCTTGAGAGATGGCTTATCTCTCAGGAGCACTTATTGCTTATTCAGAAGACCAGAGTTCTTCTCCTAGAACCCATGCTGGGCGGCAACTGCAGCTACTAGATATCCAACTCATTCTTCTAGCCTAGGTGTGCATGTAACACTCATAAACACATACAGGAACATACATATACACATATAAAAATATAAGTAAGTATTTTTAAATGTTTAAATACAACAGATGTTCAGATTGTTGAATGTAGCTGAGTGAATATATCTAAGGTGAATGTTTAAGTGGCCAACATACAACACCTACTGATGAAATGATGAGTAATTACTGCTAAATTCAGATTCTCCACTTATGTAACATCTTATACAATGCTCAAATGCATTTTGCTAAAAGAGGAAGGTGACATAGCTCACAACAGTAGTGAGTGATCACAGACCATTTGAATTACCTGATATTGGACAGTAATAGTTTCCATCCCCTAACTATCATCTGTCTGTCACATAGCTGTCATTTACCTATCATCTGTCTCCCATGTCTTTATTATCGATCTGTCTATGTAGTAGTCTGCCCATCACCTATTTGTCTATTCCAGCTATCTGTCTGTGTAGGTTAACTATTTTAGTTGCTGTGAGAAAACCTCTGACAAAGGCACCTTAAGGAGGGAAGGGTCTTTTTGGCGCTCAGTTCAAGGCATGTGGTCTCACACAATGGGAAAGAGTGGCATCTTATACTGTGATACCTTATACCATGAGGGAGCTGGGCATAGTAGGTCTACAGTGAAGAAGCAGAGTGATTTGAGTACTGGTACTCAGTTCACTCATTCTTTTTTTTTTTTTTTAATCAGTTCGTATATAAGTGCTGCCCACATTCAGGGTGTTTGGATTTTTTAATGTGAATGGTTTCATAGGCTCATATATTTGAATGCTTAGTTGGTAGTTGATGGAATTTTTGGGAAAGAACTGGGAGATGTGCTGTAATGAAGGAGCTGTGGAGTGTTTTCAGAGAAGGAGTGTCACTGAAGGTAGGCTTTGAGCTTTGGAAGCCTATGCCATCAAGTTGGTGCTTGCGCCCCCCTCCCCCACTTCCATGTACTTGTGGATAAGGTGTAAGCTCTCAACCTCTGCTACACTGACATACTTGCTTGCCTGCTGCCATACAGTCCGTCATAATGCCCATGGGCTCTACTATGCTCTGAAAACATGAGCCCAAAATTAAATGCTTTGTTCATGTTGTTTCATCATGGCAACAGAAAAATAACTGAAATAGAACGAGTCTTCCTTCCTTGAGTAACCTCGTCTAGAAACTTCCTTGTAGACCTTCCCAGGGGTTTATCTCCTGAGTTATTCTGATCCTGTCAAGTTGAAATTAATTACTAGCAATCATACTTGACAAGCTGATTTCAGCATATTTTTACTGTTAAACTTTTATGTGGCATTTAAACTAGTGAGTGTAAAATACTAGTAGTGAAAAAGCATTTTAAATTTCATATTTACTATATAAAGGTAATATTAAATTAATGTTTCTTTTAATTATAAATATATGTATCAGCATAAAATTAATATAATTGTGGGTGTAATTTATAATATAATTATCAAGTTAATGAAATAAGAAAGAAATGAAAAATATTCCCCCATCTTGCCCTCTTCATTAAATCGCAATATTAGCAGAGAGACTTTGTTCTCTGTTATACTTTTTGCTGTGTGTGTCTTTTTCTTAACTTGGAAACAGATAGCATGATCATAGGTACAGGTGTCTGAATAAGAATGGTCATATCTCAGAACCTTAATATTTCATCATAAGAATTCACTGTAATCATGCATACCTGGATACGTAGCTCTCATTTTATTGACTGGGTAATAGCTTGTCAGTGATATGCCATTGCGATGCTCTATAGCTGAACACTTAGCTTGCTGCAATCAGTCATTGTGTTTTGGTTTCTCTGTTGTGTTCTACTAGACGATCTATACATGGCAAGTATGTTTAAGTCATACATCCATTTGTTTGTTATTCGATATGTATTACATGCAAATATGACAAAAGCCCAGGAGAGGCCATGTCAATTGACCACATCTAAGGACCAATGTGGCTTGAGCCCTGTGGGCTGAGCAGAACATGTATAGACTCTTGTTTTGAGACTTTCTAAACGAAATCTCCCTTTTAGTCTCTTCTCAGGAGTAGTACTGTGAACTATGCTTGGCACTTTAGTCACCTCGAAAATAAAGACCAGCACTGTTTCAGGTACTTTTCCTCATTTCTATGATATACCCAACAAGAAGCAACTGAAGAAGGAAGCTTTGGTTTGGTCCACAGTTACATCACACACATAGTCAAGAAGTAGAGGAATGAATGCTGGTGCTCAGCTCACTGTCTCTGTTTTGCTCAGTCCAGAACCCCAGCATAGGGTACAGTGATGTACACATTTATGGTGACTCTTCCCTAGTTAATTAGAACAAGGCAAACACTCTCTCGCAGACATACTCATTGGTGTGTCTCTTAGGTGATTGCAGATCCCACCAAGTTAGCAATCAGAATGAGTATCCCAGACCATAACAGGCCCTCAAGCACACATGACTCTTTAGCTCATTACTTAACAATGAGTGTGTAAGGGTTCCCTCCCCTTCTCCCTCACCCAGTGGCCTGGCTTTCACTCCATTCATGATAGAAGCATATTTGTGAATAAGGAAGGTTGTTCTCAGCACACAAAGAAATCAGAGCAGTTTTAATTTTCTCTTTGCTAATTCAGTCTTAATTCACGAGTGGTGGTTCTGATGCTCATGCATGACTGAGACTCAATAACATTTTCAATAAACTGTGTTGTAGTCATTGTGACACTTGTCATTATCTGTCCTACAGACTTCTCAGCCCAGACTCCTAATTAGAGTGTCCTGGCCACTCATCGTTTCTAATTCATAATGTCAAGATGTGTTTGGATTTAATAGATTAAGCCATCAGGAGAGGACTTGAGATCAAAAGTCAAATGGTTAAGTGTTTTTAAAGGCCATTTTTGCACATCACTGAATGAAAGGGGGAGAGCTGGTCAGAATGCTTTCTTTTCAGTGTAATATTGCTCTCGAAAGGACATAATTGTTTCATAATTTAAAATGTAAAAACTAAATGATAACAATTGTGTGTGTGCCCTGACCCTGCCTTCCACCCAGTTTAGTTTAATTAAAAGTCCTAAAAATGAATTTTCAGAAAGGTAAATGTTATACCTGTAGTCAGTGGGAAAGCAGTTATCCTTGGGGTCTGATGCCAGCACCACCTCCAGGGTCTGATGCCAGCACCACTGCCCATTGCTTCAGTTCTGGCTAACCAAACAGGCAAACTAGCTGGCCTTCCTTCCATCCCCTTGCTGCTCTCTACCTCCTTTCTCTCCCTATTTTTCTATACATGAGTCTATCCTGCCCAATTTTCTCTCAGGTAACATTGTAATTCCCTAGCCTGTGGGAGGGAACCTACAGGAAACAGGTATGTAAGAGCAACATTTGAACATTTTCCTTAGCTATCTTTTCATGGGAGATATGCGTCTTGCTCTTGTATAGAAGAACATTCTAGAACTGAGACTTAATGAGGAAGACTGATCAGTAGCTTATGAGTCTCAAGCTGAGAGAGGGAAAGTCCCATTTTGGGGTTACATGAACAGGTCCTCAGTTAAAAAGGATCGCTCTCCTGATTCCAAGTTATGTGCACCTTAACCTTTCCTAGCTTATGGATTGATTGTAGTTTTTTTTTTAAAGAGTTTTTCTTAGTTTGTTTGTGTTTGTTCGTTTTGTTTTGATGATTGTTCGAGACAGAATCTCTACAGCCCAGGGTAGTTGTGAACTCCCTGGGACTTTGTGCCTCAGCCTCTTAAGAGCTGGTAGTATAACAGTAAGTCACCATGATCCAGTATTATCCTTTATTATTTTCTGTATTAGTTTTCTTTACTTAAGAGATTTATTGTGATAGTTCCATAAATACTTACAGCTTCCACTTACCAAGCCCGACCTCCCTATATCTACTGTCCTAGGGGTTGCAGGAATCAAACTAAGCTTGGCAACAAGTGCCTTTACCTGTCAGTCTGATTCCTGATTTTGGTTTGTGAAGTAACCTCCTGTGATGATGACAGCTTTTTCCTGTCAACTTGACACAATCTAGAGTCACCTGACAGTGTGAGACTCAAAGAGGCATTGTCTAAATATTACTCTGTGGACGTGTCTATAAGAGTCTTGATGACATTAGCTTTAGTGAGAAGTCCCACTCACTGTGTGTGGGGACACTCTCTAGGTGGAATATAGGTCTGTATAGGTGAAAAGGGACTGAAATAGAGATTGCCATTCATTGCATGAATGTGTATGAGTCTTGACTCTAGTTGATATGTCCAACTGCTTCAAGTTCCTACTGCTGTGACTTCTCTGCCATTATGATTTCTGTCATTATTATTATCCAACTAAACCCCTTTCCTTCATTTTAAGGGGAGAGGGCTGGGGTATTTTATCAAAGCAACAAGAAAGGAAATGAGAAGATGGCTATACTCTACTCCATCAGGACTGTAGTAATCTCTTCTATTCCCATCAACTGTGCTTTAGAGTACATATAGTTGGGTCTTCTGCTGTTAGCTACCCACAGTCTACCATTGTGTTTTCTTGTTGAAGTGACCGCTCTATGACTGTCTAGTGACAATCATCTGTTTCCTCACGGATTTCTCAAAAAAAAAAAAAAACTGATCTAAGTAGGATGATTGCTGCTAATCCGGGTTTCCACTTGCTTAGAAAATAATTTTCATAGCTTTGTTTTCCTTCATTTTGTACTAATCCATCTGCCAGTCTGTATCTTTTACTTGGAGAATATGTTCCGTTTATGTACAGGCAGGTTATCATTGATCTGAAAAGACATAGTCCTGGAATTTTTGCTTAATTATCATAGATATTCTTTGTTTTGGTCTTCTCTTTCAGCTCATATCTGTGATGTGACAGTGACATGGTTTCATTTCTATTACTGTGATAAAGCACCCTGTCCCATAAGAAAAAGGTTTATTGGTTATTATTATGGGGAAAAGGTCCAATAAGGAAAGGCTTAAAATTGCCAGTTACCATTCATCATTAAGAACATTTTAGTCAAGGCAGGAAATCAAGCTAGTCACAGAATGGCTACAGTCAAGGGCAGAGCAAAAGAATGCAGCCATGCTGCGTGCTGGCTTGCTCAACAAGCTTCTTCTGCTCACACAGTTCAGGGCTCAGTACATAAGACAGTGCCACTTCTGTCCAGTGGCTCTTTCCATCCCAGTTAATATTGTGATGTAAGTGAGAATGAGGCCTCCATAGAATTACATATTTTAATATTTGGGTTCCAGTTGGTGGGCTGTTAAGTAGGATTAGGAGGTATGGCCTTGTTACTTGAAGAGATGAGTCACCCAGGACATGCTTTGAGGTTTCAAAAGCTCTCACCAGGTTCAGGCTCTTTCTCTCTGCCTCCTGCTTCTGGATTAGATGTAATTTCTCAGCTATGACACCAGCACAGTACCTGCTTGCCTGCCTGCTGCCACGTTCCCCATCATCATAATCACAGACTTACCTTCTGAAACTGTAAGCTGCTCCCCAAATTAAATGCTTTCTTCTGTAAATTGTCTTAGTCATGTTGTCTCATCAAGCAATCAAGACAATCCCCTCTGACACACTCCAAGCCCGATCTAGATAATTCCTCTATTTGAAGCTTATCCTTGGGTGATTATAGATTGTGGTGAATCAATAATTAAAAGCTAACCAGCAGAGGTGGTTTAGTGAATGGATAATGTTTGGTATATTTGTGCACATTTGCTTCTGGTGAGATCAAGGTTTTCTTGTGTTTCCATGACTACAACCTATAACTATCTTTCCTTCATTTCTGCAGATCGGATTCCTGTAACCATTATTTGTCAGGCTGGTTTGGAACTCAATGGTTCTCTGTGTTTGTTTGTTTTTAACTTGTCTTGGCAAGTCTTTCTTTCCTCTCCACTTCAAGAGGATAGCCTTGCTGAGTGAAGAATTCCTAGCTGGCAATGTCTTTGCTTGGTTTTCCATTCAGCAGTTAGAAGTTATTCCCCTCCTTTCTGCCCTATCAGGTTTCTGCTGAGAAATCTCTTGTTAGTCTAATGGGATACCCTTCTCGGTGGCTTGCAATTATTTTCTTGCAGACTAGGGATTTCATTCTTTCTCCTGCACTGTCAACAGTTAACTGTGCTGAGCTGTAGTGAAGATCTTTTAAGGTCATGTCTGTTTGGAGTCCTGTCATCAGTGTTCTGTATATGGCTGTCCACATCTATGCCAAGATTAGGGCACTTCTATTACTATCTAGTGAGCAAACTTACTAGATCTATAGAGATCTTCCCTTTTGGTTTGAGTGTTAAAGAAATGTGGAGCATTTGAGAAGCAAAGGCAGGAAGTGCTACAAAGCAAGACCCTGGCTTCAAAGCCAACCAACCAGCCAACCAACTGAACGACCAACCAACCAACCAACCAACCAACCAACCAGCTAACCAAACAGCCAGCCAACCAACCAACCAACCAGCTAACAAACCAACCAGCTAGGCAGCCAACCAACCAAGGAACCAACCAGCTACCCAACCAGCCAGCCAACCAAACAACCAACCAGGCAACAAACCAACCAGCCAACCAACCAACCAATCAACCAGCCAACCAACCAGCCAACCAACCAGCCAACCAACCAGCCAACCAACCAACCAGCCAGACAACCAACCAACTGACCAACCAACCAGACAACCAACCAACCAACCGACCAACCAACCAACCAACCAACTAACCAGCTAACCAACCAGCCAGTCAACCAAACAACCAACCAGCCAACCAACCAACCAATCAACCAATCGATCAGCCAGCCAACCAACCAACCAACCAACCATCCAACTGACCAACCAACCAGCCAACCAACCAACCGACCAACCAACCAGCCAGCCAACCAACCAACCAACCAGCCAACTGATCAGCCAGCTAAACAACCAACCAACTAACCAACCGACCGACCAACAAACCAATGAACCAA
>JANHMN010000009.1:26325871-26343058 GCA_030674055.1 Rhabdomys pumilio | reverse complement strand
CAACCAACCAACTAACCAACCGACCGACCAACAAACCAATGAACCAACCAACCAACCAACCAACCAGCCAGCTAACCAACCAGCCAACCAACCAACCAGCCAGTTAACCAACCAGCCAGCCAACCAACCAGCCGGCTAACCGACCAGCCAGCCAACCAACCAGCTAGCTAAGCAACCAACCAACTAACCAACCGACCGACCAACAAACCAATGAACCAACCAACCAACCAAACAAACAAACAAACAAACAAACAACCAGCCAACCTGCCAACTAAAAAAAAGGTAAAAGGAACAAAAGAAAAGAAACTCTAAAAGTTGTTTTGTTTAATGCTATCCAGGGGCCTTAAAAGATCTTTTCCTTGTTTGTTGGTTCTCTGTTGGCTTCCTTTTATCCTTTGTGCGCGCGCGTGTGTGTGTGTGTGTGTGTGTGTGTGTGTGTGTGTGTGTGTGTGTGAGAGAGAGAGAGAGAGAGAGAGAGAGAGAGAGAGAGAGAGAGAATGAATCTGCCTGCTTGTCTTCATGCTTGCTTGTGATGTTTCAAAACACCAGCCTTCCAGATTGGATAGTCTTTCTTCTGCTTGATTTGGACTCTTGTTGGAACTTTCAAGTATACATTTCCTATATCTAACTGAACTTTTTCTAAGATATCTGTTTGGTTCTTTTACAAATAAGTGTTTGGCCTGGAATGACTATTTATTTGTGTTCTGTTGGATCGCACTGAGCTTCTGAATGCTCATGCTTTCTTATTAATTAATTACTTCATTTATTCACATTTCAAATGTTGTCTCCTTTCCTGGTCTCCTCTCCACGAACCCCACATCCCAATCCCCCTCTCCTTTGCCTCTAAAAGGGTACTCCCCCTCCCACCTACTCACCTACTCCTAACTCACTCCTCTAACATCCTCCTTCTCTGGGGCATCAAGCCTCCACAAGACCAAGCGCCTTCCCTTTCACTGATGCCAAACAAGGCAGTCCTCTGCTACATATGTAGCAGGAGTCATGGACCAGCCCATGTATATTCTTTGGTTGGTGGTTTAGTCCCTAGGAGCTCTGAGGGGTCTGGTTAGTTGATACTGTTGTTCTTTCTATGAGTTTGCAATCTCCTTAAGTTCCTTCATTCCTTCCCCAACTCAATTCTTCCAATGCGCTCAGTCCTATGGTTGGTGAGTATCTGCATCTGTCTTAATCAGGTGATGTAGAACCTCTCATGGGACAGCTATACCAGGCTTCTGTCTACAAACCTAGCTTAGCATCATCAATAGTGTCGGAGTTTGGTGTTTGCAGATGGGATGGACTCCAAGGTAGGGCAGTCTCTGGATACCCTTTCCTTCAGTCTCTGCTCCAATTTTTTCCCTCCATTTCCTTTAGACAGGAAGAATTCTGGGTTAAAATTTTTGAGATGGTTGTGTGACCCCCATCCCTCTCTGGGTGCCATGCCTATCTACTGGAGGTGGTCACTATAGGTTCTATCTCCCCACTGTTGGGCATCTCAGCTAATGTCATCCCCATTGGGTCCTGGAAACCTCTGGCATCCCTGTAGTCTGAGACTTTCTAAGGGTTCCTGCCCCATTCCCCACTCCCACTGATGGACATTTCTATTCATTCTTCTGGCCCTCTGAACTTCTCTCCTGTCTCTTCCTATACCTGATTCTACCCTTTTTCCCTCCCCTCCCCTCTCCCATCCAGGTCGTTCCCTCCCTCTGCCTCCAATGATTATTTTGTTCCTCCTTTTAAGTGGAATTTAAGCATGCACACTTTGGTCTTCCTGCTTGTTATGTTTCCTATGGTCTATGCATCATGAGTATTCTGAGCTTTAGGGCTAATATCCACTTACCAGTGATTACATACAATGTATGTCCTTTTGGGTCTGGGTAACCTCACTTGGGATGGTATTTTTCAAGTTCCATCCATTTGTGCAAAAATTTGTGAAGTCCTCATTTTTAATACCTGAGTAGTATTCCGTTGTATAAATGAACCACATTTTCTGTATCCATTCTTCCATGAGGGACATCTGGGTTGTTTCCAGCTTCTGGCTATTATAAATAAAGCTGCTAAAAACAGTGGAGCACGTGACCTTGTGATATGGTGGAGCATCTTTTAGATTTATGCCTAGAAGTGGTACTCCAGAAACCAAATAACCCTATTTAAAAAATGGGATGCAGAGCTAAACAAAGAATTCTCAACTGAGGAATTTTGAATGGCCGAGAAGCACCTAAAGAAATATTCAACATTCTTGGTCATTAGGGGAATGTAAATCAAAACAACCCTGAGAAACCACCTCACACCAGTCAGATGGCTAAAATCAAAAACTCAGGTGACAGCAGATGCTGGCGAGGATGTGGAGAAAGAGGTACTCCTCCATTACTGGTGGGATCACAAGCTGGTACAACCACTTTGGAAATAAAGCTGGTGGTTCCTCAGAAGACTGGAAATAATTCTACCTAAAGACCCAACTATACCACTCCTAGGCGTATGCCCAAAAATTAAGTTCTTTTTCAGACATTCTGCCCACTTCTCCTTCCTTGGATCTATTGCTAGAAAGTCATTGCTTTTGTGGGGAGGTGTTCTCTCCCTCCACAGTACTTGCCCTGTGTGATGCAGTACACCCATTAGGTTTAGGGTGTAGCCACCATGATGGCTCTGAGGCAGACACCCATGGTCTAGGCAATGGGATAGCTGTGGGTTTCCTGAAATGGGGATGTGCATGATTCGCTGACTACATTCAAACAGTGGCTCACTTTTCACAGGGCTTCTGGCTACAGTACACTTAGAGTCTACTGGGAGATGCTATGAATTCCTCTTCCAGAGCAAATCTACTGTGTAATTTTAAGGTTGCTTATCTAAGCAGGCTGCTAACCTGAGAGGGATGTGAAACTTTCCAGTAGCTTGAGAAGCCAGTTTCTGTGGTGATGTGGTTTCTTTCCTGGCCAGCTGTGGAGCTGGAAGGCAGGCATTAGAGCGTTTTGCTTCCTTCTCTGTGCTGTTATGCAAGGCATAGGTGTGTGTGCACATGTGTGTGTGTATGTGTTGTGTGTGCACACACGTGTGTGTGAGCACATATCCACATGCATATGTGTACGTATACATTCACATGGAGGTCAGAGGATAACTTTGGTTATCATTCCCTAGGCACCTTCCCCCTTTTATTAGAGTCAGGTTCTGTCATTGGCCTGAAACCTTACCAAGTAAGCTAAACTGCTCTGTCCGTTGTATTTCCAGAGCTTCTCCTGCCTGTGCCAGGCATCTTGCCATCCCTGGGATTCAGTGAAAGGCTCTATATCAAAAAGAAGGTGATGTTTTTCTGAAGAATGTCACCTGTTACTTCTACACACGTATGCACATACAGACGTGTGCACGCACGTGCACACGCACACACACACTCACACACACACACACACATCCAAATGTACATACACACAAATGCACACATGTGTAAACATACATACATGCCTACAGAAAAAGGTTTTAAATTATTTTTTCTTAATATAAACATAAACACAACTCCATTCTTTCTCCTTAAATGCATTTATCCTAATTAGGATTTTATTGCTGTGAGGAGCTATCATGACCACAGCACTTCCTATAAAGGAAAACATTTTATTGGGTAGGGCTAGCTCACAGTTTCAGAGGTTTATTCTGTTATCATGGGAGGAAATGGAGTGGCATGCAGGCAGATTTGGTGTTAGAGAAGGAGCTAAGAGTTCTACATCACGATTTACAGGAGAAAGAAGGAGACTGTGTGCCACACATTAAATCCCACCCTCATGGGGACACACTTCCTCCAACAGGGCCACATCTCCTAATAGTGCCTCTCCCTATGGAACAAGCATTCAAACACCTAAATCTTTGAGGGGGCATACTTATTCAGACAACCACAGTATTTGATATTTAGTGTGCACTTTTCTCAGATTTCCAATTGGAAATCATAATTATTTATAAGCTAGAGATGACTTAAGTTAGAGATGACTCAGCAGTTAGGAGTGCTTGCTTGCTCTTGCAGAGGACATGAGTTCAGTTCTAAGCTAAAGCTCACAATTGCTTGTAACTTCAGCACCAGAGGATCCAACACTATCTTCTGTCCTTTGTGAGCACTGCACTTATGGACACACGCACGTGCTCCCACACACACACACACACACACACACACACAATGTTTTTTAGTGTTTGGACTCAAGTCAGAACAGAGGTGTCGCTGTCACTCAAGGTACTGTGCCCACCATGTCATACTTCTTGGGACAAAACTGAATAGGCAGATAGTGTGTTGCCTCCAAAACGTTCAAGAGCCTAAGCTGGCAGTATATCTGAACTGCTAAGGGGGGTTAGCAAAGTGGCCAAACGTAAGGTTAACTTTCTAAAATCAATAGCATTTTCTCAAGATGTCTTGTGCCGATGGATAGCTAGGTAATAAGTTAATTCCCAAGGAAATAGATCCCAATGAAGCACTGAATTTGAGTTTTCCCTGAGCAGAGCATATCTTGTTAGTGAGTCAGCTTCTTTGTTTCTTTGTGTGTATGTAGGGGGTTTGCATGCTCAGACATGCATATATGTCAGCAGGAACAGGTACACATGAATACATATAGAAGCCAGAGTACATCCTTTGACATTATTTGTCAAGAGCTGCATACTTTTTTTTTTTTTGAGGCAGTGTCCCTTACTGACCTGGGGCTCTTTGACTGGGCCAGTTTGGCTGCTCATTGACAAGCAGGGATCTGTGCATCTCTCCCCCAGACTGGGTTTACAAGCACACACTAATGTATCTGATGTTTTTATTTATGTGGCCTCTGAGAATAAAATTTAGGGTTTTGCGCATATAAGGAAGACACCCTATTGACTGAGCCATTTTGCCAGCCCTGAGAAGATGAGTAGACTACATGGTGTCTTAAGAAGTATCTCACAAGTTATAGGAACTCATATGGCTAAAAGACTTTATGATAGCATACTCATCCTTCAGTATCCAAGAGCATTGCTTCTAGCACCTTATAGTCTGCAATTATCTCTTCTATAAAATGTCAATGTTTGTATATGATCTATGCATGTCCGTAAACATCAATATTTTAAAACAAATGATTATAGTTATTAAATAAAACTGTCCATATTTATTAAGTGATATTGTAGGCATTGCCAGCTATTTAGGAGGTATTCTATGCATATCCTCAAATCCCTGTACCATTTTTTCCAACAGGCTTTAGAATCCTGTCTATCTTGGTTAATAGATTTCCTTTATATTTTTCTACATATGAGAAAAGCCTCAAGTTGCACAGCCTCGTCCCTCATCTCCTGGCTGTCAGTAGAGATGGAATCTCCTTTTATTTCTGAGGAGTGTGCCTCAAGTCATCCCCAGGGTGCCTTGATTTGGGCTGGGCATCTTCTCATAACTTTCCTCATTTCTCTTTTTCCTCCTGAGAATCCCTACTCATAAATCACTTGTGTGCATATCTCTATTTTACCCTCTGCTTCTGGCAAATCCAGCTTTGGAGCTGATGTCCTTTTAAAATTACAAAGCTGAGAGTTGGAGAGATGGCTCGGTGGATAAAATGTTTGCTGCATACACATGAGAACCTAAGACCAGACCCCAGCATCAACATAAAAGCCAGGCATGGCAGCTCATGCATGCGACCCTAGCACTGAGCGATGGAGCTCGCCCAATTCAAAGGCTGCACGTGGCAGTCGGTACAAGCAAATTGATGGGGTTCTGGTTCAGGGAGAGTCCCTGTTGCAGAGAATAAAGTAGAAAGCAAGGAAGATATCTTAGGTCATTTCTGACCTCCTCATGCACACACAGAGGCATAAAAAGAGCACTTGTTTATACATGCTCAAATACACACAGAGTCAACAAATAAAATAATATTGTAAAGTTTATTCATGCACATTTCAGAAAAGTAGAATTTCATGGGACATGGGAACATACTACACGTCCTACCTCTCAGAAGTAATTATACCACTGGAATATTGTATATACATCATTCCATATTTATATCTTCTAAACTTTCAAAACTCTAACTAAACAAGAACGAGCAGCTGTTACTTATTTTTTTCTCATGTATGAAGGTTTTCTTAACATTTTCCTGCATGTAGTCATAAGCTGTGGGATGGCAGGGTGCCATTAGTGATGGAGAAAGATGGCATTGAAATGAACATGAAACTCCACATCCATGTTGCAGGAAGTGGGGCGGGGATCTTCATTATGTGAATGTGTGTAGCATGAACTTATTATTAGTCCCAGATGTTGCACAGGAAAACATTAATAATTCACTGCATAGTCATACCTGATTCGGTTAAATGTACCATAATTTACCTAGCCATTCATTTCCCTGTTATTTTAGATTTAGGCTGTTTCCATTACTGTCATTTAGACAAATTATATAAAGCAGGTTCCCAAAATTATTTAAGGTGGCTTAACTCATTCTTCTGCCTGAATTGTCATTCCTGATTAATGACATCAGGTTTTACCAGCTGTACCATGGCTACAACCTCACAGCCTGATTCTTCAGTCAGCTGTCCTCTTATGAACTGTGACACCACACTGTGAGCAGTGTCCTATCAACACACGAGTTAACCTATCCTCTGTTCTCCACCTTTCCCGATAGGGTTTAGGCAAAGACCTGCATCACCTTTTACTCTCAGAGTTTCTTTCTCTGTTGCTATGATAAAATAGTATGGCCAAAGCAATTTAAGGAGAAAAGGGTCTATTTTGGCCCACAGTTCAGGGGGATATCCCATCACTGTCATGGCAACAGGAGCCTGAGCAAGGTGGTCATAACACATCCACAGCCAGGAATCAGAGAAGATGAATCTGATGCTAACTGCTGCTCTGCTTGCTTTCTCCATTTTCTACCGTCAGTTCCTGCTCAGGGAAGGGTCCTGCCCACAATTAAAATGTGTCTTCCTACATCTTTAACATAGTCAAGCCTGTTCCCACACACATGTCCAGAGGACCATCTCCCAGGTGACTCGAGAGCCTATCACGTTGTCGGTGAGAGTTGACCATCGTGACCACTTAAGTGAAAGTGACTGATTCCTGTATCTAGAATCCCCTCCTGTGCTCTGTTAGTATGGCCCTGTCTCCCACCCTCCTCTTCTACTTCTCCAAGCTAACAGTCTTGAATCAGATCACACTGCCCTTTCACACCTATTCGATTTGCCTTCTACAGATTTTTTTCTTAATTCCTAGAAAGGAAGCCTGAACATTAACTTGTCAAAGATGTATTCACCTTCCAAACTGAGCTCTGGCCCAGTAGGTCTCCTTTAGTAGGGTCTTAAGATAAAATCATATGGAAAGCTCCTTCTATTTATTATATAATATTCTTATTTAAAGATTCATTTTTATCATTTCTAATTATGTGTCTCTATGTGAGTGTGTTTGTATACGTGAAGCGCTTACCAAGACCTTAGTTGCAGCCAGTTGTGATCCTTTTATAGTGGGTGCTAGGAGCTGAACGCAGGTCTTCTGCCAGAGTGGTGCATGTTCTTAGTCACTGAGCCACCTCTCCAGCCTCACGGCTCTGCATCTTGACATCACACGTGGCGTGGACTCCTGACTTACAATCTGCTGAAAGTCTGAGCTGCATCTCTTTATGCAGTTTCATTGGCACGCTCCTTTCCTGTTTTAGCATACTTCTTGAGAAAGCTTCTTTCATAGATGACTACAGTCAGTCAAAGCTATATGCACATTTGTATATCACCTAAAGTAACCCTGACAGGAAACCCTCCATCATGACAACCCTAATCTCAGCATAGATGGGGTAGATGATCTCCAGGCCCCACCCTTTGCTGAGGATGTTAGCAATGGGTAATTTCTGGGGGAGGGAGAATCAATCCTTTTTTTTTTTTTTTTTTTTTAAGATATGGCCAATGATAAGTTTCCCATATTCCAGTGGATGGCGCATTACCGTCATATACCTGAACAATATTAACTGCACTTAGTGACTTATCAAAATAAATAAAAAAAACAAACAAATAAATAAATAATTGGGAAGTTGGAAAAGGGCCTGTTATTGGGAACATGTGGGGAGTTAAAGAATAGATATGATCATATTTCATTATTATATGAAATTTTCAAAATAAAAAAAAAAGTTTTTTTTTCCAAGAGAAAGAATTTAAAAACTACAGAGCCATGTTTATCAAAATCCCCATGGAGGCCCAGTTCCTAGATACCTACCTTCAGGAAACTAAAGCCAGAAGCAATTATGGTTTTTTTCCTGAATCAATCCCTTGTGGCCAGAGACAAGCCAGGCATTCATTGATTTAGCCCTGAGCATGTTAACCAACTCCAGTGACAAGAGGAATGGCATAGCCCTAATTAGATGAGACAAAACTAGAACAACTGGCTGTGAGAAGAAGACCAGTGCTGGCCTGGGCTAGGACCTCAGATGCCCACGACATCCTCCATTTTTAGAAATGGCTGACCACATCAGGTATCTTCTGTGACTCTCGTCTTATGGGTGAGAGAGGCATACCTGACACCAACTAGATTTAGCTGCCTGGCTCTACATTCCGTAATAAAGACAGGATGAATAGATTTTAATTATTTTCAGTTAAGTACGGTGGTACATGATTGTAATCCTGGCAAGCTATTGGGAGGCCAAGACAAGACAATGAGTTTGAGTCCAGCCAAATATAGCAGACTGTCCCAAAAAAAAAAAAAAAAAAAAAAAAAAAAAAAAAAAAAAGGTCATTTTCCTCTCACTTTGATTTTTCAGGGTTGAATTTGGCTCATTATTTAACTTTTAAAGATTATTTTTTGGGCACTGTGCGTAGTAGCACTTGCTGTACAATCGAGAGGACCTGAGCTTGGATGCCCACCATTCATATATCAAACCAGGGGAGGACATGCAAACCTGTAACCACAAGGCTGTGTTGGAAGACAGGGGCAAGAGGGTCCCTGGGGTTTGCTGACTGTTATCGTAGCTCTGGATTCAGTGAGAGACAGTCTATAGGGAGAGAGTTCAGAGTGGTAGAGAAGGATCCCTGACATCTCCTTTACCACTCCCCCAAACACACACTTACACATGCATGCATATACCACAGAGAGAGAGAGAGAGAGAGAGAGAGAGAGAGAGAGAGAGAGAGAGAACAGCTTTTCTGTATAGTGACCATCACAGTTGGTATTGTCCATAACTCCGTGTAGCTATCCTCACCAGAGTGACTTAGACTTAGTCCATGCTTGTATCTGATTTATTTATTTATTTATTTATTTATTTGCCATGAAGCAAGCATTGAGACATTGGTAGACATTGTTCCGGGGCAAATGCACCAACAGCTTATGCCTGAAATTATGACTGCTTAAATCGTTCCTTTGTCAAGATGGGAACAAATCATTGTGTGCTGTATTTGTAATGCTCCTTTCAAAGATCTCAAAAGCAAGACCCTGTGGAGAAGAGGCCATGCTCCCTGGAGCCAAAACCCCTGTCATGCTAATTGGCTAAATGGACAGCCACTCTGCGGATAGTTGCCACAATCTACCTTGCCCTCCTGGTACTGAGCAGTGAATCTGAGCAATTGTCAGAGCTTCCTTTGTCTCCCTTCTGAAAGTACAATGCTTTTCTCTGGAAATACATTTAAGATTCAAACCTTCCCAGCTTCTAGATAACAATCACCATAATGAGGATGGGCTCCACGTGTATATGTGAATCTTAAATACTCTTTTCCTGTCTTTAAATTATGGTGACAGAAAGAAAAACAACTCATACATTTTTGATCAGATCAACATTATGCTTTTGGGTTGAAGAATTTTAATTGGGATTGAAACCATGCTGAAGGATTTTCTCTTGTGCTTTTTGCGATGTTTCAGACGACTAAATATTGCTCTTTAGATGAAATTAATGGCACTTAGCACTAATCCCAGAGGAGATGACGTTTTGGCGTTTTTTTTTTTCAAACTAGACTTGTGAAAAAATCTTGCCATTTGTATTCCTATCTCAGATTAGGTCCAGAAGCAGACTTGCAGAATTTGTTCCATCCCCATTTACTGAATAGCTCCCTATTAGCCTCTATGCTAGGAGCAGAGAGTAGGTCAGCTAAGCAGACCCAGTTCCTGCCGTCCAGTGTCACATAGGGGAAAGCAGGTGCAGCCCAATGCCTGCACAGTGGAACAGTTACAGATGGACAGATGTGTGGCCTAATTTGCATGTGTCATTGAGCTCATGGTTAAAAAGTAGAACCAGAAGGTAGCGGGGAAGATTCACCGGGAGTAACGGGATTGAGCCATGTCCGTTTGTCCTTAGCTCCATCTTCTTTTCCTCTGATGCCTCATCAGGTTTACCCTCAACAGACAGCTGAGTACATCATGGAGCGTTCCTCAGAATGCCTGTACTCTACAAAGGGGTGGGGAGCTGAGGAGGTCTCCAGACCCTAACAGCAGTCTTTGTTCTTGTACTTCTGAAAGAGATGCAGTATTGTAAAGTGAGCCGTCAAAAATTTAATTAGAGCAAAGAAACAAACAAAGAAACAAACAGAGAGGAATATACTCTTTAGAACAGACCAGGTGCTAGAGGAGTGGAGAGGTTCTCAGGACCCCTATTAAGCAGCTCACAGCTACCTGTAACTCCAGCTCCAGGGAATCTAATTCCATCTTCTTGCCCTTAAAGGAACCCACATACAAGGAAAATTGACCTCCCCCCCCCCATACACACTTTTGAAAAGGAAAAAAACCTGACCAAGCCAAGGAGCAAATCCTCCAGCCTGGCAGGCATGGGACTAATCTGTCACCCTTCATGTGACCCACTTTTCTTTTTTTTTTTTTAATTTTTTTATTGGATATTTTATTTACATTTCAGATGTAATCCCCTTTCCCCATTTTCCCCCCATTCAGGAACTCCCTATCTCATCCCCCTTCCTCCTGCTTCTATGAGTATATGCCCCCACCCATCCTCCCACTCCCACTCCCATTCCCACCTCCCCATCCATGACTTTCCCCACACTGGGACATCCAGCCTTCACTGGACCAAGGACTTCCTCTCCCACCTATGCCTGACAATGTCATTCTCCCCTATGTATACAGCTGGAGCCATGGGAGCTTCCCTATGTGCTCCCAGACTGGTGGTTTAGACCCTGGGAACTCTGGTTGGTTGGTATTGTTGCTCTCCCCATGGGGCCCCAAACTCTTTCAGCTCCTTCAATCTTCTCTCTCACTCTTCCACTGAGAACCCCATGGGCAGTACAGTTCCTCCCTGAGGATACACACTTTCAAGAATGGGTCCTGATGCTCTCTGAAGTCCAGAATCCAATCTGCGGTTTAAAAAAAAAAGTATATAATATAAAAGGCTATGTATAGGCAGGCAGGTTGAAACCCCCTGAAATTGGAAAACTCATTAGTGGGAAAGGGTGTGAACACTCTGCATGCTGATCTAGGTAGAAAGCTCAGCAACTGCTTTGAGCTGGCCCAACTAGAAACTCTGATCTATTGTTTCCTCCATCTTGTTTGGAAGTGGGAAAGGGGCAACCTGGCTCACCTATTATTCTTTATGTCCTATTTAGAAAACCTGTAAACCTCTTCCAGTGTTAACCTTCTACCCAGTGTGGCTTCACCACCACCACCACCACCAAGGTTCTTTAAGAAGTGAGTTCTAGGATTGTTTGGTAACTTTTCCAAAGAGAAGGGAGCAAATATCTTATTCATTCCAGACAAGACACAAATAAAAGACAGAAACAACAACCACTCTGCCTCTTGGTTAAACCAGTAAGTTCATTAGACTCACTAGCAGAGGAAAGGGGTTTTTTACAAGAACAGGGATGACCTCAAACAACCAGATCACCTAGTCTCATCCCATTGTGAATATGTCATGGAAGCTGCATCATAGCGTCTCTTTGAGCTAACATTCAGCTGTACTTCAGCATCTCCTAGCTGGGGAAATTAAAGGCTGGCCTCTTCCAACAGAGAGTCAATCCCACTATCTTTCCCTCCTTCATCTGGCAAGTGTCAGGAGTCCAACCTGTTACCAAAGACCAGGCTAGCACTGTCTTTTTCTGCTCAGTTATGTGCTGTGGCTACCAGCTCAAGGTGGTCTTTGCTATAATGCCAATAGGATGGTTGTATTATGCCTTTGGGTGAAGATAGTATCAAGATTATATGTGAAAGAAGCACCTTGGTAGAGAAAGACCAGAAGTCCTTACCCCCTCTGAGCTACACAGAGCATGCATTAGAAAAGCCCACATTATACAAACATGGGCAAGGAGGATGCTGTTTAAATGACCTATGGTGGGTCATAAGTCTCCCTCCTGGTCCAGGGCTTTTGGGTATTTTCTCTCATCCCATTTGCCCATTTACAGGGTGCCTTGCCTTTCTTAATAAACTTCTCCATTTCTGTATCTAACCCTGTGTCCATGTCCACGATCCAATCCTTTGTCTATGAACACAAGAAAGTAGAACTCTCAAGCCACTGCTCCAGGATGAAGATCCATGCCCATAAGATTAATACAAGAATGATATATACCCCATAGCTTTATCAATTATGCAGCATAGCGTATATTATCTCTTCTCTGAAAACTAAACTGCTTTCTGGCCCACTATGAGACATAGAAAAACAACTACCCTAACTATCAATCCTGTGATGCCTACCCTCCATTTAGCAGTTGCTACTTTTGCAAGTTCACTGTCACCTTAACCCTCTGGCGAGTGCCAGGAGTACCATTTTTTCTTTATAGCCATTGGCTCAGTTTAGGTTTCAGTGAGTTGTGAAGGTCATTGATTTGGACCATGGCCTGTAAAAAAAAAAATGGTCACATTCTCCTCTTCCTGGAATGATTGTCCAATTTCTTAAATTGCTTTTCACTTTGTACCAGTTGCCTATCTCAGATTTGATGCTTGTTTCTCCGTGTTTAAACTCTTGGGTAATTCTTTCCTAAAGGATGCTAGAGCCTACGATATATAGGTAAGGCATGACATTCCACATGGGTACTGAGCAAAGGTCTGTATAGTGTGTGTGTGTGTCTGTCTGTGTGTGTGTGTGTGTGTGTGTGTGTGTGTGTGTTTGTGTGTGTCTGTATGTTTGTATGTGTATGTGTGTGGGGGTGGGGGTCTGTCTGTCTGTCTGTCTAACTATGTCTGTATATTTGTATGTGTGTGTGTGTGTCTGTCTGACTGTCTGTGTCTGTATGTTTGTGTGTGTGTGTGTGTGTGTGTGTGTGTGTGTGTGTGTGTGTGTCTGTGTGTGTCTGGAGATTTATCTCAGATCCTCATGCTTACACAGGATGCTCTGACTAAGCCATCACCCCACCCCAAATCTACAGGCTTTAAAATAAGGTAGGGAAAAAAAGGGTAAAATTTGCCTTCTTCTTAAGTTTTAGCATATATCTCATGGCAATAGATGTATTTCTAAAATAAGCTGAGTACATCATACTCAGCTATTGTATATCATATATACATTAGGGGACTCAGTAAAACATTCTTAGGTGTGTGAGTACCAAGTACTCCAGGGAAGACCCAGAGGTAAGAATGGGTACCACATAGATTAGTGATGTGCTGATTCTTCCATGTAGACTGAACAGACACTGTCATTTTCAAGTGTCTCCATATGTTCATATGACTAGTAAAATTTAACTTTGCTGAAATGTATTTTTTAATCATAGCATATCCTTTTATCATTTTTCTCAACCAACTTCTAGCAAAAGTATGTTCCATTCAACTTTTTGCACCCGTGTGTCTGAGCTTAACAGCCTCATCACAGTTGGTGGGGTAACTTTTGAGATGGAAGGTGACAGGCAAATTAGTGTAAGGCATTCTCCATATACTCTCAGTCAGTATTGTCTGATTTTGTTCTAGGAAGCAGGTATCCTCCAGTGATCTTAGAACCAAGTACTCTGAACCTTGTCCCTGAGGCTGTTATTATCTTGTCAGAGTGCTTGAAGAACACAGGGCAGGCTTGTATATGGGAAAGACCCAAGTAGGCTGATGCCCAGGAGTTTGAAGAGGAACCTCATGAAGATGACTGGCCTCCTTAACTCTGGCCTTGGTAATAAGGCATTTAGCAAACAATGGGGCACCTTGTCACAGAAACACACTGGCATGACTCTTCTTATTCTCACAAAGTCATGAACCCCTTCATGGTGGATGAACCTGACTTCAGCTAAGCTCACTTGCCTCCTCATGGTCTCATGTTCAAATCCATTTACACTGGAAATTTGAACACATGGGGTTGGGAGGATGGACCACAAACACTGCATTGTAGAGCTCGTAGAGTTGGCTCAGGAGTCAGAAATGATGAAAGAGGGCACAGGGGAGGAAGAATCAGCCGCCTCATACCAACAAGTTGAAATTCAACTAAACCGCAAGGATACTTGAGAACCGTAGAAGGGTGGTATTTTTCACAGCCCTCTCCCCTAGTTGCCTAGGACCTTTGCAGTGACTTACTGGAATCTGCAAGATGCTACAACGTGAGCCAGCTGCTAAATGGATGCATCGTGAAACCATGAAAGAATAAATGGCTGAGTGCTCAGCAGGACGTCCTCAATCTTCTCACAAGGCACAGAGAGTGCTACAGGAGCGGGGTCAGAAAGAATATAAAATCCAGAGACTAGAGGGGCGTGGTGGGAAATGCTGTCTTCTGGATATGACATGGCTGCTCACAACTGCTGTGGCCATCTTCACAAGACTTGCACACATTTAAGCCAGTTACATACTCCCAGAGAGGCATTCCCAAGGTCTCACCCCTAACTGAAGTCATTGGTAGTCAATGGCTGCTGAGAAAGAGTCGCATTTTCTCAGGAATATGCCAACTGGTAGATTACCCATGGCCTAGTGGACGACCCTATACTTATGCAGGTATGGAGAGAGGGGGTGGGATAAGGAAGTTGGGAGGGAGATGTGTTAGTGGAGTTGGGAAATGGAAGTGAAGGTAGAAAGGAAAATACGATCAAGATATATGGCATCCATATATGAAATTTTCAAGAATATTTTTTTTAATTAAAAGCTAATGTAAAAAAAAGTGGGAGCAGCGAGAGACATCAAAAGGATGTGTGGTAAATAGCACTGAGCACAAGCCCCTCCTCAGTGCACAGGAAGGCTTGCAGAGCTAAGGCATCTTCCCCTGAGCTCTGTCTTGCCTTCTCCCAGGCCTTTGAGAGCTCATTTTCTCTCCCTCTCATCCCTCCTCCTCTCCTTCTCCTCCTCCCCTTCTCTCTCTTTTTCTCTTCCTCCCCATTGTTATCTCCTTCTCCTTCCATCCCTTCTCTGCTCTGTTTTTTGACAGAGTTTTCCTGTATAACCCACACTGGCCTTGGTCTCAAAATATACACACAGAAACACACACAAACACAAACACACAGACACAGACACAAACACACACACACAAACAAACACACACACAAACACGCACATGCACAAACACACACACACACACACACACACACACACACACACACACACACACATTTCAAGCTAGCCTTCAATTCAGACTGATCTTCTGGCCTCAACCCCTCAACTGCTAAGACTGCAGAAGTATACCACCATACACTGCTTAAAATAATTCTCTTAAACATAATTAGTCTGAGTTTTATTAAATGTGCTCTCAAAATGCTTTCCAGACATTTAAATATAAATTATATAGTATGAATATTTAAAAGTTTTTGATAGTTTAATCAAGCAAAACCAATGGAATCTAGCCAGTAACCACAGACTTTAATATTCTGTACCAAACAACCATAGCATAAGAGAAGTGTCTTGTGGATTCTACCCCCCCACCCCCCACTTCTTTGCTTGGGTTATTAGTTTGGATTCTATGACACAATGAGTATTGAGCATTTACCTCCCAGCCTTCTAGGACATGCTGCACCCAAGCTCACTGTTTATTAGGTGGATGTCAAATGAAGGAGGCGCGCGCTGTCTGGTTTTCAATGGGCTGCCTTCTTGATATGCCCTAACATGGCAAAAGCAGTTCTGATCTCTTTTTCTATTATTAAAATGACATTAAACCCTTCATGACTTGACTTTTCCTAAGCCTAATTACCTCATTTTCAAAATCATTTGTGGATGAACACATATGAAATGAAAGAAGGGCATAAACGTGTTCCATATTCATTTCATGTTGGATCTCTTCCTTTTCTTCTCATCCTGAGCTTCCTGTCAAGAGCCTCCGCCATCTGTTATCAGTGTAGTGTTGTGGTAAGGGCTTAAAACAACACCTATTGCATTGGGGCAGGCTCCCTCCTGAGAGTTCAGTCGCCTGGATGCTCTGGAAGATGATCCAGTAGTGTGTGTGACATCCAGGCTTGGCATGATGATTTGGAGTGACAGAGTCTCACAGTGGGTCATATCTGTTCCCCTTTACTGCTTTTTCCCTGATGGCTTAGCTAGCCTTCCTATGGTAATTCCAAAGAGGTAGGGGAAAGTACAGGAGGAGAGGAAAAGAAGAGAGGACAGCAAGGGAGAAGAGAGGGGAGGGGAGGGGAGGGGACAGGAGAGGAAGTCAGGGGAGACAAGATGGGACAAGGCAAGACAGAGTGAGCACATGAGCACCAAGGCAGGAAATCCTAGCATTGGAGCTAGGACAGAATTCCCTCTGGTCTTTTATGTTTGTCTAAGTACAGTACAAACTCAGCTCATCGCCATAGGGTGAGCAGATAGATTATATATCAGGATTGGAAGATTGACTAAGACTCAGAAGGGAGGAATATATATGTATGAAAATATTTGTGACTACATTTGTGTGTGTGTGTGTGTGTGTGTGTGTGTGTGTGTGTGTGTGTGTATGAGTGCAGGAGTCTTTGGAGGCCAGAAGACTATGTTGAACTCCTGGAGTTGGTATTATAAGTGGTTGTGAGTGGTCTGGCAGGGGTAGTAGGAATTGAACTTGGATCCTGTACAAAGAGCAGTATGTGCTCTTAATTGCTGACTCATCTCTCTGGCCCTGTGGTCACTTTGCCATGATACTGTTGAAGAAAAACACAGGACATGTTTGAGGATAATTTGTCTAAACTTGATTTTTTTATTCACTCATTTTCTCTCCTAACCAAACAATAATCATTTGTGCGTTTGTGGCTGGGGAGATGGCTCAGCCAGCAAGTACTTGCCTTGCAACCATGAAGACCTAAGTATGATACCTAGCATCCATACTTTGAAAAATAAGAAAGAAAAGGAAGGAAGGGAGGGAGGAAGGGAAGGGGAGGGAAGGGGAGGGGAGGGGAGGGGAGGGGTGAGGAAGGAAATGAGGTTTAGATAAAGTATGCACAAACATGTCCTGTGTTTTTCTTCAA
>JANHMN010000009.1:26261267-26325771 GCA_030674055.1 Rhabdomys pumilio | reverse complement strand
AAGGGGAGGGGAGGGGAGGGGAGGGGAGGGGAGGGAAGGGAAGAAAGAAGAAAGAAAGGAAGAAAAGAAAGAAGGAAGGAGGGAAGGAAGGAAGAAAGGGAGGAAGAAAGGAAGAAAGGAAGAAAGGAGGAAAAGGAAGGAAGGAAGTTGGGCACATGACGGTACACACTTAAGGTCCCAGTGCCCTGCCAGGGGACAGAGCAGACAGATACCTGGAGCTTTCTGGCCAGCAAGCATAATCCACTTGTTGAGTTCTAGGCCAATGATAGACCCTCAAAATAAAAGGCAGATGAAGATTGATACCCGAATCTGTCCTCTGGTCTTTATGCACACAAAGAAAGATGCATACACATATACACATACAGAAAGGGACAAGGAAAAAATAGAGTTAATTTGGGTAAAAATCTCTCCAAACTTGATTTCTTATCTGCTTATTTGCTTGTTTCATAGACTAAAAGGGTAATACTGAGTTTTGTTTTGTAATGTATACATTAAAACTAGCACATGCATTTTTTTTTTCATTTCAAATAAAATGCCCCAGCAAGATTAAGTCTGTAGTATGCGAGTGTCATGTTAGAACCTGGGCTTCACATCCACACCCAACAATCTGGTTTTGTCTGCTTTCCTAACCCAACACTGTACCATTTGCCCACTTAGGAACTTACCATTCAATTGACTTTTCCAGTATGTTCAAATACCTGCAAAAGCCTTGCTGAGGAAAAAAAAAAAAATCTGCTTCTGCTAACTCATTCATCTTCCCAGACCATAAAGGGCATAAAACATTAATGAGGGTTAGATGTTAACATGGCTGCCTTGTTCCTCCATTTGCCCAGTTGAGTTTTTCAGCAGCTAATAAATAATTGCAAAGTATCTTACAAAATAGGTGTGTACGTCCTGGCTGTTATGTATCTTTCTGTTTCTCACAAGATAAGAGATGGAGTTGCCCAAAGTCTACCAAGTGCTCAAACTACCTATTGGTTGGGAGACCTGCAATCAGTTAAGGAGTAATATTAAGACATCAAGGTACAAAGGAACAGCCAATCATTAAGCATTTTATTTTAAATTAGAATATGCTAACATACCATTTCCAGATGCTGGCCATTTTTCCAAAAATATTGTGGGTAATTTATCAAATCCAGGTTTGAGCATAGATTCTTCTTCCAGATAGCACAAATTGATTGACAGCACCAAGGTCTGACACTCACAATTGCCTAGACTCCAGTTTGGGGGAAATCTGATGCCCCCTTCTGGCCATGTTAGGTATCTGCATTTATGTTGACATAACCTACACAAAGACACACATATGGATACATTTAAAATAAATAAGTAAATAAATCTCTTTTAAAATTCTGGAGGTCCTGATAATGACAATGAGACAGTATTATTGTAATCACTGTGCAAATGGAGATACTGACTCACTAGGAAGGAAAGTAACATATTCAGGGTTACTGGTTAATACATGGTAAAGCTGAAATGAGTCCCCAGGCATTCTGACCCCTTGGGTGCTGCATCATGCAGCCTAGCATTGTGTACAGAACTCATCACTGTTTATGGGATGGATCCCCAGGTGGGGCAGTCTCTGAATGGCCTTTCCTTCAATCTCTGCTCCATACTTTGTCTCCATGTTTCCTCCTGTGAATATTTTGTCCCCCTTCTAAGAAGCACTGAAGCATCTATATTTTGGTTTTCCTTCTTCTTGAGCTTCATACAGTCTATGAATGTATCTTGGGTATTCTAAGCTTTTGGATTAATATCCACTTATCAGTGAGTGCATACCATGTGTGTTCTCTTGTGACTGGGTTACCTCACTCAGGATGATATTTTCAAGTCCCATCCATTTGCTTACGAATTTCATGAAGTCATTGTTTTCAATACTACTCAGCAGTAGTAAATAGAATTCTAATCAGCTATTAAAAACAATTCCCTGTGTTTGTGAGATGGGATTTTCTAGCTGAACGTAAATCTTCATGACCAGGCTATAATAGCTGGCCAATAAGTTTCTCCCAGTACTGGGATTATAAGCACACACCCCAAAGCCCAACTGTCTCACTATTTCTCATGAATTGTGGGGTCAAATTCTGGTCTTTAGGCTTGTGTAGCAAGTAATTTACAGACTGTGCTGTCTCCCTGGACTAATTTTAGAGATTATTTCCCTACTTGGTTCTGTCCCTACTGTGTCCTCAACTGTAAAAGTGACCTTTAGACTAGAAGCAACCACTGCAAAAGACCAAGAAAGAGCTTCATGTATGAGGCATAGCCAGTCTCTGTGCACATGGAAGACACAGTTCATGCACATCTAGATCAGGTATACTGGCCTCTTCTTTGCTTTCATCCAAACTTCATTTCCCCCTTAGTTTAAGAGCAAATCTGCCCTGACCTGCTGCCTTTCTTTACTCTCCAATGCAAAGCACCTTGTGTATGTTTATGTTAATTTTTCAGTTGGGGGAGGGCTGTTAGCCCTCTGTCTCTGTCACTTGATGTGATCCAGCCTGATTTTACAACCTCCTAAGCCCTTCAGTCTAATACCCAAATAATCGCCACGATTAGTCAAATGAAATTCCCACCGTGTGTTTGAGGCTTTGAGATTAGATATCACTTAAACCTCCTGTAATCTCATCCATGCCAAAGGATTAGCCTGGACTAGCTGTGAGGAATTGTCTTTTGCCAATTATGCCTGTTTGTATTCTATTGATCTGTGTTGATAAGAGGAAATTTTATATAATTTCAAAAGAATTAATGACATTTTAGGATTTGCTGGGCTGCGTTTAAACGGTGACTCATCTCATAGCATACAACACAAACGGGGACATCCTATGTCATTTTCTATTTCTTGAATCTTTAGGCAGGGAAACTTTAAAAACTTTAGTCTTTATAACTTGCCTTCTCTTCTAGTTGTTCGGCTACAGCAAAACTTCCATCAACAGTTTTTTTTGAGAGGCCTAAACTGTCTGCTGGGCTTACAGCACAGCACAAGAAAAATGAATCCATCTTTGATATCCACTGCCGTTACTAGGTAGGTAGGTAGGTAGGTAGGTAGGTAGATAATAGATAGATAGATAGATAGATAGATAGATAGATAGATAGATAGATAGATACATACATACATACATACATAGATAGATAGATACATAGATAGATACATAGATAGATAGATAGATGGATACATACATACATACATACATACATACATAGGTACATAGGTAGATACATAGATAGATACATACATAGATACATAGATAGATACATAGATGGATGGATGGATGGATGGATGAATGAATGAATGAATGAATGAATGTCTTTTTACTGGGGTAGAGTATATCATTTTTCTGCTAGTGCAAACTGTCTCCTGCAAGGCAAGGAACTGTTAAGGTTGCAGATGTCCCTGCCAGGAGGAGCAACTGAGGTCCAGAAGGATTGCCTTCCCAAGAGATATGTCTGGACATTCTAACCCCTGAACCATTCAGACCCCAGCTACTTGTTATGGACCAGCTGTTTAGTTTATATGTGGCTTTTTATCTCTTCTGCCTGCTCAGACGACATGGGCTAAGTGCAGTTTAGACTCTTTCAGACGTCATGGGTTTTAGTTATTTTTCTTACTGCTATGACAAAAAAAAAAAATCCCTCACAATACCTTTTAGAAGGGAGGATGTATTTTGACAAAAAGTTTGAGGATACAGTTATGGGGCAGACATGCCCATAGCAGCGGGGGCCGCCGGTCACGTTGCATCCATTGTCCAGAGTGGAGAGAGATGGACGATGCTGGTGTTCAGCTAGCTTTCTCCTCTTTACTTAGTCCAGGTCCCTAGCCCTGAGTCCATTCATATTCAGGATGGGTCTTCCCACCTTGATTAACCTAATCTAGAAACCCCCTCACAGATGTGTCCAGAGGTTCTGGATCCTATCAAGAACAATCAATATTTTGACAATCCATATGAAACCATTCACATCATCCAGTGTGCTGGGCTAGAAAGAGCAGACATATATTTTCATGTTCTCCATGGTTTCCCTTTCACTGTTTTATTTCTCAAAAATCATATCTCATTTATTGTAATTCTGTTGTAATGTAATTTTTACCCAATTAATAATTATAAAATAATTATGGGATTTTTTTTTCCTGACACCACCTTTTATGATAAGGCCTGAAAACACAATTGTTCTTTAGTTTTCACTAAAACTCAGCATCCCTTTGTGGTACACTCTGATTTTTAAAATATTTAAAGTGTGCGTGTATTATACATTTGTGTGTACATATGGAGCTTGCCTGTGTGTTCATGTGTGGATCCCAGATGTCAACATCAGATGTGCTAAACTGACTGGCCAGCAAACTGAATCTCCTGTTCTACCTCCCCATGGCTGGGTTTCCAGGTGTGCACTGGAACCCCAAACTTTTACACAAGTCTTGGGGATGCAAACTAGTGTCGCCATGCTTCTATGGCCTCCCAATTAAGAGCTAAGCTAGCGCCCCAGCCCTGCTTTGAGTTTTCAATCTTTCATCCTCTGCAAAGAATCTATTAGATGAGTTCAGCTTTATCCCAGTTAGAACAAAGGGAGGCACGCTTTGTTTGTGATCCTGCAGAATGGAGATCATTGGGAAACTCCATATACTTTACTGGCAAATAAAGCAAACATGAAGCACTGAAACCCCGTATGTTGTGAGGCACACTGGCAGTCTGCCTCATCCTCAACTCTCTGCAAGCAGGCTGTTTTGCAATCTGGAGCCTCCCTGGGTGAGCTGTAACAAAATTGATCCTAGGTGCATGTAAGACACAGTGCATTCCTTCCCCGTGCTGATTTATTCCTGGCCTCTTCCCTACGTTTCTCCATTTAGCCAATCATTTAATCTATGATATAACTCACAGGCAGCCACTGAAAACAATGCAGCTGGTACTTCCTCAGCAACAGCCTTGACTGAGACCCTTATGCCTATATGAGCAAAGAAGCCATGTGGAGCCAGGAAGCCTTCCCAGTGAGGGTCAGGTGTGAGGAGTGAATTACTAACAGCTCTACGAAGGCAAGGACCGCATTGATGCCATTCACCCTAATAGCACCATCCCCTGGCACTATACCTGAAATAAGGGGGATATTAAAAAATCATATATGGAATGACTCAAGAAAAGGCAGAGGAGTTGACTCATCCAGTAAAACGCTTGCTAGCAAGCCTAAAGACCTGAGCTCAGTCCCAAGAAGCCATATTAAAAACTAAAAGGCAGGCATATCCATGAGGCTCTCTGGCCAGTCAGCCTAGACATCTCAGCAAGATCACGGATGATGCAAGAACCAGTCTCATGAAGCAAGGTAGTCGGTACCTTAGGGATGCCACTCTAAGTTGTCCTCTGGGCTCCACAAACTTGGAAACACATGTGAATGTACATCTGGATACACACACACACACACACACACACACACACACACACACACACAGAATACAGAAGTAACAAAGAGGCCTGAAAATACAAACACCAATGACCCAGAAATCTGAAAGAACTGAAATGAATTGAGACAGAAAACCAAGAGCATGCATACTGGTGCTGAGCAGAAGTGTGTTCAGACCCTTCCTGTTGCCCTGTCTTTCTTATATTCCTTAGCTCCTCAGTATTCCTATCCCCACTGCTGTAAGACCAGATAGACATGCTAAATTCCTGACGCTCCTTGATGAGTGTATGATAACTTGCATACAACATGATACTCAAGGGCAAGCAGTGGCAGGTTATGTTTAGGAAGCTATGAGGAGTTGGATTTAGCTAGGAGACAGGGTATCCATGGAACAGATGAAGAAGATGAAACCAGAGAGAAGGAACAGCTAGGTCATTGAGTGCCTTGGGTACCAACCTGATGAGTTTGAACTTAATCTTGAAACCTTTGGGGTATCGTTGAGGTATTTTAAGCAGGGGAGGGGAAATTCACCAACTTATTGGCATTAATGGCAGCCATTTGAACCGGATGCAAGAAGGCTGGCTCTTAACCGTCCTAGCTGCTTTTCCAGGTTGCTCTGCACACCTCACCCCTGATCTCACCAAACTCTAAAAGCATTGCTGCCCAAGGGTTCTGGGGGCTTGTACTTGATGTTTCCACATTCCCAGAACACACTCCTCTCTGGGTGAGTGCTTAGAACTTTTAGTTGCAAAACCCAACTCAGACTGGTTGGGGTTGCCAGGGTGGCTAATTTGCTCTGAAGCACCACCGGACAGAGTTGTGTTTTTGTAGCACAGGCAGAATCTTAAGAACCAGACTCTTTTCTCCATTCCTATCTCAGACACTCAAGATGTGGCCATACATCAGAACTATGTCCTGGACTCTCAGCCATGCCAATCGGAAGGAAGCGTTTCCTAGCCAAGGTCCTAGGATGAATTCTACTTGAGTGGCAACTTCACCTCTGGATCAGTCACCATAGGGCAGCTTGCTCTGAATGGCCAGGCCTGTGCTGGGAGGCATGGGAATGCCACCATTAACTCAGCACCAAAACAGCCCCGTGAAGGAGAACCATGTAGGAGGGTTAGGTACAAAAAGGTCATGGTACTCTTTCCAGAAGTTGGAGAATGGGTGTTAGCTCAGGGATTATCAGTGTCTGCTGCATCTGCCTACCATCTGTCTTCAGAATTCAGAGGCAAAGTAATTGCTACTTCCTCTAGGAGCTTGATTGTAATGTTGAAACTGGAGCCTGGGGGATGGTTCAATTGGCAGAGTGCTTGCCAGAGGATCCAAGTTCAATCATGGCATACTTAGGATGCACAGCATATATGTAAAAACCAGGCATACATGTAGCACATGTCTGTTTTCCCAGAACTGGAACACAAGAATGAAGCAAATCCTTGGGTTCACTGGCTACCATTGTCTAATCTATTGAGCTCAGGGTTCAGTAAGAGATCTTATTTCAATAAATAAAGTGGACAGCATTTGATGAAGACACATCAATCTCTGTCTTCTACACACAGCAATGCATAGATGCATATGTACCCATACATGCCACATACATGAGTATATACCATGCTAAGAAGTATACTTAGAAAGAAGGGGAAATTCTGAAGAGTTATACAGTCTGGCTTCAGAACTGGCATGGATAACACTCTACATAAACCTTCTTCCCATGAATTAGCACCAGGCACTTAATTTAAAAGGAAATCGATAATAAAAGCCCCAGTCTGGCAGTGGATGAGGGTGGCCTTGAGGGAATGCTGTGGGCTATTCAGCTGAACACATGTAGGTTTGAAGGCAGTAGACAAGACACACTGCTTGCTACTAAATTTTACATTGCTGGGGTTGGAGGGATGGCTCAGTGGTTAAGAGTTATTGCTGCTTTTGCAGAAGACCCTAGTGCTCAGGACTCTGAAGGTATATTTGGCCCACAGAGAAAGGGGTACAAATATATTAAGTTAGAGTCATTGCTTTCCAATGAGGATAACTATCTAGAGTCCACAGAAGTCCTGAATCACCCTTGAGTTAGAATATACTAGGACCTACACAAACTGTCTTCTAGATGCCTTATCTCTTCTTACATTCTTTTATTTCCTTTTCCTTCTCTTTGTTATTTGCATATGTGTGTGTTTGCATGTTCATTCATGCGTGTGTGTGTGTGTGTGTGTGTGTGTGTGTGTGTGTGTGTGTGTATGCAGATGTGTTTGCAAGTGGGGAGACCAGAGATCAACCTTAAAAGTCTTCAGGTACCATTCACCTGCTTTTGAGACAGACTCTCATTGCACATGGTTCTCACTAATTCAGCTAGTCTGACTGGCCAGCAAGTCTCAGGGATCCCCCCTCTGTCTTCCCAATACTGGATTACAAACACATGCCACTGTCCTCAAGTTCTATATGTGGAGTCTACATATTGAACTCAAGTTACCCACTAAGCCATTTCCCCAGTCCCCATTTCTCAAAGACTCAAGCACCATTCTGGAATATTCCATTGTCTACTTTTGTCTTCTCACCAGATCTAGACTGGCATGCCAAGGAAGGTTTCAAGATCCTATGTTACCAGACTCATGCTTTTATCTTTTCAAATACATTGTGACATAACAGTTTCCACATTAGCAAAACTGTTGTAAAAGTAGATCCAGACAGGTGTTGTGGCCTACACCTTTAATCCCAGCACTCAGGAGGCGGAGGCAGGTGGATCTCAGTTGTTTGAGGCTAGCCTGGTCTACATAAAGAATTCCAGTCCAGCTAGTACTTGTATAAGGAGTGCCTGTCTCATAGATAGATAGATAGATAGATAGATAGATAGATAGATAGATAGATAGATAGATAGATAGATATAGATAAATAGATGATAGAAATTTTCTGTTTCTGATTTCACTTTGGAGTGTAGGTCTCTGTGGTAAAACATTAATTTCTCACTCATTAAAGAAGACACTGAAGCTGGAGAGATAGCTTATTCCATAAAGTGTTTGTCTTGTAAGCCTGGGGACCATCTCCAACACATGGATGAAAAAGCCAGGCATGAGAGTATGTATGTGTATTCTCAGTGCTGGGGAGAGGGTGACATGGATTTCTTGGCCTTATTGGATAGCCAGCCTAGCCTCCTTAGAGACTTCATGAAAAACAACTTGGAAAGTATCTGAGGAATGAAGTCTGAGATTATCCCCTAGCTTCTATGCATGCACAGGCGTATGCACACACATGTACACATACACACTCACACACACACACACACACACAAAGAGACAGACAGACAGACAGACAGACAGACAGACAGACAGACAGACAGACATTAATTTAAAACATTTGTGATTCAACATATTCCCAACTTTCTAAATGAACGTGTGGATATCCTCATCTTCTTTGTCATGAGATATATGAAAGCAGGAAATTTGAGAGCATCTTTGAGATTCTGTCCCGGTGTCTGGCTGTGGCAGACAGACCTTTCACTTCAGAAGGCCTTTAGGCACCACATTGAGAGTGAACCATATTCAAAATGCAGGGTTTTTTGTTCCTGACTGCTCCCTGCTCAGCGTCTCTGGCTAGCGTGGTTATTTACACTGTGCTGACCTTTGAGTCCAGCTCTATTTCCGTGTGTCCGTTTCCTTTCCTGCTGCAGCATCTATGGAAACATAAAGCTTAAAGAAGAATCAAAACCCTGATCACTGATCAGTGTTGTTCTTTTCCAGTAATAAGACCGTCACTATCATTACCAGTGTTACAAAGTCATCACCACACTTATTATTAGTGTACCACTTTAATTGGAGGAGAAATGACCCAATAAATGAGTTCTATTAATATTTAACTGCTGGTCGTGAAAAAAGCCAATATTATAGAATAAAACGTATACTAAGTATGTCATGACAGACTTTAAACTATTTTTTTTATTCTTTTCTGGCAAGAGAGAAGCCAGTGAAATCTTACAGAAACAGGTCATTCTAGAATTCCTAAGGGCGAGATCTTTTACGAGAGTTCTTAAATATCTGATATCTTCTGTGGAAAGGGATAAAATGAAATGGCTTTGAGCACTGCCTTCCAGAATCAACCAGAACTTCCTTGTGGCTGGAACACCGCAAGGAAAGTGGTACCACTTCCCTCTAAGCTCACTGAAATGTTGGTGTACAGTATATTAAAGGATTCTGATTTATAGTGATGAGTTATTAAGGAGAAATTGAAGGCTTCCCAACCCAGAGGTTTTTACATGCAAAAATTAAGGAGCCCATTATAGTCCATTAGTTTAAAAGGTAAACTTATTAATCCCCTCATGATAAAATGGCTATTTCTGATTTTATGGTAGAATTTAAATGCTGTGGAAGGCATTTTAAGAGTTGGTATAATGAAGTTCTTGGCTCTCTGCAGCCAGTTGTATCCAGTGTTGATGTGATAGCCATCAGGATGAGGGAATGTGGTCTCCTACAGAGGATGAGGGGCCCCAGAGAAGCACATCTGTAAAATGGTACAAATGGGGTGTAAAGCTAAGGGGCAAAGGGGTTAGAGGGAGGTCTGAAGCGTTTTGATCCAGGAGCACTAACTGAGCCATGGAACCCCTGGGGCGTTGTGGGCCTCAGATGCAGTAGTTGCACCAGAGGACCCTCTGGGGGTCCAGCACATGTGCAGTGTAGCATGAGCACCTGTCTGCCGTCCCTTCTCCTCCAAGTCTTTTCATTATCACCAACATTATATCCTGGTGGATTTGAAGTAGCATAACTGCTGAACTTAAAGGTAGCCAAGAGACATCTCTGAACTATGGGTTTCCTGTGCACCTGGTTAAGTTCTTCCTGCATCCTTTCTACACCTCTAGGGATACTAAAGACAGGGAATGGTTCTTTTCCTGGGTTGCTATAGCACAGCAGTGTTGCCCTTTTGGTAAAACCACAGAAACATGTATCCTGGGACCAGTTTTAAATCTCTCTCTCTCTCTCTCTCTCTCTCTCTCTCTCTCTCTCTCTCTCTCTCTCTCTCTCTCTCTCCCTTCCTCCCTCCCTCCCTCCTTACCTCTCTCCATCCCTCTCTCTCTCACTCTCTCTCTCCCCCCGCCTCTCTCTCTGTATCAGGGAGTCGGTATGTGGGTGTATGGGTGTGTGTGCTGAGCCTGTGGATGACATAATATACATGGGGAGGTCTTTGTGGAGTTGGTTCTTTCCTGTTATCCGTGGTTTCTGGGGATGTAACTCTACTTACGAGGCTTGAGTGGCCAGAACCATTACCCACTGATCCATTATTTCATTGACATATTCGTTATGGATTGTGAAATACATAGGTTTTATGCTGCACATACGTGTAATTGTTTGTGTACGGCATATGTGTGGCATGCATGTGAAGGACAGAGGACAACTTCTGCTCTTTTTCTGTGTGTGCTGTTGACAGTGTTCTGTTTATCTTTATTTGTTTTGTTTGAGGTAGTGCCTCTCAGTGACCTGGAAATGTCCAGTTGGCTAGGAAGGCTGGCTGACAGAGAAGCCCCAAGAATCTACCTGTCTCTACCTCCAGCTCTGGGATTATAAGTGATCACCACTATGCCTGGCATTTTTGAAATGGATTCTGGGGCATAAACTCAAATACTTGGGCATGCAAGGGCATAGGAGCTATTGTCCTGGGTTGAAATACACAGATTTAGCTTCCTTAAATAGCTTCAGTCATCATGGAGTCTTGGTGTCTCTTACTCTAGTTGGGGCCAAGGTCACACTGCATTTCTTAATTTAAAATAAAAGTATCTTTTCCGGGTATGCATAACTCTATCAATTTGGTTTCCAGAAGTTTGTAAATGCAGCATGTCTGGTAAAGTGAAAGTTGTTTCTCAACTTGAAGGTGATGCTTACTGTGTTAACTTCAATTTGGAACCCAAGAAAAGAGAAGAGACAGAGAAGGCCACGGCCCATCCCTGCTTACTGGTGGGAGCAGCATGCAGCTCACTTTTCCTGGGAAAGGCAATTTCGTACCATTGGACCTGCAGAAACCAAGAAGGGGCAGAAAAATCACCTTTGCTTTTCAGTGAGCTCTCTGTGATGTAAAGCACCTTGACTTTGTATGAGAGAGCCTTGCATAGGACAGTCTTATGACCCCATTTTAGTTTTGCAAGTAAGAAAAAGTTAGATTTATGAAATTATCTGTGATGTAATATATATATATATATATATATATATATGAATGTTGAACATATCCCCTCATACTGCCATGCCTCTTTCTCCTGTTAGCCTCTTTGTCCCTTTTGTAATTTCATTTCTATTCTCATGTCATACATATTTATATATTTATATATATGGCATGAGGACTCAGGAACTACAGTTGAGAGGAAGCATCTGTATTTGACTTTTGATCATCTCCAGTTACATCCAACTTTCACTCAACACCATGACTTTCTTTTTGTGGCTGAAGAAAATTCTGTTATTAGTGCATACCTCCTTTTCCTGGGCCTGTTCTCTTTGGTTGCATACCTAGCTTGCTTTCATAACTTAACTGTTGTGAACACAAGCATGCAAGGACTGTGGATTGTATTTTAACGGTAGCATTGTTCTGTGGGAAAGATTGTAAGACCAGTAAGATGAGAAAACTGAGTTGCTTCACCGCTGCTAAACTGCCTGAGAAAGGGATCCCGTGCCAGCCCCGTTCCCTCTCTGTCTCACAGTTCACATCTTATTATTTTTTTTCAAGAACGTTTTATCATTAAATACTATATAAATAAGTCATATTAACATAAAGTTATTGCTGTTTTGAAGAATGTGGGTAGGTTTTGTATTATTTTTTAAGAGTCATTTCTATGCCTTTTTTCCATTTAGAATATAAGAATTGAGCTTTTTAAATATTATTAACAGTTTCTTTTGACAAATAGCTTGAGCGTCCTGGGTCTTAAGAAGCATAATGGGGAGGTAGCATTCACTCAGATGGGCTCTTTGAAAGAAACCGGGCATACCGCTGCTATTCAGCATTGGATTTTTTTCCGGTGTAGGAATTGATGGGAGCCAAAAAAAGGCAATTAAGGCTCTTATGGTTATTTTTCAAGGTGTATTAAATGGGTACGTGCTTTAACTATGTGTTTACTTTAAGAATCGTAAAGGGAACCCTTGGGAAATATTCTCAAGCTGAGCCCATTGCGGTAGACAAAGATGCCTGGTTCATTTTCATAAATATATCTGAATTCCATTATTTTTCAAATTTGCTTGTAGATTGAGGAAGAGGATAAGTATGTTAATGGAGGTCCAAGAGAATGGAAAATTACAGCAAGGATTTTTCTCTCTGCAGCCAGTTCAGCCTCATTCTTTCTGGCGCTTTCCAGCCACAAATATATTAAAAATTGAAGGCTTGTTTATTCAAACATTCTCTCAATAAATGTTTGTTGTTTAAGGCATTATCTGGGACCTTTCGTTGGGAATCAAAGCCATAATACCTAGCTGAAAACAACCATGAGCTTGTACCCTCTGAAAATTCTATTCACTTCTATAGGCAGAAATCCTGCTTTACAAGAAGCCATGGGCATTTAAATGGCAGCTCAGACTAAGAGAAAGCTAACTACATAGTAGCCATGTAATATTCCTTTCCACTGCTTATCCATTGTGTGCCTCTCCCCTTCCCCTTCTCTCTCTCTCTCTCTCTCTCTCTCTCTCTCTCTCTCTCTCTCCCTCCCTCCCTCCATCCATCCATCCCCCTTCTCTCTCACACACTCTCTGCAATTGCATGGACACATGTTCAGACACTAGTGTTTACAGTACATGTTCAAATTTGACTTTTATTTCTATGGAACATTAGAAAACACTGAGATTTTTCCACAACTGAATACTATAATATGCTCTCAATGGATAAAATGACTTTAGTTTGTTATGTAGTTTGGCATGTCCTAGTAATAGTACATGGTGTCAGAAGCATTGATAGGCCACTTGTCCCTCACTGCTCTATATACCATAAAGTTACCATCAAGTTATCATAAAGTAACTAGGGACATGTATAGCAGCCAATCCACGCAAAGATTTTATAGATGGAATGAACCTAGCTTGCCAATGGGACAAAGAAGTATTAATAGATTAATAATATAAAAGTGAATCTAAGCACATTAATCCACACAGTGCCTAAGAGAACAGAGGTTACAATGAGTGGGAACCTAGGTCATTATTTGATTTATTAGGTATGTAGTATAGTCTTTACGTGGCAATTAGAAGTAATATGACAGATGATGACTGTTAGGGGAGTGAGAGTCAGTTTTCTCTAGGACTGCCATACGGATAGTTGACTATACTCCCGTGGATGTCCTCACACTCAGGTATAGAGGCAGCCATAATTGGACTCAGTGGGTTACTAAATAATAAAACAGAGGACACAAATTTGAGAGAGGGACATGTTGGAGGAGTTGGGAGAAGATGTGGATGAATATGATTAAAATATATTGTATGCATGTAGGAAATTCTCAAAGAATAAATTTAAAATATATATTTATAATTTTATACTGTTTAAGGTATTTATGAGCTATATTTTGTTCATAATTTCCTACCTAATTCCTTCCAGATGCTCCCACACTCCTTACCTACCCAGTTTCATATTCTTTCTCTCTCATAAAAAACAAGAACGACAACCAAGACAGCAACAACAAAGCGTGAAATCTGTTTTGTGTTGGCCAAATACTCATAAACGTGTACATACCCTAGAATTTGGGTAGTATACCCACTGTCACGTCATGAAGAAGAAATTTCCCTCTCTAGCACTTATCAGTTGCAAATAACTTTGAAGCACTGTTGGATGAGGCTTTGTTAAGAATGTGTAAGAGGGGAGAGAACAAGAAGATGGCTCAGTTTAGACAGTTCATGTCAAGCAAACATGAGGACATGAATACCGGAATCCATATATTAAGGCAAGCATGCTGGCACAGATTTAAGACTGTAACTGTTCTACAGCTAGGAAGATAGGTTAGGGAACTAACCTATCTAACTATCTGAACTAAGTTCAGTTTCTAGACTCCACATTTTAAAAGTTAGAAAAGTAAAGGCAGGCTAGCTTGTCTAGCATACTTGATGCTTCTGGTCAGTGAACTTGTCTCAACAAATAAGGTGGGCAGAGCCTGAGGAGTGAAACCCAAGCTTGTCATCTGTCTTCCAGATGTACACACATATGAAAGAGGCAGAGATAGAAAGACATAGAGAGAGGAGAGAGAAAAGAGGAGGGAGATCAAGAGACAGAAATGAAGAATCAAAGACAGAGCGAGACGGGAAGAAAGAGGGAGAGAGGGGGAGGAGAGAAAGAGGAAGAGAAGGGAGGGAGGGAGAGAGGAGGGGAGACTGTGGCAGTTGTAAATGAGACATAGTGTTACCACAGGAACACACCACTGATGCTGGGAATGCTCTGGAACAGTCATGTCACTATTTGTAAAGAATAAGATACTGTCCTTACCTGACAGCATCATGTGATATAAATCCCGAATGGACCAGTGAGGTAAATGTGCAGAAAGACAACCACAACATTATTAAATTTGAAGAAACCGAGGCGACTATTTAATTGCTCTCTAGTGGAAAGGACTTTTCTGGTTGTAAAATCAATGAAGGAAAATAGCAAAGGAAGAGGAATGATGAACATTTTAAATGATTTTAAATGTTTAAAATGATAAACATTTTAAAGTTGTGAACGTAACAATATCACAAATTAAAATGAAAGCAATACCTATCATAACTAAAACAAATCTTGGTGTTCTTAATATATTAATTCGCCATCAATTGAACAGAAACTTCATGACAGGTAGCTTGGCTTGAAAGATGAAGACACAATTCACATAATAGAAAATGCCATAAGTTAATAAATATAGGAGTAAAAATTTAACACCCTGTGCCAGCCCTGAGGTGACAAATGAGGATATTTTGTGTTTAACACCAGCAAAAGACTGGACTGTTTCTTCTACAGAAGGGAGTGTCTGTCTTACATGCCACTGGGGAACTGAGAAGTAGTTTGACTTGTTTATAGGCTGTTTCTACTTGGGTGGAAAAGGGCTATTTTACTCACAGTTAGGGCAGGAACTCAAACAGGGAAGGAATCAGGAGGCAGGAGCTGATGCAAAGGCCATGGAGAAGTGCAGCCTATTGGCTTGCTCCCTATGCCTTGTTCTGTCTATTTTTCTTAGAGAACTTGGGACCAGACCATTAGCCCAGCAATGGCATCACCCACAAGTGGCTGGGCCCTCCCACAATAGTCACTAATTGAGAACATGTCATGCAGAATTACCTACAGTCCAGTCTTATGGAGACATTTTCTCATGTTTGGTTCCCTCCTCTCACATGACTCTAGTCTCTGCTAAGATGCCACCATAAGGTAAAGTGAAGTTTCTGAGGACACTAAGGGTTTCAGCTATTAGAACCGCTTCTCAGTACAGAGTTCCATCCTTAGAAACACCCACATGGTTACAAACAGAAGAAAGCAAGGAGCAGTAGCACATGTCTGTAATCCCAGCACTGGATGATGAGGCAGGCACGGAATGGTACCCATGGCACACTGGCAGCCAGCTTAACTAGATCTGTGAGCCCCTGGCTTGGTGAGAGAGCCTGTCTCAAAAATTCATGTGGAGAGTGATCTAGGAAGATATTAACATTAACCTTTCTGACATATGTGTGTGCATGCATGTGTGTGCATGCACAGACACACACATAAATCTTTTTATTTAAATACAGTTTTTACCATGTTATTTTTAAAATATTTACTGGTTATGTTTATGTGTTTGTGAATGTGGTACCCATGGAAACCAGAAGAGGATCCCCTTGTGCTGGAGTTGTATCTTCCAGGCAGTTGCAAGCTACCTGATATGGGTGCTGGGAACTGACTTGGGTCCTCTGTTGGAGCAATTACTCTTAACTGCTAAGCCTTCTCTCTAATGCCTACATCATTAGTTTTAAGTGAAAAATAAGTTAAATGATGTGCAGAATAGCCCATGACATAATCTTGGGCATTCTAGCCATCAAATCATTTTAATAATGAAGGGAAATGTGTACTGCATGATTAAAGTGAAGGAACATATGCATAAATTAACTGTAATGATCAGAATATATTACTCTTATAGGTGACCTTGTCACTGATGGCCATCTCCTGGGGTATGATTTTGAGAAATTTTGTCTTTCTTATTAACATTATAGATTATTTTAGGTTTCATGGAACATACTGATTTGAAATCACAAAAGTAGACAACCCTACCCTTTTTCCCAAGGCATCTCTGCCTGTCATATTATTTCCAAACCCTCCAAAGGCAAGACATATTTGCGTGTATTTCTGTAGACGGTGTTCACATGTGTTTCTTTTGTCTAAGAGATGAGAATGTCTAATGTATTTATCATCACGAAGACATTGTGGGGAGAAATTGAGATAAATGAAAACATGGCTTGAAAGAAAAAAGCAATAAAAATGTAATGAGTTGAAGCTTGTCAACTTGTATTTCTCAAGACAACAGATTTCATAATTTTTGGTGATTGTCAGAATTGGGTCTTTGTCTTGGACTAAATGGCATATATATATATATATATATATATATATATGTGTGTGTGTGTGTGTGTGTGTGTGTGTGTGTGTGTATGCATGTATATGTATATGTATATGCATTATTCATATATATATATATGTGAATTAGTCCAAACAAAGCTATCATATTTGAATACTTTAGTTGGTGAATGAGGACCTGAGTTTTGTATCTAATAACTTCAATATGTAAGTTATGGCTGTACATTCTCAGTGGCTAGAGCGCTTCCACATAGCATCAGCTGCAACCGTACATGGTCTTCAGTGGTCTCCATCCGTTAGCCTACTTAACAATCCCAGCAATCTAGCATCTTGCTTTTCTTTCTAACTTCATTTTATGGATTAGCCAGCTGAACTACAGAAGGTGTGTGTGTTACCCAGGTAAGAGTGTTTACACATGTTAGAACCAGAATCTGTACGTACACAAATGGATGTCACAGCCGGCTTCCTTACCTGTCACCACTACTACCTTCTTTTAATAACACCACGTAGACACCCAGCAACAACGATGAAAAGTTATCAAGACCAACCCAGCAGCTTGCATCTATTCCATGAAGCCCTCCACTTAGAATGCAGAAACCCTCTGCAGAACTCACTCACCAATCCCAGGAAGGCAACTTCTCAGTAACACATAGAAAGAAAGAGGGAGAGAGATGACTCAGCAGTTAATAGAGCTTGCAAAGGGAGTTTTGGGACTAGGGTTCAGATCCCTAAGATTCATAGTAAATGCTGGTTAGAAATGGCAACTCATCTGTAACTGAGTTGCTTGGAAGAAAAAGACAGAGGATCCCTAGAGCAAGCTGGCCATATCAATGAGTTCTGAGTTTGACTGAGAGACCCTGCCTCAATAAATAAGATAGAAGAGAAAGAGGAAGATTTTTGACATAACTTCAGGCCTTTGCACGTGTGTACATGTGCTCACACACATGCATACATATTCACATGCATGTGCACACACACACATACACACGTACACACATACACACGCATACACACACGTACACACACGTACACACATGTACACAAGAAAATAAAAATTTTCAAAAGACCTCAGGCGGAGACTCAGGCCTTTTCTTTGTTAAAGCCACAGACTTACTCCAAAGTCAAGCCTTTCCAACTGACCATTCTTTCAGAGCCCTAGGCTGCAGGCAAGCAAGAAGGCAAATTTTCTGCATAAATTTGAAATACGTGGGCAGTTTTGAATGTACTCTACTGGGTGTGACAAATGAGAGTCTGTGTAAGTCAATACACCCTTCTGTGAAGGGCTAATGGTTTTATGTGAATAGCAAGGCAACACAGGACAAGCCAGTATTCTTGTTTCCTGTCAGTAATCTTGAAGTTCACTGCCATAACTCTGTTCCCCTTGACCTTTATCTGTGATACCTACCAGGGATCTGCTCACTCGCTGAGCTCTAACCGGGCACTCCTCAGAGCCGCCCTCACTGCTTTCTTTCTGCGTCTCATAAATAACTCCTCTCCATCTCTACTCACTTGGATTGATCTGGTTTTTTTTTTAAGTTATACTGTGATTGCTCTTGGAATAGCACTTGAAATATTTCATCTCTATGTTTGTAAATACATGTCAAAATAAATATTTCTTCTTTTTAGTAACCATAATTAAAAATCAGTAATATTATCATGTTATTTGCAACAATAATTGTGACATAGATAGATAGATACATACATACATATTTATAGTGAAAATATCCAGCATGTATAGAAATTCTGAAATCTAAAAATACTCCAAAGCAACAGGTTTAAACTAGTTATAAATGAGAACCTCTCAAATTTAGAATCCAGTTGCAGGCCATCCAGAAGTCTGTCTAAGACTCCTGAAGCTGGGGGGTAATGAAATGTTACCACAGTCTTCGAACCTGCAACCAGGTCCTCACCCCCAGACACATGCTTGTACTGAGTCAGTGCTCAAAGCAGCTCTTTGCTCACACAAAGATATTCTGAACATAGTTCTTGCTTGGTTGTCTCTAGTGTGTGTGTGTGTGTGTGTGTGTGTGTGTGTGTGTGTGTGTTCATGTGTAGGTAGGTGGGGGTTATGCAGGCCAGAAGTCAACCTTGAGTATGGCTCCTCAGTAAGGTTCCACTTTGTTTTGTGAGACAGTATCTCAATGTTCTGGAGCTTACCAAGTAGACAAGGCTGGTGGGCCAGTGAGCCCAAGTGTTCCACGTACCTCTTCCTCCCCAGTGTTATGTGTACAGGCGCATGCCACTGCACCTGGCTCTTCCATCGCCGCTGAGGATCTGAACTCATACATACCCTCATGTGTGGGTGGCAAGCACTGTATTGTCTGAGCCACCTTTCCAGTATGCCCGTAGCTTCATTGTGTGTGTGTTCATTGTAGGGTGTGTGTGTGTGTGTGCATGTACATGCCAATGTGATCAGCTGTACATATGCTGGAATCTGCAGAGGCCAAAAGTTGATATCCAATGTCTTCCTCTATCATTCTCTACCTTGTTTTAAGGGAGTTTCTAATTCACCTGGAGCTTGCCATTTGGCTAAGCTGACTGGGTAGAAGACTCTTGGATGTTCTTATCTCTGTTCTTCACCCAGTTCTGGCTTTACAGGAGCATGGCACCAGACCTGGCGCATGCTAGAAATATGAATTCAGATCTTCATGCTTAAGCATTGAGCACCTTACCCACTGAGCTATTCCCCGGGTCCGGAAGCCTCCTACTTTAAAAGGCAGTAATTCTAGGATAAATTTAAAATATATGAAGAACTGTTATTGTACTTTTCAATGAGAGATTGGATATTTCCCCATACTAAACACGTTTTACAGGCAGAATCCTATCTCATATAACATGTTTTATCTAATGTATTTCCACTCAGAGACAAAGCATTTAAACAGGCTCACATTTGTAAGTACTAAGTTGCTAATTAGAATCTAAAGTGAGACTCGGTAATAGAGTTCAGCCTTAATGTGAACAATGTTTTCCTGGGGTTACCGAGACAGTTCACATGGGTGAGGCGTTCACGGCAGTCACACCAGAGCAGTTGTCTGATTCATTATGAAGCTGTGAACTTGGCCGTGTCTTTGAGGTGATGCTCCCTCTAGTGCAGTTGACTAGATAATTGTTCCGCCCTGGTGCCTAATAGGAACTCAGGAGGTGTGAGACCTCAGTCTGCCACTTAATGCTTCAAAGGAATGTGCTCTGGGAAGATTGGCACATCTAGGAATTGGGCACACGTTCTACCATGTTGCAAGATAAAGTTAAGATTCACTTCATGGGGCTCGAGAAATGGCTCAGTGGTTGGGAGCATTTCTTGGTCTAGCAGAGGACCCAGATTCATTCCTCTGTGCCCATGTGGCAGAGTATGCCTGCCTGTAACTCCCGCTCAAGGGGACCTCTTCTGACCTCCCTGGCCTCCTACACACATATGCACATAAACTCAAACAGACATACATCCATACACAAGAAGGAAGGAAGGACAGAAGGATGGGAATAAATATTTTTAAAAATCTACTTCATCAAAATCTATCAGAATTAGTGGCACCACCCCCCCAAAGATCAGTGCAGTGTCTATCCTTTATTGTGTATGTAGATATGTGTGTATTCATGTGTATGCCAGGGCACATGAACATATAGACACAAGTACCCATGTGTGAAGGTACATGTAGAGACCTGAGGATAACCAAGGGTACCATTCCTTAGTTGTCATCTATGTTTCTGAGACAGGCTCTTACAGTGACCTGAAACTGAGCAAGTAAGCCAGTCTGGCTACCCCAGCAAGGCCCAGGGACCCACCTGTTTCTGCTTCCCAGACACTAGTGTTAGTATCATCAGATTATACTGCATGCCATGATTTTCATACAGAGGTTTTAGGATCAAACTCAGAACCTCATATTCTCCCCAGGCTCAGGGCCGCTTTACTTTGCAACATGCTGTTGCTACCTGGAAAGTCCAAGCTCAAAAACCAAGCAATCAAGTAACTACAACAAAAGCAAGAAAACTTCAAAATGTGTTTACAGTTTTGAGTGGCAGCTTTTCAGTGCTATCCAGGGGTCCCAGGCTACATGTAGGTAGAAGAGGAAAAATCCCTAAAGTAGAGATCTGGTTTTCTCTTTTATGTGATGACAGTCAGATCTCCTCTTACTGTGTTATCTTCATGACTAACAGCCAAAGTAAAACACTGAGGCTAGGGAGGTGATGTACTGAGTAAAATGTTTGCTCTACAAACATGAAGCCTTTCAAAAAAGCCAAGCATGTGACCATTATCCTAGGACTGTGGATTCAGAGATAGGAGGATTCCCAAAATTTACTGGCTGACAGACCTAACCAAATTAGTGAGTCCTGGGTTCAGTGAAAGTCTGTGTCTTTGAAAATAAGGTCAAGAGGACTGAAAAAGACACTTGAAGTTGACCTTTGGCCTCCACACACATGCCCACATAAATGTGTGCATGCACACACCACATACACACACGCACGCACACACACACACACACACACACACACACAGAGAGAGAGAGAGACAGACAGACAGACAGACAGACAGAGACAGACAGAGACAGAGAGACAGAGTACAGAGACAGAGAGAGACAGAGAGACAGAGGACAGAGACAGAGAGAGATAGAGACAGAGAGACAGAGAGAAAGAGAGAGACAAAGACAGAGACAGAGACAGAGACAGAGACAGAGACAACCTGGTAGATATTACCATTCGGCTATATCTTCCTTCATCTACGAAAGTATATGGTCAGGCTTAATTCCTCAGTCCTCAATAACTAAAAGTTTAGAAACATGTTGAAATTTAAGGTGTCATGCAATTTCTGAAGTCATTGACATTATGCATGTAGAGACATGGATGCATGTCTATGTGTACATCCATACAACGCTACACATTCTCATCCTGTTATGACAGTGTTGTCAGTATGAGGTGAAGAGGACACCACTGGCACATTGTGGCACTGTTAACTTTCCTGAGAAAACATAAGCCAATCTCCCCCTCAGCACCAACAACAGACCAAAGTAAAAGCTCAATCTAATTCTAATTTAATGAACCAATGAGTTTATTTTTTTTTAACATGACCAAGGTTTATTTATAAAAGCCTAGGTAGTCCCCAGACAGGTGTATTACTTCAAAGTCCTACCCTATCTTGAGTGATGACTTTATAGAAGCTACATCATAGAATCCAGTTTTCAGCCAATTTCCTAATTTCTATCACTTGAGGCTTGAGGGCGGTTAGGAAAGAGTAATGGCTGGTTTCAGGTGAAGTTCCTGTGACCGTCCTTTTGTCTGTCTACTAGAGAGAGACAATAATTCCATAATTCTGTTATCATTTCTACAGGCCTTCTACCTCTGTACTGTTCTGCCTAGATTAGTTAGTTACCATGGTGACTGGGCCAAGGGACTGTCTAAACTGGAGGTAGGATGATCATGTTATGCCATACATCAACAAGTGGATAGGGACCAGGGCTGTAAGCTCTCAATCAACCACTCACAGCACAGCTTGCCAAAGTAATGATGCAAGCTGAAATGCCAGAAGTACTGAAGTCAAGAAGCCCTGGTGTAGGTGTGTGTATACCTCTGTTAAGTGCACATCCCGCACACAGTTCTCTCGTTATACAGAAGGGTTGCTCGTGTTTAATTTGCTCTCAGCAGATCTACAAGCCATTGTTTTCCCAGCCATCTGTTGAGACCGAAATAAGCTTTACTGTTCTCTGCCTGACATTTCATCCACATTTGTCTTAATGAGACTTCACTCTGGTTTGGGGACTCTCCTCTCTGCTCAACAGACTGCCTCCAAGTCTGGTTGAGACAACTGAGCCCAGCTTATGGGTTCTAGTGGAAGTTGGCTTAACCCTTTCACTGACTCAAAGAACAGAACACATATGCACTGTATCTGCTCAACACTTGGTAAATATGTAACTAGTGAATGGGTTGAAGTATGATTGTCTTTGTCAGTTCAGGTTCTGTAACTATTTACCATTGGACTATTGTTATACAGATATTCATGAAAACCAAGATGTGTGTGTGTGTGTGTGTGTGTGTGTGTGTGTGTGTAGCCCATGTTCTTGTGTTTGAGTGTGCATATATGTATGAATGATAGAAGACAATCTCCACTGTCAATATTCATAATCTATCCATCTTTTAGTTTTATTATTTTTATTGTTGAAAATTACCATGCATGCATATAATATATTTTGAGCAGCTCCACCTCACTCTGTCCCTTCCTACTTCCCCCATATCCTCCAAACTTTCCATTTCAACCTCTTATACTCCTTTTTAAAACTTATTGGATCTACTTAGTGTTGCCTGTATATATATGGGGCCATCTTGCGAAGAGCATGTAGCCTCTTACGGTCCATCCCTGTTGAAAACTGCTTTAGTGCCCAGAGATCAACAGTTGCTGACAGCTCTTCATCTGGGAGTAGGGCATTATGATGCCCCCTCTGGTCACTGATCTGATATAGGCTGTACAGGTCTTGTACATGCAGACCCAGCCACTGGGAGTTTATGTGAACAGTACCTTGTCATGTCCTGAAAATTCTGTTTTGCATCAGTCCTCCACACCCTGGCCCTTACAGTCTTTCTGTCCCTTCTTCTGCAATGATGCCTCAACCTTGGAGATAGAGGGAGTGATATAGATATTCCATTTTCACCTGAGCAACCCACAGTCTTTTATTATCTGCACATTGGCCAGCTGTGAGTCTCTGTATTATTATCCAGCTGCTCCAAAAATAAACTTCTTCCATGAAGGTTGAGAGCTACACTAAACTATGAGTGTAAACATATCATCTTGGAGGAACAATGTATTTAGCAGAGTAGTAGTTAGTAGTAAGTTCTGCCCTAGGGCTTATAGAATACCTAGCTATGAGTTCTTAGCCCAGTTAACAGTACCAGAAATGAGTTCTGGCTTGTGAAGATAGATTTCATAAAGTGATTGGTTATTCTCATAACACTTGTGCCATGATTGTATCCATGAGCATATATTGCCAGGCCATTTTATCATAGCCTGCCATGTTCACAGCAGTTGAGACTGCTGATTTCTTCTCTCACCTAGCAATGTGAATAGTGCCTTCCAACGCTGAGAGAGTTAACTAATACTGATAAAGCTTCCAGATCAATACCACCTTGGTTTCGTCATGTCTTATGATTCAAGTATGTGGTATATTTAGCAAAAGAGTTTCACCATCAAATTCTGAAGATGTAATCTATATTTGATGGGAACTCTGAGGTATTCCACTGACCAGAAACTCAAAAAGAGGTAACCCATCCCTGGCACCAGAGTTTTTATTTGCTTTCCCATGATGTCCATTAAGGAGATTGTCCCTCATTACGGGGTAAATCTATTAAAATTCCTTTCATATGTGTAGCTTCTACAAGAGATTTCCATATGGCCTTTTCGGAGGTTTTTAGTGTTAGTTATTCCTCCATTTAACCCCTCATCTACCTTCATCTTGGTTATTAAGAATAAATTCTCACTGACCCTGGATTTAGCCAATTTTGCCTGTTTGTCTAGCAATCCCCAGGGATCATTTGTCTCCACATACCCAGTAATAGGATTACAAGCATACACCACTGTAACTGGCTCTTTATGTGGGTTTTAGGGGTCAAACTGGGTCATTGTGCTTACAGCACAAGCACTTTAACAATTATGCTATCTGCACAGTCAACCAGATACTTGGTATTTACAGTTGGAAAAGACTTGGGATATGCAATGATCTCGAGTGACTAGAAAATGATTAGGTTGTAGCTCAGTGGTAAGACTTGGCTACCATGTCCAAGGTCCTTGATTTCATCCTTGGCACCCAAAATTTGGGGGCGAGAGAGAATGACATTTTGGAGCATCTTCTACCTGGTTTATCAGAAATCAGAGATCACCAGTTATATACAGGGTAAGGTCAGTTGATCTTGTGGAGTGCTCTATTCTTCCTTATGTGTCTGATACTAATATTGAGCCAGTATCAGACAAGTATCTTATATCTACCAGAACTGACTTCACTGTAACATTTTCCCTTTTATATGGACTAGGAGTCTTACCATTTGTAAGCTGGGCATGATTTCTCATCTTTCTAACACCTCCCAGCTTGTATACATTGGGGTGGCTACTATTCTGGCTAGAAATGTCTTTCAGTTGCACTGGGAGCGTGAGATGCAGCCAAGAACTTATCAAAGTATAGATGAAGAATCTATCATCAGACTTTGAGCTCTCCTAGGCATTAATTCCCCTAATGAGTATATCCCCATGATATTAAGTAAACCATCAACACTTCAGACTTCATACTTTATACTCCCTCTTCTGACCTCATACTCATAGCTGTACAACTCCAGAGTTTTTCCCAGCTGACAGCATCTGGAGAAGAGTGAGTGCATAGACATTTAGGAGAGTGAATTAAGAAGGACTATCAGCCTATAGCATAGGTTCAAAGTTGTGCTTTTCTAGAGGTAGATGAGAATTACATACAGAATTCATACATGTCTTCAAGACTTCTAAAATTTTTTTTTAAAAAAATGAAAAAGAAATGAAGAAAGAAAAAATAAACAATTATAAGAAAAAAACTAAAGCCAAAACACGGTTAAGTGACTTCGGCAATGGCACACAATCACCAATAGCTGGCCTGTAACCGTGTTCCTGATTATTTTATCCCACACATCAAACATGGGAAATGTGTTTAAACTACTAATATGCCACTAAAAAGCTTGTTCTCTTAGCAAACTGTTCTTAACTGAGACATCACTTGTGTATAACTCCTTAGTAAACATTACTGGGTAAGTATAGGGTATGCATCTTGATTCAGTATAATCTTGGTAGATTGTATACAATTCAAAATGATGAATCATTAATATGATTGATGGGTGCCAGCTATCAAACAACACCTACTTTTTAGCTGTTGCACCTACACGGGGCTAGACATTGATATATTTATTCTTCTTTGCTCTAACTCTCAGTGGGTAATTCTGTCATGCTTCCCCTCAACCCTCAACCCTATCATCTCAGGGTCCAAAGTGTTCCAAAATGCCTGCCAGATTCTACCCACTCACCTCACAAAACCACCAGGGAAATGTTAAAAACTAGACTGAACGAGAGGGATAAGCATGCTATATACAGATATTAAGTCTCATTCCTAGAGATTCACAAAACCATCACTGCTGCCTGCAAGTTCTGTGTAGAGAAGCAGGCATCGCCCATAGCTCCATTTAGCTCATAGACATCTAACCCCAAACTATGGGTCCTGACAAAAAGTATGTTTCACTATACTCCCATCATAGTCAAACATTTGAAAGTATAGGATGATGAGATGCTTGCTGTCTGGCTTGGAGTAATTCTGATTTCATTAGAACTGTGTGGTGTGAAGAAAGCCAATGAACCTGTCTGAACCTCAGATGCTCATGTGTTAAATAGGGACAACATCAGTTAGCTCACTTGTAATTTGTGGGGAGTATCAAGAGACAAAAAAATGTATTAGCCACTACTGAGCATTGAGAACGGCCAGCATAACTCAGATATCTTTAGTGTTTGTTAACCGTTGTTATCACGACCATCATTATTTCCCATAGTTCCCATGGGCCTCCTAGTTACAGCTATTCCCACGGCCCTGACTGCAATTACATCTACATTCCCAGTTGTGGGCCTGACATCTGACGAAGGTTATTGTTAATGTTCCCTATACATAAAACTAAACTAATGACTGCTTTTTCCAAGATTCATTTTGAGGTGTGTGATAACAATTCCTCTGCCGTGGCCTTATCACAGTTAGGTGTTTCTTTTTGATCCCAGTGACGAAACTGGGGGATGGCAAAAGACAGGCCAACCCAGAAGGTTTTTAATGGGGGTTTTCATTTCAGCTAAACACTTGGAGATACCCCCACCTCCATGGCATTCTCCCTTGTTGAGTAATGTCCTTGAAAGAAGTTGGAAAGTACCTATCTTCTGTGCAACCCTTGACTACTGCTGCTTGCTCCTATTAGAGATAGACAAGATGGGGAACTGGGCCTGGTGGCCTAAACTATAGTTTAGTGTACTAAACTATAGAAATGTAGTATACTTCTTGCAAGACCATTTGTCTTGAAGGGAGAAACACCAAGAACTGGGCCATATAATTAGATTAAATCACAAATACTAAACAGCTTAATCCCTCATGTTTTGAATGTAAATTCTTAAACCATTGGTCAATGTTCTATTTAGTTCTCTAAATAGAATAAGTAGCATTCAAATGAGGAACCCCTGGGAAGCTCTAAACAAATTTCATGAAAACTTGTAAACATTGGGAACACCAAGGGATGATATCAGTGCAATTGTCTGGGCATTGTGTGAGCACTGGCAACAGCCCACATATGTTGAGATTTTCTTTTCTCTGTAAGACTGAGGAGAAGGGAGAATCAACAGCTCTTTACTCTTCCTACACTCTCCATTTCTACTAAAGATTTTGTCACCTTCAATGAGACTTAGAATGTCAGCTTCATGCCATTCTTGTTTCTCAGCCCTGATCTTCCAAGCACCATGTAAGTACTGATGGATCTGTTGTGATGTCTCTCATGCCTGTCTTACTCTCTTCAGCTCTGCTATTTCAGGGATGTTGTGGCTTTGATAGAAACACTATAATCATAATTTTCAATCCCCTCTTTGTTCCTTCTAATTCCTGTGTGTGTGTGTGTGTGTGTGTGTGTGTGTGTATGTGTGTGTGTGTGTGTTACTAGAGAAAATTCCTAAAGATGCTCATTTGATCATGGACCTATGCCAATGTCTGGTTCCATCCATCTTCATCTCTAACAAGTCTCTCTTTTCCACCTACACACTTTATTATAGTGGAACTGGCCTGTTCAAATATATCAGTGCCCTTCTAGAACATTCCCTGGGCCTCTGTAGAGCTCTGTGACATTTTTCCCTTTAATGAGAAATGGAGTAGGCAAGAAATGTGTATTCTTTTCTGCTTCTTAGATTTATATTTTTATTTATTTATTTATTTATTTATTTATTTATATGAGATGTATATGTGTAAGAATGGGTAAGGGTGGGTGCAGAACATGTCATACCATGCATGAATATAGCATTCAGAGGACAACTTTTAAAGCTGGTTTTCTCCCTTCATCATGGTGGTTCCAGGAATCAAACTTATTTCAACAGGTTTGATGACAGGTGTCTGTACTCACTGAGTCATGGTATTAGTCTGCTTTTCATTTCTATAATAAAAAGCATGACCAAAAGGAATTTGGTAGAGGAAAGGACTTACTTTAGGTTATAGGTAACCACCCATTATTGAAAGAGAAGAAGACAGGGCAATAATAACTCTAGTCAGGAGCTTGAGGTGGTTACAATGGAGAATGCTTCTTACTGGCTTGCTCCCACTAGCTCCTGCTCATCCAACTTTATTAAACAGTATGGGATCACCTGCCCAGTACTGCCCACTATATGATGGGACATCCTTCATTAAATAGCAGGCTAAAAAAAAAATAGCCTCACATATTGCATTGAGGAAATTCTTAAGCTGAGACACCCTGTTCCCAGTGAGTTTAGTTAGTGTCAAGCTGACAATAATAACTAACCGGTATAGCCATCTGGTCAACCCCATGCAAGGACTTCTTACTGAATATGTGTCCTCATAGAAGGGTACATAAAATGTAAATTTACAGTAAAAATGGCAAGCAAAATAAAACAGATATGTGTCACTACATCAGTAAATGAAACAGAGTGGCCCCCAAATCTCTATGAACTCATCTCTTATTCCAGTCATTATTAACGCATCTGTGAGAACTCACCCAGGAATAAAATATACTCACAGCTTGTGTTGTGTTGTGTTGTATGCTTATTTGTATGTTTGTTTTAAAAGAAATTTACAGTCCCTGAATTGTTGGCATCTAATTGAAAAGAAGAGCGTGGACCTGGCCCAGGGACAGCATCTGGTGACTCGATTAGGTGACTGTTTCATATCTTCATATCTTCAGTTTAGGGAGAACTGTGAGCTCTGTAATGTTCTTTTCTTCCACCTTATAAGATGTGGGAATGGGATCATAAGAAAGTCCTAAGGCTTATAAGAGAGCTTGATAGGATTTGAAGGTGAAATGAAATACTTTGTCTCTCCCAGATGATCCCCTTAGTTTAGCAAAACAGCTCAGTTCCTAGCATCTGAAATGCTATGATTAAAGACTGACTTCCTGTCTCTTCATATGCAAATCTACTTAGGGCATCATTCATTTGCATCCGAATGAATAAAAATGCAATCGTGAGTACTTTGAAAGTAAGCACCGAGGTGTCCAACCTTTTCACATCTACAAGTTTGCAATGGAAAACTAAACTAAACAAAACAAAAGTAACAAAAACAAAACAAAACGAATAACCAGAATGAGGCTGTAAAGTTGTCTCAGTTGTTAAGAGCACATGCTGCTTTTGCAGAAGACCCGAGTTTGGGTCCCAGCACCCACATCTGTTAGCTCACAATTGCCCATAGCTCTGGCTCCAGGGAATGTCTAGGGACGTGGCTTCCTACGATGTCTTGCCTCCACCATGTACCTGAATTTATGTATAGATACACACATTCACACACAAATTTAAAATAAAAATGAAAATAAGAAAACCAGAAATTTTACAAATGAAAACTCAAATGTATAGAGATCAGTATAATTTGAACACTATCATGAACACACTATCCTAAATGGGAAATCCTCAGTCAGAGATGAAATCTGTCAGAAGTTTTGATCACTATAAAAGAGAAAACTGAACACAAAGATCCACCAACAACATATTCTTGAAGATTCTAATTGAGTCCTCTGGGTATCCTGACTTAATAGCATATTTAAAGTGGAACATGATATGTTCTAATTTCTATAATTCTCAGTAATGATGCCTACATTTCCCCTTCTTTTCTCTTTATCTTTTCCCAGCTCGTCTATATAAATATTCGCTGTTTCTTTAAATCACACTTAATTAGAGGATTTTCTGGTTTTTTTTTTTTTTTTTTTTTTTTTTTTTACTAGTTGTCTCCTGTTGGAAGTGGGATAATCCCGAATCTCTAATAAATATGAATGGATTAAAGAGAATCATGAGTTCAAGATCATTTTAGCATCCTGGGTTTAATTGTTAAAATCTTCACTGTCTCCTGGGATGTGTGGGATTACACCAATTAAATCATGTCTCTGTAACTGAGCGCTGTGGCCATAAATGTGACTGTGTTTGCTAGCACCCTCTCTGTATTTAATTTGCTGGGCTGTAATGGATTGTCAGAACAGTAAATGTGAGACAGGTAACGTAAACTGTAATGATGGTAATTATCTGAATGGATCGATCATTGTGTTATTGCAACCTGATGTGGGTAGAGGCAAGATGCAGGCATCCCATATAAATTCCCGTTTTCCATTTTATTTCCTCTCACGCTCTCCCCCAAGATACCTAAAGTGAAACAGTGTAAACTGGCTACCACAGTTGTCTCTACTCTCTTTTCCAGTCTCCTTAGTTATGTCAGCAGACCCCATCCCAAACACCCTTTCTCCCAAGAACGCAATCATCTTACAGAATTGGAGTACTAGCTCTTGCCCTTGCAGTTCTTGATACATTAAACTCTGAAGTTTAAGTTGTTTTAGTTGAATGGTTTGTATTCGTGTGTGTGTGTGTGTGTGTGTGTGTGTGTGTGTGTGCACCCATTGTGTGACACCCTTTCCATGTGTCAGCCTCAGGTATTATGCCTCATGCAAGTCCACTTTGGTTTTGATATAGGGTCTCTTACTAAATGGGAATGGCTGAGTAGACTGGGTTGGCTGCCCTACTAAGGATGCCCTGTCTCTGCCTCCCTAGGTTGAGATTACAAATAGATGCATGCCACCGTGCACAATTTTCATACACTAGTTTTCAGGATTGAACTTGGGTCCTTGAGCTTATGTAGACTTTATAGACTTTATAGACTAAATTACCTCTCTCAGATTTGTTCCTATAAAGCCACAGAATGAAATGAAGATAGAACACCCTAGCATTACCTAAAGATCTACAACAGAACCAGACTAGACTATCTTTCTGTGTGGACTGGGGTCAAGAACTGACTGAGTGATTTCATTCACTATTCCTGATGCAAGTTCAACAAAACAGAAGCGACACAAGCCTACAAGAAAAGAGCAGCAAGCTGGGCAAAGCTTCCATTTTCATATTGGCAGTTAATGGTTGCCTGGAGAGGAAGAGTAGTATTTTTTTAGTTGGAAATGGCTACTGGTAGGCTATTCATGCCCAAGGAGATGAACTCATATCCATGTACTATTTGCAATACAAGTTAGACAGGGAAGGTCATAAAAAAGACTTGAAGTTGACAGGAAGATACATTGGAAGATAAGGGAAAGGTTGAAGAAATAGAACCAGAGTGGATAGTCAAGATAATGGTAGAGTATTTACCTAGCTGCTTGGTAGAAATGGACCCCTAGATTCAATACCAAAGGTTTGATCCTTCCCAAAGAAAGGTAATAGAGAAAAGGAAGAGGGAAACAGAATTGTGTATTTGAAATTTTCAAGAACAAATTGATTAATAATAGTAAGAAAGAGGAATGAAATCTTATCACACCTTTCTCATTGTAAAGACCAACAGACCTCAGTAAATGAAAGGTGACCTTTAGTATCCCACAGAAGTACTGTCACAGCCTGTGGCTGGGGATGATGGCAGAGAAAGGCCTGGGAGAAAAATCACATCCAGAAAGAAAAAGGCTAGAGTCACAGTATCAGCGCTGGGTACAGGGTGAACAGAGTAGCTATGCTGACTGAGAGGTAGGGCCCAAAAGAGGTGATCCATGTGCTTCCTTAGAAAGGTGGATTGCTCACAGAAGATGAGGCAAAGAGGGGGTACAGTTTAGAGACGTTGTAAAGGGGAAGAGGAAAGGGAGCTCAGAATGCTCTGGAAATAATGGGGAATATAGGACTAACCCCTCTAATCATTGTTCAATAAGAGGACCAAAACAAGGGCAGAGAAAGGCACAAGAGTCTTTGCAGGGAAGGGAAATGGCCCAGTCAGTAAAATACCTGGCATGTGGTCACGGGGCTTGATTCAGATTCCCAACTCCCACAGAGAAATTTCTGACATGGCTGCTGATTACCTGTAATCCCACACTGGGAAGGAAGAACGGAAGGATCCTGTGGCTTGGTGACAAGCCAGCCTGGATGGATTAATGAGCTGCAGATTTATTGATAGACCCTATCTCAAAATAGTAAAGTGGAGAATGACTGAGAAGACAGCCTGACATCAAACTCCAGCCTCTAGATGCACAGGCACACATGTGAAGGTGCACAGGCATTCCATCAAAGGGCCCATGTGAAGGTGCAGAGGCAGGCATTTAGCCAAGCTGACAGTCAATCCAGGGACCCTGTGTGCAGGTAAGGTGAGTGATTGCATCTGATATATGCCTGAGACTGATGTAGACAGGGGACAGTCATGCCTAAATGTGTAATGACGTGAGGGGGCAAAAGATGCTGCTTTAAGGAGGCTTGGGAAGAAAGAAAAACTGGAGAGAGCAAACTACCAACGAGCCTACAAAACAGTTGGACAGAAAGGGAGACTTGAAGCAGGGAGTCTCACTGCATCTCAGTCTAGTTTTGACTCCTGTAATCATGCAAATGTTTAACATATTCAGGACAATAAAATGAAATCAAAAAGAGGAATAATTAAATTTGACCAATGTCAGAAACAAATGAGTTGCCTAACAGCCTCTGGATGGGAGAGCTGAGAACTGACCCGGTCACCTAGGAACAGAGAATTTTGATTAATACCTTTACTCTGAAAAAGAATATATTGTCACCTCTCCCTAGCATGGATTTTCCTGGTGTAACAGTTTTCTGTGCACTGTCAGGAGGGGGCAAACAAGCCAATAAATACCTGCTGTGGGATCCCAGTTCTCGCTGTAGGAATTGAACACTAGAGATGGGAAATGCAAATGGTGAGGAGGAAGGAAGGGGCTAAGAGGGTAGGTATGGAGGAAAATGGAGAAGAGGAAAAAAATACAGGGAAAGAAGTTGAATGGAAAAGAAAGGAAAGGAAGAAGGGAGGGAGAGGTGAGGAAGTCACAAGCATACAGGAGGTATTGAGATCAAAGGGTACAAGTTATTAACAAGAATTATAGATACGAAAATCTCATTCTTAAAGGATATCATAGTACAAGGCTGAAACCAAAGTAAGGAGTGTGGATCATAGTACCATAGTCTACAAATGTATTTCAGGAAATCGATAACCAGCCTGTGGTTGTGTGCAATAGCATCCTGAGCTACACAAGGGACAAATGGGGTCTTGTGTGAACCCCTCATGATGCAGGAAAAAAGTGAGAAGGAAAGAGAGTGATAGAGCAGATGTGGCTAAATGTTGACTGTTATGATGTGGGGGAAGGTGTATGGGAAGTCGACATGGTTCTTGTGTGTGTGTGTGTGTGTGTGTGTGTGTGTGTGTGTGTGTGTACGCGCGCATGCGCACACGCAAACATAATGACCTGAGTTCCATCCGCATAACCCACCCACATAAAAAGCCAGGCATGATGCTACCTTAACATCCCCACCACAATAAACTTTACCTGAACTATGAGCAAGAGATATGCATGCACACACATGCACACAGACACACAGACACACACAAACCTTTTCTCCCTAAAGTTTGTCAACTGGTTTTATTATAACAGTGAAAGAGACTGATAGCATATCAACACTCCCATGCCCGCTGCTTTGAGAAGCTTGAGCGCTGTAATTAGAAGAAGCAGGGTAGCGACTGTATGTTCACTCTCAAGGTGTATGTTCCACAGTCATTGGCTGGATCCAAGAGTAACACCTGGACTTTGCCTTTCAAGTTGAAAGCTTTGCCTGAGATTTATTTTTGTGCCCTCAAAAAGTGTTAGGCTTCGAGACCATGCCAAGTATTAATGTAGTAGATTTAGGTATTTCTTATATTTTCATAGCCTAAGATAAATACTAGCATTCTTCTGGGGAACAGTCATGCATAGAGTGTGATTTCATTTTCGACTTGTTCGGAATATCAAGTTCCGACTTCTTAGAATCGTAATGTATGCTTGTGAGCAAGTCTGTAAGACAGGAGTCATCCCTCCGATTTTCTAATAGTACTTAGAGCAAACCTGTCAAAGGTACTTCTAAGAGATTACCCAGGGTCCTGGGGAGGTATATTTAGCAACCATATTGAATGAGTTGTCACATAACACAACGTTTCATTGATTTATGGGTGTTATTTCTGTCTCTTACTGCAGGCGGAGAATTCAGCACTGGCGCTGGAAAACGAGAATCAGAGAGAACAGTATGAGAGATGTCTTGATGAGGTAAGGTTGGGGAAGAGAGCGGAGAAGAGGCTGGGCTTGGTAAGGATCTTGATAAGGTCCAAGGGCATGTAAATCCCATGCTCCACAGAGTGGTAATGATGTTTCCCCCAACAAAAGGAAGTTGTAAACAGATGTCAGCTGAGAAATATTAGTTTCTTAGCCTTCCTTTCCCATAAATGCACCCTCTACTTATCTCTTTTATCTCACCTCTCTCCCTTCCCTCCCATCTCTTTCCTGTCTGCCCTCTCTCCCCTTACTCCTTTCTCTCCTCTTTTTCCTGTCCCTGTATCTCTTCTTCTCCTCCTTCCCTTCATCCCTCTCTCTGACTTTCATCTGTCCTGTATCAACATCCCTCGATGTATATCTCTTCCTCACTCTCTCCCACTTCCTTCTTTCTGCTGCCTCTCCTTCTCTGACCTTTCCCCTCTCCTCTCCTCTCCTCTCCTCTCCTTCTTCTTCCTCCTTCTTCCTCCCTCCCTCCCTCCCTTCCTCCCTCTCTCTTTCTCTCCCTTGCCCTTCCTCCATAATTTTCATAAGGCATCTGTGGTTCCTTTGGGTAATTGTCTTCTATCCTTTCACATACTTAGGGTATGATTCACTGTTTGATCTGTTCCTTCTGTCCAAGAAATGTGATCCTTGGCCTTGAAAGAGAAAGAGCCACACATGGGCACACTGCATGCACAATTGGATGCTTTCTCGGGGAAGTAAGTTGTTGATAGATGGGGTGGAGACAGCATTCACAGTTGGCAGCCTGAGGGGGAAATCAGCACATTGAGCACAAGCCAAAAAGCAAAAAAGAAGTCAGGAAGAAAATTTGAGTGCAATAGAAGAAGACGGAGCCCCACGCATGAGTAAACTCAGTAAATATTATCTGATAATGATGGTGAGGTGAGGACAAAAATGGTGGGTGTATATCGAGTGTCTGGGTGGGGGTAGGTGAGGCTGGAACCGAAGCCTGCTCAGAGCGCCCAACCTCCTCAGCACCCCCTTAAACTGCTTCTTGTGGAAATGGACCATTGGCCACATGGAGTCTCCTCAGGGACTCTACTATGATGGGAGCCATTATTTAAATGAATGACTTCTTTACACATCAGCCCAGTGTGTTAAAACTCTCACACATTCTATGAGAGTCTGTTGGATGATTATTAGAGTGCAGCTGAACAGATTTTAGAAAAATTGCATGCTTCTTGTTCTGTTATTTTATTTGTGGGATGACCAATATACCTTCAGTTTTGTTGTTTTGTTTTTTGTTTGTTTGTTTGCTTTTGTTTTTACCTTGCTAACAGCTAGATAACTGTTTTTTGGTGAGCTCTTTGGTATTCTTACCCTCTCTATCTCCTCCATCCTCTCTTGCCCTTGACACTGTCCTAGAAGTCGATGGGTTGGACCACAGGTACACAAGTCAGAATCCCAGGTGTAGCCCATCTATCTCCATGTTCCTCTTTTGTTACTTCAGACAGGTATAATCTCAACCTTCTGAGGATAAGTGTTTTGGCTATTTTGGTTGTCTATCACCAGTGTTCTACTAGGCTGAGTTATCACCAGCACTTCTCCTAGCCCAGGATAATCTGATACCAGAACTTCTCCTAGGCTGGATTATGCCATACCAGTGTTTCCCCTAGGCTAGGATATCCTATACCAGTTCTTCACATAGGCTGGGATAGTCAGTCCCACATAAGCACTTCCCGTAGACTGTGATATCCCACACTAGCACTTCCCCTAGGATGGGATATCATCAGTCCTTCTTCTGGGCTGGAGTTTTTTCACACCAGAGGTTTTCACAGACTTGTGTAGAACTCACTTTGTAGACAAGGATGACCCTGAACTCCTGATCTTTGTGTTCTTCTACCTCTCAAGTGCTGGGATTACAGGTATGTGCCGCAAACCTGGATTATGTAATGTTGGGGACTGGAACCTGTTCCAACTGGTCCACAGCTTCAAACTCGCCCCAGTGGTTGTTAAGGATATGCTGTCTAGCTCCACAGCATCACACTCCTCTGAGAGCTTGGGATGAATGCAGACGCTCAGGCTTCATCCCTAACCACAGAATCCTGGTGTCTCTCAGGGTGAATCCAGCATTTAGGTATTACCAGGCTCACTCACTGGTGTCTGTATACACTATTCTTCCAGTCTTGATCTTATAACATTGACCACTCTGGCCCTTGTATTCAGTACTTACATGTTGTTGGAGAAGTCTCCAGATGTCCCTGTAAACTTGCTTACTTTTCAGCCTTTCTGTCATTTAGTGTTTCTAGCCATGTGAATTGCTGACTTAGTCAAATAATGTTTGTGACCCTCTACCCTGTCAGGAGTCAGAAACTCCAGCATGTGGATGGACAGAGAGCTCAGGGAATGGAATATGTAGAAGGACCCAGGTTTGAGTCTTGGAGCCCATGTAATATACCAAGTGTGGTGGCAGACATGTTGTCCCCACTTATGAAAAATTAACATAGATATTACTTCAGGAATGTCACCTGAGGTTAACGTCCAATATCTGCTTGCACCCATAGACATAAACACAGACACAGACGCAGGTACACACACAGACACACACACTCACACACACAGAGTGGGGAGGAAGGGAGGGAGGGAGGGAGGGATGGAGGGAGGGAGGGAGGGAGGGAGGGAGGGAGGGAGGGAGGGAGGGAGAGAGAGAGAAAACACAAAGTTAAATCAATTAGGAAACCTTGACATAAAAGGTAGCATACAGACTCTGGTCTGATGAGGCCAATTCAGCTTTCCTCAGCCCTGTCCCCCAGGCCTTTGGTCCAGTCAAAGTCTAGGGCAAGCAAGACCAAATAGATCCAAGGCTATTTAAAGGAACCAGTAATCCTCCTGGGTTAAAAGTATTGATGAGCCACGTTGTACTTTCACCTCTTGTACAGAAATTTCCTGGAATACATGACCTGTATTCAGAAGTCAAATTTATGAGCTCAAATCACACAGCTTTGTTCTCCCTAGGGTCACTCTTCATCCAGCATAAAGCTCACAGCATTTCTCTATAGAAACCAGAGTTTGAGATGGCACAACCCCGTGGAGATGGCACAAGTCTGTATGGTGCAAGCATGAGGACCTAAGTTCAGATCCCCAGAAGCCTTGTAAAAAGCTAGGTATGGTGGTACACATCTCTAATCCCAGTGGAATTGAGGCAGAGCTGGGAGGAACCTAGAGGCTCACTAGCCAGCCAGTTCAGCTGAATGGGCTTCAAGTTCGGTGAGAAACCCTGGCTCAAATTAAGTTGGAACACTGACTGAGGAAAACGCTTCATGTCTACATCTGGCATAAACATGCTCACAAACATACAAGCTCATACAGACACAAGTGCACATATGCATACAAAAAGAGTCATCTGCTTCCCGTGTTCCACATGCCTGTGCTATGTGGGTTTCTCCAGAGTACCTCAGACGAACTAAAATTTTCTCCTTCAAATCACTTCCTGTGGTTCCACTGACAGCAGGATTTTTGAAGAGAGGGTCCCTCTGTTCCTAATTGCAGGAATTAACAGTTGCCAGCAAGGCGATTTACAACAAAGAGCCACCTCAGAGCAGCACAAATGTTTTGTAGTGAATACCTACCGGCCTCTGATTACACATGCCTGTTGTTCTGTAACTAATTGCATAGGGTAGACTGTTTCCAAGCTTTGTAAGAGGATGCTCTCGAAGGGGCAGTTCCATGTAGTAATAATGCAAAGTGGAAAATCTTTCCAAGGCTTTTTATACTAATTAGTCCAACTAACAAGGTAAGGCCTCACGTAAGTTATGTCCTTGCTAGTAAGCTGCGTAAAACCTCCTCAGAGGTAAGGCAGGAATTTAAAGCGCCCGCAATCCTGATTGCCCTCATGCTTGTTTTCTGGGAAATGGAGACCATGTTGAGGGTTGAGCAAACACTGGGGAATCTAAAATTCTGTCTATACTTTTACTAAAAGAACATCTTTATTAGAAATAGGCAGATATTGTGCATAGATGTATGCGCACACATGTGTATGAAAAGATACATAGTCTAACATACCCTTGGGGCATTATGTATGTAAGCCAGACTAATGGACATCTTGGGAGGTGCATACACACACATACATACATAGATAGATACATATACCACACACATATATATGCATCTCTATATCTACATATAGGTATTTATCTATGCATATCTCTATATGCATATCTCTATATGCATATATGCATAGATAAATACCTATAGCCATATACATATATGTATATGCATAAATGCATACATTCACATACTATAGCTTGGTAGGTACACGTGTACACACACACACACACACACACACACACACACACACACACACACACTTTACTTCTCTTGCTTCTTTGCCTTAAAGTAGAAAGATCACAACAAGGTTTGCCCTCATTGCTTTATGGGAGTTTGGAAGCTTTCAGAGTTGCTTAGTCTAAATTTTTGACAGGAAGGCTACTATCAAGTGGTGAATTACTATTTGTTCATGGTATTGCCTTAGCCACAATTTCTTCCAGACCAACTGTTCCACATACAGAGGTAGAGTGTATGTATAAAATGACCATGATATTATCCCTTGGATGGCTGCATCGCCTTCAGGTGGATTCAGCAATATCTGACAAACCTGTACTGAGTGTCACCTCCCTCATCTGGGCTCTGCGGAGGTGAGGGGGTCGTGGAGTCTGGACTAGAGAAGCTGCTGGTGCAGTGGGAGCTTCAGGAATGGATGGTAGTCAGCAGTGGAGAGAGGCAGGCAGAGCAGCAGTAAAGAGAAGTGTGTGTGTGTGTGCGTGTGTGTGTGCATGTGCATGTGCGTGTGTGTGTGTGTGTGTGTGTGTGTGTGTGTGTGTGTGATCTTCCTGCTTGAGTGGCAAGCGCTTACTCACAGGGTTGTCTGCCTAGCCCCTTGCGTAGGGATCTTTAAATATGCTGCTGGCTATATGATGTCCTATTCCAGGTCTGGTTGGACTCTACTCTAGCATGGAGCCTGAGCACTCATGGTTTTAAGGTCCTCTGAGAGTTATAATCTTCACCCAAGGTTAAGAACTGCTGTAAGAAGGGCTTCGGAGTACCATAGCCATGTAACGCTTTTACAAAGTGTGCAGGAATGGATGACACACAGGAAACAAGCCTGCATACAGTGATGTGCTCACATGGAAAGTTTGACATTATTTCTGTGTTAATAAAAAGCAACAGGCTCAGAATTATTGTGACCGTATCTGTAATCTCAGTGCTTAAGAGGTAGGACCAGGATTAAGAGTTCACAGTTATCTTTGACTATATCTTGAGTTCCAGGTCAAACTGAGCTACAGGAGACACTGTCTTTAAAAGAGAAAAATTTCTCTATCTCTCTGATCTGGGTGCTGTGTGCCTGGGTTCGACTTAGGAATCTGTACTGGGACACCTTCAGGCACATCTCATATCAGAGGTCTACATCATCTTTAAGGTCACCCTCTCAGTAATACAGGAGGGACACAACCTGCTCCTGGTTGTCGCAGCCTTTGGTGCTTAGTTGAGCACAGGCCTAACTCCTCTGGTCAAAGCCTCCATTCAGTTTGCCATTATTACTCCTGAGGCTCAGTATAATTCTCATCCCACATGAAGTGTTTAATGCATGTTTGTTAAATGACTAAATGAATGGATGGAGAGGGAACAGCAGGAAATTAATTTCCAAATTGTTTTCTTGCAATCCCACATATGCATTTAGACTAATGCCTTCCGTTATCTCCTCAGAGGAGGTAAACAGGCATTTATTATGCACCAACCCTAAACACAATCCAAAGAATAAATACTCGGAAGGAAACAAGCAGACATACTTAACGACCAAATTGAATTTGAAGAGGCCATATGGACTCTGGCTAGGAAAGACTCAGAGTTCACACATTGTCACAGCTGCTCTGTCTTGTAGTATAGCGAGGGTGGAGCTCTCTCATTTTGCCTGATAATGCTCTTACACAAAATAAATGAACGTCGGTGAGGGCTGAATCTCATTGGGTAGAAGTTCTTTCATAGCGTGCACAAAGTTCTGTCCCCAGCGCATCATTTTGGTGCACACCTGTAATCTCAATGCTCCAGAATCAAGATCCTCTTTGGCTACATAGAGAGTGTGAGGTCAGCTTGGGCTGCATGAGATCTTGTCTCAAAATTCAACCCTCAGAAACAAAGGAAAGAGTGTGGTTTGTGACTGACTTATGCATTGATGCGCGCGCGCGCACACACACACACACACACACACACACACACACACACACCTCATGCTTTTACAGATAAAATCCATTTTCTTTACTCTAACATGACACAAGTGGCCTGCCCCTGAGCTTCCTCTCCTGACTGCCATTTGACCTTGATGGAATGACTATTCTACATTTGGCCCTGCCTAAGTGACTTCTCTGACTTACACAGTCACCTCACACTTTTCTCACAACTTCAGATGGTCCCCACGTTTTATGAATGAAGAAAACCACTGTCTTTCCCATTCACCACACATTAGTCTATGACAGCAGCACAAGCTCTCTGTGAACCTAAGTGTATGTGTATGTGTGTACACGTGAGGGTACATGTGCATGCACATGCAGGTAGAAGCCAAAGGACAACCTCATATGTCATTCCTCGGGTGTTTTCCACATTGCTTTTTGAGATAAGATATTTCATTGCCTAGAACTCATCAAGTAGGCGAGGCTGGCTTGCCAGAGAGCCCCTGGGATGAGCCTATCTCTGCCTCCCCAGTGCTGAGCTCACATGCGCCAACATACTTGGCTTCTCTCCCTTTTTAGTGTGCCTCTCTGTGTGAGATAGATAGATAGATAGATAGATAGATAGATAGATAGATAGATAATAGATAGATAGATAGATAGATAGATAGATAGATAGGTAGGTAGGTAGATAGATAGATAGATAGATAGATAGATAGATAGATAGATTTTCTTAAGTGTAGCACATATGTATATGAATATACGTGCATGAGCTCAAGGTTTACGTTGCAATCAGCCTCAGTTGTTCACCTCCTTAATCAGTGAATCAGAGTCTCTCAATCAAAATCATGGGCCACCAATATGCCTACTCTTCCTAGCCGGCTTGCTGTGGGGAGCCTTTCTCTTCAACTAATGAGTCTAGGATTACCAATGGGCTGCCATGCCCACCGTCATTTGCATGGGCTTCTGGGTATCCACACTTGAGCCTACTTTTTTTTTCTTCACTTTAACTTCCATGTCATATCCCCAGCCCCATGCCTGGTTTCTAAAAAGTGGAATATGGGGGTGGAACTCAGGTCTTCATCCTTACAAGATGGGTACTTTAGGACTGAGCCATCTCCACAGCCTCTGGATTCAAGTCTTTTTAGTGACCATATACAAATATTCTCCTTCTTGTCCTAAGCTGCCTCTTTATTGTAACCCTCCGAAATGCATTTTCAAAAACAAACTTTCTTTCCACTAGATTGTAGTGAGTTTGTTGAAGTAAGACTTGCTTTGTAAGATGAAATCTCCCATCAGAGCCAGGGAAGCTTGCAGCAGGCAACAGGGAGGCTGTAGTCTAGACTCAGTGACTTTTCATTCCCTTCTAAGGACTAGTCTGTAGCTTTAAGTCCTCCACACCAGAGGATCCCTGTGGCCTGGTGAACTAGGTAAGAACTGGCTGAAAACTCTCTAACTTGGTCTCTCACACAGCCCAGGAGAGGGCTCTTTTGGATTCAAATAATAGAAATGTCAGAAATCTCCTCTCCCTCTGTCTCTGGAAGGCAAGTGCCTAGAGGACAAAGGACCACTAGCATAAAAACAAACAAACAAACAGCCAGATGTGCTAGTGAGCCTAACAGTCCCCATGCTGAGGAGGTGGAGACAGCAGCAAGCCTGCAGTTTACTTGGTGTTTAGTGCAACGGAGCACTAAGGCATTCCGTGGGTAGAAATATCAGTTTTCTGACAGAATTCCCACTGAAGAGGAAAGGAGCGGCTCTGCATTGTCACCTAGGCCCCGAGCTGGGAGGTCTCCACAGAAAACCTGGGCAAGGTTGTCCCTACCAGCAGCAGAAGTGCTGTCAGCCCTACTCCATGTACCTCAAGTCCCTCTGGCCCAGACCAGCTGCTGTTCTGCCTTTCTTCTGAGAGAAGCTGGCCAGTACCCCTGATAGTGATTTGTTCTCATTAGCTGGGCATGGCAGTATGTGATTATCTGCTAGCAAAGAGCTGAGGGCAGATTCCGAGAGCCTTCTGGGTAGAAGCATGTCCCAGGCATCATCATGTAAGCCTATTAGGGACTGAAGGTACCACATCCCAGCACTAACTCTGTCAGTGCATCTGGGATGGGTAGGCATGAACACAGCAAGAAGCCTAAGAAGCCATTTTTATTGACCATAGAGAGCAAAGTGTTCATACTTCTCTTCCACAGAGAGCCCCTGAGTCCTTCTGGCGATTCCACCTCTGTGTCAGTGGCTACAGAAATATTGTTCAATTTTCAGGTAAAGCAAACAGCTGTCCGAAGAGCATGCCAGAGGGAACGGTGTCCGATACAGAGTCAGTAAGCCCAACAGGCAAGGAACTGGCTTGCAAAGATATAGCATATCTCCTCCCGTGGGCTGTTAAGGGTAGGATATTACTCTATGTCCCCCATTAAATCATAGATACAGCCATTTTATGTGACCACTGTTAACACTGAATGGCTTAAGAGAGCAACCAGTTTGGAGGAAGAAAAGAAAATATTGATATTCGGCAGTTTTATGAGCATGTAAATCAAATCCAAGTCTTGGGTTTTTTTAAGTAAATTATTTATGGTTTGAATTAACTTCTGTGTATTGTTCTCCAATTCTGCCTACATAGACAGCTCACGTCTTCTATTTTCCTTCATATGCCAACAGTAAAAGAGGTGATGTATTGTTTGACTTTAAACTCTCAGCTACTTATAAATTGGAATGAATGTTTAAAAACTCCCAAGATTTGGGAGCTGGGAGAGGTCTCAGTCTGTAAAGTGTTTTGCTACACAAGCATAACTCAGTTTGATCCCCAGCGCCCACATAAAACACCAGGGGCATTTTTGTGTGCTTTACCCCAGGGTTATGGGTAGAGGCTAGCAGGTCCCTGGCCAGAGTGTGGAGCACAAATCGAAGCTCCCCAGTTTTTGTGAGAGACTCTGACTCAAAAACTAAGAGGCATGGTGATTGGGGAAATCACCTAAGTTCAGTCTCCTGCCTCCAAATGCATGCTTCATACACATTCACCCAACCACACACAGCTGCACATGTTAGAAATGTGTGCAAAAGACAAGACTATTTGATTTCAATGAAAAACTTTCCATGTTTATTTAATGTCAACAAGGTAAATTTGGAAAGGTTTTACTGGGCAAAATACCCTTTGTGCATACACTTTAATAAATTATGGATAGTCTTGATTCTAATTATTTACTTCTTGCGGCATAAACGCCTCCTGCCCAAAACTCAGTGCTAGCTTATGTTTTAATTTTCTCTGAGACTTGCTGGTAGCCAACTGTCGTGAAGGATGTGTTGTTTTGTCAATACTGAGTCAAGAAACAATTAAGCCCTATGAAAACATTGACACCCAAAATATTCCATGATGAGAGTCAGGCGCACAAAGCTGAGCATCCCCTAAAATAAATGTGTTACCCAGTGCAAAAGTAGATGAAAAAGAAATGCCCTGCAATCTCTGACTGGATCTGAGAATCACCATAGTGATAACATATGTACACCGTGTGACATGTTTAATGGTGTGATTGTAACCACCAGCCTGCTATATCCTTGCTGTAGATGGCCATGCCCCAGTTGTTGAGCTTCATAGGTATATGTTTAGAAATTTCATATTGCATAACTGAAGGAGAAAGGGATGCAAACAAGTATACTTTATGTTCTGTAGTATGTATTTATTTGTTTTCATTTGTTCTTTTATTCGTGCATGTGTTTCTGTATGAGTGTGTGTGTGTGTGTGTTTGTGTGTGTGTGTGTGTTTGTGTGTGTGTTTGTGTGTGTAGAGGTGTCTGCCAGTATGACTGCACAAAAAGAACAGAAGAGAATATCAGATATCATGTCTTCTCTCTCATGTTCCGCATACTCCTTCGAGACATGGTCTCTCCCTGCACCAGGAGTTTACTTTTCCTGGCTAGGCTAGAAGCCAGCAAGCAACATCAGCTTTTCCATCTCCATCCACCTTGGAGCTGGGGATACAGGTGTTTACATGCATATCCTATTCCTTATGCGGGTGTTGGGAATTTGAACTTCAGCACACATAACTGAGCAGCAATCTCTTAACCACTGAAATATCTCTTGAGGCCAGTGGATCTCAACCGTCCTGATGCTGTGACCCTTTAATAATAGCTCCTGTTTTAATATAGCTCCTGTTGTGGTGACCCCCTAACCATAAAATTATTTTCATTGCTACTTCATAACCATAATTTTGTTTCTGTTATGAATTATAATGTAAATATCTGTGTTTTCTGATGGCCTTAGGTGTCCCCTGTAAAAGGGTAATGGACCCCCAAAGGAATCATAACCTACAGAATGAGACCCACTGCTCTACGTCCTTAAATTTGCTACTAATGTTTATCAGATTTAGTTAGGCAGGCAATGGTTTGTAATATGTAGTTTACACACACGCATATCGTATCATACAAATTATATTGTATTCACAGCATGTATAACTAACTAATTAACTTCTAAATCTTAATATTGATTTTGAAGAAAAGATCTCCCTATGTAGTCCAGGTTGGGCTTGAACTTGGAATCTTGCCTCAGTCACCTCAGCGTTAAGTCTATGCACATAGACCACTAAACCTTGCCTGCCTACTTTAATTAATCATAATGAATTTTATCAAGAGTATCCATATGGTTCATAACTTCAAGGTGATACTGAAGGTTAGCATTAGACATCCCTTATTGTGTTTTTAAATTTTCAATAAAATTATCATCTTAATACATAAATTGAGAAATGCTGAAGAACTATGTGGAGAACTTGCTAGATCTTTGAAAACTCGGAGACACACTGTTAGGTTTACATGTGGTTTTAGCGTGATTAACATTACATGCTTTCCCCTCTAGTAGGCACTGAAATGGACTCGAATGCCAATGTTGGCTTAGCTTAATTATGATTCTTGTCTTTGGTTGAAGAGGAATATAGCTTTCTCTGAGGTCCCAAGTTGCTTGAAGAAAATTAAAATTCTGTTAGGATATTAGTGATGGCTCAGGCTAGGACTCCCCTGATCCAGTGCCTGCCTAGCTTGTGTAAAGCCCTGGGAGCCATCCCAGTGTGACACGCGAGGTGTGGTGGCACCTGCCTGTAATCCCAGGTCAGAAGCTCAAGGTCATTTTTGTCTACATAGGGAGTTCTAGATAGACAGGTATACACGTCAACCTTGCCTCATATACAATACAGTGTTGAGAATTATGCTTGCTGTATGCTGTAAGAAACTCAGAGTAATAGTAATTCTGGTGCCTATCAATGGAAGTACAGGAGCAGACAGTGGAAACCATGACAAGATTAGCACAGGGCCTTCTCTGTTTTTCTACCTAAATATGCATCATGATGCTTGTTGTCAAGAGAGCGGCTGTTGTGCCAGCATTCACTTTTAAAATTATGATATATGAATAATACGAGGTAGTAGGTTTTGCTGTATCATTTCTTCCATGTACAGAACACACATTTTGATGATGCTCATCTCCCTCTTGTTCTATCTTGTCCCTTTTCCTCCATCCTATTGATCTTTCTCTTCTCAAATAGCCCTCCATCTAATTCCATGTCTTTATTAAAAATATTGATTCCACACATGAGAAATAACATGTTGTTTTTTTTTCTCTGTGTGAATTATTTTGTTTAACATTCTATTCATTTTTTTTAATACCAACACGATTTCATACTTTTTGTTGTTGTTGTTTTTGTTTTTTCGAGAAAAGGTTTCTCTGTGTAGCCCTGGCTGTCCTGGAACTCACTCTGTAGTCCAGGCTGGCCTCAAACTCAGAAATCCACCTGCCTCTGCCTCCCAAGTGCTGGGATTAAAGGCGTGTGCCACCACTGCCCGGCAAGATTTCATTCTTTATGGATGAATAATATTCCATTGTGTTGACATACTACATTTTTTTATTTATTTGATGGACACCAAGACTGATTTAATAATCTTTTTGTAACATATGTTCAGGCAACTTGATTGTTTGGTTCCTTGAGAGTATTACCATGAGCTGTATAGCTGGGTTCTGTCAGTCATCACTTTTAGGCCCCACACAGAAGAAAGGAATGGTAATCTGCCTCCTTTCTTTTTACAGACTCTACTAGACCCAAGAAAAATAGTCTACTTATATCTTGCTAGTTGGAACTATGTCATATGGGAAGAGAGGAGAGCTGGGATGTACCCAGTCCCCAAAGTCAAAGATGGGATTTTTCTACTGTGGAATAACTTAACAACTACTAGGTTCTGGTATAAGTGGCAAACACTAGAGAGGGATGTAGGGGAAGACAGAGGAGCAAAATGGGCCACACAGGAAATGGGCTGCCCTATTCTCATCTGTGTATCTTCTTGTGTTGCCAGTCATTTTAAATGCAGTAAGACAGGGAAGGAATAGAAGTATCAACAGAGATAATTACCAGCGATGCAGGGAAACTATGCACAGATCATTAGAATGGGCTCTCTTACTGCTTATTTTTGTACATTTTGTGGAATGCATATGGAAAGAGATTATTTCCCCAAATATGGAAATGTAAAAGTCAAGGTGTGAATTTTCTTCCCAGCCGAATCATCGTAATTGGCCACAGGGTCACGTTTGGATATAGCAAAATATTACCCAGAAGGACATGCTTGTTATACAGAGAAAGATCTTTTATGGGTGGAGGGGAGAGGACTACGAGGGGCTCATTACAGGCTGGAAACTGTGAAGGACTTGTTAAATGAATATGCGTTCATAGTCTGTTATAACCAACAACTTCCTTCCTTTTTATAGGTAGCCAACCAAGTTGTTCGAGCTCTACTCACTCAAAAGGTAGGTTTACCTTCTGCCTTTTACTTGAAGTACTAATTTGAATGGAGTACCCATTACACTGCCAAACCAAGGAACCATGACCATAGATGTGGTGGAACTTTGCTGTTTGTTTACTTAGGCTACAGCTGCAAGTGTGTGTGTGTGTGTGTGTGTGTGTGTGTGTGTGTGTGTGTGTGGTGTTGCATAAGAAGTAATACCAACACATAGCTAATTTATTCATATGATTTAAGTTCTTGAGAAAGTGAAAGGAGGCTAACCTAGTTTCACTTCTGTTGCTGTGACACATAGTCTGAAAAAACTCAAAGCAAGTATTTATTTGGCTTAAAATTCCTGATTACAGCCCAATGTAGAGAAGTCAAGGCAGGAACTGACATTATTATATCCACAGTCAAGAGCAGATAAAGTAAAGATATGGCTCCTTGCTTCCTTGCTCTCAGTTAGCTTTGTCCTCTCTTTTACTTCAGGGTTCCTGTCTAGGGAATGGTACTGCCCACAGTAGGCCAAAATATGTCACTTAGAAATTAAGACAGATCACCATAAATATGCACTCAGACCATTCTGATTTAAACAATTCATTATTAAGACTCTCTTCCCAGATGACTCTAGGTTGGATCAAGTTGAGAATTACACTGACCAGCATAGAAACCTTTTTAAAAATAAAAGATTTTCAGTTCCCAAAAGGAATAGCAATCTCCTGGGTTTATGTCGAGAAGCAAACAAAAGAAGTTGGTGAGTCATTCTAGCTCCTAGGACAAGAAAGTCCTTTGGGGGACAGCATTCAAAGGTGCCTTGGACTCAACAAGAGGTCTTTAAGATTACAAAAGTGTTCTAATTCCTTAAAGCCTGAATCCTTTTTCTATGGAGTGGGCATGTAGATGACACTCTTTTATCTCAAGATCATGGGGAAATCTGATATAAGAAGATAGGAAGAGCTACTTGGGTGTTATTTTAAAATCAATACAAAATAAACATAAAATCTCTTATCATCTCTTCAGCTGTGCATTCAGCCTCCACACACAGTACCTCAGAGTCAGAACTATTTATGAGTTTTCTTCCACATTGCTATGACAGAATATCTGACCCAAGAAACTCAAGGAAAGGGTGGTTTATTTTGTCTTCCAGTTCAAATATTCAGACCATCAAGAGGCAGAAATCACATAGCAGAGGGAATATAAGGCAGCTGGCCACATAGTATCCACAGCCAGGGATTAGAGAAAATGGTCACATTGTATCTACAGCCAGTGGTTAGGAATATGAGTGCTGGCCCTGGGCTTGTTTTCTCCTTCATATGAAGCACAAGACCCCTGCCCATGGAATGGTTATCCTGTATGTAGGGAGTCTTCTCACTTCTATATTCTCAGTTTAACAAATCCTCTCACAGATACTTTGAAAGGTTTATTTCATAGATGATTCTAGATCCTGTCAAGTAGACAGTCTAAATTAACCATGGGAATCACAGCCAGAGTAAGTAAATACATGTTTGCCCAAATTTGACAGATTTGGTATATCTTATTCAGCGATTCTTATCCTAGCCACTTCTCACTGAGTCTAAACTCTAGTTCCCTCAAATTTTGTTTATTTTTAACAATTTCTTCAAAGTATAAACTTTTCTAAAAGATTCCCATCTTCTATAGCATCCCCTCAAGCATATGACTGTGAAGAACCAAGTAATTTGTGCTACTGAGTCTTAATAGAAAAGAAATTTATCAGATATCTACCCTGTCTTGCAGATATTCTTAAATATTATTTCAATTTACATTGCACATGAACTATGATGGTATTTTTGCTAGACTTCTGTAAAATTTTCCTTTAGCAAGTATGTATTAACTATTTCACATTTGTTATCAACATCATGTAAATAAAGACATGTATGTTATTTAGAGTTGGGTTCTGTTGTAAGGAACAGATTTGTAAAATAGTGATGGCTGACATAAGCTAAAGGACTCCTTTTCAGTAGTAAGTCACTAGGTCATCAATGTAGTATTATAACTCTGAGTCCATAATGTCTCTGATTCCTCTCATTTTTTTTCCTGGTGATGAAGTCACAATTCCCAGTTCTGAGTAAAGGTCCAAAATAGCTGCTTTAGCTCCAATCACTGTGCCTGCTGCATTTCAATCATCAGAATAAAGAAATGGAGAGTTTATAGAGGGTAGCATACCAGCTATCTTAAAAACAAACAAAACCTTTACATACATTATTTACTTCCTATCTGTCTATATGTGTGGGTGTGTATGTACCTCAGCATGTATATGGACATCAGAGGTTCTCCCCTTCCACCGTGTGCGTACTGGCTTAAAAATTATCCACTGAGCCATCTCACTAGTCCCCAGCTCTTTTGTAAGACGATATCTAGAAGCTTCCAAAGGTCAATTAGTCTATCTCCTTGAAAAGATTTTCATCACAGAGCTACACCTAAGAAAACTGGTAAATGGGGCTTCGCTGTAGGTAGAAAGATGTCCAGAAAAACTACGGGTTGTTCATCTACTGTGGACGAAGGTAAAAATAGGATGCCAGTAGACAAACCCGGATTTCTGCCACAGTGTGCATAGATACCCTTGTCTCTTGAAACCTTTCATTTCTTGGTTGCTCTGTGCTAGCTTTATTCCACAGCAAAGGGAGAGCCTCTGCAGCCCTGTGTGCAGCCCTGGGAAACAGTTCTTCTTGTCTCTTTAACGGTGCCTCAGGGGTCTGGTGCAGCGCAGAAGAAAGCAGGGTCCTTAGGTCAGCCACCAAAAAGTAGCCACACAAATCCAAGTAATAGCTGGTAAACACATCCATCTACTGCAATGAGGATGGAGTTTTAGGCTCACAGAGAAGAGCTACCACAGGACAGCATGCCCTGAGAATTTCACCAAACAGGAAGTCATGTAGCAGTTTTTGGAAAGTCCACGGGCTCACATTCTGCAAAATATGCACCTCCTGGTTTCTACAGGACCCTAAAATTGCTTCAAAAAGACAGCTGTTTCTCTTCAGTTATGAACAGAACAGAGCTGAGGATACAGCTTGGTGGGTAGAGGGTTTACCTAGTGTGCACTGGTCTCCATTCTCAGTACTGCACAAGCCTGACTCAGTGGCACAGGATTTGTGGTACCGACAGGAGAGGGAGGAGAAAGGTCTGAAGTTCAAGGTCATTCTTAAATACTTAGGGGGCTTGGGCTACAGAAGACAACCTAAAAAAGAGATAATTTTGGGGGGAAATAAATGCAACCCACATGCAAATGAGAAAATTAATTCCAAAGGTAGATGTAGTTGGCATCAGTTATATGACAGAAATTGTCAGTGATTTCTGTCTGTCATTTTCCTCTTTTTTCTCAAATGCCCACACTCCTGTGCATGCGTGCAAACACATACACAGACACACACACACACACACACACACACACACACACACACACCACAAATAATTTAAAAATAAAACAAAAATGTAAAAACAACTACATCATTCACCTAGAACTTCAAACAAGGATGTGTGGTGCATGTGTGCATGTGTGCGTATACATGTGCGTGTGCGTGTGCGTGTGCCTGTGCGTGTGCGTGTGCCTGTGCGTGTGCATGTGTCTGTGTGTGTTAATGCAGCGCCTGAGTCTAGAATGTATTGAATCTCTGGGAACTAGAGTTACAGGGAGTTGTGAGCTGACTAAAATGGGTGCTGGGAATTAAATTTGGTCTTCTGGAAGAGCACATACTCTTAACTGCTGAGTCATCTCTATAGGCCTAAATGATCCAGTTTAAAGATGTGTCATCTCTTATGATACACAAAAGCCTCTCTCCCATGCCTTCTACTTTTTTCAAGGGCAATCCAAAACCAATATTAGTCTTAGCAAGAATTGTTCAGACCAACACCCAGGTGAAACAACCAAGCCATACCAACAAGAAGGTCTGGCATGTGAATAGAACAGAGCTATCTCCCTCCCACCATGTGCCAGGCTGGACAATCAGATTGTCCCCAGGCTTCATGCCTGTGTTCCCATTGATTAACCTTCACTGTTCCTTAAATAATACAAGTGGACATTGAAGTTCAGGTGTTTGTTTAAAAACTCTCTGTAGATGGTGGAGAGATGGCTCAATGGGAAAAGGCACTTCTAGCCAAGCCTGATGACCCAAGTTCAGTTACCTGGACCACTTGGTGGAAGGAGAGGCATGGCTCCCATTGTCCTCTGCCTTACACCCACACATTGTATACACACCCATCCAAAGAGTGGGAAAATGGAAGCTCAGCAGAAGCTATCTTCATTTCTGTTATCTTACCCACTGGAAGAACTGCCTAGCTTTGCCCCTGTGCTGCTGGGTAGTTTCCACACTGTGGCCTCATACACACACACACACACACACACACACACACACACACACATACACACATGTGGCCTCATGCTCCCTTTCTTCTTACAAACTGACATGGCTCTGTGTGCGTTCCCTGCCGCCTCCTTCGAGTCAGAATGCTTGTGTTTTCCCAGCTGATGGGCACTATTAATATTTATCTGGCCCACAGTCAGGTTTTATTAATTACTTAATTAGTAGTAGTGAAAACAATTAGCGTTGAGAGCAGAGAGTGTTATGTGCATGCTGGCAACAGAAATTAGCATAAGTGATAAGCAGAGGTTGGATGACTTATAAAAAAAAAAAAGGTGGAGTGTCCGTGCACAGAATACATGCTTCTGCTCTCTGGACTGTCTTCCTAGGGTCTTCATTCTAACCATGCATCTGGGGACATGGATCAGCTAGAAACATTGTATGTATGGGCTTTATACACTTAACCAGAAAAGATGAAAAGAGCATGCAGTGTACAGGGTGCAATGCTCAGAAAGATTTCTTTGCCCCCATGAACAGAAGTATGCTGTTTCCCCATGCTTCAGAGTATGATGGTGCCTGTCCACACTCAGCCTCAGAAGCCCTGTATCTCTAGAAGCCAAGGTGGATGTGGAACAGGCTTCTAACAGCTATCATGTAGGCCAGGTATGCCCAAGCTGTGTGAGCTGCCTATGTCCCAAGATAGTTGTGAACACTCTGTGACAAACTCATATCACAATGTCAGATTAGATACGGCTGAAGAGATGGCTCACTAGATAAAATTTTTGCCCCTCAAACATGTGCACAAGTGTCCATATGTCCAGGACCATTTTAAGGCTGAACATGGTAAAGTATGCATTATAACCTGAGCATCCTGTGAATAGACTGAAGGCAGAGAGAAGAGAATTCCCAGAAGCTCTAGGGCCAGTCAAGGTCAGCAGCACGCAATGGAACCCTGTCTAAAGGAACATGGAAAGTAAGCAACAACCCAGGTCCTCTTCTGACCTCTGACCCCCATGACATGTGTGTATGCCAACAAGCAAACATGAGCATGTACACACACACACACACACACACACACACACACACACACTCTCTCTCTCTTCATATCATACATACTCACACAAAGTCTTTTAATAAAGGTGGGTCACCCCTGAGTTCTGGAAAACGTCGCTGCCAGCTGGTACTCTCCCTACCTTCCAGGGCCTATGTAAGCCCATCACTGTCCATGGCAGAGAGCAGGTATCCACCCACCTGACGTGCTGACAAACCTGAGCTCTCTGTATTATGCAGGTTACCAGGGGATTTGACAGCATCATCTCCTCTAACACTTATAACAAACACAACAAATAAACCACGAACATCTACGCTCATACTGTATTCAGTGGTGCATTAAAAGAGAGTGAGCGAGAGAGGAAAAAGAACCTGCTTGTGCTGGGGCTTTTCTCCTTATGGATGTGTCAGTTAACTGACAAGACAGGTCTACAGCAAGAAGATGACGGGAACACAAAGTGCTTTATGCTTAGAGTTACAGCAGAGGCATTGGGAGCTTGATGGGGTCTAAACAAGGGAACAGTCTCCGTGGGTGCCAGGTAAGGGGTCCAAAAAGAACATTTAAACTACTGTCAGATATTCCAACAGCACGTTGGAAAACTGCTCTGGGAGGCAGCAGTGATGAACCTTGAAATGTAGGAAGAGGCCAGATTCTGAAGATTCTTGAATCTGAGCTGTAAGTTTGGATCTTATCAGAGAGGGTGTTACCATTGAACTCACACAAGGGCTGGTATCACAGCCTGGGAGGGAGGCAGCCCCACTATGGAGTCCCCAAAGGCCCGATTCAGCAGCTCCCCTGATCATGAGCTGGGGAAAAGTTCTTTAAACAACTTGAACTATTGAAAGCAATTACTCCCAACACTGGCACAAAAGGGCTAACTGTGTTCCCTCCCTGGGACTGAGCCCAAAGTTCTCCAGACAACTTGTTTGAAGAACAGGCAAGATACAGTGGCAGTTTAAATGCCTTTACTTGTGACTAGACCAATGGCTCAGTCAGCAAAATGCTTCCCTTGCAAGCATAAGGAACTTAACCCCAGAACACGATGATCTAAGAGTCCTCTTCCTCTAACCAAGTTTCCTGGGTGGTACTCTAGAAAACAAGGTGTAGAGAAACACACACACATACACACACACACATACACACACACACACACACACACACACACAGCTGTTAAGGTGATGAGGTGGCTAAAATTATACACTGTCCCATCATGAGGACTTGGTTTGATCCTTAAGACTGTGTAAACACATGGGCATAGCTGTGCCTGTGACCCCAGAGCTGTGGGGAACAGAAATAGGAGCATTATTGGGATTTGCTAGTAGGACACCCTTTGTCCTGCTTGGTCCTCCACCACGTGTATACATACAGACACACACACACACAAACACACAAAAAAACGGTCGAAGTGGATAGCACCTAAAGAACAACACCCAAAGTTGCCCTCATTCCTTTACATACATGAAGTTTATATATCTGCATACAAGTGTTCATATATCTGCATATGTACATATTCTTGCATACACATGAAAGCACACACACATACACGCACATACGGACACACAGAGAGACACACACAAACACGAATATACGCATACAGACACACAGACACACACCCAAACATACACATATACACATACAGACACACAGATACACACACATGCACACAGACAGAGACACACACAAACACGCATATTCACATACAGACACAAACACATACACATACAGACACAGACACATACACATACAGATATACACACAAACACATATACACATACAGACACACACAAACACACACATATACACATACAGACATACACACACATACACACACACAAACACGCATATTCACATACAGACACACACAAACACATACAGACACACAGACACACACAAACACACACATATACACATACAGACACACACATATACACATACAGACATACACACACATACACACACAAACACACATATTCACATACAGACACACACAAACACACACATATACACATACAGACACACACACACATACACACACATGCACACACACCTTCATTCAGAGGTACTCCTTTTCACTAAATGCATCAGTGACTATGTAGTCACAGCGCTGAGAATCTCAACTCATTTCCCTAAATGACACTGGAGGCTCCATCTAAAGTGCTGGCTCCTTTAGTTCATCTGTTCTCTAGTCATTATAAAAATACTATTGTCCTTGTGGTTTGTACTTTATGATTGCTTTTATGAAGACATCAAAAAAGCATAATATATAGGTAGAAACGTAAATTGACTTTATATCACTAAGATTTACCGCCTTCAAAAATAGGAGACTGCATTAATGCATGTCTGATTTCAAGGTGCTTTATTTATTTATTTTTGTACAATTGGTCTTCCCTGAACATAACAGTTCCATCAGACAGTCGTCCATGGAAGAAAATGTTGTTCGTGACTTATTTTCCTGGAGGCTTTGAAGACTAGAATGATAGTTTTTCCTAATGTGTCTGAAGTATCATGCAGAATACAGCTATAATATGCAAAGGCATCATTTGGTTAGACTTTCTTTTCCCTCTTCGTGTGTTTCTGTAGGATCTAAGGGAGGAATGTGTAAAGTTGAAAACAAGAGTGTTTGACTTGGAGCAGCAGAACCGAGCACTCAGCATCCTATTCCAACAGCGAGTCAGACCGGCTTCTGATGTGCTCCTCCAGGTATGTGCTTATGTGGAAAACGGCCTTTGCTCCCAAAAAGCTCTTGACAGGAAGCTGCTTGCATTCAAAGCTTGCCAGCCTCCCCAGGTGTAAGGCATATTGCACAAAAATCCCAGTGCCACACTGTCTCAGGTGCTGTCCTTAAAAGTGACTGTCTCTCAAATTCTCTACTTTGGAAAGTTACATTCTCATAAAGAAAAACTCCAAAGAAGAGTACACAGGCAAAGGAAGGATGAGATGTGTCTGTCCTCTGGGTTGAAGAGATGCCCCAGCTGCAGTCTGCTAAGTGCTTGTCTTGCAAGCATTACCACCTGGGCTTAATCCCCAGAATGTATATTTGAAAAGCCAGGTGTGGTGGCATGTGCTTCTAATCCCAGAGCCAGGGAGAAAGAGAATGGTGGCTCTTTGTCCAGCCAATCTAGCCAAATGGTGAGTTCCAGATGAAAGCAAGAGACTGTCTCCTATAACAAGAGCAGTGTCCTAAAGAACAATACCTAAGGCTGAACTTTGGCCTCTACATCCAAGTGTATATGTATGCACACTTGAACACACATACACACACACACACACACACACACACACACACACACATCAGGAATACATACAAATTCATAAAGCTAAAGTTAACTTCCTGTGTTCCGCTAGAAACATACCAAGGAGTACAAAATCTTGCACACACTACATTGGACAGTATATAAGTAGAGCATTCCCATCATCATTGGAAATTCTCCTTGAAATGTTTTCTCAGTGCTTGAGTTCCTCATCTATTCTCTGCATTTTGGCATAAACGTCTCAGTACTCCTCTATGGAATCATGAGAGGCTGCAGCTCACAGAAGGAAACAGAGTTAATATAATAGTAACAAGAGTTAGCCCCACCCCTGATCTCAAATAGGAGAGCTCTTGGAATTACAAAGTAGATCTCATTTTAGAAATTAATTTCCTCTCTGCTTTATTTGTTGGAACATAATTTATAATTTACGGCTCAAAAGTTGTTGGCAGGCCACAGGGAGAAACCGTGTGTCTCCATTTTGTTTCCTGGACGCGACCACCATCAGTGTTTGTCATTGGGGATCATGAGTTTGTGAGAAGCTCCATTTCTTTTGCAGTTTTACAATTAAGACCTGATTTTGTAATTACATTTAACAGCTGTTGCCTGCTCATGAATTTTTTCTGTTTTTCTTGTTCTAACTCAAGGCTCTTCTAGAATAGTGTTTAAGGATCTACATTCCCTGTTTATAAATCCTGATGGATTATTTATTGAATAAACACATATGCTGGAGACAATACAGCCTTTACATTGGCCCTCACAAATAGGGCAGATGATCAGACTATCCGCAGACCTTGTTCTCTATTCACTGGGTGTTAGTTATCAAAGTTTCTATGCTTCACCAAGGAATTGGCACTTCATGAGCCATCTGCAATATGGGATTCTTGCTAAAGGTGGCCTGTGTCTTCATTTGCTTTTCTATTATTGTGGTAAAGACTATGTCCAAAATCAACTTTCACCTTTTTTATAAATTTCACCTCTCAGTTGTGGCTCATCATGAAGGGAAGTCAGAGCTGAAATTCAAGGCAGGAACTCTGGAAGCAGGAACTGAAACAGAGGCCAAGAGGAACCCTGTTTGCTGGCTTGCTCCTCGTGGCTTGCTAAACTTTCTTATAGAACTCAGGATCGCCAGCCCACAATGTGGTTGGCCCTCCTGCATCAGTCATTAATCATGACAATACCCTATAGACACCAATCTTACAGAAGCATTTTCTCAATTAAGATTCCTTCTTCGAAGATGTGCCCAGGTTAATGTCAAGTTGACAGTCATGACAGGCTGTTAAGAGACCCATGAAAAACAATGATGGAATATGATGACTGCTGAGATGATTAATGTTAACTTTTCACTTGTTAGAACCTACAAGTAGCTGGGAACATAGTCTCAGTGAGAGACTATCTAGATCATGATGGTCTATGAGGCTGTCTGTAGTGGAGTGTCTTTATTGCTTTAATGTGGGAAAACCCAGTCCACTGTGGGCGGCACCATTCCATTGGTTTAGTCCTTGGATTTTTATAGTAGAGGAATCTAGCTGAGCACAGAGCATGTGTACATTCATTGTTCTTGACTTTGGATGTGGTTGACTAGGTGCCTCAATTTCCTGACCTGATTGCCCTGTAATAATGGACTGTAGCCTGGAATTGCAGGCAGAGTAAATTTGTTCTCCCCTAAATTGCTTTTCTTTGTCAAGACTTTTTACCACAGCAACAGAAATGAAGCTAGAACACCTGCTGTCTAACACCTGTGTGTCATAGTCATACTTAGAGGAAGTAGCAGGATTTGCGTTGATCTATTCAGTATTTCACTCACAACCTAGTTCTCTGATGTTGCTTTGGGGATTAAGTGAGAACATGTACTCACCATGGAGATAAAAGAGAAACCACCTGAGCTTGCTTTTCACCTATTGACACTTGGTAATTATTTGTTGAATAGGATAATGAATAAGCAGTAAATCCAGCTTGAGAGCTGGGAGGTTGATTTGCATAAACATAAGGGACCTTTGTGCTCTCTCTTTTTCTGAAAATTTCTCATTTTATATGGATGCCTGATATCCTGTGTAGCTGTGAAGAGTGTGTGAATAGGCTTTGTGAGAAAGTACAACAAACTGGCCAGTGTGTACCTGGCTGTAAAAACTACAGACCCTACAGCTGCTCCCTGGGGACTCCGGAGGAAGTTTTCCTCTTGGATATCAAGTCATTTCCTATATGTTTAGGAAACTGTTTAAATTTTCCTCTAAAGAAGACAGCTCAACAATTCTTAACCATTTGATGTAGCCACCCCAAAGGCAATATAGAAAGGTGATGGTTCGATTCATGGTGACTTAGTAAGATAAATTATAAGTGTCAGGAAAAGGCATTTGTAAGTCACAGCCAAGTAAAACAATAAAAGGATAGATCTAAGAATTAGCTGACAGGTTCTAGGAACTTCTAAATAGAGCAGGGTAAGGAGGCACAGTGGTCCTGCCCTCAGTCACAGCAGCCAGGAGGCTGCGGCAGCAGAATCACCGATCTCAGGAATATCACGGGCATCTTAGGTAGCATAGTGATACCACAAAGCCAAGAAAGCAACATCAACCACTGAACAAAGCTCTGCTGAGGCTGGTGAGCACAAACCTAAAGTTTAAAATGTGGAGCTTGGTAATGAGCTTTCTCTTGATTCCAGTTTGTGCCTTGATATCTCTGGGAGTAGAAGTAGCTGTAAATCAGGTTCAGGAGACCCTATTTTTATTCAGATAACAATCAAAGTAAATTCTAAAGAGCTGAGAAGTTAGTGTAGAAAATAAACTCCCAAAGTTGTCATGGCAGGGGCTGGCGCCTCAGTCCTGTCTGGATCTGTAAATAGCCAAAGCTAGATGAGTTAGTGGATAGTGTCCCTTCTGGAAAGTCACACAGAACAGCACTGTTTACTTCATAGCTGCTGACCACTATGGTAGAGCTCCCTGCCAGTTATCCTAGTTATTCTAGCATTTTCCCATTCCTTGGGTTAGAAGTTCACCAACAGTGAATTATTTCAGTAACTCAGTTTGTGCATAGAGTACACGTCATGGTAATTATGGAATTCCAAATTTAATAATGTGGGGCTGGCAAAATGGCTTAGCCTGACAATCGGGCTTCAATCCCTAGAACCCACATAATAGAGAAACAGATTAGTTTCCCCAACTTGCCCACAGATCTTTACATATTATGTACCGTGATTCAGCTACCTCCACAGAAAAGGTTTTAAAATTAAAATTGTAATTTTATACAAACCGTATTATCTAATGAACTATGGTGGGTATCAGTGAACTATTTTTGTAAAACAAATCCCAGTGTTTCTAACTACTCTATAAAGGCAAATGGAAAGGAGTTCAGGATTGTACTAAATATTGGTGTCTAACTATAACAAAATTACAGGCAATAGTGAATTATATTAAATGTAGAGGATTCTGCGTGAGAACTGCTCCTCAAATATTTGTTAGTTTTCTTATTTGTTTGGCTTTTGTATTGACTCATGGGCTGTGTACATGAGACAAGCACTCTACCACTGAGCTGGATCCCAGATCCTCAAATGGTTCTAAAGGAAGACTCCAACAATAAGGTCTATAAACAAGAACCCATCTGTAACTGAACAAAAATGCAGAAATCACCATGTTACATCACATGCTGGTAAATTCAGAGCTTGTGCTGATCTGATCTTTTCCAGTCGTATGAGATAGGGCTGAGTACTGGCTCATTGTGTACACTGAGTCCATGGGGATACAGGTGGAGAGAAGCTAAATCACACAGCTGCAGCTCACAGGAGGAGGCTTCAATTTGGAAAGCTAATGAAACTGATTCCATCAGTACCCAGTTTGGCCTCCATTTGGTTTGGTTTTCCCTCTTTAGGGACTTCTGAATAAGCAAAAGAACTATAGTGTGTGTGTGTGTGTGTGTGTGTGTGTGTGTGTGTGTGTGTGTGCGCGCGTGTGCACGGAAGCCAAAGGACAATCTTAGCTAGTTGTCTCTTTCTACCTTACTTTTTTTAACCAAGGTATCTTGTAGGCCTGGAACTCAACAAGTAGAATTGGTAGTGAGCACTGGGGATCTGCCTTTCTGCTTCCCCAGCACTGGATTACAAGTGTACACACTACTGCTCATGGATTCCTTTACATTGTGGCTAATGTTTGAACTCATGTCTTCATGCTTGCAATGTGAGTACTTTGCCAACAGAGCCATCTTGCCTGCCCAAAGACTATGATTTAGATTTCCATTCTAAGTGATGAACAAGCCCACATGTGACCCAGATGCATCACAAAACTTCCTCAGTACAGTAACATCAAGGGGACCATATTGTAATAATTTCTAGAAGGTTCCTGCCATCTAACTTTTGTGCCTCTCTTCTGTGTTCTGCCTATGTCACCATTATTCTGATAGGATTTTATTCTCATATATTCAAACTGAGACGGTTCTGTTGTTGTTGTTGTTGTTGTTGCTGCTGCTGCTATTGTTGTTGTTATGCTTTTTGATTGGCATTTCAAAGTGTCCTACTGCCCATATCCATGTGATGGATATAGAGAGAATGCCACTGTGTCTGTTATTCACACCAAGGTTTTTCCCTACAAGGTGTGGACAGTTGCCATTACTTCTTAGGAATAAATATTTTAGCTAGTCCTTTTTTTTTTTAGTTTATTATTTCAGATGGTATGATAAAATGAAAGGGTCTGAAAATTCTATACTCATTCTTTTCTTTTATTGTCAACTTGATCATTTAGGAAAAGTGCCCTGAATTGTAGAATTGTGTCAGTCAATTAGTTTGTTAGTATGTCTACAGGAAATCTCTTGACTATCAAGTATGTTTAGGGTAGTATGGACTTAGGCAATTGCTAATTTATTTATTTAGGAGGCCTAGCCCACTCTGGGCAGCACCATTCCCTGCAAAGGTAGTACTAGGCTGTGCAACAAAACTTGTTAAGCTTTGGTCAGCCTACCAGCAGCATTCCACCATGACTCATGCTTTGATTTCTCTCAGTGATGGACTGGGACCTGGAAGTATAAGCTAAATAAACTTTTCCCCCCTCTAAATTACTTTTAGAAATGAAGTAATGTATTATTTATAGTGTTTTTATCACAGCAACAGAAATAAAACCAGGCCACATTCCTGTCATGTTTTTCTTCTCAAAAATCCTTATTTTGGGGACATAAATCTGCCAGTCCAGTTTGACAGAGCACTTCACACTCTACACTGATACTATTTCACAAACAGTACACACCCCTTTCTGACAACAAGGTCATGCTGCACCCTCTCAGGCATCTTCATAGTCATTGCTGTCCCTGTTATATGTTCTCACTACTAGATACCATATGGGTATTAGTTATCTGTATCACATGACTGAGCAGTTTATAAGCTTGTGTAGAATAATGGAATTCTGATTTCCTGTGACAGGGGAGAATTTCCTGTAAAGCCCAATGGACCTTTCTGAAACGGGAGAAATTTAGAAAATAGTGCTCTGTCCAGTTTGTTCCTGGGCAGCTGCCATGTTCCCAGTGTTCCTGCTCTGACCATGGCTCCGGCTAGATAGAAACACAGGCCCTGACACCCACAAGACTTTACTGTTGTGGTTGGTTCTGCCGATCAGCTCCATAGAGACCATATCCCAAAGCATGGATCTTGGGCCAACCCTGTCACCCTCATGGCTCTCTGTTAAGCCCCAGACAATATCTGCCATCCTCGCAGTACCCAGTAGAATGAAGACTCTTAATGCTTAAAGATTATCTAATGGATTTATATATTTAGAAATGCTCAATTAACAAGATGCCTACATAATTAGAATAGTTACCCAATATCTAACCTTTGATATAAGTTGCTACCCAGGAGTGCTCTCAACACATCTGTCCTCCTCCATGGTTGCTTGCTCCCTCTGCTTCTCCTTCTGCTCCTTCTCCCCTCCCAACTCCTCATTCCACCTACCTCTCATACTGCCCAATCACTGAGATTTACTGCAAATAGAGTGTAATATACCAGGAAAATATCCTGCTACACCTTTCTCCTCAGAGTTTCACTTCAGTTCAGCAGAAATCTTTTTGAGGCCAAGAGCTCTCTTCTCAATCTTCTGTTCTTCCTTTTCTACAGGCAATGTCACTATTCATAATACATACATGATCTGTACTTTCTGACTGTTTACCAGGGCCATCCAAACTTCTTTTCTCTGGGTTGGATGAAAAATTGTTATTACATTAGATTCATGAATGTCCAACTGTTGGCCCAGCACATTTTAAGAATATATATGTGTGTGTGTGTGTGTATAATTTATTTATATATTTTATATATATTTATCTTAATATATATTTATTTTAGAGATCTCCCACAGGCACTAGCTGTGAACAATTCATTCCCAGTTGGTGACACTTTGGAGGTTTAGAAGACGTGGCCTTGCTAGAGGAAGCATGTCATTAGGAGTAGGATTTGAGGTTCAAAAGCCAAGTTCCATTTACTCTCTCTGCTTACTGCTTGTGGTTCAAGGTGTGATCCCTCAGCTCTCAGCCTCCTGTTCCTTCTGCCATGCTGTCCCTATCATTGTGGACCATAAATCCAAATATACCCTTTCTCTTATATAACATGCCTTGATGAACAGTGATTTAGCAATACATCAAACATCCTCCTTCAGTCACTGCATGTATGTGCATGAGCATGTGTGCCCTCACACACATGAGCACACAACATAATCCATCATAAGTACACACCACATACACAAATAATGATAATGTGATTAATCAGCAAATCAGTTATAGGCAAGGGACATGGAGGGCAAAACTGCTTCAGTAGTTGTCAAGTTCAGACAATGGGAGCTTTCTCTTCCCTTGTACCAGGACTGTTCCTGAGCAAGAAGGAGTCTACAGAAGAAGCCATAAGTGTCCCCAAGGTTTGGAGCACTTTATGGCTCACACTCTGCCAACATTAGTTTACTTTATGAGTTTCTGGAATGGATCAGCTCTGCCCCTTAGCTACTTGAATGCCCATTACAGAAATGTCATCTGCCCTGCCATGTGACTGATTAATTTAGAAAGATTCTCAAGGTCTCTAATTTACAAAGATTCTCAAGGTTGAAGAGAGGCACAGTTTCCTAGGGTTTGGGGGATGCTGAAATGATGGTGTAGCTGCTGGCAGTGACTCTGCTGTTCAGCATCATCAGAGGGTTTCCGCGCTCCCATTATGAGTGCCAGTCAGATGTAGAAACATATGGAGAATGTCCATCAGGGACACTGACTCACACACTGAGCAGTGGAAGGATATTAATTTGTCAGAGGACCAAAAATGGCTTCCCTGTGAGATAAGGGACATTGAAAGATCACACAGCTCCTCCGGGGTCAGGCTTTCAGTGACGAGATGACAGGTCGGATCAAGGGAGAACCAATAGAGAAGATGGGAAAGGATCTTCAGGTTAGGGCAGAAAGTGATTTTTTTTTCTGTCTTCATAGCACAGCCAAGGCTCTTAATAGACTTGCTTCACCCTTGACTGTGTCATTTTTCTCTTTCTCTCTCCCCACTGTGCCAAGAATAAATAGTGTCACTCCATGGAGGACATGGTAGGTTTCCCTTCCCCTGTGCCTTTGTGTCTGCCATTTCTTTGGTCACAGTGCTACAGCATCCCAGTCCATCCCAACCCTGTCACCCCTCTTTGTTCTGTTAACAAACCACAGACATCAATATCTTGAGAATTTAATGATCTACAGAAGCAGCAAATTACATAGTAAAGTGTCAGATCTCTGTATTATCTCAACAAAGCATGTTAGAAAATAGCCATGATTTAATGTTGAATGACAACTTTATTATCCTGGAAGCAAAATTAACCCATCTCAAAACTGACAAAATATATGCATAGCTCATATACGAGAAAAGCCCAGGAACCATACAAAAGGATATCTACCTAGATAACAGTTTTAAAAATTAAACTTTTAATTTACATTTTAAATGTACTTAGCATGAAGCCATTTATAGAATTTTTCAAAGTGTTTAAAATGATAACAAATTAATCAGCCATTGAATTCAAGATACCAGGTCTTCTCGATTTTATTTAAATACTAAGAGCCATTTTCTATTGCAGAATAACTCACTTAGATCCTCTAGCTAATGATTTGTACAGATTACATCTTCTGTCGTTTCTGTTAGGAAATGAAGTTTAAAATAAGATAATATGACAAGGGCTAGAGAGATGGCTCTGCATTTATGTGCTGCTCATGCTGAGGGCCGAAGTTCCATTCCAACCACCCTCACTGGGTAGCTTGCAACTTATAATTCTGACTCCAAATGAACTCACGTTCTTTTTTAGCCTCTTCTGGCAACTATGTACAGACAATTGAAAGAAAAAAATTAAAAAATGAATAAAGTTCTATAACAAACCAAAAGTATGTGACCTCCAAGGATTTAGGAAAGTCCTGTCCCTTGGAGCCTGTGCTCCATGATGAAGCCTCTGGAATGCTGCTGTGGCAGAAGGAAGTCAAGTTGCAAGGGTCTGCAGAAGACCTAGGGGAGGAAGCCATGCCTCAGGGTATAAGAGAAAGCTTAACTGGAAGCGGGAGGAGCATCCTGTGCAAAGGCAGGAAAGACTATCCTCCTCTCCACAGTCTTTTCTCGGAACCCGTGTGTGTGTCAGGTGCTCTTTTTTCTCCTCAATCGATATTGATGTCCTCATCCTTTTCTCTAAGTCCCAGCCTTTGTTAAATAATATTTTTAACTATGTTACAAAGTGTGTTCTAGCCTGCTGCCCTGATTGCATGTATGTACAGGTGTGCATATGTGTGTGTGTGTGTGTGTGTGTGTGTGTGTGTGTGTGTGTACACGCATAGATCTATGTACATATGTTTTCGAACATGTGTGGCCCCAAGGTTGAGGTCAGAAAACATC
>JANHMN010000009.1:26241630-26261257 GCA_030674055.1 Rhabdomys pumilio | reverse complement strand
AGTGTACTTGGGCCCATAGGGTCCCTGAAGAGATGTCGGAGAAGTGTCACTAATGCTTTACAATTTAAAGGAGTTGAACATACAAGGCTTTATGTACATCCTCTCTGACTTTTAATCTTGGCCATTCTCCCAATTTAATTGCTTTGCTACCCTATGGAAGCCTAGTAAAGCTTCTGAGGGGTCACCTGCTCTATGACCTGCTTGTCACTGTCTACCCTAGTTAATGATGGTGGAGGATTTTTTTTCATTAAAGCATGATATGTGTGCTCAGAGTACCTGATAAGCCTTTCCAGGCATAATCACAGTACAGCTAGCATGTGTGACTTCATTATATTACCTGAAAGTCACTGAGGGGCTAGGGATATGGCTCAGTCTGTAAAGTGCTGGCCTGCAAACTTGAGGGCCTGAGCTTGAGCCCTGGAACGCCCACTAAAGTGTTAAATGTGGTGATACACACTTGTAATCTCAGCTCTGGGGAGACAGAGGCAAGTGGATCTGTGTGTCTTGCTGGCCAGCAAGACTAACTGAATTGGTAGCTTTAGTAACCATAGAGAAACCGTGTCTCAAAAAAAAAAAAAAAAAAAGGTGAACAGTACCTAGGAACAATAGCCAAGGCTGACCTCTGACCTCCACACTCTGACATATATAGATACCCACCACAAAAATTTTCCTTATGATGTGTATGTGGTAGTATAAGGTCGTCCCGAAGACACAGAGATCTTTAACACAGAGTTAGCTATAAAGACCTCATTATTTAACCAGAGGGAGGGGAGATGAATACAGACAGTTGTGTGTTGTTTTAGTTCACCTGGCTTTACGTAATTAAAAAAAAAATACCCTGATAAAGAGCAAGTTGGCTGGGGAGCACGGAACAGGGTTTACTTTAGCTCACAATTTTAGATTACATTTCCTTACTTCAGAAAAACTAAGACAGGAACTTGAGGCATCTTGTCACATGTGCAGTCAAGAGCATGCGTGCATACATGCTTATATTCACTTCACTTTCTCCATGGTTACACAGTTCCAAACATGGGGAATAGTGCTACTCACAGTGAGGGCAGGCCTCCTATATAGCTTAGCCATCAAGGCAGTCCCACAGTCTAAGCTGGTCTAGACAATCTTTGAGACTTTCTTCCCAGGTGATCCAAATTTGGGCCAAGTTGAAAGTTGACACTGTCACAGTCTATTAAGTAGAAAATATAACAGAAACATTTACCATCATCAGTCTTCAAAGCAAAAAGTGATACCTGGGTGTCTTAGGGTTTCTGTTGCTGTGAAGAGTCTCCATAACCACTGCAGCTCTTATGAATGGAAGCATTTGACTAAGGATGGCTTATAGTTCACAGTTTTAGTGCATTATCACCATGGTGGGATGTCTGCAGGTGTGAACACAAGCAGACCCGGTGCTGGAGAAGTAACTGAGAGGTCTACATCTGTATTAGCAGCAAGCAGGAAGAGAGAGTGAGCCCTGGGCCTGGCTTGAGCATTTGAGACCTCAAAACCCATCCCCAGTGACATACTTTCTCTAACAAGACCACACCTCCTGGAGACCAAGTAGTGCCTATGAGGCCATTCTTATTCAAACCACCACGCTGTGATAGTACAAAAACCCTTCCAGGAGGTAATAGCAAACTGAACTTTAAAGGAGGAATCTGAGTTTGAGTTTGGTTCCTAGAACTCAAGTCAGATGACTTAAAACCATTTATCACTCAGGCTCCAAGGCGATCCAGAGACATGGACACCCTCATTCATATGCTCATATGCTAATACTCCCCATACCTCAGAGAGAAAGAGAGAGAGAGAGAGAGAGAGAGAGAGAGAGAGAGAGAGAGAGAGAATTGAAAAGAAATCTTTTTGTAAAAAGAGTACATTGTGTTCTGAAAAACAGTGCTGTAAATTTAGTGCTAATCTCTTTGTGTCTGTGTGGCTTGTGAGATGTACACATGTGTGCATATCTTTACAGAGGATAGAGGTTGATGTTGGGAGTCTTCCATAATTGTGCCACACCTTATTCATTGAGGCAAGATCTCTCAATCTAAACCACAGCTGGGCAGTTTTTCTAGCTTGCTCATGAGCAGTCCCTTGTCAGAGCCTCTGTGCCCTAAGATGAGAGGTTGTCCCCAAGTCTGCTGGACTTTTGTAAAAGCTCTGGGGATCTGAATTCCTGTCCTCACACTTGTGTGGTAGGCCCTTTATCCATTGAGCCATCTCCCCAGCCTGGTAATCAGAATACTGGGATTTATATTCACACAGATCCTAGATCCTGACTTTAATCATATCCATGCTGTTTGAAAGATGCTTTATCTTGATTCGGTTTTATCTGGTTTTCCCAAGACCTTCCAACAGTATCAGATTTACTCATAGAACGCTGCAGAAAAACAGGTCCCTGGAGGACGACTGTGTTAGCTTCAGTTTCTATCACTGTGACCTTCAAGAATGAGTCCTGTGGCTCTTTATCTAAGGGAGAATCCAGTTAGGCTGAATTTAAAACTTGAAAAAAAATGGAAGGGTGCTGTGTCCAAATTAGTGCTGGGGTTTTTAATATTAAATTAAAGTTCGAATCTGTTACACAAATCAGCACTATATTTTAATAAACCAAGTGGCTAAAATATAAATTTAAAATATGCACCCTCTAGAAAACAACATTCAGGCATTATTTTTTTCATATCCACATAAGAAAACCTGATTTTACTGGATTTAGTAAACTTAATGCAGTAAATGTTTATCATAGAAACCTTCAAATTCCCCCTGCCCAATAAAAATGTGTTATTGAGCATTCCATTCTTATGAATTTTGGATGAAAACAAGGACTTGGAAATGCAAGAGACAGAGAGTACAGGGGCAGGAAGCCCTGGCGATGTTTTCCTGGAGATCTGATTATGCAGATCAGAGAGGCCTGTTGCTGTCCGTGGATTCCACACCAGTGAATCCGGATTCCGGCACCAAAAGGCTTAGGAACCTAAACCTTGAATGTATGGACAGCAATTTCAGGAGGGAAGGGGGATGTCTTTTTTTTTCTTCTTCTTTTTTAATGGCCTCTTAAAATTCAAACTGGCCTCAAAAGCACATACACCCCTCCCCACTTCCCACTAACATGTGAAGGCCCAGGTCAAATTCTCCAAAGATAGTGGCAATTCTTGGGTAAATGAGGTGGTAGATTCCTTATGTGGTGCAGGAGAGAAGTCTCCATTGCTAGTTGTTTTCCTATGGTGGCGTCTCAGCTGACTGTGCTGTCTTTAAAGCACGGATCCATTTTTTAACTGGTCATATTCTGAGCATCACTCCCAGCCTGTCTGCAAATGAACGATTAAAATGATAAAGGATTGCGGAGATGGTACAGTCAGTGAAGTGCCTGCCTTGCACTAACGAGGGCCTCAGTTCTATCCCCAGAGCACACATTTCAAAAGCCAGGTCTGTGCACTTATGTGTCTCTGTGATCCCAGGAGAGACAAGTGAATTCCTGGCTCTTACTGGCCAATCACTTAGTCTGTTTGTTGAGCTCCAGACCAGTGAGAGACCCTATATCAAAAATACATGGAGGGCCCCTGAGAAATGATATTTGGGATGGTCCTCTGGTGCGTGCACACACACACACACACACACACACACACACACACACACACACACCACAAAAAAGCAGGCATACCTGTCAATCTGTCAGAAAAAAACACTGAAAGCTGCATAAAGGCTCACTGGAAAGATTATTTCCCTGCGTGTCACAGGCCCTGTGACTCCTAGTGACCAGAAACAGTGTCCTCTTTAATCCTATAGCATCCTAACTTCCAGCCAGATGCTATTACCTACTGTTACCCCATCTTTGTCCAGTACTCCCTTACAGATGGTAAATCAAAAGAACCAGTAATTTACTTAACTATAACATTGCGCAAAATGGGCAGAGCTGTAGAATGCATGAAGGGTGCCATTAGAAAAGCAGTCTGTGTGGTTGTCTGATTGGCCTGGACTGGACTAAGGCTTCACTGTGTTTTTCTGAAATCATGTAGAATAAAGAATGCTTGGCAGTTGCATCAGTAACGTCTGTGGGATAGAGGGATGTCTCTCATGGAAAAACATTTGCTTCACAAGGACATGAATTCAAGCCCCAGAACTCACATGAAAGAAATCAGGGGTGACGGCACACTCCTAGTACTGGAGAGATGGAGGTAGGATGATCTGTGGGTTCAGTGGCTAGCCTAGCCTGCTTGATGAGTTCCAGGCCAGTGACAGACCCTGTCTGAAAAAAACAAAACAACAAAACAAACAAACAAACAAACAAAGCAAAACAACCACAAGGTAGATTGCAACTGAGAAATGACCTAAGGTTGTATTCAAACACACACACACACACACACACACACACACACACACACAGCAAGTAGGCCTGTCTGAAAATTCCAGACTTTAGTTCCTGCTTTGACTGCCATCACTAATGAGCTGTGACCTGGAATTATGAGACCAATAAACTCTTTTTCCCCAGTAGTTATTTTTTTGGACTGGGTCTTTGCCACAGCAACAGAAGTGAAGCTAGAAATGAGCTGAAATGAAACACACACATATATATATACATCCATGTCAACATGCCCAAGCATATACACTTCTAAATAAATGTGATCATGTGTTAATTTATGTATTATGTATTAAATTATGATAACTACTTGTTGAGCTCATTCTATCCCTTGTTAGTAAACAAAATTAACTTCATGGAATCTTTACTTCAGAGTTTTACTGAAGTGGGAGCCGGACGCCCAGAGTGATTACTCCCTCACCTTCGCCATCTACTTCACATTCATTGGTTGCTGCCTAAAGAGCCTCCTGCCTGCTAGACAATCATTTCTAATGTTCACCTTTATCCCTTTCCCCAGTCCTGTAGAAGAGTGCATATTGCAATAGCTTTCAGCAAATCAACCAATTAAAAGCCATTTAAGGGTCTGTTTGTGCTTGCCAATATGCTTACACTTTGGACAAATTGAATTAAATATATTTGCTTGGTGTCCTAATAATCTGTTACACACAACACCACCGTGGACATAATAGATGGGTCCCCAAATAAAGGATGTGAATCTAATAATCTTGTAACATGATCAAAATACTTACCCTTTAAATGTGCTTATGCTCAAGAATAATACAATCATAGAATATTATATTGCAGCTTTCAAGATCAAACAGTCTACTCCACCATTTGTTATGAACACGTACATCAATACTTGTCTCATGCAAGGTCACACAAGGCATTCAGAACAGAGTGGTGACCAGGGTCTAGATGTCTAGATTGCCAGTGTCTACTTTTTGTCCTGTGCCACAGGGTAGTGTCCTGGTTAGCGTTAACTATCAATTTGACACAACAGCAATTATCCGGGAAGATAATTTCAATTAGGAATTATTTAGAATCATCTTTGCCTGTGGTCATGTCTAGATTGGGAGGGGGTGTCTTGTTTGTTAGTTGATGTAGAGAAACCTAGCCCACTGTGGGCAGCACCATCCCCCAAGCAGGTGATCCTAACTTTATAAGAAAGCTAGCTGAGATTAAACCAGCCTGCCTGCCTGCCAGCAAGCAGTGTCTTCCCTGGTTCCTGCCATACTTTTTTGAGTGTGAAGTGAGTTACTCAACCAGAAGTAATTCTATACAGAATAGCAAGTAGGCCTGTCTAGAGATTCTAGCCTTGATTCCCCGCCTTGACTTCCTTCAGTAATAAACTGTGACCTGGAATTATAAGATAAATAACCCCTTTCTCCCCAAAAGTTATTTTTTTGGACAGGGAATTTGTCATAGCAACAGAAATGAAACTAGAACTGGTAATAAATTTGATGTTTTTTAATAAGGAAGAAATAATTTGTCATGAAACGTGTGCTTTGGACCTAATGGGCACCTTTGGGAAGTGGTTGAAATGCAGAGAGCCGAGTGCATACAAAGAACTCTGCTAAAGCAGCTCAGACTTGACTGTGTGGAGAGGAGGCATTACAAAGAATTGCATTCAGGGAGCCTGCCATCAGCACAGTGAGATGGGTGGCGTAGTACTTGGTGAAATTCCTTAGACTATTGCATTTTCATCTGAACTGTGAAGCAGAAGGAAGAAGGAATTCAAAACAACCCCTAGCACCACTACTAGAGCCCAGCAGTACTCTGCAATCCTCCTACCCCTTCCAGGCAGTACTCTTTCTGAGTCGCCTGGGAATGGTGGCCTGGGAACAGGGAGGAGGTATAACAGGTGACCTGGTGCCTGGCAAGGTTGTCTTTCTGCAACTGCATCCTAAAGAAAGCAATCATCAGGCCCCAGAAGGACACTGTGTCAATCAATTTCTTTTCACTGTTGAATTTTGCAGGACTTCATGGGGTTTTGTGTCTGGGGTTTATTCTGCAGGGATGGTTAGCTCTAAATAGATCCTTGTGGAGTTTTGCACTGTGCCTCAGAGGAAATGTTTCCTCAGAACTGAGTATGGGCAATAGCTGGCGTTGTATGTGTCAGAAATACCCCCAAGTTAAACTGCTGGTTTGGGTGGTTATGGGAAGCTCGGGCTGAATTGACTTGAGCACATGACCAAGGTAGAAGGTTTGATCCTCCATGCAGAGAAAATTTTCTTACTGCTTCTGGATATTCGGGAAATCCCTAAAGTTTGCCTGTGGGTTTCCTTAGTTATGAAATTGGTCCTAGACTAATATTGCTTTGAGTGATCTGAACCGCCACTCACCTACAGCGTTCATACACGTCATATTGAAAATACTTTAACCTAATATACTTCCCCTCAACCCTGCTTTAGGAAATTAAACAAATAGATAGAGTCCCAGGATGCTCACCCCTGTAAATCCAAAATACAAGTTCTTCTGAAACCGAGAATAGTTTTCAGCCTGTGTTTCAATCTTCTGATTGTTTCCCCCTCTGGGAATAGCTAAACATCCAGGAAGGGTAGATAAAGATCATGTCACCAGGATCGGATTGCACAATAGGTGTGTATTTATGTTGTGGAGATAATCAGAATTGCAAAGTAGACCCCAGTGTGTGTTCTCCAAGATGAAATGCATACAGATGTTTTCCGATAAGTTTTATTCATATTTCACTGTGTGCTGTTTGACGCCGGGCAAGGCAGTCACGGAGATCCTTGAATTAATGTCGAAAGCTCATAATGAGATGTGTGCAGAGGGCCGTTACCATTAAGGTTGCAATAGAATTTGCCATAAAATGAGGATAGCAGAAGAAGAGGTATTCTGCATGTCGGTGCCTAAGATGCAAAACTGTCTCCTGGTTACAGTTAGGCCCATTGCTACAAGAGGGTAACACGCACTGCATTAATTGTATACAAAAGATTACCACAACTGATTGTTCAAGAAGCTGCAAACTTGAATATTTTACTACCTAAACTATGCTACTATCCTCTGTCTAGACTATGGAAATATTGAAGTATTGGATATGTATAGTGCATATATATATATGTACATATATATGTATATATAGTATAGTATTTAATATTATAAGAGTAATTTTTCAAAAGAAAATTTCTAGCCTTTGTTCTAATTAAGGGAAACCACTAAACCACTGCACATATGTCTGACCTGATATTCTGTATGGTCTGGCGAGTAACCTAGGATGGTATGTTTTTGATCTTGAATAAGTGCAAGCCAAAATAGAAGAATAAATAAATAAAGTTAGATGGGGGATGAATATAACAAAGAGGTGTAAAATATCTTTAAGTCATATGCTCACAACATCCAGCCGAGAGCTACTGAGGAAGTCGAGGCAGTCAGCATGGATTCCTGTTCAGGCTTTCTCTCTATGCCTGAATGTCTCTGGTGTCTTTCTATTTGATGCTATCATCTTATCAGTCATGTTTTGTTATTCTACTTAAACACCTCCCTGGAGGGGACTCTGCACTGACTGAACCTCTGATAGGAACTTTGGTGACAGTCTCAGAATGGATTCTGTATTTGAATTCTGTTGGGTGTTTTGAGCACAAGTCTTGATGATACATTGCTATCCCTCTGTCTGTTTATGTGTCTGTCTATCTGCCTATCTATCTCTATTTTTGATGATGCATTACTGTCTGTCTGTCTATATTTACTTATTCTTTAAATTCGGCTTGCTATGCACTGACTAAAATCACTTATCTTGCTATCATAGGTTATTTCCCAGACCATAGAGAAAACATGTCTTTGGAAATTTCTTGTCTCACCCTTTCTCTGCCCTGGAGATCATCCAATGTCTCTGCAGTCCTCATCATCGCCTAGCCATGAGTATTACTCACCCACTTGCCATCAGTGTGGATTAGTTTTGCCTTCTCAAGAGTCTCATGGAAATAGAATCATACAATTGTGTGTGTGTGTGTGTGTGTGTGTGTGTGTGTGTGTGATATCTGGCTGATTTGCTGACTATGTTTTATATTCAGTCATGTGTTTTCTTAAATCAATTCATTCTTAATACCTTTAGTTTTCTTGGGAAATGTATGGATGTGCAGTTTCACACATGTGGGCAGATGTGTACAGATACTAGAGATCTACCTCAAGTGTCATTCTCCAAGATGCTGTTCACCTTGTTTTAGAGGCAAGGTTTCTCATTTTTTTGCCTGAAATGTAGTGATTTGCCTAGGCTGGCCACCAAGCCTCTGGGATCTTTCTCTTTCTCCTCCTCTTCTGCCTCTCCACCTCCTTTCTCTTCCCCTCTCTTCTTTCCTCTTCCTCCCTTCTTCCTCCCATCTGCCTCCCCTCCCCCTCCTCAAACATACTGGGATCACTGGCACATACTACTTCAGCTACTTTTTACAAACATGGATTTGGAGGTTAGAACTCAAGCTTCAGACTAGTATAGCAGAAATTCTGCTAATTGCGCCATCTTCAGAGCCTGCTTTACTACCATTTCATTGGCTTCCGTTCTCTGAGGTTTTGGTAATTTCCTTCTAAAACTTTGGATGTATTCATATACTATTGAAATAAAAATATGACCACCTCTTAGTTTCCTTTTCTGTTGCTGTAATAAAGTATCCTAACCAAAGCAATGGAAGAGAAACAAAGCTTATTTCAGCTCACAGTTCAAGGTACAATCAGCCACACAGCAAAGTTAAGGCAGCAGGAGCTCGACGAAGGTGGTTACATTAAATCTGCACTCAGAAGGGGAAACCAATGAATGCATGCTTGCTTGCTTGCTAGTGCACAGCTCCTTTATCCATTTAGAGCATCCAGAATCCCAGACAAGGAAGGATGCTACCTTTAGGAGGCACCTCAGTTAACTTAGTCAAGAAAATTCCCCAAGGACATAATCAGAGGCCATTCTTTCAGGTAATTCTAGACCCTGACAAGTTGAGGACACTAACCATCACAGACAATCTCTTACTTTTTAAAAGCATATGACTTGAAACAAATAATATTTTCAGAGCATAGAGTAGGCCCATTTCAAACACATTCAGGAGACGCTGCACTGCTCATCATAAGTAATAAAATGGATGAAGTAATGTGCAGTCTCAAACCCTGAACAAACCACATGTTAAGCTGCTTTATTATTGTTTATATGTTAGAAATTGTAAGTATCATTCTAGAAATTAATCTAACTTCCCCACTTCCCAGGTACTGGAATGTGTGACTTAAGTCACTTAAATACTTACAGTGTCTGAACAACAATTCTGTTTTGCGGAGAAACTAGAGAATATTTTTCTGAGAGTTTGGTTTGTGCTAAGAAAAGGAATAAAGAATGTGGGTAGTTGAAAATTGATTGAATATAAAGAATTAGCATAAAATACATAAGAGAAACCTATGCCTAGGTCTAAATCAAAACTCTGAAATTTAATCTGTAAATCTAACATATCAGGAATAAATGGTTATTACTGAAAAATAGGAATTTCATGAGCCAGGAAGAAATTGTGTGAAGAATTTTGGAAACTTTGAAAACTAATGAAGTCACCAGGTAGGCTAATATTAGAAAGCCACACTGGGCTAATTCATTTCTATATATCAATAAAAACCAATTGGAAACTGGAACTGACAAGAAATTCCATTTGTAAAGTAAATAAGAACTGTAAAGTACCAAGTAATAGGACCTGATAAGAAATGGGTAAGATCTAAATGAATGAAACAGAAGCTATTTAATGAGAAGGGGAAGGAAGAAATGGATAAACAGAAACATATTGTATAACCATGGGACAAGGACAGTGAGTGTTAGGAAAGCATTAAGATGGTGTGACAAGTCTAAAATCAGATGCCTTATCAAAAGAAACATTTTGTGAGACTACAAGCCTAAAGTCAAATGCCTTTTCAACAAAAGGAACATTTTGTGAGACTACTCAAGAAGCCAATTATGAAATATATCTGGGATATTAGATACAGTCTCAAATATAAAGAAAATCTTTAAAGATTAAGACCACAGGGCTGGAGAGATAGCTCAGTGGTTAAGAGCACTGACTGCTCTTCCAGAGGTCCTGAGTTCAATCCTCAGCAACCACATGGTGGCTCACAACCATCTGTAATGGGATCTGATGCCCTCTTCTGGTGTATCTGAAGACAGCAACAGTGTACTCGTATAAATAAAATAAACAAATCTTAAAAAAAAAAAAAAAAGAACAACACAGGACAATGTGGAAATAAGTAGTCTCTACTACTAGACTGTATAGCTGGAGGAATGATGGATTTGAATCAAGAAAACCACAGACTAGACTGACAGAAGATGAGTCTAACACTGGAAATACTTACATGGGAAGTTACTTCAGAAGAAAAGGCGAGTGGGTACTCTAAGCATACTAAGTAAAATTTACAAATGAAAAGAATTGGAACCCTAGCTTACCATGACTTAGTATACTACTTACATGGGTTTTTAAGTTTACTTTTATTACTTCTCTGTATGTGTGTGTGTGTGTGTGTGTGTGTGTGTGTGTGTGTGTGTGTAAGGCAAAGGACATGTACACACATGCTTCAGTGTGAGTGTATACAGATCTGAATATAACTGTCAGGAAGCTTTTCTCCCTTTACACTAACTGGGTCCAAGGGATTACATCAAGTTGATAGGTTTAACAAGAGGACCTTCATCCACTGAGCCATCTTGCTGGTTCTAAATTTACATGTGTTCATTTCCTAAGTTTACTAAACAATATAAGTACCAAAGAAACCCTCAATAAATAGACAGGAGGTTTTTTATTCAATTTTTGTGGATTAGACACTTTTTTCAAATAGGACAGAAAACCAAGAAATCACTAAGAAAAGTATCGTTAACTTTTATTAAATCTATAAATTTTTATTAAATTGATCTTTTAAAGTTTTAGTTGACCAAATACCCTCCAGCCAATAGGCAAAGACAGAAGGCAGACCAGAAGGAAACATTGTAATGTGTTATAGCCAAAGATGAAAGTCTGAAGTGTACAAGTAATTCCTGTGAATTATGGCTATGAAATGGTAAACTGTAAAACAGAAAAAGGAGATGAGACATCCAGAGAGTTAAAAGGAGAAAACACAAGTAACTGAGAAATCTCTGAAAGGATACTGCTGCCTTCTCTTTTAACCAATAAATAAAATTACAAGCCTCTTTCCCCCACCCAACATACAAGCATAAATAAAACAGTGATAATATTAAGTGCTGTCAGTAGATTTCTAGAGAAACAGGCAGTCTCATGCTCAGCTGTTAAAAGTAGAAGCTGCAGGCTGCAGACATGGCTTTAGCAGTGGGCTTAAGTTCAGTTCCCAGCACCCAAGTCAGGTGGCTCACAACTTTCAGCTCCAAGGAGCCCAGTGCTCTCTACAGATCTTCTTGGATGCTTGTGCACAAGCAGACACAAAAATACGTACACAAACACACCCATCCAAGTGGGCATGCGCACACGCACACACATGCACACACATGCACATATATACACATTGGAAATAAATCTTTTAAAAGAAAGAAATATAGACCCATGTCTATGCACATGAGGCAGAGTACAGCAGTTCTTGTGTGGTTACTTCCCTGTGACTTCAAAACCCTCCATGTCTTCTCCACAGAAATTGTCATCCCCATGCAAAGAATGACATACTATGTATTGAGTTGTATCTGCAGTAGAAAAGTACTGTGACCGTCTAAGTGTCCGACAGAAAACTGCTACCCTCAGACTGTGCACTGTTACGCTGTCATCTAATACAGTCATATTGCTCTGTATTTACTTGTCAAACAAAACCTCCAGGTGAAACATGGAGTGAAAGCACGAAGCTGCAGAGCATTACAGAGAACATGAAACACATCATACTGCAATATGCTTACATACAAACATGAAGTAATGAACAATGTAATGACTGCATACATAGTATAGATAAATATATGTACAGATACATATATATGAATTTAAAAAGATTCAGGAAAAATAGCGTATTTATAAGAGTAGCTGTGTTTGGAGAAGAAATTAAGAGGAGGGTGGCAAGAAGATACCTTATCTTTCTTGTAGAGTTTGGATTTTTGCAGTGAGAATCTATTTATAAATTATTTAGATATAGTCAAAAGTACATTGCCTACAGATGTGTCTCAGCAGGTAAGAACATGAGCCGCCCTTACGGGAAGACCCAAGTTGGGTTTTAAGCACACATATCTGGTACCTCATCAACTGCCTATGATTCCAGCTCCAGGGAACCTGGCACCTCTTCTGGATTCCCTGGGCACCTGCACAAACACATTCCCACTTGGAGACACACACACACATGCATATAACCAAAATAGCATATATGTATATATGAAACATCTGGAATTAAATCGAGTCTGGGTCACCTTGCTTCATGTTATACTTTCCATTAAATAGATGCATTTTCATGCAAATGACATAATTTCCTTTTTCCATGCAGATGAATAAAGTTCTATTGTGCATATGTACCACATTTCTTCATCCACTCATCTGATGATGGACATCTAGACAAGCTCAATATTTTTGCTATTATGAATAAAGAATCAATGAATATGCATATGCAAGCACCTCTGTAGTAAGAGACAGAGTGCTTTGTGCCTGGGATTGTAGAGCTTGTTCATATAGAAGCTGTACTTAAATTTTTTATCTAAAATTTTTTTGAAAATTTCAAATAAGTACTGTACATCATTCACATCATTTTCAGCCTTCCATCGAACTCCTGCTGTACCCCCATTTTCTCTCAAGTTAATGTCCTATTCTCCTTTACACACACACACGCACGCACGCACACACGCACGCACGCACAAGCTGCTGAGTTTGTTTAGTGTTGGTTGTACGTATATGCGTTTAGGGCTGACCATTTGAAACTGTATAGCCTATCATTAGGCCTGTCCCTGGTGAAGATTGATTGTCCTTCTCTCAATAACCATTAATTGCTTGTAGCTCTTCATAGGGGGAGAACCTTATGAGATTTTCCCTGTGCACAACGGTTAACGGAGGTTGTCGTTGTGCAGGTCCTGTTTAAGTAAGCATCTCTTTAGGATTTCCTGGGTCATATATAGAAGACACCAGCTCACAGCAGTGTCTGGCTCTTACAGCTTTTCTTCTCCTCCCCCTCTGCCATATAACTGGAACCTCAAGAGCATCAGTTGGGAAGTGTCAGTCAGGAGTGGATGACGCCAGAGTCAGTGGGTATGTGAATATGGACCCATTTCTGTAATGAGGTCCATCTGACTCAAAAAGGAGCTTCCTTGATTCTGATCTTAAGCTTTTGAGAAGGCACAGATATACATGATATAGGGCCTATGCTAGGTGACCGGATTGATACAAACCTAAACCTATTTGGAAAGCGTTGAAAAAATACCAGCCCATAGGCAAATCTGTAGGGTATTGTCTTGATTAGTGATTGATGTGAGAGGGCACAGCTCACTGTGTGTGCTGCCACCCCTGGGCATGTATATAGGAAAGCAGGCTGAGTAAGCTGGGGCGGGGAGGAGGGCAAGCCAGTAACCAGTGTTCTTCCGGGCTCCTGCTTCATTTCCCATCTCCAGGCCACTGTCCTGATTTGCTTCAGCATTGGGCTGTTACCTGGAAGTATGATGAAATAAATCCTGTCCTCCCCGAGTTTCTCTCTGTCGTGATGTTTTATCACGGCAACAGAAAGCACACTAAACAGAAGAGTGGGGATGTTAAATCAACAAAGTAAAAACAAAAGCAACTAACTCGATACATATCAAATTCAAATGAACCAACAGCGGAAAATAAGAGGTCTGAACTAGGATAGGATGAAATTAAGTTATATCAGCACACACTGGGATATATGGTCAGGAGGGTAAATACGAATAGGGAGAGGTCAGAAGTCAGGTCCAATGAGAAAGCTTTTAAATGCAAACAACAAGGTCTGGAGAATGGCTCAGCAGTTAGCACTTGTTCGTCTTACAGAAGACCCTGGTTCAGTTCCCAGCACACCAGCCATTAAGTACAGATCCGGGGAATCTGGCCCATCATCTGGTCTCCATCAGTGCTTGCACACAAGTAGAACACACAGAGAGACACACCTATACATAATAACTATTAAAATAACAAAAACATCATTAATAAAGCAAACGAAAGAGAATGATATTGAGTGAACTAAGCACGTCTCACAAAACAAACATGGTATGTTTTCTTTCCTTTGTTTGTCCCAAAAGTTATACAAATACATAAAATTATGTGTGCAAGTAGCTTTTGTACCTCCCTGCAACTGGAAAGTCTTAAATCAAATATCAGAAGTTAGGAGCCACCTATTTATTGTTGGAAAAACATCTAATATACAGTAGCTTCTAGTCTTACTAAAAATTACTTTTCCCCAAGCTAAAGCCAAGCACTGTGGGAAAGCCCACAATTGGAAAGACACTGTGATACTGGGGAAAGTGGCCCGAGAAACCTCATTTTGTTTTTTATTCCAACTGCAGAGTATTTAAAGTTAAATTGTAAAGCTTTATGAATGTTACTTAGATAAAATAAAATTAATTGACATTAAATTAACTGGCAGTTAAAGATTCAAAGAAAAATAGCATGATATTCTGATGAGGGTAATTTGAATGAAAATTGGAACAAAAAATTAATCAATCCATTAAAGGCAGAGAAGTAGGGGAAAAATCAACACAGACCTCCCCAACCAAAGGATCTTGAACAAAGCAGACCTAGGGGGAAAAACGTAGAAATGGAGGTAAATGGCATTAGGAATTGGTGTGAATTATAGACAAAGGGAACCTTTTACTAATAAAACCGAAGGCCTGATATTCTAAGGAAGACAAAGAAACAGTCCCAGGAAAGCGGAAGCGAACCCCAGCTGATTAGTGGCCAGAGAAGCATCTGGAGGTGGCCAGATAGTAAAGGGACTACTCTGGAAGTAGGAGAACCTTGTTCAGTCCTCACAATCAACATAAAAAGTTGGGCACAGTGATAAAAGCTTCTAATCCCAGAAGTAGGCAGAAACAAGTGGATCCCTGAGTCTTCCTGGCTAGCCAGTATAGCCCAGTTGGTGAGCCCCAGACCAGGAAAAAGTCCCTATCTCAAAAAATTCATATGGACTGTTCTTGAGGAATGACACCCAAGGTTGTCCTCTGGTGTTCATATGTACACACACACACACACACACACACACACACACAATGATATGCAACATGCTATAGTAAATAATGCTTATCAAACAAAGTTTATTTAAGTAGTCCAAGGAATGTATAGTATTAATGATGCCTTATAACTTTAAGGTAATTCTCCATTTAAAATAATAAAATTTATATAGGCACCTCAGTGACTTCCTGGAGTAACATATCCATTCCTAGGTAGCAAGGAAACAAACTCTTAGCAAACTGGAAGCCCTGTGAGAACACTTGTCTCTCTTGTGCTAACATCATGTTGGTTCATGAAATCTAGAGATGTTCAAGTAAGACACAATCGTAAATGTGTGAAGATGTGGCTGTGGCCACCATGGCAACGTTCCCTGTTGTTGTAGACCATAAATAATAAAGGAATTGGCAGAAACATTGCAGGGAAGGACTCACAGTTTCTCTTCTGCCTGAAGAGTGTGATTCATGAAACTCGAAGACAACCCTAGAGAAGCTTTACAAACTACCCTGCTCTCTAGCATGTGATATAAAAATAAAAAGAGCTGTAACGCTCCTGCAAGCCAACAGTGACTGACTAGAAAAAATGTAACAAGGAAAAGGGTGTACATCCTAAGAACGAACACTCGGGAGCACCTATAAAAATAACCGATTAAGAGCCTGTCAATTGTGAGGCAGCCATGAAACTTGACTGGGCAGTAGAGCTATTCATTAGAAGTAACCCAGTGTCTGTTGGTGGAGGAACTTGACAATGCAAAGATGAGATCAATTCCTGAAAGCAGAAGGCAATTAAATCAAAATCCCTTCTGAGTATGAGATGGGCTCTGACAGGAACAACTAAGGGAAGAAACTCATGTCTGTGAAGAGTGGCGTGACCACGGAATTATAGAGTAGCGGCTAGGATGGGGCGGTACTGGCTCAGACACAGGAAAAGAGATGGAAGCTACACATGAGTTAAATGACAGTGTTGCTTAAGATGGGAAATTTGAACTCAGGAACAACATCAATAGGGCTCCTAAAAACATACAGAACAAGTAGTGTAATCAAATATAAATTCCAGATGGGGTACTGTGTTTAAAGGGAAAACATTTTTGAAGAATTGTAATAACATTTTGATACACAAAGTGAGAAAAATCCAAAACTTATAAGCAAAACGACTGAGGTATTTAAGAGTAAAAGTAAATCAATAAGCAAGAAATCTCTGTAGAAGACATTATAAATAAAGTTAAAAGGTAAACAACACCAAGGAAAAAATTTCTATTCTAACATCCACATTTATATCAAATGTATATAATACATATGTAATATATCAAATATGTCATATATATCAAATATATCACATATATAATGAATGTATATACACACACACACTTATCAGTAATGACAACTCAAAAGAAAAATGATCAAATACTTGGTAGAAACAAACTACAGGAGAAAAATCCAAGAACTCCCCAAATGAAAATCAAAGTATTTTAGCAATGGAAAAAGAAATAGCATGGCAGTCAGATAACAACACTGACAAATGTTTAAAAGCTGATATATTCGACTCAGATTTTGACAAAAAAAAATTTTGGAAGACTGTTTAGATCTTTATAAACAAAACCCAAGAATATGCATTCTAGAGCCCCGACATGGCAGTTCCTGGTCACTGCCTGGGAAAAGTCTGTTCCGTGTACACCTGCAAGTCTCAGGTGTCTATTGTGGGGATATCTGAGGCACAAAATGCTATTGTGAACAACCAAAACTGTCCTTAATGGCAAAAGGTAAGTGAAGAATGGACCATTTACACTTCATAGAACACCGTGTTGGAGAGAAATGGGGAATGTAGGCCTGCATGAATTGACAAAGAATTTAAAATATCCTCTTATGGGAGGAATGGAAGAGGGTGCTGGAGACCAGGGAGACACCTGTGAGAGTGAGTCTCTTAGGGATAAACCTAGACTAGCCAAATAGTCTCTGTTTACCAAGAGGGGCAACTGCAGGAAGGCACTTGCTTTCAGTGGGCCAGAAAAAGAGAGGAGAGGAGAGAGGGGCAAGGGAGAGAGAAACTTTAGAGGAACAGTGAGGGTTAGACATTAGCAGAATATTTAGAGAACAAACCTGTCCCAGCAAAGGAGGACACAGGGAAAGTGAGCCAAAGAAAGAAAGCACAGAGTCAGCAAACAGCTAACACATGTGTAGTGTTTCATTGATTTGCTCTCCAGCCAGAGGCAGGTCATATGGAAATAAATAGATAAATAAATATAAATAAATAAATAGAATTACAGAACAGTATGCATAGTACTGAGCTATTCATTTATGTTTGTAAAGCAAATATGGGTTGGTAGATTCCACCAGAACATTGTGGGAAGAGCCACACACTAGAAGCAAAGATCACTTCTGACAAGATAAGGTCTTATTCTTTGGAGTGGAAGGAGGTATACACAGGAAAACGTTCCTATTTCTTTTTGTTTCTCCATAACTTGAAATCTCACTATCAGGCTTTTATATACAGCTTGTACAATTTTTAATAGTTGAGACCTACTAAGTGGCATGAATCCTTCCCCATGTTCTTTTGAGAATTATCACCCATCATCTTGACAGACTCAGGAAATGACTGAGGACAACTGGCAAACATGGGACCATTTGTTTGTTTTAGGAAGAGATAATCGTTCTGAATTTTGCCCTGATGCTGGTGGGGACATCTTGGTGTTCTACTGTTCCCCAATTGTGGAACAGAAACAAGAGTGTGCTGATGTCTCCATGAGGCAACCTTCATCTGAGAGGCCCAGGGCCCACAGTTTGTGTTGGCCTTTGTGAGTTTGGTTGTTATGGATTGTGGCATGTTGTTTTGTTGGGGTTTTGTTCTCTTTCTTTGATTCATCTTCACTTTTAAACTTATTAGTCTACATGTCTGTGCATGTGTGTGTGGATATACACCACAATTCTTGTGTCAAGGACAGAGGACACATTCGGAAGTTGCTTCTCCCTTTTCACCTTATTACGGCAGGGTCTTTCTCACGAAGCCATGCTGCTTGGTCCAGGACAAGAGCCAGTGTGCTTCAGGGTGATTTTGTTGTGTTCATCTGTCATCCACCTGAAGAAGTGAGTGCTGGAATTCCAGATGTGTAATTCTCATAGCCAACTTTTTAAAACACGGATTCCATCCCAAGGATTTGACTCAGGTTGTCGGGCTTGAATGAAAAGCATGGTTGTCTATGGAGCCATCTCCCTGACCCTTTTCATTTGCTTTTTGAGACAAGGTCTCACTGTATAGCTCTATCTAGCCTAGAATTCTGAAGTAAACAAGGCTGGTATCAAATTTGTAACAGTCCTCTTACCTCTGCCTCCAGAATCTGGGACTGTGAGCATGCAGCTCATTGAGACACCACACTCCCCAACCAGTCAGCATAGCAGAAAGGGACGTTTTAAGCTGCTATCCATACCTAGCACCTTATGTAATTACTAGCAGTATCTTTGAACCATTTCCAGTGTGTCTAACCTACTCCGTTCATCTCTTTAAATTAAAAATCATCACTGAGAGTCCCCACTTGTGAAAACATTTAACCTTTTGTGCATGTTTTTACTTGAGGTCTGTGAGACTGCTGCTCACTCCATTACTAGAGATGAAAGCAACCATGGTTAATATGAAAATTACTTTGTCTGTGATCCCAAAGCATTGTGTGTGTGAAATCAGAGGTTTGCTCAACAGGTTGTTGATGGCACATTCCTCTCCTCTATAGCAATAATAGCTAGTGTTTACTGAACACCTCCTGTGGGGAAAGTATCATTCTTTTTATAAACTATCTCATTGTTTTTCTACATAAGGTGGAGGTTGTTGCCCCCAATCTAGACAATAAAACAAGCTTGAATCCCAGTATTATATCTCAGCCAGTAAACTAATTACTGCACAAGCATGAGGACTTGAGTTTAATCTCTAGAACTCACATAAAATAGCTGAGTGTGGCCAGTACACCCATGTAGTCCTACAGTGGGGGAAGCTGATTATGGGGGGATCCTTAAGACTTGCTGGCAAGCCTGTCGAGCTGAATTAGCAAGCTCCAGGTTGGTAGAGATACCCTGTCTTAGAAAATAACATAAAGAACAATGAAGGATAATATTTGAAGTCTACCTCCGGCCTTCACAAGCACCTATATACTCTCTCTCTCTCTCTCTCTCTCTCTCTCTCTCTCTCTCTCTCTCTCTCT
>JANHMN010000009.1:26212746-26241620 GCA_030674055.1 Rhabdomys pumilio | reverse complement strand
TCTCTCTCTCTCTCTCTCTCTCTCTCTCTCTCTCTCTCTCTCTCTCTTCCTCTTCTCTCTCTCTCAAAACTTTCCCCAAGGCAAGCACTTTAAAAGTCTGTTCTTCAAGCCTTTTTGTTATTGTTGATCTTGATGCTTAAACAAACACAAACTAATCAAACTAATTACATCAAACTTATTACTGCTCGTCAATGTGTGCCATATGAATGATGCTTGCTTCAGTTGGTTAGCCGGTGCTTTAGTTCATGACTGTTTTCCTGTGATTACTCATTAGCTTAATTTACTATCTTGAGTTTTTTCCTCTTTTAGGGAGATGCTTTGTCCTTTAAAACATTTTATATTAGTGCATATATACATGCATATATATATGTATGTATATATGTATGTATATATATATGTATGTATATATGTATGTGTATATATATGTATGTATATATGTATGTATATATATATATATATATAGTAAATATGTTATTACTTTATATTAACTATACACAATGATGTGTTCTATTATGACATTTGCATCCACGTGTACTTAAGTCACAGTCCTCACCATCACCCTCTCTTCACTCCTACTCCTGCTTATCCCCTTCTTCTTCTGATCTAGCTCCTTATATGTTCATGTCTTTTAATTTCTCTGTGACCCATGAGCTTTATACGGGCTGATGAGAGAAGCATGGGCATCTTACCAGTGGCTACTCTGCCTTTAAAATGTGTCTCTAATTAATTACCTCTAAATGGTTGAGAGAGCGAGCTTGATAAGCCCTTCTCTGTAGTGGGAGATATTTAAATCTCCATCCCAAATAGGACCGGTCAATGAAAACACAACCCAGTAATTATGAATGTATTCTGTAAGCCTAGATTGGGCAGATACCCCTACACTACTCTGTTCCCCAGCTATGAGACCCTTAAAACTTGAGGGTTTTCCAGTCCCTGCGTTTGTCCTTCTACTTCCTGCTTCCCAGTCGTCCTCTCCCTCATTGTCTTCCTCCTCCACTGTCTTCCTCCAGTCCTCCTCTAGTCATCTTCCAGTCGTCCTCCCCCCTGCTCTCTTCTCACCAACCTTTGTACCTCCACCTCCCCTTCCTCTGCCCAAAATAAGTGGACCAAGCCCTTATTTTACAAATTAAGATGGGCAGAAGGTTCACTAGAAATCACCTGTGTAATGACTCACACCTCCTCTGCAGGCCTTCACAAGAAAGGGGGATTAGTATCAAAGTACAAGGCCAGGACCATCCACAACACTTTCCTGTTGACAGGTTCATTGTTATGCAGATGTCACAGTCATTGTGACTTTATGTATACAATTGTTATGTCATGGTCAGAAGGCTGTGTTCCACAATAATTTATGCCATCCTTGGGGTTATACATTTCCCCCTGATGTTTCCTAAGCCTTGTAAGGAGTGATAAAGATATCTCATTTATGGCTGAGCTTTCAACAATCACTAAGTGTTGGCGTAGTCATGCATCTGCAGTTACTACTCCCCACCGTAAAAAGAAGCTTCTCTGACCAAAGCTGAAAGCAGTCCTAGTCTATGTATATAAACCCAGATACTCAGAAGGCCATTTGTCCTGTCCCCACTGTTAGTAAGATATTAAGTCTCTTAGCTTAGAGGTACCACTATTTCATTGCTAGGCCTGCATGGAGGGTGGATAGGAAGATACCCCCTGCTTCTTGATGTTGTCTTATTCTGAGCTTGCACAGTTACCAGTATAAAGAAAGCTAAAGGAGGGAGGGTTACCTAAAAGTGGATTTCTAGGAGTGGATATCAACTGGGAAACAAACTCTGGGGATGTCTGTGAAGGAGTTTCTAGATTGGGTTAATTGAGATAGAAAGACCCACTGTAACTATAGGCAACACTATCCTGGTGTCTTAGCCACTACTCTGTTGACATGAAGAGACACCATGACCATGACAGCTCTTACAAAAGAAATTGTTTAATTAGGGGCTTGCTTACAATAGCAGGGGTAAGTTCATGATCATCATGGTGGAAAACAGGTTGCCATGGCACTGAGGCAGTAGCTGAAATCTTTACAGCCTGATCTGAAGCCAGAGAGAACAGTGGGCCAGGCATAAGTTTTGTGAAACTTCAAAGCCCACCCCAGTGATATACCTTTTCTGACAAGGCCACACCTCTTCCAACCAGGCCACGCCTTCTAATCCTTTTCAAGCAGTTTTACTAACTGGAGCCAATCCTTCAAACACATAAGTCTATGAGAATAATTCCCATTCAGACCACTGCACCTTGGTTTCTGGACTGAATACAAAGGAGAAAATAAGCTGGCCACCCAGCATTCATCTCTCCCGGGCTTCTGACAGTGGACACAATAGAACCAACTACATGATATTTCTAGCACCAAGTCTTCCCCACGGAAAAGGAGTGTCCTAAGGAACTGTGAATTAAAATAAACCCTTCCTCCTTTATGTTGCTTTTGTTATATGTTTTGTTTGAGCATCAAGAAAAGCAGGGAATGGATCAGGTTTGGACCATCAAAGATACAAAGATACTGCATAACAATAGTGACTGCTTATGAGCTAGCACTCCTGGGGGCCAACATACACATCATGGTCTTACTTGGAATGGCTCTACTAACCTTAAAAAACACAGTAGGGAAATGTCTGTTTAATTAATGCATAGACGTAAATAAGGTCACACAGCCAGTGCAGCCTCAGCTTGTTCGAACTTGAGTCTAACTTCAAAGGAAATGTTATTTCTCTGCAACTTTCCTACTTATCAACAGTAGACATTGGGTCAACTTTGGACCTTATGAAAACTTTGAAAAATCCAGGCAGAAGCTCCAGAGGATCAGCTGAAATATACTTAAAGCTGTCTGTTTTCAATACCCTTTCAAAAAGAAGAATCAGGAAAAAAAATAAGAAAGAAAAAAAGGATGCAAGGCCACAGGAAAACATACATTGGGCACCCTATGTGAACATCTTAGTGTGAGTCTAATTTGCCTCCTTCTGAACACACTTCGTAGCATGGAGGTTAAGAGCCAGACTGACCAGGCTTTGAACTTGAAAGAGGCTATTCACCTTTCATAACCACTGTTCTTATCTGAAAAGAGGAGCTCATTGTATCTGCCTTCCAAGGAACCTGTAAGAACTGAAATAACACATAAGGGGATGGCACAGACACAATGAATAGCAATTTTAAATGTTGCTATATTAATTTTCTCATGATGTCTTGCCTATATACCACATGTTGGTATCTTAGTTAGGATTTCCATTGCTGTGAAGAGACACCATGACCAAGGCAACTCTAAAAAGGAAAATTTAATTGGGGATGGCTTGCAATTTCAGAGGTTCACTCCATTATCATCATGGCAGGAAGTGTGGCAATGACCAGGCAGACATGGTGCTGGAGAAGGAACTGAAACATCTTTCTTGGTCCCAAGCCAGTCAGGAGAAGACTGTCTTCCAGGGAGGTAGGAGGGGGATTTCAAAGCCCACTCCCACAGTGACACACTGCCTCCAACAAGGCCACACCTCCTAATAGTGCCACTCCTTGAACCAAGCTTATTCAAACCAACACAGCTGGTTAGTAGATTCACCCCACATGTCCCTCTGTCTTTTCCTTTTCTTTCTGAGAGCTTTCTTTTTTGTAACTAGTCTCCCAGTGGCTCCACCAATAAATGATAAGACATCTTCCTTCTATAGTAATTTATGATCAGGACTAATAATATACGTGAGCAGAACTTCCTTGGCACCTTCTCGATTTAGAACATAGAACGTTAAACCTCGATATAGTGCAATGATTGCTATCTTGAACATACAGTAATTATTCTTTTAATGACTGTACCTCCATATGCTGACTTAAAACAAATGAGACGCCCTCATATAGTAGCCATATGATCTTTTGTTCCTCTCTCTCTCTCTCTCTCTCTCTCCTCTCTCTCTCTCTCTCTCACACACACACACACATACACATCTCTATTTATCTATCATCTATTTCCCTCCATCCCTACCTTTGTCTCTTTCTCTCCCCTGATTCATGTACCTTATAAATCCCCATAAAACTCATCATCACCTTCCTGAATACCCATAAAAAGGAATGAATAATTAGCCCTGAAAATGTTAGCCCTCACTCTTGCTAGTGACCCGAGCCCTCACTCTTTGCCCTGACCTTATGTAATAGCATGTTTCCCAGAATCTAATGTACTAAACATGCTCATGGAGGTTTTGTTGAAGGAAAAAAACCCAAAGTATCGATTATACCATGTCAGATCTTTCTCTTTATTATTTTATCCTTTGATGCTACTGATTCCCATTGTTTTCAACCTGGAAATCTTAAATTTGGAACAAATAGTAAGTATTAGGCCCTTAAATTTCATGGATATATTCTCCTGTTTCAAGTAGTGCTGCCACTGTATGCTAGAAACTAACATCTGGGCACACTGTTGGGTCCTGTAGTGTTTAGGAATCACAGCAGACATTACCTGTGTCTCTCTGCCTCAGAGCCATCCACCATGTGTACTTTAATGAGTTTCGGGACACTGAAACAGAGAATCTGATACCAGTCTATATAGAAACTCTGGGTATCTTTGCTGTGAGTTCAGTGCAAGCTATATTTACTCTGACGTCAAGGGAATCATTGAACTTTGCTTCACTGTTTCAGGAAAGCTCATCAGTTGTTCTAATGGCATTCAATGCATGTCTCAGCAGCAGACATCTGGGAGTTTCTGTACTTATAGATATTGCCTTGGTGGTGGTTCTACCTTTAAATATGGAGAACTGATGCTTAAGCATTTTTCTATAGAATGCATTGTTTATATAATTAACTGTATGTATATACACATTTTACAGAATATATTGCATATATAGTACATGGACATATAATACATACACACACACACATATATATATATATTCCAGTATATACACATACCAGATATGTAATATGTAGTATTAAACAATAAACAATATATGTACAGTTTTCTATGATGAACTATATATGTACACATATATTTTATATCCTGTATGTATAGTATATAGTATGTATACTATATAGTATATGTACATCTAGTGATTATAAAATATCTAGCATATACATATACTACATATTTATTATATATAGTATTATAAGATAAACAGTATAAATGTATAGGGTTTTTTTTATCATGTGGAAAGGTATGTTTTTCTGTGACAAAGTGTGTGTATGTGTGAGTATGTGTTCATTTCATGTGAATTCATGAACTATATTTTTAAATTAACATTACACTGTAGGCTGGGGTGAAATGTCAGTAAAGTGCTCTAAGAACCTAAATCTCATCGCCAGAACCCATATAAAAAAGACAGACCCACACTTGTAAGCTTAGTACTGGCAAAGCAGAGACATGTGGATGCTGGGTGCTCAGTGGCCAACCAGCATAGCCTACCTGGTGAGTCCCAAGCCTGTGAGAGAGCCTGCCTCAAAAGACATCTTTGTTCTCTAGTGTCTATGTGCACATAAATATGTGTGCACCAACACACACACACACTAACACACACAGACACACAAATATGTCAATGTATTAAAGGAGTCCCACAGGTGATGACTTGCCGAGATGACTCACAGGACCTAGGACCCAGTGATCTAGATATGCTCCTGGATAAACTATATATCAGTGAAGGATCTTGGAGGAAAATGAGCACTGGATGTGCTCTCATGAAGAGTGGGGATTGGGGAAGACCAACGCCCAAGCAAACTCCTCTAGTAGAGTCAAGCAGGGTATATCATACTCCCCTAGCAGCGTCTTTCAGTGACATGTGTAAACTCTCTCAGAATACTCAAAGGTTTAATCTCATATATTGTAGGACTGGTCCTATAGAAATCCTGGTCTGGGTACACACCAAAAATCAAGACTTTCGGAAAGAAAGCAGCCATTTAGCCTGAAATCTATTGCACAAAGTATGTAGGTGCTTTAAGCCAGTCTTTCTGGCAGGAATTCCTCACATAATCCACATGAGACATCCTCCCCTAGCCTCTATATGTCTGTACAAGAACAAGCATACATACATATGGGCACACTCACTCTTGCACATATATCATATATGTAGCACACACATTCACTAAACACACACACACCAGCAAATAGAAAAGCCTAATAGTCTAATTTGGTATCATCAGTTAGCTATAATGTCTCCTTGGCTAACACCATGCTGGAGAATAGAATAGCAACTCCAACAGCCACTGAGCACAATGTGCAGGGACAACAGGTGTACTATTTAATTATTTTCTCATCATGGTGCGTATTTCACACTCCATAAATCCCAAATGAAATACCAAAAGAATATATCAAATTAAATGCTTCAGAGAATTAAAGAATTTGTGCTACTTAGGATGTAGGGAATACACTTGAATCTGTAGAAGGAATAGAACCTCCACTATTATTAATGTCTCTGAATATGTACTATTTATCTTTGCTTTAAAAATCCCCACAGAAGGGAGACATAATGGTACAAGTCTGGAAGGTCAGCACTGGAGAGGCAGAGGAAGGAGGACAGATACAGGTTCAAATCCAGTTGAGTGCAAGCCAGCCAAGACAACAAGACCCTGTATCAAAATACACATGCACGCATGCGCGCGCGCGCGCGCGCGCGCGCACACACACACACACACACACACACACACACACACACTTGCACATACACAGCCTACAAAGATTTTGTCCACATCCAAAAGAGCTAAGAATCCACACTTGGATTTTACAAAGGGAATCAATTAGTGACCCTAGTGAGCAGCTAATATCTGAATAAATGTAAGATTAATTATTAATGTTCTGGGATTTGTTTGCTTGTTTTTTATTTGAAACCGGGTCTCATGCAGTCCAGACTGACTTTGAACTTCATAGACAGCCAAAGGTGACTTTTAAACTCCCGATTCCTCTGCCTCTGCAGAAGTGCTGGAATGATAAGCGTGCACCACCCTGCCTAGGTTATGAGGTGAATTGAACCCAGGACTTCCTGAATGCTAGCAAGCACTCAGACTGAGGCAGGAGTGTAGCCCCTCTTGTTTGTTCTTTTGGTTGGTCAGTTGTTTTGGTTATCTTTTCTAAACTGGGCATTGTGTTTTGTGAGAGAAAGGAAGAGATTGGCTGCTTTGACGGGACAGAACCAACATTGGTAATGACACCCTCAGTCTTTTGGGGTTTCCCACCTCAGTGCATTTCCAGAGGAACACAATACAAGTTTTGTTAAGTGTGTTTAAGCACATACTTACGTCGTGTAAGAGTCTGTGACTATCTGCTGCTGTTGTTAATGTGTATGTGTGCTTTGTTTGTATGTATACCTGTGTACTACATATATGCAGTATCTATAGAACCCAGAGAACAATGTCAGATCCCCTGGGATCTGTTCAGTTACCATGTGGGTGCTTGGACTAGAACCTAGGTCCTCTGAAAGAGTAAGCTGTACTCATAACCACTGAGCCATCCCCCCATCCTAGAACCAGCTCTTTTGCTGACGTACATCCTCATGCCTTGCGTCTCACACCAGAGGGACATGAAGCACCTAGGCAAGAGCCTGACCCTTTGATTTGAGTTCTCCTTGTGTCTCCTTCTCTGCCAGGCAGCTTGCCATGTCACAGTACTGTGATGGTACTCCAGTTGGGTCTTATGGGAAAGCCGACATTACCTAATGGATTCCTGGGACCTTGCTGGGATGTGGACAGCACTATTTACTTTTGTCTTTTTGTATGTATCTATGTGCGGGCATGTGAGTATATATGTTCACACTTAATTGGGTGCATATGTGTGTTCACTTACACATGTGGATGTGTATATGGAGGCCCAGCATTGACCTTGGATGTTTTCCTCAATCCGTCTCCTCTTTACTTACTGAGACAGGGTCTTTTACTAGTCCAGCTACTCCATCGCTCCAGAATCTCCTTCCTGCCTCCAGAGTGCTAGGCTTACAGATGGCCACCATGCCTACCAGGCTTCCACACGTGTTATGAGGATCTGAACTCAGTGCCTCATGCTTACATATCAAGTTCTTTACCCTCTAAGCCGCCACCCCAGACTTGCGAACCTGCTGTATTTAGAGATAAAAGCAATACTTAATGTAGCAGAAGTCTAGCTGTTCCATCTCTCTCTTAAGGGCAGATGTGACAACCTAGAAGTGTGAACTGTGCCATTAACGAAGCATGTCATAAACCACTCCATTCTTCATTATCAGGCACTAGATGATTGCAGGTGGTCATCCTAGAAGTTCATATTAAATTGGGTGGCTTACCTTGAACACGCTATGTCTCATTAGCCACTCGCCTGTGTAGAGACACAGGAAAGAAGGGCAATTTGTCTGTGTCCCATGGGCACTACAAGGGCAGTGATAACATTATGAATTAAAGACCACTTAACTATACCAAAGGTAGAGAAAGTTGGCTTTAGAATAATATCCTGTGTGAGACTCCATGTATGTCTTGAACTTTTTCTTATAGCTGGCATTTCAAGTTGTTTCATTCAGTAAGGATAAAGTGGGTGTTTTCCCCCTGTGGTGACAAATAACCACAAAGTTACAAATAGTTTATTTTCTGGCAATGGTATGTGTCTTTAGTAAGTCATCAGGAAGTTGTTACCTTAGTATTGAAAATATCGTAGACTGAAAATTTTGACTCACACCAAAGAGGCCATGTTTTGGGGAGAAAAAATCATATTCAATAAGCAGCATGTATAACTGTCATACCTAGTCAGTGCCCTTCGTTCTTCTCCTTTGGAGTCTAGAGAGAACAAATACATTCCTTCCTTCACTTTCCTTTCTTCTTAGGAATATCCCCACAGTCTTGGGTTCTGATTTAAAAGACCTAAATGCAAATCTTCCATGGGAATTTGTGGGAGAGTTTTGTCTTTGCCTGCTTACAGGTGACTGTTCCATTCCTTCTTCCAAATTGGATAAAAATAATATAGGCTGTCCAACAGCCATCTTAAAATGAGTTCCACAACAGCCATCTGGGAATGAGCCATACATGTGCCAGCAACCTTGAAATGAATACTGAGCCAGCAATCTTGGCATGTGCTATGGAGCAGCCATGTTAGATTAAGCCTTCAAAGCATGGCAGAATAGTGGACATGGGGGATGGAACACTCACTTGGTTAAGTGCTTTCTAATAACAGATTCCTGGAGAAATGAGAGAGAGAGAGAGAGAGAGAGAGAGAGAGAGAGAGAGAGAGAGAGAGAGAGAGAGGAGATGGAGAGGGAGGGAGAAACAGAGACAGAGAGAGACACAGACAGAGACAGAGAGACACAGAGAGAATTCTATTAAAGTTTCTCAATGTATTCCTAACAGTTACCCTATCCACCTGGGGGAAACAGTAGAAAGTTCTTTCTATAGTATTTTCCTTCTATGTTCTTATAAATGGAAAAACTTCCTTCAAAACGAACACTTAATAACATGAAGCTTCTTTTCTTTGATTTAAAAAAAAAGTGTTTTAGTTTCAAGTCTTATTGGGGTACCTGAAATGTTTAGAGAGCACAATCTGTTGGAAATAAAATGAAAGAAGAGGAAAGAATACCCGTAGCTCTGGGAACTTTATAAAGCCTTGCAGCTACCTTGAAGAACTTCTCCCCTGCCAGCAATTTTGTAGAACATCCCTTGAGTTTTTCAAAATGCAAAACTTTTTGAACAGATAACTTCGGGGACTTGGGAAATAGCTCAGGCAGTAAAATGCCTGCTCACGTGAAAACAGGTCTGCATGGTGGTGCATGCTTGTAATTCCGGCGCTGGGAAGGAAGAGACAGGTAGTTCTCTGATGCTGGCTGGCCAGTCAGAGAGTGCTGGGAGAATTCCAGGCTAGTGAGAGACTCTGTCTCAAAAGCAAAGCAAAAACAAAATAAAACAAAAATAAAATAAAACAATACAAAGGAACAACAAAAGTGAATGGTATCTGACAAATGACACCTTAAGCTGTCAATGTTTATTGGCTTCTACACACACACCACAAACACACTAGTAATAATAGTAATAATAATAATAATAATAATAATAATAATAATAATAATATACAAAGGTAAATCAAATTTTAAGAGACCTTTAATTTGACAAATTTAGGCTCCTTCCTGAGACTAGATGGATGTCTCCACCCTTGTGAGCTGAGTGTCTTGAACATCCACACTGGAGTTAGGTAACAAGAAATGACCTCTGTCTGCTGTCCGTTTTTACATTCTCATCTTCTTTTCCTGCATTCTTTCTTTGCTATTTTAAGAGAGTGAATGGATGGCATTTCAAAAACTCTGATGAGAAAGTCTCTTTAAAAGCCCTGTGGAACTCTTGCTCATTTCCACTCGTACTCCTTAGAAGGATGGCTCTCTACTTTGTGACCGTGTATTGATCTCTCACATCCTCCTCCCGTCCATCTCTGCTTTGCTTCCTACGGGCAAAGGGCGAGAGGGAGATAATGGTATTAATTTTCCAGACATCTGCACATGTTTAAATGGCCTCTTAAAGTCTGTGCACGGTTTCTCTGTGTGCCCACCACAGGGCTAAAATGCCATCGAGATATAGATTGCAACAATAGTTAACAATCGTGCCTGTGCTGCTCACCTTGGCAATGAAAAGAAAGCCAATTTATTTCAGCAGAGATTCACACTAATGCCCGCTCCTACACAGCCAGAACCAGTGCCTCTGGCTTTCAGAGGTAAATGGTCGGTCCTTGTCTTGCTGATTCCACCCACCTTTGCTCAGACATTCAGGAAGTCGGTGGCACAATAGAAGGGCCAGTAGATGTAACAAGAAATGGAGAATTGAAGAACACAAGGAATTAGAATTTATAACATTATTTTAAAGTCGTGGACCACCCCCTTTTTAAAAAAGAACCATCAACCTATCTGAATGATATGTGGGAGATGGGGTGTGTACACAAGCCTATGGGGGTCAGAAGAAGAAACTGGAGTTACAATCTCTTGTGAGCTTCCTACTGTGAGTGCTGGTAACTGAACTTGGGTCCACTGCAAGGGCAGCAGGTGTTCTTGATTGCAGAGCCATCTCTCCAGCCTCTGTGTGATGCTCTAAAACATGCTCTGTATGATTCTTCAAAAGCATGTCATCGTCAAGGAAGCCAACTACAGCTGTGCCTTCCTAGCCACAAAATATGGGTTCCAAAATACACAGATGTTCAAGTCCATCATGGCGAATGATTTTCTATTCACACACAATCTGTATGCATCTTCTTTTACATTTCAGATTTCTTTAGATCACTAATAGTAACTGATACAATGCTGATACCTTGTACAGAGACAGTTCATTATTTATGGAACAGTAAAGAGAGGGGAAAGGTCTGTGCACATATCATACAGAGAACACTTTTTCCAAATAAGCTAAATCCACGGAAATTCATGGATATGGAAGGCTGACAGTATCTTGAAGTGTATAATTATGAAAGTATTAAAAAGCCATGTGACACATTAAGATGTGCTTCATTTTTATGTTTTTACTACATTTGTTTTATTTATGTGTGCATGTATGCTTGCATGTATCTATTTGTTTCTGTGTCTCTGTGTGAGTACATCCCACTAAGTACTTGTGGAGGTCAGAGAACAACTTGGGTTAGTTTGTTGTCGGCTACCACCATGTTGATTCTGGGAATTCAACTTACATTGTGAGGCTGGGTGGCAAGTGCCTTTGGCTGAGCTGTCATTCTGGCTTAGGATGAAAGAGGAATGTCTAGCATTGTTTTGGTTTGACTGTTTTAAAGGATGGTCTCACTATATATTCTAGCCTGACCTTGGACTATTAATTCTCTAATCTTAGTCCCTGCCAGGATTATAGGCATGTACCAAGGTTCATAGCATTAGCATGATTTTTGATAAGGATGAATGTATTTACTGTTGAGAGATGTTTTCAGTTGCAGTGTGGTAAAGTGTCAAGGATTCTTGTTGGAGAAAGTCATAGGTATATACAACTATAGTACATTACTGAAGGATATGCTACATAATTTAAATATACAGAAACTGAAGATATATGAATCCTTTCTGATAAAAAATGCCACAAATTCTGGGTACATGTGGTAGCTTGCCTGAAACCCAATCTCCCAGGAAGTAGAGACTGGAGATTACTGGAACATGGGCAATGCTGAATTCAAGTGAGTGACCCTGCCTCGGTGTATAAAGTAGAGAGCTACTGGACAACACCTGATATCATTTCTGACCTCCTTATGCATGTTTACTCATTTGACCTTAATATTAATATACATGTATATATAATATTATTATACATTATGTTATTATATAATATATAGCACATATTATATATTATATTCAATAAAATGTCATATATTATGTACATATTACATGTAACATATATATAATATATTATATTTATATATGCTCCCACATATGGCAGTACACACAAACACATGCATGTATACCATACACATTAAAAATAGCGAACTTCTGATAATCCATGTTATCTTTTTCTTAGAAATCATTAGTTTGCAGTTGATATTACCCTGGCCAAATATTCATAGATCACAGACCCTGAGCTGTGTTCCCAGGGACAGAAGCAGATCACATGAGGGGACCATAAATTTTTCTTGGCCCTCTTATCATCAATCAGTTGTGGGATGTGGTAGTTTGAATGACATGCCCCCTATAAGTCTCAGACACTTGAATATTTGGTCCCCAATTGGTGAATGGGGAGTATTTTAAGGTATAGCCTAAGTATATCACTGGTGGTGGGCTTTGAGGTTACAAAAGGCTCTGCCTTTGGAGTGTGGTACCTCTACTTTTCATTTGTGGGAGATGTGAGCTCTTAGTGACTTCTCTAGCCCCCTCTGCCACCTGCTATTTTATTCAATCATTATGAACTATTACCCCACATGAACCCTTCCTTCTATAAGTTGTCTTGGTCATGGGGTTTTATCACAGCAACAGAAAAGTAACTAAGACATGGGGAAAAGAACAGCAGAGAACAATTGGTTTATGTTCCTCTATGCTGAGCTATCAGTCCAGGTGCTGAGGCCCAATCTATGTACACTTCAGGTTCGGGTCAACATGTGGATAACACCTCTCCTTCCTTGATTATTTTAAGCCTTATTCATGTGTACATGGTGTGTGTGTGTGTGTGTGTGTGTGTGTGTGTGTGTGTGTGTGTGTTTCCTTACCCATTCTGCTGTTATTGTCACCCAGGCTGGTTCTTAGGTATTGTGCTCAGTATAGCAATAAACGCAGATCTGCAAGTATTTCAGCCAGTCTGACTTGGAATTGTCCAGCTAAATACTGAGGAGTGGTGATGTTGGGTCACATGATAGGTCTAAGTCCTCCAACTGCTCCACAGGGTGGCATCTACTTTCTCAGTCTGATACCTAAAACTCTCTGGAAGAAGGAAAAATGTTTTCAAGGAGGCATGTGACCATTTCTCTTAGGATTCAACACTTTCTCCCAAGGAACATAGTTTTAAGGGAGAAATACATTCGAATTAACCTCTATATAAATGTAATTATCAGAGAATCTCTTAGGACTTGAGAAAGTGAGATTTAAAGCCAGGAGAACTTCTTATTTCTTGTAACAGACTAAAGAAGCTGATTTCACTTGTCCCATTACACGGTGATAAAGCAGCGTTTGATAGCAGCGGCTCATGTGATAAAATGATTATGGCAGCAGAGAGAGCGAGAATCTAATAAGGGAATTGATCTGCAGATTCCAATTCTGTAAGAGCCATCATCGATCAGCATAAATGTCAATAATGAGATCATATCGAGAGCTGCCTAAATCCTTCACAGGATTCCAGACTCTGGCAACAGAGTCAAGAGGTAAACGCAAAATGAAATGTAAAACTCTCACAATCCCTCCCGTTGACCGATGGCAGGCTCCTGGGCACTCCGGTGCTACATGGCACAGTCTATCATGGTCCTTGAGAAAATGAATAGAAAACAAGTTATCAAACTATTCTCATGTTTTAAAATGTGTGTTGCCAGTATTGTCTGAAGACAGAATAATTACAGTTATTACCACACTCAATAATTATGGTTAAAAATTGGGGTTCAAAGAGCGGGATAGGAAGAAGCTAATGTCTCTATTCTTTTGTATGTGAGATACCATGTTTGCACAATGCTGTGACAAAGAAAATTGTCACTTCTCAGACTGAGGTCAAGAGAGATTGTACAGGATAGCATACTTCGGTTTTCACTTATTATTTACTCTCTTTAAGACTCATTCATTCATTCATTTATTCGTTCATTTACTATTTATTTCTGTGTACATGCTGGGGAGTGTATGAGACTATTTGTGTGGTTATGTGCATCTGTGTGCATGCCAAAAAGCCAGAAGAGGGAATTGGGTGTCTTTTTTTTAGTCTTCACCTATTCTTTTGAGTCAGGATCTTTCTTTAAACCCAGGGCTCGCATTTTCTCAACTAAGCTTAACTCCAGTACCTTAGGAGCTGGGATTACAGCCACATACGGGATGATCAGCTTGTTATGTGGGTTCTGAGATCTCAATTCAGTTCTTGTAATTGTGAATCTAATGATTTTCGCCACCGAGCCATCTCTGCAGCCTCTCATTTACCATTTTGTGCATTGACTAAGAACTGGTCCTAGCTCTGTCATGTTGACAACCACAGGTAGCAAGATATGCATCACCAAGTTAGCTTCAGGATCAGGAAAACTGGGGGGAATTAAAATATGTAGTGCTGCCCAAGAGCAAAACTGGGGAGAGGAGTCAGCTGGTAAAGTGCTCGTAGGCAAGCACGAAGACTTAAGTTCGGTCCCACCTATTGAAAACAAATCTGGGTGAGATGATAGTTATTTATAATCCCAGGGCTAGAGAGGCAGAAGCAGGAAGACCCACACACTCTAGCCTCTTTAGCAAGCTACAAGTCAATGAAAGATAGTGTCTCAAAAATCAAAATGAATAATGTCCTAAAGAATACCCGAGTTTGTTCCCTGGCCTCTGCATGCAGTAAAACACACAGCTATGTCTATCTGTGCTCACAAATGCACTTGCACACCTATGCCTACCTACTTATACATGAACAGGGTAGGAATGCTTTGTGGGCAAGCAGACAGCAAATGAACTGAAGGCTCACACTGGCTATGCCCATTCCCACGGGGCCCATCTTGACATGTTTGCCTTTGGTGGAGGATTTCTCCCATAATTGCTGTCTGAGAAACAGTGTTGTGCAGGACATGTATGGACAGCCCTCTGTGGAGATAGGAATGGAAATGTATTGAAATAGTTAGGAATTTAGAACAAGCCATTCCTGACATTTTGATAGTAAAGCAACTGTGACTTGGAAGCACAGCTATGGGGATTGAAGAGATGGCTCTGTGGATAGCACATGCAATGCTTTCAAATCCATTGAACCCATGTAAAGCAAGGCAGCACCATACATCTTTTAAGGAAGTAGAGAGAGAAGGGTCCTTGGAAGTTCACAGGCAAGCACAGAGAATACTATGGTGAACAAAGAGACTATGCCTGATACAAAGTGGAAGGCATGGACCAACACATAAAGTTGTCCTCTGGCTTCTACATGCACTGTGTGGTATGCATGTGTGTACACCCAAACTCATGAATGAGCACACATACACACACACACACACACACACACACACACACACACACACACACGGACACACGGACACACGGACACATTCTACATACACATGTCATACATACACACAAAATTATTTTTTGAGCACTGCCTTTCTCTTCTTCCCTTACTGTCTGTTTATTATACTTGTTCTAGCTCAGCTGGATGTGGTCTCATACTTTCTTGAATTTCCACTAAGAGAATAAATCTTTAGTGGAGACCTTCTTGTATTAGGAAACTCTTTGGGGTCTTGTATTATATATTGCCATAGAGGGCATGAAGGTAAATAGAATTTAAAACTGAAGCAGACTGCTCTTCTTTTTACAAATGTTAGGCTTGGAGGATGGAGAGCTCAGTTGGTAAAGTGCTTGCCCTGCAAGCAGGAGGACCAGAGTCTGGGTCTCTAACACTGACATGAAAGCTTGGCATAGCACACAAGTCTGTAATCTTAGCTCGGAGGTGGTAGAGGTGAGGGCATTTGATCCTGATGGCTGCATAGCCATCTAGTCTACTCAGTCAATAAGCTCTTGGCTCAGTCAGGGATCCTGTCTCAAGTGATAAGGTAGAGACTGATAATGGATAAAACCCAGTGTCAACCTCTTTCCTCTCCACATATTTGCATATACATCACACACACACACACACACACACACACACACACACACACACACACACACAATGTTTATGTTCAAATTCTAAAGTCTATTTTTATGCTCAATAAATTTATCATTATGAAGTATGGTTCTCTCTAATAAAAAAAACATATCTGATTATAACAAGGACTGGATTCTTGGGTATGTGATCTGTGTATTCCACATAGGGATATAGGAGTGTTCTGTTCAGTTAATACTCCACGATCATTCTTTTGGACTTCTGTACAAAGAGTCTGCACTGGGCCACTCAAATGTTGCTGATGGTCCTTAAAACAGCCAGCATTCCTCAAGGATCGAATACACTCCAGCTACCTTAGCTAAATGACTCCTCCCAGCCTGTGAAATTTCAGAGTTCCTTCTTGAACTTAAAGCCTTCAACAAGCTCCTTTAATTTTTAAACCCAATATTTAATCCAATATTGCTCTTGCTGTTCCCAAAAGAAGAGGAAGTAATCTGTCCTCATTATACAAAGCCAGGATTTAAATGTAAAATGTTGATGACGGAGGCTGTGTATGTCCCCCACTTTTTTGGTCATGGGTGCCACAAATGTGGATGCAGACGAATTTGTGAAGCTGAGCTCTGGATTTTGTCTGAATCTTTCAAAGCTAACTTTGTAGTTATTATTCTCAATGTTTAAAATATGTCAAACTAATCTCTAAGGCTGGGAGCCACTGAATTCCAGTTAATGGTAGCACAGTGAACTAGGCCATGGTTGTTGACATGGGCTTTTGCTTGGTGACCCATTTAGACACTGGGTAACATCCTCTGTGACTCAGTCATTTGGCTTTTGAATAAGTAATTCACAGAATTCTAGAGTGAGTAAAGTTTGATGCATCCCAGTTAAAGGCTGTATTACTTCGTTAGTTTTTGACTAGTAGAAATAGATTTATGAAGCCACAGCTATGGTTTAATTGGTATAATGCTGCCCTAGCACACACTGAGTCCTGAGTTCAAGCCGCAGTACCACACACACCAGGCATGGTGTTGTGCTTGTAATCTAGCACTGGTAAGGTAGAAGCAGGGGAATCGAGTTTAACTCTCCTTCGGCTGCATGTTGACGCTGAGTCTAGTCTGGGATGCGTGAGACTATTTCTTGGCGAACCAAAATCAGAATAAAACCTATGAAAAGAAATTTGCTTTCTCGGATCAAATAGCTGAAAATTACAATAGAGATATATGTAAGAAACATCTGAAGCCCCTGGAACCATTAACATGGAACAATCAAGGAGAAATATTTATAAGTTTCACCACGCAGCCTGAGACAAAACACTATTGTCTTTAAACCCAGCTGATTGCCAGCAAGTGTTCAAAGCAGAGCCTTAATTTTATCACCTTAATTACTTCTTGGGAATTTTAATTTCTCATGGTTGTTAAAATAGGTCTGAGAGCAGTTTATTTTCTCTCTGGGCTCATTTCTTTGTAATAGTTATTTATAGATCCATAACCAATTCCTTTGAAAAATAAGAACTCACTTTCCGCAGCTTCTGAGGTTAGAAACGCTGCCCATGAAAGAAGAGCTCAGAGAAAGATTACCGTGCATCTTTGAGAGAAGTTTCCATCAAAGCAGTTTATGAAAATTAATAAATCTTTGGGGATTTTGTGAGTATGGAATAATTTTAGGATTACGGTAGCCAGCAACTGTCTCAGAAGAAAATGTAAAGATTATGTTATTTATATTTATGCATTGAATATCTGCTTGCTACTTCATGATTTCCACCCTTCGGGGATTAGGAATTTCCCTTTTGACCTTCCCCCATGCCTGGTTCACAAACACAGTGTTTACTAACTCCAGCCCAGTGTGATGGGAATTAAGTGCTATATACTTGTAGGTTCTTAAGAAAACTAGTGGAGATGGATTACGCCTTGTGGATGATCTGTGTGTTTGCTAAATTTGTGTGTAAGCATGAGACTATGTTGGTTCATTATGTGCGAGCATGTGTGGGGAATGTATGCATGTCCGTGTAGAGCTCAGAGATCAGGGTCTAGGGTCTTCCTCCCCTGTTGCCCACTTTGTTGTTTTTGAGACAGAGTCTCTCACTGAACCTGGAGCTCATCAATTTGGCTAAATAGGATGGCCATTGAACTCCAGGGGTCCTCCTTCCCCCTCTCTTCCTCCTCCTTCTCTTTGCCTCACTTCTCATCACAAAACCTTCTAGGAATGCAGATGTGTGCAGCTGCGCAGACTTGGATGCTAGAGATATGAACTAATGTCCTCATGCTTGCAGAGCAAACCCTTTCCCCTGGAGCCATCTCCCTAGCCCTTTACTGATTTCTGATGATACAATTACAACTCCTTTTCTGACAGCTTCTGGCAACAGGCTTCTGTAACATCATGTTCATGCACTTGTTCCACTGATGGCGTGGTGGTGTAATCACTGAAAAGAGGGTTAGCTGGGAAATCTGAGCAATCTGAGTTTAAAGCCTGGCATCCCTTCTGTCTCAGTTTCCCCTAATGAACCTGAAAAAAAATTTGCAAATCTGAGATTTAAATATAGACTCTACTTTGCCCATAATAGAAAATATGAAAATCAGTCCACTTGACTTGAGTCCTACACAATGGTTAGAAGCTGTTGTTTGCCAAGAAATGATTTAGCTTCCTGAAACATATTTCACAGCTAATCCTTTAATGCCTGTTTTACATATTACCCTTCCCACTGTTAATATTGAGCAGTGTTGTGTGCTAGTAATTCCATGCCCCATATTTCAAATTGCTATTAGGAAGCCACATAAATAACAATTTTTGACTGCTTGTTTATAATATCATAAGGCATTTCTTACATTGAGGGTAAAAGAACAGTGGATTTTAAAAATTACCTTGGGAACAAAGCTACAGGGATGCCATAGCGCTGACTTAAACCAATGGAGTCTGCAAAACAAGTAGAAGTAATGCTTTAAAAACCTGATCGTGATCAGCTTCGTGTGATCTCCCTTCTGTCAAACGAAGGGAGACTGTGGACTTTCACTGACCATTTAGTCAGTGTGGCTGTGCATGTCAGACATGTGCACAGACGCTGTAGAGTGACAGGGACTCCAGCAACTAATTCCACCTGATAAAAAGGGACTTTCTCTTCCTCTCCCCCTCTCCATCCTCTTGCTGTTTCTCTTCTTCCTTTCCTCTTCTTTCTCTTTATTCTCTCCTCTTCTTCCTCGTCCTCCTACTCCTCTCCTTCTTTCTCTCATCCAATCTTTTCTTCCTATCTTCTCTTCTTTTTGATGGCCTTTCATTTTTAACCAACCAAGTCTTACCCATGTCTGCACACACATTTGTGTGATATTTTTACACATTCATACATCGTGCGATGTTCAGATCAGAGGAAGACCATCTACCTTCTCAAACTGTCTCTGTAGTGAAAGCCTTTGAAACCCTTCCCTTCAGCTTGTAGAGCAGGCAGCCTAGCACACTCTGTCTGTGCATAGCCACCCTCCTGTGTGACCTCATATCAGAGCTGCCTTCTTCTCTCTAGCTGTACTTCCCACCCTTGACCAGCCTCTCTGTACTCTTTGGTGTCTGGCTTCTCAGCACATTGTTGATACATAGGACCCTTTGGCATCACTGGGAATTCTCACATCACTTCAGAATCAGAGAATACACATCTTCAGAGCTTGTCCATGTTTCTGTAGTTCAAGCTTACAGCATAATTGAAGACCAAGGATTGTACCCTCTGCCTCTTTCTTGAGAAAGAAACATAGGAAGAGGGAGTAAATATTATAGAAATGCCTAGTAAACTCTCTGTTAAGTTGCTTCTTCTAGATCAGTGGTTCTTAACCTGTGGATCTCAACCCCTTTAAGGGTGGCATATCAAATATTTACATTATGATTCATTACAAGAGCAAAACTGTAGTTATGAAGTAGCAATGAAATAATTTTATGGTTGGGGTCACCACACCATGAGGAACTGCATTAAAAGGTCATAGCATTAAGAAGGTTGAGACGCACTGCTCTAAATCTTTTTGATGCCTGCGGAAAGATAATGAAAAGCCATAACCAGGTTCATTGTCAGAGGAACATTTGGGAAGGATACAGTTTAGAGAGGAAGCAGGTATTTAGAAGATAGTTGAACCACATCCCAGCCCTTCCTCTTCACTTGTTCACTGTGTGACCTAACACAAGTTATTGTCCTCTGAGGTACATCCTCATATTCAAGTTTCCATATTCACTTCTGCAGTCTTGCTGAAATTTTTGGAGAAAATGTTAGGATGTCATTCACGTTTCAACCTCAGCCTAGAATTGCCTAGTAAGACCTTTCTCTCATCTTTCAGTCTTTGTAAAATCTAGATGTGCCTGTGCCCCCAAATTCTTGTTGATATTTTGACTTGAGGCCTAGATGTGCAACTCAGATGGGAAAGTGCTTGCCTAGCATGCACAAAGCCTCGGCTTCAGTCAACTTGCCAAGACTGGGAACTTGGAAGCAGAAAGATCAGAAGTTCAAGGTCATCCTCAGATACACATTATGTATATAATATGTAAGATTTTAAATATGTAGCATCCTGTCTCAATTCAAAAAATACCTAATGGCATGTGTGATGGGATTATTGTTGGGGAATTTGGGAGGCAATTACAGTGGGGCAATTAGGTGGTAAGAACCTAATAGTTGGCTTTCTGCCTTTTAAAAGAAGCCACAGGAAGTGGCCTTTCTGTCTGGTAGTGTTACAACAAGAAGTGCCCACAGTGAACCAGGAGGTAGCTCAAACCAACATTGTAATCTTGGTGTGATCAAATCGTGTGACCTACAGAGTTAACTTTATTTATTTTTTTTATAAACCCCTGGGGGGGGGGGGGGTATGATACTGTCTTGTATCAGCTGAAACATCTGCCTTGTCTCATAATCATTTCATGTCTTTTTTTTTAAAAAAAATTCTTCATTTTTGAGAATTTCATATACATATGCAAGGAAATATGATCATATCCATCCCTTGTGAGTCCCTGTTCCAGAGGGCGTCCCACGAAGATCTCTGGCTCAGCTGGGTGCAGGGATCCAGGGATAGAGTGTGAGCAGGGAGGGGGAATGGCCTCTACTGCCTCCGCTGCTGCCTCTGCTGGTGTCTCCGCTGTTGCCACCCAGTTGCTCTCAGGGGCTGCACCTGTCTTTCTGTGCTGAACCGGTCTGGGATGGGCTGGTGAGAAGCTGGCAAGCTAGCAAGGAGGGGAGGAGAGGGTCCTGAAGGCACTTCAGAAGAGTAGATCTCTTTCCAAGTGTTACAGCTCTTGAGACAGAAACTCTCAGACAACGGGATGATTCTCACACACCTTTACTTCTCCCGAATAGGGCTCTTACATACAGTTTTGGGTGGGTCAGGGTCTGGCAGCAGATAACACCTATTGGCTTGGTCTGAGAGCTTGGAGATACCTCATCTACATGTGGGAGAGCCTGAGGCACTGTTTCTCGTGACTAATGGCCATAGACTTCTCTATGGGAGGGGCTGTGGCCAGCTGAAGCTAAGTGAAAAGAACCAGGGGCCCAGGAGCAATGTCGAACACCTGTCTTCCCATTAGGAGCCAGGGTTCGAGACCAGGCACCCAGCTGCCTCTCACAGCCCATTGCCCCACAATCCCTCACATCCCTACTCCAGCTTCTTCCCATATCTCCCCTAACATGTCTCCCCTTCCAACCTCATATCCTTTTCTATAGTACTCACTCCACATAATGCTGTCTATGTGACTGAGTTTGGAGCCATTCCCTGGGGCATGACAAATCTTCAGTGGTCACACCCTCAAATCAGAATGATTCTCCTTTCCCCGGATGTTAGCCTTTGCTGAGCAGGAGTCATCCTCCAGGAAGGGCTGAAACCTGAAGAGAACTCCTTCCATTCCTGTCAAAATTTTGGATGGTTTCCTCTTGTTCTTGTTTGTAACATTTTAGCTAAGCTAACACTTAACTATGACTGCTCTTGAGAAGCCCTTCCTGAGGCTTTATATGCCCCACTGCCCTGGGAGGGGCTAGTCAGAGTGCCAGGGACCATGTTATCCCTGTACAGTAAAGTAGCAGTGAAACATTTGGTAAAGCCTCGATAAGACCGTCTAGAGGCAGACAATGTGGTGTTATAGGGATTAGGCCATGGCAGTCTCAAACCCTTGACCTCAGATTATAGAAACAATCTTCTTCTTCGGTTTCCTTATATGACTAGTGGAGGCAATGACATTTTCGACAAGAAAGGGTGACTGTAAAGATTTAATGATGAAAAAGTTTTATGAAAACTTACAAACCTAGAATTCAGGGAGCATTCTCTTTAAGGGTTCCCTGCTGTTCGGCTTAGTTTTGTGTTCCAGTTATGGCCTCATGTGTGAATAGAATTATGTTTCCTTGAGAAAAAAATAGAGAATTTTAAAAAAGAAATAAGAGTCAGTAAAACCAATCATAATGTAGTCACTAGGGAGGGAGACATTTTCTTCAGTGCTGTGGGTACTGGTAAATTGCCTATGTTTCTGTAAATGACCGTTTGCCCACACCTCTGTAAGCAACAGTGATGAAACTGATTGAATCACACACAAAAGACATAGAAGTTCTATGATTCTTTGGGAAGAGAAAGAGGATCAGCAGGAGTGGAGGGGGACAAGAGAAGGTGATAATCAGATGCATAAGGTCAAATACATTGTATGTATTTATGTATGCAAATGACAAAGCAATCACTTTAGATATAATTGATAAATGCACATAAAAACATTGTCAGACAATGGTAATAGAACACAAATGTAGTAAAATAGCAATAAAGTATTTTTTAGTAAATGGATGACCTGTGCCTGAGTCCAGACAGCAAAGATATATTGGATTTGAAGATATTTCCTTAATTCTATGCAGTCCATTTCATTGTCTAATTAATTTATATTGTTATTTTAGTAAATTGTCCTTGACAAACCATCATTAAAGTAAATTTAATTGAGTAAAATTACAAGCATGAACTCTGTAATCAGGCTTCCTGGGCTTCAAGTACTAGTTATGAGACCTTCATTCAGCAAGCCATTTTAACTCTTGAATTAGTTTCTTCACCCAAAAGGTGGGGTTGAAAAGTAATAATTTAAGTCATCTAGGAAGAAAAAAAATCACCATGACAACATATTTTATCCAATGGGAATGGATCTGAAACATAAGCTTAGCATTTTAGCCTGAAATAAGCAACTTTTATGAGACTTGTTTTGTAAAAGATCACAGTGGGATTATTATAACCCTTCTGCCATGAGAGAGGTGAAGTTGGGCATTAGAGGAAGTATTTAGACTGAGATAGGAAACATATCCCAGAGAAAGCCTCACCATCATTCTCCCTGAGATAGATACAGTCCTATAACTTGTGGATGACTTTCTTGGTGTCTAACATCTTAACTTCCAGTTGCCTAAAAAACTTAAGATAACAACTTATTCCACATAGTGACATGGCCCTTTATAAGGTAAATTCAGGCAAAGGACTTCATACAGTGTCTCTTTCTTCCCCAGAGCAGAAGGTAACTTATTTCTTCCTAATAAATGGTACATTAAACTCCAGGGACTATCAGTGTGGTTTCCATTAGATCTTGAAAAAAAAGAAAAAGAAAAACATTTGTCTTTTTTTTTCCCTCTTCCTAATCTGTGTAGCTTAGTGAAATCAGAAGAGAAATTCAACCCCTTGAATATAAAAAAGCAGAAAGCTTCTGGAGAGTTAGAACTTTTGAAAACTAAAACATGATTAAAAATGCAAAAAAAGCAGTGCAGATAATTTTACAGAACAGCAGGGGCAATTGGGAGGCACTTATTAAAGAACCTGTTAAAGTAATTAGCGATAAAAATGGAAATTTGAGGCATTTCTGTATCTCTTAGATCCCAGAATAAGTTCAGGCTGCGCTGAGTCACTTCCTCCCTCTGATCTGCCTCACAGCCAAAGACAAAAGGGACACTTAGGGAGGACCCAGGGCAAGCCTGAGCAACCTTCAGGAAGTGGCTGCTCATCTGCTCACAGGTCTGATCTACCTGCCACATGGATGGCCCAGTCCTCCATCATGTTTCTTAGACACTGTCACTGTGAGGTTATACTGTCTGAAAAGTCCTGACAAGGAGATATGGAGATCGGCTGTGAAAGCAGAGTCCCTCTTGCACAAAGTTGCTATATAGATTACTTCCTGCCACTGGCTAGCCTGTGCTAACACACTGCAAGCACCTCTCCCCACTAGTCTCTGTCACTTCCCCCAAACAACTCTTATCCTACCATTATTTCTTTGTGAAATAAGATTTCCTGTAGCTCAGATTGGCCTCCATGTAGCTGAGAATGACTTTGAATTTCTGATTCCCCTGCCTCCAACTCCCAAGTGGTGGGATGACAGGCATACACCACCATACACATTGTACCTAGCAGACCTCAGCCCAGCCCCTCTGCCATAACCTTTTGCTTGTTGTGCTTTTAGAATTCTTTAGCATTCTTTTCTTCATCTGTGCATTTTGGGTACCACATTGATCTCATAAACTGAGCTAATGACCTTCTTTTTATCTCCTATAGTTTATCATCAGAATTCTGTACACAGTGGGGGCTTCATTAATGTTTCCTGATGCACTGATAAGCAGACATTCTCAAAGGGAAATCTTTTGACTGTTCCCATCTGTCACACCTATGCTGACTTAGGAGAGACTTTGTAGTCATCGAAGGCTCCACTCTTAGACAGTCTCTAGATGACTGTTTTGTCATGGGAATGGGGAACCTTGAAGAAGTTTTGAATATAGCTGTGGAATAATTGTGTTCAAAAGCATTTTATATCAGCAATCCCAAGGAAGTAGAAAGGAGGAGGGAAAAATAATGGCATGAACCACGGCACTGTCTAAAGCGAGACAGAGTCCACACTGGTGATTGACATGCAGAAGAAGAAATGTTCTAAGGAAAAGAATCGTTGAAGTAAGAATTACTGTGATGGACCTTAAAAAATAATTATAAAAATTAGACGCAAGTGAGATCACACCATGATGGGTGTATTCATTAAATGTTTTCCGGAAGAACATTTGAAAGACATTCCCTCTACATCTGTCAGCAAGATGACAAGGTCAAATAATGTCTTTCTTTTTTCTCTATAACCCAAAATGGAAAGAAAGGCATAATTAATTAAACATCAACTTTTACCAAAAATGATTTTTCTGTTCTGGGCTCAAATTCTTGTGAATCTAAGAAATGACCATATAATACTCGGTTATATAACACAAAGTTATGCAATATTCAGTTTTATAATAAATTCTTAATGTATTAGAACCAAAATCCATGAAACGCTAACCTGAGAATCTGCCGCAATCACTCTTTATGAAATTTAGAATGGGTGGTGAAAATCATGCATCTGAGAAGGACAAAAATATAAGTCTAGTATGAGAGTCAAAAGTTGTGAGGGCTTTTGGTTTTGGGGTGTGTGTGTGTGTGTGTGTGTGTGTGTGTGTGTGTGTGTGTATGTTTAATAGAGGAAGACAAACTGTTTGGTAAGTAAAGCTTCCATATAGAAATTATGCTCCTCAGGCTTAGCTGTTTGGGGTAATTTTATTGAGCTTACTTTGAGCAATTCTTACACATAACTATGAAAATTGCTCCATTACCCTACAAAAGGAACAAAGTGTATCCATCAAGCTGTATCTGATTCACAGCCATATTGGAAACACTTCCCCTTAAATAGAGCACACATATTTTCTATCTCATACAGGTGATAGGACACTTTGGGATATTGGCAATATCAAAAGATACTTAGAGAATGTCTAAGACCTCTCCCACGTTTGTCCCTGTGATGGGGGATGAGAGGGTGGGAAACACTGTGTATAGCATCAGCAAAGGACTCAGTCAGAGGAATAGAAATGGGACCCTAGAAGCTAGGCTAGAGCTGTAAGACTGGATCTGCTCTCTGAAGTGAATGCAAGTCCATTTATAATAATACTATAGTAGGTGAAACCAGCAGTCACAAGAAGCCAGGAAAAATGCTTCTGGTAAGGATGTTCACCATCATGTCTGATCCCTAGGACCCAGGTGGTTGAAGGAGTGGACCAACTCCTGACCAATTGTCCTGACTTCTACATATAGACTGTGACACATATGCCCACCTAGAAGGTACACAAAAACACACAGACACAATCATAATTGACTATAATTTTAAATTAGAAGAGAAAAAAATACCTTAAAGGAAATCAACTTGGGATCCAGGTCATTAGATGTAAGGAAGGGTGAGCAGTAAGCAAGTTGAAGTCCAAATGAGCAGCCAGCTAGTCACACAGCAACGGGACAGGGCAGGGACAGAAGCCTACAGTAAGCAGCAGAGCAGCAAAACACAGGCAGGAGCAGGTGAGGAACAGCTACCTAGACAGAGGGGAGTTAAACTGTGTTCCTGCTGGTGGGTCAGGAGCTCAGAGCCATGGTAATAATAGTGGTGGGTGCATAGATCCCAGGGAGTGACTGCAGTTCTTTAAGTTTTCTATCTACCTTCCAAAATGTCTCCATTATCGGTAACTCTTCTCATTGCTGTGGCAAAATATTTAACGAAAGCAACCCAAAGAAGAAAGTGTTTGTTGTGACTGGCTCACTGTTGTGGCTGGTTCACTATTTGTTGTGGCTGGCTCACAGTTTGTTGTGGCTGGCTCACTGTTTGTTGTGGCTGGCTCACAGTTTGAGAGTGCACAGTCCATCATAGTTGAGAAGGCAGAATGATTGAAGCAGGAGGCCACTGGTCACATTACACCCATCAGGGAGCACAGAGGGGTGAGTGTTGGTACTTAGCTGGCTTTCTCTTTTTTTCTTATCGGGCCAAGTTCTCAGCCCATGGGATGTTGCTACTCACAGTTATAGTGGGGCTTGTCCATTAAACGTTATTTTTTGAACCATCCCTGTGAACACACCCAGAAGTGTATTCCCATAGTGATTCTCCATCCCATTAAGTTGACAACAAAGATGAACCATTGAGAGCATATTGAGAGTAGTATTGAGAGAAAGCTGGTAGACAAAGAAAGCTTGGCACTAGCCCATATGGCAAGAGCAGGCTATCTCACTTTGTAATTAAGACAGGAATCCAAACAACAGTGGGAAGGGGAGCCCTCTCTTTCAGCTGAGAGATTTTTTTTTCCCAGAAAAAGATGAAAAGAGCAACTCTGGCCAACATAAAACAGAACCAGGGTTGAACTTTGGATAATTATAGCTTTCACCAAGTTAAATAAATGCAGCTGTTAGACCATAACAGGTTAAACATATTCATAGAGCAGGAGAGATGGTTCAGCAGCTAAGAGCCTTGACTGTTCTTGCAGAGGACCCGAGTTTAGTTTCCAGCACACACATGTGCTAATAACATCAGATTCAGGGAGATCAGGTACCTCTCGCTTCTGAGGGCATCTGCACTCACATGAACATATACATACAATTAAAAATTTTTAAAAATTAAAACCTTAAATATTCGTATCCATCCTCTGTTGCTGAACCTAAGTATCTATTTTGGTGGAGTCCATTATTCCGATGCATGCAGGCTTATTCTCATGTGTAGACATTTGTCATTGTGTGTGGTGCATGCATGTGTGCATGTGGGTCTTGCCCACAGATGCATGTGTAATTAATAGAAGTTGACATCCAGATGTTGTCCTTTGCCTTAGTTTTATTTTTAGTCTTACTGTTTTTAGCAAGTGTATGCGTTGTGTGTATTATGTGTGTATACATGTGTATGTGTGTGCATGCATGCATGTGTGTGTGTGTGTGCGCGTGAGCTTGCATATGCTTGTGTATAATGTGCTTCTCTGTGTGCATTATTTTTTTTCACAGTGGTTTTCTCACTGGGTCTAGATGAAATGACTAGCTAGACAGACTGACCGGCAAGCCCCAGGGATCCTCTGCTCCATGTCCTCTGGTCAGCTCTAGGATTACAGACATGCAGACATGCACTCCTATGCCTGGTTTTCTGTATAGGTTCTGGGGATCAAAACTTGCCTCATCATGCTTATGTCTTCTGAGCCATCACTGTGGCCCCAGATGCTCCTTTTTTAATAGGGGAGGGAAGCTGTGCACATGACTATAGTGTTAGATTAATTATCTTAAGGAATATGAATGAGGAAATGGAACTCCTGGCCATATAACCTTTTGTTTTATTGTCTTTGTTTTACTCTAAAGCAAAGCTATTAACTTCTGAAGTCCTAGCAGGGAAAATGTCACATCCTCCTTTCCAAACTTGAGGAAGTGCAACAATAAAAATAAAAGCTGTTTATCACTTTCTTTCTGTGGTTCACCTAGCACATTTCCCTGTGTCCCCAGACTTCTCAGATGAAGAGCTCAGCTTTGACCTCACCTCAACCACTAAATAAAGTCGTGGTGTCTTCCTGGCCATAGCAATCACTACCTTGAAGTTAAGACATCATCATGTTCTGAGCTCAAACCTAGAGGCAGAATTCTGTTAAATGCAATAAGCCTTCAGTGAGCATCTGAGAAAGTGCAGCATGGTAAATAATGGGAGAAACATAATGGAAAATTCTGGCCCTCCAGCCTCGCTCTGCTGGCTCTGATCTCCACTCTCCACAGTCATCATTAACCACACAGCTGCAGAATCGGTCTCTGCCACTCTCAAGGGAGCACTCACCTTGATCCCCCAGATAAAGGACAACCTGTCCTTGGCACAGTCTGTTAAAGAGAACATCCCCAAGTCTTGTCTTACAGATGCAGACCTGTGTAGAGCTGCCTGAGGACTACTGAACACACACACACACACACACACACACACAGAGAGAGAGAGAGAGAGAGAGAGAGAGAGAGAGAGAGAGAGAGAGA
>JANHMN010000009.1:26161912-26212736 GCA_030674055.1 Rhabdomys pumilio | reverse complement strand
AGAGAGAGAGAGAGAGAGAGAGAGAGAGAGAGAGAGAGAGAGAGAGAGAATGCTGATCTGATGTGCAACTTAGATAGCAGTTTCCCTTACATTGCTGGGTCACACTTTGTAATTTATGCTGGTATGAACAATGTGTCTTGGCTATGATTTCGGATATAGTTATCTCTTCCAGAACTTTCCCCACCCCAACTCCTGCATACAGTGACTATTGTTGATCTAATTGCAACAAAGCTGAAATTTTGAAAGTATAAGAACCCAATTTGCTCTGCTGGTATATATATATATATATATGACTCTGTGTGTGTGTGTGTGTGTGTGTGTGTGTGTGTGTGTGTGTGCATATATTCATATATACCTTTATATTGTCCTACGTAGCATTAACTGCATACTTGAAATAGCCTAAAATCACTTGATAAAAATAGTCTTCATTGAGTAATTGTCTTTATCAAGTTGGTCTGTGGACATTTCTATAGGAGATTGTTTTGATGGATAACGATGAGCCTAGTGCACTATGAGTGTACCATTTCCTGGGCAAGTAGTCCTGGGTTGTAGAAGAAAGATAGCTAAGCATAAGCATGTGGGTGATCCAGTTAGCAAGCAGACTGTTCATTATAGTGGGGACATGATGGTAGCAGGAGTGTGTGCCTCCCTCTTGCTTTTCCTCTCCCTCCCTTCCCCCTCTCTCTCAGTATGTGACTTTGTTAGCCTTTATATTAAAACCAGATTATATCTAGGAATCTGGATTTTCATGTTAAAGATTTGAAACTTAAAGTGTTTCACATAAGCAATTGCATCTGGAGGGATAGTGACAGTGAACATGAAGTACAGATAAGTGTGATAGCAAATGTGCATCTAATTAGGTTGAGTCTAATTAGGATTTCTGCATTCTGGCGTATATTCCCTTTGACAGTAGCTTTAGTTAAATTTTCCCATGAGTCTTGGGGAGGTGGTTCAGTAGATGAAGCACTTGCCATGCAGGCATGAGGACCTGAGTTTGAATCCCCAGACCATGTAAAGTGTAATATCAACACTCCTACAAGGAGATGAGAGGCAGAGGCAATCAAGTCCCTGGAAGAGCTAGTGTGTGCCATGAAGAAGAACAACAAACCCTGTCCCAAGCCAAGGGGAAGGAGAAGACTAGAGTGTGGGGCTGTCCTCAGATCTCCACACAAGCGCTGTGACATTTACTTCTGCATATTCACTACACGTGTGCCATACATACATATATATACATACATACATACATACATACATACATACATACACACACACACACACACACACACACACACACACACACTCCTGTTTCCTTTACTTCCCCACCATAATGGGCTATACCCAGGAACTTTGTATTAAAGGAAAAAAAAATCCTTCTCCCTTAAGTTGCTTAAGGGAATAATGGATTGATCAATTAGATAAAAACCAGAGGCACAATGCATCATTGAAGAAGGTACATTTTGACAGACACATATTCATGCAATGTGTGAAATACTGACATCATATATCTGAGAAGAAAGAGAAAAGCACTATCATGAATTGAATAAGAAGTCAGATATCTAATCTGCAGAGGACTCTTCCCTCAAATCACATGATCTACCACTCAAAAATCATCATTTCTTTTGTTTAATGTCATTTCCCATAACTGCTGCTGCTGTTTGCATATTGATAAATGTATCATTAGGTCTTAAAAATATAATTCACTTGGCACTCTTTCAATCTCTTAAACCTGTATATGGATAGAGAAAGTGTAAAAACATCTTTTTCTCTCTGGACTGTAATGAGCATTAATTGGGTACTTATTGAATATAATACACTATGACAGGTTCTGATTACTTAACAATAGTGAATCCTAGATCCCAGAAAGAATTTGAAAAAGGTGTTATAAAAATCATGCAGAAACTGTATCATTTTGCTAGATACTGATTGGAGTCTTAGTAGTCTTAAAAACTTTGAATTTTTATAGCAGCTGTCAGAAAGTTTTAAAGTGTCTCTGCAGACATACAGATTGAGAGGAGATGGATGCAAATGAGAAACAAACAAGCAAATAGGAGTTTGAAACTCAGGTGATAAGGACAACTGGTCTACCTAGGCCAGGGGAAAATACCATTAACATTGCTTTATGACAGAGTGTATTCCTGCTAGAGTATACATTGTTCAAGAGGTATCCTACAAAGATTTATCAAGTGTCTAGCTAACCAAGTGTACAGGATTCTCATGAAAATTTACCCTGATAATAGAAACAGATGGATGAGTGTCGTTTTAGTGGAATTTATATTTCCTATGACAACATGGCCAATTTTCTGGGACAAAGTGACCTCTGCAAGGCCAATCTTGCAATCCACTAGCATATCCTAGTAGTATAGAATCTAATACATTTTTCAGTCTCTCTCTCTCTCTCTCTCTCTCTCTCTCTCTCTCTCTCTCTCCTCCCTCAAGTGTGGGAGGTGTTGTAATTTATGTGTGTTTGGGGGAACCATGCATTCCACAGTTTACATATGGAGGTTAGAGGATGACCGCAGGTGGTGGCCCTCACCTTCTACCTTGTTTGAGACATATTTTCCTGTTGTTCACTATTAGGTGAGGCATGCTAGTTGTTCATAGAAGATTCTGATCTCTACATCTCCCATCTCACCACAGGATTATAGAATTATAAATGCATGTGCTACCATGTTCAGCTTTAGGTAGTTTCTGGGGATGGAATCCCGGACTTCTCACTGTTGCTTCAAACATTTCACTCCATGAGATATTTCCCAGCCCTTGGGTTGGACTCACTATACAACAAGTCCACTCTATGCTAGAAAGGATCTTTTTGGCCACATTGTTCACTCACTTGATTAGAATTTTTTATCTCTGAAATCATCAAAGTCATGACCAAGACAAATCAGAATAACAGAGATCATTTTTTTTAAATGCCACTAGCCTGGCAGAAACATGACACATAAATCATGGGTTTTACTGTATTTGCAATTAAACAAATCAAATTTAGTGTCCACTGGAAAGCCTTAGCAATTAGTATAAAGATTAATATAGTGAAGCATATTGAAGCTTTACTGTAGCAGGTCTCCCAAACAAAACCGAAATAAAAAAAAATTCGGTATATAATTGAATAGCATGTTAAGTATTAATGCACAGAATCTTCTGAGTCCCCAGGTCCCTGATGCAATTATTTTCTATTCACATTAATTGTTCTAAGCAGATGACGCTAATAACTTTCAGTTAAAATGTGTCCAAAGGAAGATTTCCTAAGATCAGTACAGTTTAGATATAAGGTCACTTTTGTAATTATTCGCTTAGATTTTTAGCCATGCCTGAACATAATAAAATTAACCTTGTGACTATTTTCACTTTTTTAATGAGAGTATCAAAAGTTAATGATCACACTAGCCAGAAAATGTATTAGAGTATAGATGGTTTTCCTATTACTTATCAATATGCCCACTAGTGTATCTGTGGTATATGTCTTAGTCCCTGTGAAAGTCAGAGGTCAACCTTGAGGGAAACCTGCTACAAGAGATATGTTTGTTTTTTATTTTTTTGAGACACAGTCTCTGACTGGCCTGGAAATAATCAAGCAGGCTAGAAGGCTTGCCAAGAGGTCCAGTGTTCCTCCTGTCTCTGTGTTTCTATCTCTGTGGTTATAAGCATACACAATCATGTCTGTTTGTCTTTTAAAAAACATTTAGTTTTTGAAATTATAATATAATTACATCATCATCCCCTTTCTTTTCCTCTATCCAAGTCTCTTATATAACCCACTCTTTGCTCTCTGTCAAATAATAGCCATTTTCATTAATTTTTATTACATTTAATGTATTCATTATATATATATATACATACATATACATATATATATGTTTATATATGTGAGTGTGTGTGTGTGTGTGTATGTGTGTGTGTATTCCTAAATATGTCAGTACAACCTGCTCAGTCTGTTAAATATTACTTTATATACATTTTTGAGCTGAGAATTTGGTATTGTGTCATCAATTGGTATGTTCTTCCCTGGTAAAGACTATTTTATGAGTCTTGAAGACCAAGCACAGGTTTTCACGTTTGGATGACAGTGCTTTATTAACCAAGCCATCTCCCCAGCCCAGTGCATCTTTTTATTCTTCTAAGATTTTTCCCAGACAAACTCTCAGATTGTAAAATTGTAAATGTTGTCAATAAAATGCAACTTGCAAATACAAACACACAGAGAGAGAACTCTGATGAGCTGGAACAGACTTGCGTGGATTCTGACATGTTTTCTTCTAATGGGAACTACCAAACTCTTTAGAAAGCTATTGGTCCCAAGTCAGATTTTGAAAAAAAGCAATAAAATAATGCTACCCAACATCTCTTCTTGATTTCACCTTAGAAACATCACTCATATGCCATGGCTCTCTCATCTGGCGATCTGATCTCAGAGGCAGGAGGAAGTCAAAGTCTGACACTGTCTTGAACAGATAGTGAGCTATGTGTGAGTCTCCCAGCTGTATTCATGGAACGGTGTTTAGGTTGTTTTCTTACTTCCATCAACTCTGATGTCACAAGCAAACCACAAGATATAACTCTGAAGCATCCTCAGGCAGAGAACAACACCTTATTTTCTTGTGTTCTCTGAAATTCAATAACATGTTCCCCTGTTGATAGAGTAAGCAGGAAGTGTCACTCTCTGCAAAAGTATTGTAAATCTTGGCTTTGTCCCCAAGATAGCTTTTTGAGTATTGATTACACATCAGAGTCTCTGAGTAATGGTCAAGGGGCTTTGTATTAAAGCCTATGTTCCATATTATCTCTTTTTTCTCTTATGATATATTATGTATGAACTTTTAAAAATTTATGAGTTCTGCATTTTCCTCTTCTAGTTTGGTTTAGCTTTGTGCTTGTTTGGTAAAACTATAACCATGACAGTTTTCAACTCTCATTGGCTTAAAAAGAGTTATTCGGAAAAACAAAACAAAACAAAACAAAACAAAACAGCCATATAAATGCATACTGAAAAATACTACTCTTAAAACTAGCAGGAGCAAGTCATGGAAAACTAGACTTGTATCTTGCGATATAATTTTGTCAGTTGCAGATAATATATTCCACATCTGATATAAATATTCTCGTTAAATTGGAATGACATTTCATTAAAATACTGTCATTTTCTACATCCACAAAGACCTCACAGCCCCTGATCTATACTGTGACCTTAAGATTATGAATCTTGAAAATTTTTCGTTTTTATTAAAGAAACTCTTGGCTTTGGTCTGTGTTTCTATATAGAATTAAACTGAAACTGTAGTTTTTAGTTTGCATTTCTCATAATATGAATATCAGAGAACATGAACCATTCAGGTTGGTAATCTAGAGCAGAATGTAAAAGAGACATTTGTAGCAGAACAAGGTATGGACTTTTACCAATTAAGTGGAAGTAAATAAGATAATGTTGGAAAGGAAACAAATATGCACTTTCCAGAACAATGGTGTTTAATAACCATCACCATATGTTTCCATTGACAGCTGTGACTAGTAGGATGCATTGTATTTGTGGGTCTATGGTTAGTTGATTCCTTATGTTGCCCCTTATTGGGCACTGTAACATTATGGCTAAGATTTGGGCTTGGAATCTTACTTACTTGCCTTGTTGCTGTCACAAAATAACCAACATGACAACTTAAGGGCAAGATGGCTCTTTTGGGCTCACAGTTCCTAGGGATACAGTCTATCATGGTAGAAGGCATCACTGCATGTGCAGTAGACAAGGTGAGTACGTTGGATCCACAGCCAGGAGACAGAGAACAGAGAGGAAATGGGACTGGTACATGAAATATGTGCCTAGCAGGGGATAGCTTACTCATAGCCATAGGAAGATAAAGAACGCTGTCTACCTGAATGTGTTTCCAGAAGCTTCTATTAGTTGTCCCCAGGAAAACTGTGTAACCAGTTTGGGTTACTGTCTAATAAAGCTGTCTCAGAACTTATGTGCAAAGTATCAGATACTAGTGGTATCCTAAAAGACGGAAAATAAGGTTATTTGATGAGGAGGGTCTATAAATTTACAGTTTAGTTGAAGTGCCTCAGTGTGTGTGTGTGTGTGTGTGTGTGTGTGTGTGTGTGTGTGTGTGCAGCAACACCTAGAAATTCTCAAGTCCACCATATGATTGGGGATTGATCAGCCTCTATAATTACCTGATATAGCAAGTATCTCAGTGACCTCTACTGATCAAAAAAGAGATTGGGGTACAGAGGAATTTTGGGAGTAACTTTCCTCCCCAAATCAAAGAGCTAGGATGTGGAGGAGCAAGGATTCAAGCCTCATAAATAGCCTCAAAAGTCAAGTGCTTGACCATAGAACAACTATTAACCAGAGCAGATAATGACTGGTGGATAACAACAAGCATTAGAGGAGAGCTGGCTGTATAGCATGGCAGTAGAATTCTAGTCTGCATGCCTTTCAAATTCAGTAGGGCAAGGTTGGAGTTTCCCAAATGGAGGACAGGCTCTACCTCCCTTTAGTGGAGAATTCCTCTCTAACCAGCCTACAGCTATGTTCTGTGACCTCTCCACCTCAACAGTGCTAGAGATGAAAGCAGGTCCATAGAAATAAAACTGAGACAGAATTACCCTTCAGAAGAACTTGAGTGGCAGAGGTAGAGGCTCACAGCTATAGGCATGAAATTGGAGAACAGTAGATAATAGTGAAGTGGGCATCTTGCGAGAATCCTAAAGAGAGAGCCTTCACTCCCTTCCATTTCCAGAGTATTAAGAAAGATATGGCACAGACAGTATGATGAAGTCTTGAAGGGAGAGAGCCTTCAATTCTATAAGATGAGGGGAATTTCCAGTTTTTATAAATTTTATTGCACACATCGGAAGTGCTATGGCAGAAGAACTAGATGAGAGACTTCAGTTGAGCAAGATTCCCCATATGATTTGTGTGCACATAAATAGCATGTCTTAAAACACTTCGTTGTTTAATCTCTCCCATTACATAGGCTGACTTTCCCCACCTTCCTCGAGTGTCTTATCCAGTATCTCTCTTGGCACTCAAGGTCAACTCCAAGGGAGAGCCAGCAGTTCTTTCTCAGATCTACCCATCTCCCACATTCTAATTTTTTGTCACTTTAATCCATCCTCTAAAGGATGTATGCACGTGGGTAATGCCTGAGAAAAAAAGGCTTCTGATTTCTCAAGCCTAGGTATTGAGTTGAGCTATACAAACAGATGTGGTTTTGCTAGACAGAATAGGTGGGGATAGATGAGCAAGACAGAGGGAATCACATCTAAACTGTGGAATTTTGGGAATAGAAGAAGAAAAAGTCACCAGAACCCATGCAGAGAATGGAAGGCCACTGGAGGTATTTAACTCTAGGTCACATGGCAAGATGTAGGCAAAGTTGCTTTCTGAAGAGTGGGTGAAATCTATCAGAGCAAAAGCTGTTCTATTTAACAAATGCCACCAGATAAACCCCGTAACAAAACATAAAAAAACTAGGCTAGAGACCATTTACAGCATTAAAGTACAAGTAAAAGCTAATGGGATGTTTCTGGAAGTTTATATAGGGATGAATTTTGCATGTCTATGCTAGCAGAGGCATCAATACCAGATTATCTTGCAAGATGGAGCCATAGAGGGATAAAAGGATGTAGTTTAGTTGGTACAGTACTAATACACAAAGCCCTGGGTTCCATCTCCAACACCATATAAACTGAGCATGGTAGTGCATGCCTTTAAGCCTAAGGAACTAGAGGTGAGAAGATCAGAAGTTCAACGTCATCTTTGGTGTTGTGGTTGGGTTGTCAAGTGCCCTCCACCAATAGGCTTGGATGTTTGCACAATTGGTTCCCAGCTCATGGCACTGTTTTAGAAGGTTCTGGAACACTTAAGAGGTAGAATCTCAATGGAGGAAGGTGGTCACTAGGCGGCTAGCCTACACCCACTCGAATTTATTCATTGCTTCTTGAGTATGGAAACATGACCAGCCAGCTTTTTACTCCCCCCACTCCCTCACTCACCGTCTTCTCTGCCATGATGGACTCTGAAACTCTCAGCCAAAATAAACCGTTTACCCTATAAGTCGCTTTTGTCAGAGCATTTTGTCATAACAAAACGTAATTGAGAAACTTCGTTACATAGTGAGTTCAATGCCAGCCATCAAGTGTTGGATGAAACCCTGTCTGAAGAAAAAGAAAGTGAGTAGAGCTGTTGGCTGGCTATAGATACCCGTTAAGAAGCAAGTATAGACATACTTTAAGTTATATCTAACAATATATAAGGGCATCATTGGTAGATAGTGCTGAAAACCCGATATTGAGACAAGTTTCGCCTGTCATGATTTCTAGTCTCAAATATCAGCAGGGAGAAATAGGATATGAAAAAATTCTTGGCATTTTTTTTTAACAATCACTTAAAGAGATCACCATGCAGCAAAAATAAAGTATCTGTAGCAAGGCAGATGAAATGATTGAGTGTTATAGTTATTGATTAGCAAGAAAATTAATTGTGCCCTCTGTACTCTATGAGGGTTTAAGGTTTACCACAAATACTCTTCCATCATGGTTGTCTGCTGGGGTGGGGTGGGCTGGGGGCAGGTTGGGGTGTTTCTCACCATCATTTAGAATTGCATTTGCAGGACAGTGATAAGTACTCAAGTACTAATGGCACCCATAAAATGTCAATAAATTGCATGAGTAAGAGGCGTCACACCTCTGCAAGTGACACCAAGACAGATGGCTTCTGACTGGAGAGTTTCGGAGACAAGGCTTTCCAAAGATAGGCCAGAATTAGAGGACGGTAACAGAGAGCTCCTGGTCCAGATCAGTATGCTACATTAATTTAGTCTGTCCAGTCTGCAGAGCTTCATCTGTTACACTGGCAAGGTGGCTGTCGAGATGCACATGGGTGTCTATCACTTTGGTGCCTGTGGTTTCTATGGGCCCCTAGAATTCTAACCACCATGGCCTTCTGTGTGAACTCCACATCTGTGAGGTATGGGGGCCAGCCATTAGCATTCCCACAGCCAACCAAACATGAGAAGTCCTGTGATAGAGATATGTGACACCTGCGCTTTGTCCTGCCTGTGGCATGTGGTACCTTGCAAGTCTGCACAGATAAACTGGGGTGTGTGTGATAGCTGACGTAGAATAACCTTCTCACTTAAGGGGAACCTAGGAGTGATATTGCCCACTCTGCAAATGAGGCCACTGGGAGAAATAAGCACAAGAATGCGATTTTTGTAGCAGTGTAGAACCTGATTTGTCCCATTAAGCTAAAGCCTAGTGCCAGTGCTCTTGAGTCCTATAGCCAAGTATGTGTCTTCTTCCGTCTGGAGCATTTGGGGTCTGTTATTGTTGCTTCATTTTGTTCTGCAGAGCTGGAGATTAAACCCTGGATCTTACATAGGGTAGTAAAACACTTTCCCACAAGCTATACTCCTTGCACCTGGGTCTTGCTTTGATATTGATTTGATCTCTTACAGTATAGCTGGATACAGTGAGAACACACTGTTGTGATAACGATGGTAGCTTGAGATAAGCTGAACACCCTCTGTAGATAAGACACTAAGTATAGATGCTTCATGTCTAGAACCTCACATCACTCTGACGCTAGCAGTTTACCCCTGACCTTACCTTTGCAATTCATTTGAAAGGAAAAATATAGCTAGCAAAGCTAATACAACCCCTTAGAGCCACGAAGCGTGAAGCAGAGCTAAGAGGTGGGAGGGCTTGGCATGGGACTCGACTTAGCTCAGTAGTTAAAATACTTGCCTCCCAAACTTGAAGACCTGAATTTGATCTGTAAAACTCACATTAAAAACCAGAAACCAAGAACAATAAAAACTAGGCATTGGGGTGTATACTTGTGACCTCAATGATGGGAAGGCAGAAACAGGTGCCTGGAGCTCATTTGCCACAAAGCGCTGTCTACTTATTGAGTTCTGGGCCACTGAGACATTCTTTAAACAAGTCTTCCCAAGGAATGACACCCTGAGGTTATCCTTTGGTCTCCATATGCTTGAGCTTGCATGATCACATAACCCTCCCCAAGCGCACACACACACACACACACACACACACAAACTGAGCCTAAGATTTGTGTGGTTCCCACACCTGAGCTTCTAATCACTTACTCTAAGATCATTGGGTGTTTATTTCTTAAACCAATACTTTGCTGAGCCCTGTCCTGCTTTTACAGGAACACCTCCAGAATGCAAAATCAGGAACCCCTGCCTTGAAACATTCTGGCTCAGGGCTTGTCATCCCTGATCACCTCTGTCCTCGAAACAGCTGCAGCAGCGGCAGCGAGCTATCGCTGTCAAGCACCTGCAGCGAGTACTCCAGTGGCTCCTCCTGCACGTGGCAAGACAGGAAGCTCATTGGGAAAAGGGTAAGGCTTCTGTCAGGCAAATCAGCTTCAGAGAGAGCAGGAAGAAAACCCTGTGCCGGCTGGAGTTTGGTCATGGAGGCAGAGTGGGTGGCGGTAAGGAAATAAGTATTTGCTGACTGTTTGCCCATTGACCATGGAGGCCGCCACTGATCAGCACACTGGGCTCATAAAACACAAAACATGATGGGGCTGTGCATCAGATAACTACAGAACAGACAGATAAATTACTGGGACAGGATGTCGGGAGCAAGGTTTGATAAAAGGAGGGGCTGTGCTTCCATACACACAGAAATGTCTTCCCTGCTTCCTGTTTTATTACTCTATTTTATTTGTGTATATGTATATACATATATATGTACGTATACATACATATGTGCATGTAGACACACATATGCATGTGTATTTGTGCCTATGAAATCTAAAAGTCAGCCTCTTCTGTTGGTCCTTAGGACCTGTCCATGTGGTTTGAGACACAGTCTGTGTCTGGCTTGAATCTTGAATTTATCAATTTGGCTAGTGAGCCCCAGGGTTCCTGCCTCTGCCTCTTTGGCACTGAAACTTCACACCCAGCTTTTGGGGACAGGTTCTGGGGATCTGATACCAGGTTCTTATCCTTGTATGAAAAGCACTTTACTGACCAAGCCATCAGCCTAGCCCCTTTCCAGGGTGTGGGACAATCACTCCTGCAAGACCCCACACCCTCATCTGTACAGAGCTTACCAAGCTGCATGAACCTCTGAGCGAGCTTCCTTGAATAGTGGAACAAGTCAGGTATTTTGAAGTAGCTACTTTAGCAGTTTCCCAAAGTTATGGGACAGCAAAGTTCACCAGGATGGAAACTGCAAGTCAGAGTCTTCAGAGTAGACTTTTCTACTATTTGGATGAATTTCATCCATGGTTTTCAGTACTTTAGAAACCAAGAGAACTCCAGAACTTAAAGACTCTACTGGTGAGGGAGTAGCTTTGTCATCTGCTGAACCGGATCTCTGAAAAAGATTTCCAGCTTGCATTTTGAGGCTGTTCCTATAGACTCAGGCTTCTAATGCAAAGCAGAGAGCTGGCTGCATTTATCTAAATTGCTCCCATAAAGAGTAGTTCTGAGCTCTGAATAATGACTGCCAGGATCCTGGCCAAAGGAATGATGGGACAATGTCAGGGTGGTTATTTTTTTTATCTCACTGTGTTCCTGAAAGTTATTTGCCCCCATGTTGCCCTTCTCCTCTCCATTTGTCTTTTTAAAGATATATTTTTATGTATGTGTATAAGTGTGGACATGTACACTTTTATACACGTGGCCACAGAGGCCGGAGGAGGACATTGGATCCCTTAGAATGAGAATCATGGGTGGTTGTGATCACACTCCTCGAGAAGCTAAACTTGGGTTCTCTGAAAGAGCAACTAGTGCTCCTTGCTGCTGAGCCCTGTCATGCACCTGTCTTCTACTTTATTTTTTTCTGTTTTCTCCTTTCCCTCCAATTGCCTTTTATGTTCCTTCATTTTTTTTTATTTGTGTGTGTGTGTGTATGCAGGTACATGCCTGTGTATGAATGTTTCTCTGTATGCCAAAAGATAGCCTTAGGTTGTTCTCTGGGAGCCTTCTACCCTCTTTCTTTCTTCCTTTCTTTCTTTGCTTTGTTTTGAGTTGGGATCTCTCATTGATCTAGAACTATCAGAGCAAGCTAGACTGGCTGGCCAGCAAGCCCCAAGAATCTATTTGTATCTGCCTGGACAGCACTTGAATTAAAAGTACTCACTTACTGCCCAGCTTTTTTATTTTGGTTCTAGGGATCAAATTTTGGTTTCTTATGGTTGCATGACAAGAACCTTACCCATCATCTGGACATTCTATCTATCTAAAAAAATAACTGGTGGGCATTCTTCTAATTGGGGCAGTATTTGATATACCAAGACAGTCTCTCCATTGAAGAAGAAAAGGAAAGAAAAAAGAAAAAACTCCTAAGACCCTTTAGGGACACTCTTTAGATTGGCCACCCAGTGATGATCCAAGTGGACCTGTGACAGTTTACAGCATGTGACAGCTCACAAAGCACACTTTTAGTTCCCAGGGTCCCAGTAAGCTGTGTCTGGACCCTCGAGACATTTTAAAGTTATATTCCTTCTGCAGTTTGTGCCTGGCATCAGGTGTTTTATTTAGTATTGACTTACATAATAAATCACAGGATTCTGAACAGGAACACATTGTTAAATTATATAATAATAAATGTGTGAGTAACCGCTTCTTTGAGCCCACAACAATTTTTAAAATATCATTTGTTGTAGAAACAGAAAGAAAAGCAGGTATAAAATTCACTAGCCTTTCTCAGTAGAGAAATCTGGTTCTTCTAGATTCAGTTACTACCATATGTGGCCTACTCTTAAAAGTACTGTACAAATATTAACTCATTTAATACTTGTAACATATTTAAAGACCTGTTTTCCTCAGCTATGTATATATTCATATATGCATGCTTGGTACAGATATATGCAGATGTCTAGGGGTGTGTGTGTTTGTGTGTGTGTGTGTGTGTGAGTGAGTGCGCGCATGCGTGTGCGCTTGTACGCATATATAGAGGCCAGAAGCCAACCTAGTAATTATTTCTTTGACACCATCCACCGCATTCTTTTGACACAGTCTCTCACTGAACCTGGAATTCACTGGTTCAGCTTGGCTGACTGCCTGCAGCAAGCCCCAGGGATCTGCCTGGCTCTGCCTCACCTGTATTGGAATGCTAAGCACATGCCTCCATGCCTGGCATTTTAAAAAGTGGGTTCTGGTATCAATCTCAGGTCCTCATGTTTACATATAAGCTCTTTACTGACCAAGGTTCTGAGGATTTAAATGTATGTCCCAAGAACATGGCAGTGCATAGTAAAACTAGGCATTTAGTTCTAGAACCTTTGCTATTGGTGGTTCTGTTATCCTGGCCTTGTTGACTCATCCTTACTTATAGAAGGCCTATACATGTGGTTAGCCTTGGTTTATTCCCATGAACACCAACAATTCCTTAAATAAAATGTCGTATTTTCCTGACAAGAGATAGAAAGTTTTGAGAACACTAAACTGTGCCCCTAGCTTATCAGAGGCCTCCTTCAGACTTCTGTACTGCCCCCTAAGTACTTTATCCTACTTTATTGAATAAAGAATGTAACAGTTATAGGAAATGACACCTCCCCAGGCTCTATCCCATGAAATTCTCATGTTCCCCTGCCCCCTGCCAACTTTCAAGATTGGTCCACACTTGTTGCAACTCACCTATATAAGATCCCATGAGAGACTCAGGGAGGGATGTGGTTTATCTCATCAGAAGATTCACAGCTTCCAACTTTATTGGTATATTGAAATACAGCATGAACTGGCTGTGGACAAGATGAGGAGAGGTGGATAGGCAGGTGTGGGAAAAAGCCACAGTGGTCTGATGGCTGGGTCGCAGGGAAGTCCTCCACGCTGGCCACAAGACGGCAGGCCCCAATAGGCATGAGGGAGTCTGTGGGTTTCCAAGAGTTTACTGTTCATGGTGAATGTAGATGGTCTGGGTGCACCCCCCCCCCAAACTCAGGACTGACATAAGTTAAATAGGGAGGGAGAAAGAAGAGAGGGGCTGGGGAAGAATGTTTAATTGGCTATGCCCTCTGGCCTTCAGGTATCTCATTAGTATGTAAATCTCTTTAGGGCCTGAGGCCTATAATCACTCTACCTTTGCTCTTTGGGTGGGGATGCATTGCCCTCCTTGTGACTGAACAGTGTAGGTCAATGGAGTTCCACTCCACATGTTAGGAGCCTGGATTCTGGTAGCATGGTGGAATAGATGCTGTCCCTCACAGGCAGTGGACACTTGTTGGGTCTCTGGGCTATTTTCAGCTAGAGATTTGACCAAAACCAAGACCCCTTACACTGCCCAGAGGCAGGAACTGAGTTTACCTGTTGTGGGTTAAATAGATCTGCCACATAGCTCTTAGAGGGCCCAGTTTTTTGGCTTCTCATCTCTGTGATCAGTGTGACTCCCAAGACCATGAGAAATCTTAAAAACACACACCAAGGAAGCCCATTCTCTGTTCTATCTAGAATAGCCAGGCTTTGGGATAAGATTTCTTCTGATTTCCAGAGGAGCTTTGAATGATGGCAATTTTCTAAAAAAACAAAACTCCAAGAGAAAAAGGGTAGTGTCAGTAAATCACATCTGTCCCAGCAGCTCCAGACACTGGAGGGTTTTCTGAAGAAAATAAATAATTGGACATCAAGACAAATAAATGTGTGTGCTGGAGATAGCAAGAGTAAATTTCATGAAAATGGCTTAGATATAATCCAATGTCCATAGCTTACAAAATAGTTCACTTTCTAATGGAAGTTTCTGGTCCTTTTTAATGTCTGCATTTAGTTCATATTCAGATACTTTGACAGGGGCTAGCTGCCATAGTAATCCTCTGAAACTGCCATATTTGTTCCTAAAGTCAGTCACCGTTAGTAATTTTGAAAAGGTCCTGAGCAGGGCTAGAGAGATAGCTTACTGGTGGAGTGTTTATACTGCTCTTGCAGAAGACCTGTTTCCCGTAAGCCACGTTGTGATAAGCCAAATTGTACAGCTCACAACCACCTGAATCTCCAACTCTAAGGATGCTATCACCTGCTTTCAGCCTCTATGAGCACATGTACTGCTGTGTACATAGCTACACAAGGATACATGCACGCACAAGGATACGTACGTACGTATGTACATACATACATACATACATACATACATACATACATACAATTAAAAAGAAAATAGTTTTTCAAGTAGGTCAGCCATTCCCAGTGTGCTAGTTTCTTATTTAAACTCTGAAATGCCACTGGAGAAACACTGCCAAGAATATGCAGGCGCACATGATAGCTTCAGAAACTTTTCCTCGATGCTCATGAAGGCAAAGAGCTACCGACCATTAGACTGGCATTGCTTGCTTCTCTCAGCTCCTCCCTCGACTCTGCCTTGACTCTCTGTAGTGAGGCTATGTTGTCCTCAGCCTATTCCCTAAGTGAAACTTAAGCACACTTTCTTGCTTTGCATCTCTGACCATTCTGTTACTTCCACCTGGAAGCCATTTTCCTCACCTAGAACTCTAGGTGAGTCTGTAAGTCTTTCAAGGAATAGTTAAGTTATAAAAAGATTTCAAATGACTTTCCTTTATACCTGTCACTATCTCCATATAGACCCATGGGTCTTCCTTATGAACCTCTACAATAGACAGCCTATTTCTACTTCTCATATGTATTTTGTTGACACATGGTTAGCTGTGCTGACGACTCCTCACTCTTAAAGAAATCGTTCTTACATTTCATTTCTCCCCTTGCCCGGACCCCGGTGGACTGATCAGCCAGACAGCTGATCTGTTACCCCTTGGAAACTGCATCCGGCGGCATCCTAGCCAACATTTCATTTCTCTGTTTTGCCATGTCACTTAGCACAGGGTCTTGAAGAGCCAATGTTTACTGCGTAGTTAGCATTGTACAAACTGTTTATATGTGAATACTTATCACCCACTTATACAAATTAAATCTACTGAGGGGCTTTTCCTTTGTTTATTTGAGATCTGTTTGGTTCAATTATGTCTGATATCTACATTTTTCTTTCCTAGCAATCATCGCAGATCTGGGATAAAAGACTAAGTATTGATTCTTCGCTCCCAAGTGGCTTCGCCAGCCCTGCAGATGAACTACCTCCAACCCGCATCAAAGAAAGCCACATTTTGGAAGGGCTGAGGAAGCTACAGAAGCGGAAAGTGTTCCTTGACTCACCATCATCGGTGATAAGCAAATGGGGTTATAAAGATTGCATGAACTCAAACGAAGGGATCTATTCTCCAGGAATTAAAAACAGCAGCCTCAAGGAGTATCCCCCCTGCCAACCACCTGGCATGGGGATACCCTGCCAGAGTCTCCGTCAGACCTTCATCTATGATGCAAATTCTCATGAGGATGCACATGAAGACTTCCCATCCTCAGCCTTGCCACTAACAGCTCCAAGCCAGGGCTGCAAGATACAAGGCAGTAAATTGACACACAGTGTTTCAGACAGTCTATTTAACTGGGAACCACATAATAAATACTTTGCAGAAGGTACAGCCTCAGTTTATACCAGAGAAATGCCTGAAAGGCTAGCTCGTTGTGCTAGCCACTGCCCGTTGGAGAGGAAGCTATGCCCCAGCATTCACCTTCCCTGGGTGCAAAGAGACAGGGACCCACACAGCCAAGGTCATGGGCGTGTGTTTCTGAACCTTCAGCTTTCAGATACTGATGACAATGAAACCCTACAGGAACTGTACATAGGGAGCAGCGATGAAAGAAGCCCTTCAGACTTGTCCTTGACTGGGGACACCGACAAGTCCATGGAGAACCTAGAGGTGGAATTCAGAAAGTCTGAATGTGGCTTTCATGATATGGGGGAAGAAGAACGTCCTGCTCACTTAGAGACTAGCCCAAAGGCATTCAGCTTCATCAAGCAGCAGAGGGTTGTCAAGAGGACCTCTTCAGAAGAATGTGTCACGGTCATATTTGATGCAGAAAATGGAGAGCCAGTGGAATTCAGCTCTCACCAGGCTGGAGTTGTCACTGTCACCAGGGATGAAATTTCCATCAGCTCAGCCCCTCCTGGGGCCTCAGAAGAACTCACTGAACTTTCACCTCAGGGAATTACTCATTTACAGCCAGGAGCTACTACAAGAGACTATCCTTTCCTGAAGAGACCTGAAGAGGAGATCAAGAAAAGCATTCCAAAAGATGAAAACAATATTCTCACAGCTCCAAATGACTCCTTCAGCTCTCGGACTATAGAAACTCAGAATTCCCCTCGACCAAAGCTCGAGAAACCAACACATGGTGTAGCCTGGAAGAGTAATTCTAGATCTGTGGCAAACATGGGTGTCTACTCGAAGCAAGGTCTGACAAAAATTCCTTCCAGAGGCAAATCTTCACCTCAGAAATCAACACTTGTGGATCCTATGCCTGTCACACTAGTCCCTTCCAGTGGCCTAGTGACTCTTGAAAAGATACCAGCATCCCCTACGGGAAAACTCTCACAATGTATAAAAGTAGAGAGCCCTGGTTCTCTCTATGATGTAGAACCAGAATCACACATTCCAAAACTCCCCACCCAGCTTCCTCATATCCCCAAAATTTCCAATAAGAATTGGGTTCAATGCCCCAAGAGTCAGGCTGGAGGAATCCAGTCACGGCATCTCACGGGGAAAAGTGACAATGGCGAATCCCCCATGAGGGCCAAAGGGTGTGGCTCTGAGCCACAGACAAGAATGAGGTCTCCTTCCCCACCAACGCCTCCAGGGAGGTCAGTCTCGCTCCTGGTCAGACCCAGTTATGATTATCCACCACTACCATCACCTGCCAAACCTGAAACTCGGGTCCCAGGTGACACCGTAAGTACAGGGTTGAAATCCCCGCCATTGAAAGGATCCTCTGCTCCTCTTGTCTCTTCCAGTGCAGCTATGTCAGAAATACAGAAGAAGAAACTATCTGTGGTCTCCAGAAAATCTGCCCTCCCTCCAGCTCTTCCCTCAACCCAAGCTGTGGTACATTCCCAGTACCCTGAGCACACATCCTCCAGCCCATTTGCTGTGATGGCTTCGGGGCCTCCAAAAGTCTCTCCGAAAAGAGGCATCCCTAAACCTTCCTCCCCTCACCAGTCACTTGGAACCACCCATGTGGACACAGACTTAGAGATACCCAAGACTTGTCCTTCAAGCTGTGAACTGCTAGAGGTAACATCCTGTAAAAACCTGTCTCCAGGGAGAAAAGGACAGTCGAGTGACAGCACTGTGATCCCCCAAAAGCCTTCCCTCTCAGGGGCGAATGAGTCCTTGACACCTCAGGTTAACAGTTCATCCTTCTCTTCCTCATCCTGTAGAAACCAGGGCACCTCAAAAGGTGGCCAAAACCCTCCCGAGAAAGGACCGAAAACTCGCCTCCCAGTAGGACTCAAAGTTCTCATGAAGTCTCCTCAGTTGCTCAGGAAAACGTCCATGGTACCAGGGAAACAAGAAAAGGATAGTTTAAATGAAGCGTCTCGAAGTTCTGTGACAGCGAACAAGTCTAATCCTGAGGACTCCAAAGACCCTGAAAGTCTGGAGACCTCAAGAGATGAGAGAAGCACAGCCTTACTAGGTCTGAGGGATCCAGACAGTCTAGCTAGAGGACTTGGCTTAGAGTCAGCAATGCCAGAGTTGTTGGAAAGCAGCATCTCCAGAGATGACGGAAGAGATGGGGTGGACAGCAGAGCCATAAAGAGATCCTTCTCCTCCAGCAAGCCACACCTAAAGCCTGCTCTTGGCATGAATGGAGCCAAAGCTCGGAGTCAGAGCTTCAGCATCCATCTGGGAGAGAAGCCTTCCACACCCCCAACAGAAGGACCAGGCAAGATTCGAACTCAGATTATTACCAATACAGCTGAGAGAGGCAATTCCCTCACAAGGCAGAATATCTCCACGGAAGGATCCCCAAGCAAGACCCCCTCTGTCTCAACATCTGGTAATCTTCCCAATGCTGGAAGGGCCCTGGGAAACCCCTTTTCGAGGCAGGGTTCTCTCTGTAGCACAGGAAGTTCTAGCAGCCAGCATGGAAGCCCAAGCAAGTTACCTTTGAGGATGCTCACAAGGCCAGAAGGACTCCTTACTCCTGGAGTGGAAGACCAACAGTTCTCTACTCAGGAAGAATGTCCTGGGAGAGGTATACATGAGCAATCTAGCAGTGATCACCATATGCATCCATCTACTATATCAGACTGCCCTCAATCCCTGCAAGTTCCAGGGAGGATGCAGCGTCCAAGCAATTTGGAAACATGTGGGATATCTAAGCTAGAAACTTCTGGAAGGCATCCAGAAGCTTCTCCAACTGGGACTAGTATCATGAGCCCAGAAGCCCCCCTCTCACCCTCCATTGAAGAAAAGGTCATGTTGTGCATTCAGGAGAATGTGGAAAAGGGCCAAGTACAGACAAAGCCTGCCTCTGTGGAAGTGAAGCCCAGGGCAGGGCCTTCATTCACCAGCTGGTTTGGTTTTCGAAAGAGCAGGCTTCCAGCTCTCAGTAGCAGGAGAATGGAAGCTTCCAAGAGTAAAGTGGAAAAGAAAGATACAAAACTGAAATCTGAGAGGAAAAAAGAAAAGAAAAAAGCTGAAGTCCAATCGAAGATAGAAAACGAACTGAGTAAAGGTATCAAAAAGGCAAATGGTCAGAGTCCAGAGGACGGTTTGCAAAGCACAGAGAGTCTGAAGGCATCCCAAGACATTTATAACCAAATGAAGTCCGAGCCAAGGAATAGACCCAGCCCTGCTGTGTGCTCAACAAAAGATGCCTTCATGACAGAACTTCTAAACAGGTAGTGTGCATGTGAATGGAGAAGGGCAAAGTTGAGGGGTCTCCCTGCTCCCCCAACCCAAGGAGAGCTGTTTACTTCCTGATCATTAAATACCAGCCAAGCACAGTCTCCATACACTCAGAGAATATAATCTCTTATACATTAGCTATAATTTAAACAGTGAAATAAAAGTTAGCAATAAAATGATAATTTAGTTCATGTTCTTTCTTAACCAAGCCAATGGTCTTTGAAATTAAAGAATAGTGAGTTACATCCAGGTTGATAGCAATTCAACCCACACCGAGAACCATGAATGTACCCACATTGCATGAAATGGAAGAAAATTACACACACGTTTGAAAGCATGCCGATTTCATTGATCGCGCTGAGCAAATGTATACTTAGAACTTTCCAGAAGTAATTACTTTTCCTGCCGATCTTAAGCCAGAAATGTATTTAGCAATCACCCTTTGGCGTTTTATATTCTGTCCCTCCCCAAAAGCAATTACAAAAATAAAATAGAGGCTATGGGGAGATGGTTCAGCCAGTAATGTGCTGGCCTTGCAAGCATGAAGACCTAAACTCCATCTTCAGAACCCACATAAACAAAAGGCAAGCATGGTGGCACAGACTTGTAATCCCATTGCAGAGGCCGTAGAGGTAGACAGAGCCTTGGGCTTCTCTGGACAGGCAGCATAGCCTACTTAGAAGTTCCAGGCCGATGAAATATTCTGTGTCACAAACACCTAAGAAATAGCATATAGAAGACATCCTATACCTTACACACACACACACACACACACACACAGCATGCATGCACACACACATGCACAGACACACACAACAATGCACACAAACCGGTTCCTATGTGTGCACATTTTAATAAGCAGTGTAATGAAATAAGTTATTTTATTATCCTTGCAAATCTAAATTGACACACCAGTGAAATATTTGAAGATATTTCTGCTCAAGGCTAGAGAGCAACACTTACCACTGAAAGGTTTAAAGACAAAGAACCATGCTGAGGTTACCTTAAACATTAAAGGGCTGGAAGAAGAGCATGATTGAAAACGGCCGATGTAATTTATCAGAGGAATCACTTTCTACCTGCAGAGTTGATAAGAGAGCCGCTCTCCAGACAGAAAGTGGATCAAAGGGTGTTTCCTGCAGGAGCAAGTTAGAGGGCACCTCCCAGGGCTCCTGTTTCGCCAGCGGCTCTGTGAGCACTCAAGGAAGTCAAAAGAAAAACATCAAAACCAAAGTCGATATGGAAAAACCAAGAGGATCCTTGGTAAGCACTTCTCCACGCTGGCTAGAAAACACTTGATTCTAGATGTCCTGGTAAAGTGGTAACAATCTGAGAAAAGACTGTGTTTCTAATATGTAGACTATGTTTTTTATATAAATCTTTTCCTCCCTCCCTCTCTATTCTCTCCTTCTTTACTCCTCCTCCTCTCTCTTCATTTTCCCTTCCCCCTCTTTCTCCCTCATTCCTCGTCTGTATACATTTATGTGTGATAGCAATGCCTCATATGCTAACACGTGTGGAGGTCAGAGGACAGCCTCCACTGTCATTGCTCCTGTCCACCATGTTGGAGACGGGATCTCCTGTTCATGGCTGTGTAGAGCAAGCTAGCTACCCTACACAGTTCTGGGGTTCTCCTGTATCCATGTACCACCGCATCTCACTGAGGTCACAGACACAGTATTATGCTCATCTTTATATGGACACTGGACATCTAAACTCAGGTCCTCACACTTCATTGGCAAGCTCTTTAGCTACTGAGCCATCTGTCTAACTAGAGGGAAAAGTTTTTTAAAGAAGAGAGAAACACAGGTGACAGCTGCTAATGGTGGCAGCTAGACCTTGTGTGGGTGTGGTTCCCTCTGGGAACACTGTTCTTGTTGGGTCTATTTTCAGACAATGCTATAATCTCTATATATTGCCAGAAAGTGTTGCTACCAATATCATCTTAGAATGATACCCAGTGTTAGAATTTTGGTTTGATGATGATTCTAGCATCAACAGCAACAAAAGAGAAATGCAATTGGAGATATGAAAATGCCAGATGATTTAAGAACGTGTCAGCTATTTTGATGTTTTAAGTGTTGTTTATTTTTTATTGAAGCAGAACGTAACAGGTAATCCTACATAGACAGATCATCGCAAGCTACATAAAGTATTTAAAAACAACAGTTCTCAACATAAAGTGATTTTATCCAGGACTGGGGAGATAGCTTTTGCCATGCAAGCATGACAATCTGAGTTTGGATTCCTAGCACTCAAGTTAAAATCTAGGCAAGCTGGCATGCTACTATATATTCCATCACTGGGGAGGTGGAGGCAGGAGGCTCTCTCTCGAGCTCACTGGTCACCAAATCTACCTCCTTCAGTGAGCTCCAGGTTCACAGAGACCTTCTCTCAGTCAGTAAAGAGGAGAGTGACTAAGAGAATCTGATATCACTCTGTCCTACATGAATATGCAACCGTGCGTGCGTGCGTGCGTGCGTGCGCACACACCCACACAAACTTATACATACACCCCTCCAACACACAAAACACCATAAACTTGAAAGTACTTGAGAAAGACCTGTGAGACTGAGCTCTGGCTGCACACATGTATGCATGGACCTACTACAAATATGCACATGTGTACACACAGAGAAACTATTCCATCTGTATCTTCATACGTTAAAGTATTCTCTTTATTAAAAAAGAGAATAAGAAATATAAGATATACTAACATTTTTCTGAAGGACAATTTGCAATGAGAAGTGACTGCATTTAGGGGGAAGTTGGGTGTTTGAGGAGAACAGATCCTAACAGCAATCTTGATTGGTTTTTACAAGTTGCTGAAGTGACACCATCCTCAGGGTGGGATTTCACAAACACATCTGAGACAAACACAGACTGGAGATGTTTCTCCTCTGATAGGCCTGGACTCCAAGGAGCTCTAAGGTCTTTCTTTCAAGCTGACTATGTTCATTGCAGGTTTTTTATCCCCTCACCCCCTTTTAGCCCTTGGCTCATATGACATCATATCTCTTTGAAAACATGGATGTCCCTTGCATTATAAAACCACAAATTATAAGCATGTCTGAAGCTGCCCTTGTAGTGTCACTGAAAGGAAAAAGGGAGAATGAGCGTGGAGAAGCGTGCAATATGCTGGAAATTCAATCCTACTGATGGAAAGCTTTGATAGCCCAGCGGAGCCCCTTATCACAGACACTCCATTTAACTATGCCCCATTTAATATGGTTCTGACAGCTTAGGGTATATCTTCACTGTACAGAAGGACCAAAAAACAAAAAAAGAGCCTATGTTGAGCTTTTACAATTTCATTTTTGCTTTCTTATTACTGCCTAATGCTAAAGTAATTTAACATGCTTTCCCTTCCTCATCTGAAGTTTTTCACGGGGTAAGAGAAGAAACCTCTGCTCTTCCCAGTATATCTGCAAGAAACACTCTTAAGATTTCCTGTGAAGTACACAGATTACCTAGCCAACCCAAGTTTACACAATCAGTAGGGATATGCTAATTTTTCCCTTTAGCTGAGACAGGAAAACAGTCATGCTGAGAAGGCTTTCAGTACAAAGGAGTATTATTAACCTGGATAGATGACCAGCTGTGAATGTGTCTGTGTGTATTCATATGTTGGACCTCAGTTTCCATCCTGTTTGAGGTAGGGTCTCTTGTTTGCTGTTGTATATTCTAGGAGAGCTGGCCTGTGGGCTTCTGAGACTTCCTCTGTCTCTGCCTCCTATATTGTCTGAGGCACACTGGCTTTGCAAGCCCATCCTGCCATGTCTGCGTGTTTGTGGGTTCCGAGAATCTGAACCCCGGTCAGTATGCCCACGGAGCAAGCACTCTTGCCTGCCGAGCCATCTCCGCAGCTTTGATTTTTAGAACTGTAATGTTGTTGTTTGTTTTCTCACTTTTGTGAATTGGGCTAAGTTTCCTGAGTTCAGGAAGGACTGTGCTTTCGTGTCCTTTGAGATAGTAAGAAATAGCAGAGAAAGCATATTTATCATGCATTATCATCTCAGGTTGGAGATTAGAGGCAAAACAAAATGCATTCTTATACCATTGCTCGTTATTGTGAATACCCTTGAACTTTTTAAAATTCAGAGTTTAAGGAATTCTCTTTCCCCAGGGCTCAAGGTAAATTTGCCATCTGCTTATTTTTAAAATATGTTGCAAAGAAATTTTCTTATAGTAGTTGTTTAGTTGGAAATAATAGTGATAGATAACACCAGTGATGACACAGCATCGTCATGAATGCAGCACTACCTCATTGTCAAGGCAACGCTAAATCAAGAGTGTTCTTCTTTTTGCCAAGCAGTACTTGGTGTTGAATCGGGAACACACAAAGACACACACACACACATACACACACACACACACACACACACACACACACACACACACACACGGCAAACAACCTACCTACCTACCCCTGACTATAGCCTCAGCCCCAAAAGCACTTCTCTCAAACCTCCTAACACAATGTGCTACCAGGCTTAGGTCTTCAAACAATAAAATTACATTTATTCTCCACAGCCCAAGGCATTTTTTAACCATTTTAATGTTTAGTGATTGTTTTTATTTTCTTCTGTTGCTGTGATAAAATACCCAGACAAAAAGCAACTTAGTGGAGAATGGGTTTATTAGAGCTCACCGTTCCAGGTTATAGGCCACTATTTTGGAGGGAAGTAGAGGCAGAAACTTCATACTGCTAGGCACATCGTATCTGTGGGCGAGGGCCAAGAGAAATGAATCCATGTGTGCTTTCTTGATTGCCTGCTTGTGCTCAGCTTAATTCCCCTACTCTTATACAGTACACTGCCCCCAGCCTAGGGAATGTTACTGACCACAGTGGGCCTAGGGAATGTTACTGACCACAGTGGACTTTGTCTTCCCCCATCCCCCAGCATAGGAAATGTTACTGACCAAAGTGGGCTTTGTCTTCCCCCTACCCCGGCCTAGGGAATGTTACTGACCACAGTGGGCTATGTCTTCCCCCATCCCCCAGCCTAGGGAATGTTACTGACCACAGTGGGCTTTGTCTTCCTGTATAAGTTATCTTCATTAAAAGGATTCCCACAGACATGCCAAAGGCCAATCCAGTGTTAATAACCCCACACTGAGACTCTCTACTTCCAGATGATTCTAGGTTGTGTCAAGCTGACAATTAAAACTAAGGATCACTGGTAATCATAATAGAAAGATTGTTTCCATATATGTTTTATATATACCTCAAATCCCTTTATGTCACAAACCACTTAGCTCCCCAGTAACTGCATATTCCTTTTTAGTATTGTTAAGATGTGCAAAAGTACCAGCAGTGTTTCACCAAAATAAATCCCTTTCTCTCTATAGAACTTTAATTAAAGGCTTATGTCCCCACATCTGCCATCATTTGTAGGCTACTTAGCTCTAATTTTTTTGTGTAATTTAGACCAGTGGCCATGTTACTTGGTGCTTGAAATGGTTTTATGTGTTTCAATGAAGGGTAGGGAAGGCCTCCCCTAGAAAGATTACCCTGGGTGTGCTCTGCTTGCTGTCAGCTTCAAGTTGTTCCTTCCTATGTGTGGACACTATTTTCTGAATTGCAATCTTAAAGAAAGACAGCCCCAGGCTCTTATTTAGCATCTCAAGACCAAAATAAGAATCATTAACAAAGTTAAGGGGATGACACACCTCCGTGGGGCACGGGAGAGAGATGGCCATTTTAATGCACGTGTGTTAATATAAATGATACAATTCTCTTCCCCCAAGTGTCACCTCTTCTGAAGGAAATCACATCTGCTAATAAAAAATCATCAAATACCATCCCATTAAGATGGGGTTGTGGAGATGAAATAGCATAAAATACTACCATAATTACACAAATGGTTATCATCTTATTACGTCCTGCAAAATGTAATAATTTCAGCATCCTTAATTGAATGATTCCATTCTAAATGCTGTTTTGATGCAAATAAGCAGCCTGCTCATTTGCCTTCCTTTTGCTAAGTTTTTTAAGACATGAAATATCCACAGATACTGGCTCACTCATTTTCCATCCCAGAATCCTGGTCTTTTGGGCATCTTCTCCCTCCATCTGCCTCTCTCTCCCCATCCCTCACACTTTCATGGCAAATCATTCTTCCTAGCCCTTGAGTTAATTTTGGTATAAAAAAATGCTGTTTTACTTCGGAAGCCAGTAGGGTTAGAGTCATTCAGGCAGGAAGGATGCACAGAATTTCAGATGGGGAGTTCTCCAAATACATAGTTCAGTTGTGAAATCACATGTGTCTATCTGTCATAGTGGGCTGTCGTCTCACTTTTGCCTCTTATGACTTTTGCAAACTCATTTTTCCCTGCATGTCTGATAGATCGAGTCAGTCATGATGAAGGCAATGACAGCTAATGCCCCATACCGCAAGCTGATATCTAAAGCACCTCTTGATCCCCACAGTGGACATGGGTTAAAGATACATCATTAAAAGATGAAGATGCTAACACTTGGGACCTGAAAGGTAGCTCAGTCAGTAACTTGCTCAAAGACCCGAGTTTAATTCCCACAACCCACATAAAATACCAGATATGGTAGCATACACTTGTAATCCCATCACTGGGAAGATAGAGATAGCTGGCTGGCCAGGGTAGCTTAGTCAGTGAACTCCAGGCCAGTGATAAACTCTGTTATAAAAATAAAAAGGTAGCCAGCACCTGGGGAAGGGCACCTGAACTCCTGAGGTTGACCTCTGGCCTCAACATACTTACCTCATTTGTGCTTCTACACATGAGTGTACATGCATCCACATGTATGTGCACACATGCACGCACACACACTAACTCTAACACTAACACTAACATTAACACTAACACTAACACTAACACTGATACAAAGAAGAAACTCCCATTGAAACCAGAAACACTGTCCACAGTTGTTAGTCAGAAGCCTACCTTGCACTATCTTTGGCAAATTCCCATCTTGACCTAGAGTTTTCTCACCTCCCTGGGATGTTCCCACATCCCACCTGCTGCATGGTCCAGAGTGAAAATTAATTTAAACCGAAGCCTATGAAAGTATAATTAGGAAAAGAATATGATGCCAAAATAAAGTATGCCCCTGATTTCCATACACAAATAGTTTTAAATGATATATCCTCACTTTGCATTGAAATCTGTTGGTGCAGAAAAGTAGAAGAGTATGTCCTTCTCTGATACCTCCCTTTCCTCAGCTTGTATTTCAACAAGACCCTGCAGGTCCATAACTGCTACCAATACTCCTTGGCAGATGCCCTTTATAGATCGCTAAGCCTTGGGTGAATCTGGAAGCTACGTGTAGCATAGTCATAAAGTGTAAATAATTGTTTTTATCCCATTAACTGTTGAAAACTAGGAGGTAAGAAGGAGAGAGCTAAGTTTAGCCCCCAGGTTGGCATGAAGGCAGATGACTCTCTACAGCATTTGAAGTAAGATAACGGTTGTATCATATTGAGCCTGAGCCCCTGGGCAGATCCCTCGGCAGCATCGCACCGTTCCTGTTGTTGGGACCAGCTGTAACACAGTTTATAGGAGCTGCTGTAGGGGTTGGCATTTCCTTGAGGACTTTGGCTTGTCTTGGTATTGAGACCATGTCCACCCAGATGTAATGGCATAGACATCTGAGAACCATGACAATCCCTGTAAATGGATGCCAGCCTATAGTCAGCCTTTCAAATCTCAGCTCCTCCATTTTGATAATGATGTGTCATCCCTGCCGTATCAGGAGTATTGGGGGCAGCACTGTTCCCTAGCTTCAGGTCAAGCATGGCAGCCCTTGTGTAAAGCCACTGAACAGCTCCTAGCACAGACGGTGCAGATGTTGGCTGGTTTTGTTTATTTGTGTGTTGTGGGAAGGAAGGACCACATGCATCCATGTGTATGCATGCTATAAAGGATAGAGGTCAACCTTAGTAGTCCCTCCTTAGGGACTTTACGTTGTTTTATAGACAAGATCTTTGACTGGGTAGTTGGCCATCGAGCCCCCAGTGATCTGCCTGTTTCGTTTCCTCAGTGATGGAATCATAAGAATTTAAACCCCACACCAGCACACATGGCCTTTTTACATGGGTGCTGAGGGATCAAACCCAAGCCCTCAGGCTTTTAAGTCAAGCACCTTACTGAGTGATCTAGCTCCACAAACCAGTCAGCTAATCAGTGTCCATGGTACCCCACTGTTAGAAAGCTGCCGTTCCAGTATTTCTCCCACTGTTATGACTTAGACAAATATGCTGAGCTTAAGGAAGGGCCCAGACCTCAGAATCCCTATTGATAAAATACCAAGACTCGATTGGGACTCTCTCTAACTTTCCTTTTGAGGCCTTGCCATCTGAAGCTGGAGTATTCCAGCTTAAAGGGACAAAGAACTTTTTGGGTTTCTTGAGACAGGGTCACCTATAGCTCAGGCTGGGCTCACATTCATTATGTAGCTGAGGATGACCTTGAACTTTTATGGTCATGCCTCTACCTTATGAGGGCTAGGATTTTTATGAATCTGCCATCAGGCCTGGTCTATGTGAAGTTAGGGGTTGAACCCAGGGCTTCATGCATGCTAGACAAGCCTTCTATCAACTGATCGACATCCGCTGACAGGAGGAAATGTTTTTAATATGACACTTGCAAATGTGTCTTGCCAGTCTAGTTTACTGAGCACACAACAGTCTCCGTCTCCTCACTACATTATGGAAGGAATGAAAGAAAAAAAAAAGACACTTTCTTAGTGAGAGTTATATTCTAGGAAAGGGTCACACAACCTAAATACAATTCAAGTGTAGTCCCTTATTAAAATAACTTATAGCAAAAGTCTGTGTCTCAGGAAGAGTTATGGCTCCTTAGGCTTTAATGTTTCCTAATACCCTGGTGTGAATGACTCCATTATAAAGTTTTAAAACCAAAGCAGTTAATCTTGAAATCACAGAGAACCAGGGATCCTGTGAGTCCTGCAGTTCAAAGCTGGGGTTGTAATTCTGGAAATGGGTTCTCTTAATTAAAACCTGTAATGAAGCCAGATAATGAAGGGAGACTGGAATAAAGTACACACACACACACACACACACACACACACACACACACACACACGTTCATATTCCCACGCAGGTTTATACGGTCAGCACACTTATTACAGAGCGAGCCATTATTGTGAGGATTACAAAAGATCACTGTAGAGTGATGGATAAGAACTTCTAGTATCTTCTTCTTGCTGCAGGGGGCAGAGGTCGATGAAGATGTACAAGAAGATGAAGAAGACAGAGTTGCTGACGCTACGCTCCAGAGCCATGTGATAGGTAAACATCCATGTGCTGCTTGATTGTCTCTCACTTTGATGCCTTCTCTTGGTGCATTTCTAGAGGTCTGGTCTAATGCGGCCCGTGACTGCAATAGTTCTCAACCTGTGGGTCGCAACCCCTTCAGGGTTAGAGTGACCCTCTCACAGGGTTACCTAAGTCCATCAGAAAACAACAGATATCTACATTATGATTCATAAAAGTAGCAAAATTACAGTTGTAAGATAGCAGTGAAATAATTTTAAGGTTTGGGGGGTCACGACAACCTGAGGAACTGTGTTAAAAGGACTGCAGCATTGGGAAGGTTGAGAACCACAGCTCTATGGGGTATGAGGTGGTACTTTTTCCTCAGAGAGGTTAGATGTTATATTAGTGACTTTTCCTGTTGCTGTGACATAATGCCTGATGAAAGCAACTTCAGGGAGGAAGGGTTTATTCTGGCTCACAGGTCAAGGGCACAGTCCGTCATGGTGGGGAAAGCACGGCAGCAGGAGTGTGAGTCAGCTGCTCATATGACATCCATAGTCAGGAAGCAGAGAGATGAATGCTGGTATTCATCTCACTGTCTCCATTGTATTTAGTCTGGGACTCCACCATAGTATGGTGCCGCCTGTTTAAGGTAGGTCCTGTCACCTTAGTTAACTTACTCTTGATAATCTCTTATACAGATGCCCAGAGCCTAGTCTGATGCAGATGACATGCTCAGAAGCTTGTCTCTGTGGTGATGCTAGATCCTGTCAGGGTAATAGTATAAACCTTCACACATGCTAATGTAAAACAAGTAGATTGGGCCTGGGCCTGGGGCTAGCATAATTGATGGAGTCCTTGCTTGGCATTGACAAGGTCCAGGGTTTGATGCCAAGTACCACAAAAGGAAAGCAAGCAGAAACAGGAAGCCACACTGTTTCTGGGGTCTTGGAACCACACTGTAGTGAAAACATGGGTGTTTGCAAAGGAGGGCAGTGTGAGCTGAAGAGGAGTGTGTGCTTCTGTTATATAAATGGAGGTTTTGGTAACTAATGTGTTTTTTTCCCCCTAAGGAGAAAATCACTTCTTAAAATTTCCCTTTATAGAATAATCTCAAGAAGCAATGAATGCAGGAGTCTATTGTTTAAAAACAGGGTGGTGGCTTTCTAAAATGGAACATTTAAGTATATTGGACACTTCACATATAGAACAACTGTCTTAGTTTCTTGCCTGCTACTATGATAAAATATTTTGACATTTTATCATAATCGCACAGTAAGAGGGAAAAGGTTTATGTATAGAGCTCACAGTTCAGAGGTTCAGTCCATCATTGTGGGGGAGACCCAGCAGCAGCACCTGAAAGCAGTTGGTCATGTTATATCCCGAGATGAGCATAATGAATGCATGTGTGAGTGTGTGTGTGTGTGTGTGTGTGTGTGTGTGTGTGTGTGTGTTCCACAGCTCCACTTCTCCATTTATACAGTGTAGGAATGCCCACAGAATGGTCCAACCCACAAATAAGATGGATCTTTCTACATCAAGTAAAGTAATCAGTATACTCCTCAGTGGGTATAACCAGAGACTGGTCTTGCCAGATGATGTGTCAAGTTAAAAATTAACACTAACCACTATAAGAAACAAATAAAATAAGTAAATTCACTTTCCAAAACCTTCAACCCAGTTTTCTTTTCATCATTTCTGTCGAAAGACCTAAATATAGATAGACCTGAATTTACTTCAACTTATTAGGTGTTTCTTTCTTAATAATGAAGAATATATAATTATTCAGAGAACCTGATTCCGCTGGCTGAGGTAAAAATGAATCCGCAAGGACACAACAGTTAGCTTCCTATTTCCAACCCCCTGAAAGCTCTACAACCCTAAAACCATCCCAGCTGTATTTCTTAAAGTTGTACATACCACCAAATATAAAAGAAAACATGTGCCCAGTGAAGTAGGATTCAAGTGCCCTGTTTCAGTCCCTGTTAGGAGACCATAATGGAGGAAATATCTGTGACTTTCCTCTTTGTGAGGAGACTGAAGAAGTAATTGATTTTCACATCCCCAGACTACCTTGGGCACTTGTAGCATTCACTCTGTCCTTCAGGAGACAGCAGTGCCCGTGAACATGGATGCACTGATTAGTCACCTTGACACACAGTGATGGAATGGGTTGCCCTAGGAGTAGCAGAATGGCCAATGTCTTAGCTTTTCTTTTTGCTTAACTAAAATACCCCCAACAAAAGCAACTTAAGAGGCAAAGGATGTATCCTGGCTCAGGATTTGAGGATACAGTCCATCATGACGGTGAAGACACAGCAGCAAGGGATTGAGGCAGCTGATCCCACTGTATCTACCATCAAATGTAGGAGAGCAACAACTGTATGCATTGCTAGCGGTGAGCTCCTCAGCTTCTTTCTTCCATTTGTGCATCCAGGATCTCATGCCCAAAAGATAGTCCCACCCACAACTACGTTGAGTCTCCCTACATCAGTTAACATACTCAAATAATCCTTCATAAGCATGCTTAGAAGCTTGGGCTCCCAGGTGATTCCAGATTCTATCAAGTTAACAATGAACACTAACCATCACAGCTGAATATTAAGTCCTAAGATTCCCTTTGAGGGGGACTGGTATCCAATAGCCTTTGTATGCATTGCTTTCACCAGGATGCCCTTAGCACCCAACTCCCAGCTTTGAATGCCATATTTTCCCAGCATTCCCAGCCGTCTCAAGCAAACTATAATTTATTGTGCGTCTCGGAGTGGTGTTGTCCCCATTCAGCTTAATGAGACTGGCACACAATTATTATTCTTTTCATTTGTAATTAGGAATACAAAAGTCTTCACAAACAGCTGAATGAGTGTAGTCTGAATCAGATTATTATTCCAAGACATCCTTTTATTATGGCTGTCAGTGTGAAGGGATTTAATTGGTACCAGTTCAGCAGAGTTAGCTAATGTGCAAGTTAAATATTGTTTAACAGCCTTCAAGCATGATAGTCTGTAAAGCCCGGCTGAGTCTCCTTTTTCCCATAATGAAGTTCTTGGAACCTGTTAAAAAAATAATCATAACAGGCAAAAGATTCAGTTCTATGACAGAGCACATACCAAGTGTGCTCAAGGCTCTAGGTTCAATCCCCATCGTTACAAAATTGAGATTAAGTTTAGAAGGACTGGGAGTGTAGTTCAGTTGGAAATAGTGGTTGCCCAGTGGACAGAAAACATTGTCTTCCATCTCTACCACTGAATAAACCAAGCACAGTGCTGTACTCAAGGTTCTTTTTTGCTATATGGTGAGTTCAAGGCCAGTTTGGGTTACAGGAGACCCAAGTCTCAAAATAAAATAACAACAACAATAAAAACAAAAGCCAAAAAGAAACAGGAAAAGGAAGAAGCAGTAACAACACAAACACACATGCACACACATATGTGTGTGCACACAAGTAATGTGACATGCTGGCTCTCTTCTTGTATTTCTTATTTTCTATAGTAGACGACTTTATTATTTGAGATTAGATCAGGGTTTATTGTTGCTCCCTTCTTGAATTTTATGTCCCTGTGCCACCAACAATTCCACGGACGTCTCCTGCTTTCAAACCCCTTGCCTTGGGTTGCAAACTGAGTCCTGCCACTCTAGGGATCCAATTTCTGTTGAAACAGAAAGTATAAGGATCAGTAGAAGCTTCCCAGGTTCCCAATAGGCTCTATCTAATACAGTGTCATGGGGAAATGAATCATACAGCCAACTATCACTGCAAAGGATGCTGGGAAAGTGCACACATTGCTTTCTAATCTCTGTCTTATGAAGTAGCAGAGGGAAAAGATTGATACTAACTCTGAGCCAGCCACCAGTAGGAACATTTTAAAGGTCCTCCCTGTCTGAGCCTTGGTGAGAGTCACTAAGGTTTACTCCTTAATCTTTATCCCATCACAGGGACTGAGAGTATATATTTTCTGTGCTGATTATCCTAAGCATGGTATTAGCATATATTTTACAATACTTTATAGCCAGGCTATAATATTTTCAGTAACAGTACCTGAACAGTTTGTTTCTCTTCCAAACCAATATCAACAAACACCTTTTCAACAGAGAAAGACAGGCAATTTGACCTGAAGGTTTGTGTTTCTGTCTGTGACCTCAGGGTGATTGTGTTGGTTTAGTCAAAATGCCATGAGTTGAATAAGAAACAAATGCTGTTACCTAAACTGGATCTAAATTAAAATGCAAGATTTATAAATTAAGGGACTGAAGCAATAGCCCAGTGCTTAAGAGCACGTGCTGTTCTCACAGAGGACCTGAGTTCAACTCCCAGCACCCACATTGAACCACTCAGACCCACCTGAAAATCCCTGCAGGGGATCTGACTTCTCCTTGCTTTTCTGAGTACTGCTCGTCCACAAGCATACACTCACATAGACATGCATACATATGTATAAGTGAAAGTAAAATACCTATGTAGAAATTTGTGAATTAAGCAAAATAAAGGCATTTGATATTTTTCTTTAAAATTACCCTAATAAATGTCAGACTTTGTGTTAATGAGCAACAAAAAAACAATAGCTAGCCTAATTTAATAGAAACTCTAGCATAAATGGTTTCTTTCCTACCTTTTAAACTATGACAGACTGATCCTATACATTAACCCAATTGTCTGCTAATGTTAAACACTCTCGAAGAATTGGAATGCTACTGTCTTATGTTAAAATTACCAACCAGTGAGATAGAGAGTTTAATTAACAAAGTTCTTGCTTTGCAAGCATGAGGACCTGGGTTACTCCCAGAACCCATGTTGAAAACAACTGGGTGTGGTAATACATGCTTCTATCTCATCACATGGAAAGTAGGGTTGGGGCATGTAGATCTCTGGGCTCACTGAACAGCCAGCATAGCATACTTGGTGTCTTCCAGTCCAATGAAAATCTCTGTCTTTAAAAACAAGGCATATGCCACCTAGGAAATAAGAACAAAAGTTGAACTCTGACCTCACACACATGTCCACAGATGAGCACCCACACCCACACCCTGACATGAACACACACAGGCACACAAGCATACACAAGGAAAGAACATATCAGCCAGTGATAAATATCAAAAAGAATTCCCACAGTTACGAGATAGTTCAGTGGGTAGCACTTGCCACCAACCCTGTTAACTCAAATTCAATATCTGGGTCCCACAATAGAAGGAGAGAGCAGAGTTCCACAAGCTGTCCTTTCGACACATGGGCTGTGGCACACCTGTTCATATATACATATATGCAAATAACTAAATAAACAAACAAATAAGTAAATAAATAAATGTAATAAATAACTAGGTGTAATAAAAATGTTTGAAAATTCCCCAAGTAAAGATAGAAGATTCAGACATTCTTAAACAAATAAACAAAAAATTAAAACAAAACAAAAAAACCAAAGATATTTTGAAGATTTTTGAGGAAGAAGTCATATAGAATCTACTGGTCCCCACAAAGCTATAGGATATAGAAAGGATCTAATCTGTCAGTCTAATCAGCTGTCTAATAACCTCACACCCGTGCACAGAACAACATCCACCTCATTGGACGAAGGTTGCATGAGCTCCGTCTAAGCTCTCCAACATCCTAAGTGTGCTTCTAGTCTCTTCTGTAGAGGCTTTCCAGTACCAGCATGAAAAGACAGAGGATACAGTCCCACTCCTGCCATCTCTGGATGGCCATAGCACATTCCTTAGAGCTTTTGCTTGTCATATTTCATTACATTTGCCACCTGACAATTCCATACGTCTGCATGAGACATTCTGGTTGTTCTCACCCTCTCTCTTATCCGCTCATGCCCCTGGTCAATCCCCTCCTCTATCCTCATGTCTTTCTGTCTTGTTTCCTGACCAACTGATTTAGATCAAGGTCTTCTGTGTAGCTAGAGGTTTGGAATTAGCCATTCTGACTGATAGGCTCTCTGTTGGGCAGACAACTGAAGACAATGACTGTTCTTTCCCCGGTATTGGTATCAATATCCAATATCCAGCAAGGAGAAGAGCTCCTTAAGCCCCACCCTGCTCCATGGTTCCCTTGTGCAGGCTCCATGCAGACAGCCACAGCTGCTGTGAGATTGTGTTAACAATGGCTGTGTCACGCCCAGAAGACAACATTTCACAATTGTCTCCCTATTTTCCAGCTCCTATGTTCTTTCCTTTCCCTCTTCCATCATTTTCCCTGAGCCTTAGAGGCATGGTATGAAGTTTCTGATGAGAAAGTTTTCTTTGCTATCCCAAGAGCTGCTATTGCCCTCAAGGGATTCCTGTAGCCCAATATGTTACCTTCTCTTCCCTCCTTCTCCAGCCTGGGCTAACTTATAGGGTAGGAAGTGATCAGAAGTCCCTTTGAGTGCCTTACCTCCATAAACCTGTGCATTTCCAGTTTCCCAGGGTGTGCTCCTCTTATTCCTCTCTTCTTCTAGACCTCAGATAGTATAGAATGATAAGCTATGCCATTGGAGAACCAGATTAAGCAGGACTCTTCCATATCAGGTATTTGCATTGCACTCCAGTAAACATTCACCTCTAGTTAAGAGCAGTTCTTGGGGGCTGTAGGTCTGAGGCCTTCAAAGTGCTGTTGAGGCAAAAGACAGGGTGACAAGGAAAGAAAACTGTCAAGCCCACCTTACATAAGAAAGGGATATTTTTGCATACACTTACTTCAACCTTAAAACTTAGAAGTGAAACAAAACTATGTTGAGCCAAATAATAGTAAACTTGAGACAGTTTAGACATTTTACCTGTGACATAGACAGATAACTGTACTGTTATCATCGGTCCACACAGCACCTAACCTGGTCTGCAGCCCCATGCACAGTTCAGGGAAGGCAGAAGGGAAAGAGGAGGCACAGGATGGGTGATGCACACTGTGGAGGTAATTCTGTACTGTGTTCATACAAGGGAGAGTCAGTACAGCAGCGTCCTCACATGGCGGAGGAGAAAGGGCTTGGCTGAGTGCCAATGTTATTATAACTGGTTGTTTCCTTGGTTATAAGAAGAAAGTAGGGTCTATTTCACAGGCTCTTCCAGTGACTTCGCTTGAATCAAGAGCAAGAAGCAGGACAATGGCACTTGCCAAATAATATCAAACCCCAGATAGAACATACTTAACCATAGTTGTCCATAGTGGATGGATCTTATCATCTGGATTTTGCAGATCACATTTTGTGTTAACTCCAAGACTGTATTTTTCTAACCAGAAATACAGGAAGTAACTAAGAATTAAGTTTCAGGGGTTTGAACAAGAGTAGAAATTTCTTTGTATATGTGTATATATATGAGATAATACTTATATATTGTATATTTGTTTGCATAACTATGTGCAATGACATGTGCATAGATAAACATGTATGTAGAGTCCTCAAGCATTCCTGCATCTGCATACATGTGCATATAACAACACCCACTCATACATCCATGTATACACCTGCCCCCTGCCAACCTATACACATTAAATAAACTAAAAGGATTTCAGGTTAAAGGCCACCAGGATTCCTAGCAGTGTATATATTAAGTCTACAGTGTTGTCTGCTGAATCCAAGAAGTAATAGCTAGAACAAATCAGGTAAGAACGCTGGCAAAAGGCAGAGGTAAAATTGAGTTACTAATGACATGTGACTGAGAAAAGAGATAGAAACAGGGATTCTTTTGGCTTGAACAATAGATGTGCATCAGAAATAAAAATTGAGAATTTTCAGAAAATCCATTGTAATGCAGAGCTGATATGGGAGCCTTTGAAAATATGCTGGAACACATCTTTTAAAAATCAATTCATTGCAGACACTTCTCCACATGACTCCATATAGATCTACCTTGTTGGGTTTTGGTTATTACTGGTGTTGGTTTTTATGTCATACTTTATGGAGACCAAGTCTTATGTAACTCTGACTGGCCTCAAACTCTTTGTGCAACCAGTGAGGTGAAGCTTGAAGTCTGGGTCCTTCTTGCCCCTGACTACTGAGTTCCACAATTACAAGCATGTACTACTACATCCGGGCTGTGTATACATGGTGCTGGGATAGAATCCAACCAGGGCTTCATGAATAATAAGCAAGCACTCTGTCCACCGATCTACATCCTCAGCTACCTTATTACTTTAATAACATCAGCGTAATGCTTCCGATTATTGCTCTGATCCACACTAGTGTGTCATTTATTTTCTGTTAGTAGTTACCTAGACACTTTCAAACAAACTACAGTGGGCCTTCTTTTCACATAGGTGATAATAAATGTTTAAAAATATTTAAAAATATTTTTTACTCTTCAATTTTTCCATATATTTATGCATGTACCTCGATCACATTCACCAACCATATTCTCCCTCCAGCTCTCTCTAGTTTTCCCCACCCCATCTCTCTTGTGCTCCCCACCCCAGCTCCCCAGTGCTCCCCACCCCAGCTCCCTAGTGCTCCCCACTCTAACTCCATCCAACTTTCTGTCCTCGTTTTATTGTTATTAATAATCCATTGGATACTTTTTAAATAATTCATAGACATGAACTCAGACCTTAGTGCTTCTAGACAAAAATCATCGTGTTTTGAAAATGGATAATGCCCCCCAAAATACCTTATCAATGTCAGTCTTAATTTCTTTCATCAGCCCCGAGGTAGAATGGGAGATTCTACCCATCACCTTATCTCTGGCGCAGTGTCGGCTCCACTCATTTTGCCCAGGATCAGATAAAAGGATGCTTGCTTTATCTTTGCTCTGCCACCCTGGTGCAGCTAAAAGCTTTTCAAGAAGGGGGAGGGGCAGAATGAGCTGAGAGGTTAACAGGTTATGAAGCATTGTCCCAGCCAAGCCAGAAGCACTGAATCAATTTCCAATATGTTCCTCACAGAGCTAAAGTCCTATGCTCAGGAGATGTTATTGTTTGATTATAAAAGCAGGTGGAATTTGAAGAGAGACTTTCATGCCACCTTGATAAACAGTCTCTGCCTGTAACTCGATTGTGTCAACTCCCAGACGGAGGCAAATTATGCTTTCGGGTGACTCTTTGCCTATCTGAAACTTCGAGATGAGCTCCTTCCTCAAGAGCTCATTGGGAAGAAACTCAGCCAGACTGTGCAAGAACTTATTTAGAGTTGGTCTCGGCCACCCCATTTCCAAATGAACAAGTTGTAGTTTAGACCTATGTCATTTCTCTGGGTGTTAACCTACTCCTCAAAATGTCCCCTATGTGAGAAGCAGGTACAGATAATTCCAGTTTAAATCAGGTATTAACAACACTCCTTTTTCTATGTGATATTTGTTTTAATTTAAAACAAAAGCAAAAAAAAAAAACAAACCACGACTTTTTGAGGCTGGTGACATGAATGGTTCAGTGTTTCAGAATATGTGCATTCCCAGAGAATGCAAGTTCTGTTCCCTACCCTGTCATTATGTGACTAACAACCACTTCAGGTTTTAGAGACCAACTCCCTTTTCTAGACTCTGCCAGCACCTGCACTTATGTGCATGTGCACACACAGACACACACACACACACAGACACACACACACACACACACACACACACCACAATTTTAAAATAATAATAAAAACACTTCTCAGGACCAGGAAGATGGCTCAGTAAATAAGATGCATGTCATGTAAACCCAAGGAACTGAGTTCAGTTCTACATATATCATGTAAAAAGCCAGGTATGTACCTCCAATGCTGGATTTTTTGGTGAGTGTGTAGAGAAAGTTTGCTCCGAAGTGCTCACAGGCAAGACAGTCTAGCCAAAACAGTGGACTTTACATTCAGTGAAAGTCATTGTCTCAAAAAAATAAGGGAGTGAGTAATAAAGAAAGACACCTGAAGTCACCCTCCACACACAGCCGCACAGCTGGGCCCGCCTGGACACAGTTACAATGAAGCACACGCTATATATACACAAAAGATTCACTTCTCAGGTCCAGTGCTATGATTTATTCATATTTTTGCCTTCCTAAATTAGCATATGTATTTGTCACTCAGCACTGTGTCAAGATTCCCAAAAGGATAAAGCATAAGGAAGGAGGGCTTATTTTGGCTTACAGTTTAAAGGAATACAGTCCGTCGTGCCTGCTCAGCACTGCAGTGCAGCTGGTGGGTAGTGTCCGCAGCTGCTCATAACATTATACCAACTGAGAAGCAGAAAAGGTCAAGCCAGAACTTGATTGGGCTATCACTCACAAGGTCCAACCCCAAGCCACACTTCCTCTCAACCTCTCAAAACTGTGCTACCAGCTGGGGACCACATATTAAACACATAAGCCTATGGGAACATTTCATATTGAACCAATACAACATGTATTCATTGAACAAGTCTACAGTTTCATCCAGTACTTTTTATACTTCAGTAATATTCTCTTCTCCCATTACTTTTATACTTTCTTCTCTTCCCTCTGACCTTTTTTTTTTTTTTCTAAATAATCTAGATTCCATGTATCTGAGTCTGGTTTATTTTATTTAACATAATAGATTCTGTTGTGTTTCCTCGCAAATGACATACTTTCATCCTTCTTTATTACTGAATAAATTATATTTGTGTGTGTTTAGACATATGTTGCATGTTTATCCATTCATCTCAAACAGAAGGTGAGCTTAATATTATGTTAGTTAGTCTACATGTTGCTGAGACATAACACCTGACGACAACCTAAAGAAGAAGGAAGGGCTTACTGCATATTAGAGTTTGTGTGCAGTCTATTATGGTGGGGAGTCATGGCAGCAGGAGCGTGGGGCAGCTGGTCACATGACACCCACAGTCAGGAAGCAGAGAGAGATGGATGATGAAGGCTGATGCTCAGCTTGCTTTCTTCATTTCATGCAGTCCTGGATCCCAGCCTTGGAAGAGCAGTACACACATTCAGAGTGGATCTTCCTATCCTAATTAACCAGCTCTAGAAGCTTTCTCACAGACAGGCCCAGAGGTCTGTTTCTGTGGAGATTCTGTGTCTCATGAACTTGATTGTCAAGGCTAATCACACATATTGTGGTCATTGTGAATAACGCCACATGAGCATGGCCAAGCAGGCCTAGCTGCTACTTAGCTACATGCTAACTTAGCATAAATAACGAGACAAGTGGGAAAGAGGAAGCCATGAACAATGGTGTTGATAGTGAGGTCAAAGGGTCTGAAAGTATGGATTTTATGGTGTGATATGAAATATTTCATATCTCTATCTCAGACCCGTCAGCCACAAAGAGGAAGACTATTCTAGAAAACCTCTATTGTTTGTCTGGCTAAACATACTGAGTCTTCCCAAGGAACTTGGGTTGCCATCTAAGCTTTAAAATATCTATTAGTGTCCATGTTTAGTTCATTTTCGTTGCATGAATCTACAGGAAGATGATACTTCAGTAACAAAGTCTGAGGATATTTTTGAAAAGCTTACAAAGCTTGTATCCCTGTTTCCTGGCAGCTTAGACTTTGCCTGAATAGTCGTGTTAGTTCTGCTCCCTTGCTAAGGGCTTTGCACTTTGGGAAAGTGCATCCACTGGTTTTCAGACTCACAGCTCTCTTGCCATTAGGAGACCTAGGTTCCAGTCCCTCCTTGCTGTCTACATTATGTCATTTACTCCATGCTGTGACTTTCAATAAATCCCCACCTCTTCCAGAACCTCTATCTCCCTCATTTCCCAAGTGGAGAATGGAGTAACTGTGTAAGTACTGCTGAAAACATCCCAGGTGCTAGCAGAGCCCAACTGTGGGTCTTTGCTGGTGTACTTATTGTCACTAGAGGTTATCTAATGCCTAGGTGGCTGTGGGTCCCATATTTCTGCTTGATGAAGGCAGTCCATGAAGAAGTGTTATCATCTTTGCTCATATATGACAGCAAGATGACCACCACATCTATGTAGAAGACTAGACTATCTTAAGAATGGAAAGGGTTTGTCATGGACATTTCTGGCCATAAGCCTTATATGTCAGGAAGAAGGCCTGGGTACCACATTTACTGAATAGATGATGAAATGACTGAGTCACCTGAATCCAACGCACCACATCTTACTCAGAGCCATTCCCATCTTCCCCTTCATACTCTTCCCCCTAGGCTGTCCCATGCCATGCTGCTTTACACCTTTGTGGACTTGCAGTTGGCAAGGAGACAGTGATGGGGAAGATTATACCTTCTCCACAGGTAGGAGTGAGTCACCTTCATTCTCTGGTGCTCAGACCACAAGGCTCAGCCATAAACCAATTTCAGTTCAGTTACTAAATATTTATTAGGCTTTGACTCATCCCAGGCAATTGTGCTGAGCTCTCCAGGGATATGAAAATGGAGTCTGGGTTTGCTGAGCTTCTCTGATCTGATTCTGAACCAAGATCCTTATTTACATCTTTTTTCCCCTTAAATTTAGCAGGAGATTCAATCACTCGATCCCTTGCTTCAATCTTGGACTGCAAGGAAAGATCAGTTTCCACGGATGGCTTGGAACTTAGAGGTTGTCCACTCCTGCCCTTAGGCATTGCCACAGAGGCTTTATGGCTGTAAAGCGGCCTGTCATTCTAAATGATCAAGAAATCACCTTGCTTTGTAGTTTCTCAATAATGTGAACTTATTCTCCCTGACATCCTGGAAAAGACAAGTAATTTCTTTTAAACAGATGGCATGTGGAGCCAGTGTTTAAATGTCATCTCCGTCACTGTTTACCGCCCTACTTAGTCAGGGAGATATTTGCATGTTGGATTCTCTTGAGCGCTGAGTATGTGATGTGAGAGAGAGGAGAAGCTTATCTGGGTGTTACTTCCTAATAAAACCTCTTTGGGCCAGGGGAGAAAGCTTGGTCTAAAAACTGCTTGCCATACAAGACATAAGTGTCTCTGAACCCCATAAAAAAAAAGACAGACATGGTACCAAATGGTTATAATCCCAATGCTGGAGGAGTGGAGACAGGGCATGTTAGCCTACTGGAGATGTTCTAGACCTGGGAGAGACCCTGTCTCAAAAAACCAAGACTGTTGATATCCAAGGCATGACTCAAGGAGATACACACACACACACACACACACACACACACACACACACACACACAGAATGAGAGAGAGGGAGGGAGAAACACGGGCTATCACAGTTAGCTGTGGTCTTGACAGATGATATAACTGACATTTTCACTTTTCTTTTTAGTGACAGCTAAACAATATGCACTATTTTTTCACCTTATTAAGATAACTGCATGAATTGTTCTTTAAACGATTTATTTTTTATTTTTCGTATGCACCCGTATAGGTGTCCGTGCTTATGAGTGTAGGTGCCCTGGAAGGCCAGAGGAGAGGTTGCATCATCTGGAGCTGAAGTCACAAGTGGTTGTGATCTGTCAGATGCAAGTGCTAGGAACTGAACTAGGGTCTTCTTCAAAACCAGTATACAGTCTTAACTACTGGCCCATCTCTCCAGGCCAGGATGGCTTTCATTTTAAGATTTTTTTATTTTTATGTTTAACTATACGTATACTGAGCCATCTCTGCAGCTCCAGCAGGCTAACTTTGCTTAATTCTTCACAGTGTTTTCCAGGATTATAATGAGATTTGCAGCCGTCTGGTTTAGTTCCCCAGTAGACTCTGTGACAAGGATTCAAGGTCAAGTAAATTATCAAGAAGTTCAGGAAAGAGCAAGAAGGGACACCCGGCAGGGAAGGGAAGCCAGACAGTAAAAGACATGCTGTCATGCCCGCTATTCCAAGAATGAGCTATATAATTTGCACAACTTCGTACGAAACAAAATGCATGTCCTCTTGTTCAGAAGTTATTAGAGGGCCAGTGAGATGGCTCAGCAGGTAAAAGTGCTTGCTGCAAAACCCTGACAACCTGAATTCAGTCTCTCCCTGGATCCCGCTGTAGAAGAAAACTGACTCCAGAAAGTTATCTTTCGACCTCCACACATGTGCCATGCGTGTGCACACCTATGCACCCCAATACATACTGTATATAAATGTATAAACATGCATAATGATAAATAAAATAAAAATGTTAAGGTTACTAAGAATCTTAACAGCTAGAGAGATGGTTCAGCTGGTACAATGCTTGGCTTGAAATCCACAGAACCCACATTTAGACAATAAAAAATGAAGACCCATGCACCTGTGGCCCCTGAGCTGACAAAGCAAAGAGAAGAGGATCACTGAGCTAAATGGCCAGTCAGCCTAGCCTTCTTGGGAGAGAGACACTGTCCCAAAAATAATAATAATAAAGAGGTGAACAATGTCAGAAAAAATTGATAGCCAGAAATTATCCTCTAGCCTTCACAGATACATATGCATGCACATATGTATAAACACATAGACACACACAGACTTTTAAGATAGCAACAGTAGCAAACAAGTCTCATACATATCATTGGCCATGGCTCTTATCTTACCTGACAGCTCAGCCTGTAAGGAAGTCTGGTGTATAAGTCTTAGTGTTCTTCCTCCTAAGGAATTATCACCACCCACCACCACTGTAAATGCAGGGTGACTTCTGTCCAAGAATCCAGAGCAATGTGGTTACGTTGGACATGCTCAAGTACTGGGATTCAAGGAGAGTATCCAGGCCAGCTTCAATACCTAATAGGCTACCCAAACTCCAAGATTTGGTTACTCATATGTTTGTATCCAAGGCAGGGTCAAATGTCTCTAAATGTGTACCAGCATTTAGTAGGCCGACCTGGCAGTCCTGCAGTGGCCAGCTTAATGAGCTGTAGGATCATTTAAGATACAGGTGTCTGAACTTGTATCTTAAATACAAGGGGAGAGGAGGTTGTCTTCATTGCATTAATTGAAGTGGAAGTCCACTGTGGGTGGCACATTTTCCCTGGGCTGGTATCCTGGAGTCAGTGAACACAGCGATCATTGGTTTTCTGCTTCCTGACTGAGGGTGTGATGTGACCAGCTGCTTCAGGCTCCCACTGCCCTAACTTAATAGCCATGACAGACTTTGACCCTGATCCATGATCCAGAGTAAAACTTTTCCCCTTAAGTTACTTTGGTGAGAGTGGTTTTGTCAAGCAACAAGAAAAGAAACTAAGACAAGTCCCATCCAGGAAAATACTCACCTCTGGTCTTTTGATATCTGCCTGTTTTTTAGCCAGCTCTCAAGACACTTGTCATTTCTACATGTAGAAAGTCAGACATACGCAGGAAAATAAAGAGCAGAGGGAGCCATGATTCTGTGTTCCCAAAAATCACAGGCATATTTGTTTGCAAATGTTATGACCCTGGAGGACTAGGTTCTTTCCTCATGAGCTTTGGTTGTCTATTGGGGAAACAGATCTAGAATTAGTCTCGAGCTTTGTCCACAAGGTCTGAGTCCTCTGTCTCAGAAACATTCAGAAAGCAGTTGGAAAGGTATTACATTCCTAAATCATTGCAGTCTCTCCTAAAGCTTGGGAAAGGGAGCTGGGGGGAAAGTTTAGTTGAATTGTTTGCTGCACAAACGTCGGGGTACAGGTTGGATTCCCCAGAACCATCTAAAGAGCCAGGCATCAGAGTGTACACTTGTAATCCCAGTGTGGGGAGATGGAGACAAGTGGATTCTGGGTCTTCTTGTAAGCCAGTCTGGCTTACCTGCAACCTCTAGACCAATAAAGAGACCCAGTCTAATACAAAGACAAGGTGAATGGTACCCGAAGAATGACACCAAAGGTTAACCACTTACCCACATGTACCCTTGCATACATATGCATACACACACACACACACACACACACACACACTCACGCACACAGTGAGTGGTGAGATTGACACGTTGCCTTCTGATGAGTACATCCTCCATAATGTGCTTTTGTTCTTTGCACCAGGTGATGCCCCATCCTCTTTCCCCTCTTTCATTGTATTTTATTTTATTTTATTTTATTTTATTTTATTTTATTTTATTTTTGTGAGCTCTCGACACTGGCTTCTTAATTGTTGCAGTGGTTTATTTTATGGATTTTATGTGTCAGAACAGAAAAGTTAGATTCTTGTTCAAGCATTGTTCTAGGTGCATCTATGTGTTGGAGGTGAAGTGAACTTTAGGATTGGTAAAAGATAACGCAGGTTACTCTCCTAAATGTAGGCTTCAGGCAATCCATGGAAAACCCAAGTAGAAGACAGAAAAGAGCTCATCTTCCCATGTGAGAGGAAAGCTCTCCCACCTGCCCTGACTTCAAGCTGGGAGACTGCGTTTGTTTGTTTGTTTGTTTGTTTGTTTGTTTCTATTAGGGTCAAGGCAAAGAATTCACTTTGCTGGGGTCTTGATTCTTCCGATCTTGGTTTGGAAATGTACATCAGTCATCCTGGTCTCCAGCTGGCTCATCCTGCAGCTTCTAAGATGTATCAAACTGTATAATTATGACAGATAATTCCCCCTCTCTCTGATGTGTCTTTCTGTCCCCTCTCCCCTCCCCGCCTCTCTCTCTCTCTCTCTCTCTCTCTCTCTCTCTCTCTCTCTCTCTCTCTCACACACACACACACACACACACACACACACACACACTTTGTTGGTTCTTTCTCAGATGAGTCTTGACTAACACAATTACACATAATTAGACATCAACAGGATAATTAGACTATCAGCTATAGGAAGTTGAAACATCGTGAGCTGCCCAGGTTTGTTCATCCAGGCAGAGGAAAAGGAGCTAATAAACTGGACGGAGGTGAGGAGAGACTCCAGATGCCAGGATTCAGCTCATATCATCCCCGTGTATGGGAAATGGGAAGCTGGTCGTCCTACTGACCCAGTTAGGATAGGTTATGCATGCTATGGCTCAGGTGTGTGGGTCAGAAGAGGAACTCAGGTATTGGTCCTTGGTTTCTACCTCTGAGGCAGGATGCTCCCGGTCACTTGCCTCATGGGTATCTGTGGAGTCTCCTATCTCCATCTTCCACAGAAACCTGAGGGTCACAGACCCTAAGCATCTGGTTTCTACTTGGGTTCTAGGGATCTGAACTCCGATCTTCACACTTGTGCCACAAGTACTTTACCCACTGAACCATTTCCCAAGCCTTAAAATCTTGCCTTGGTGTCTATAATCCATGGATGCCTCATGCTGGTACCTACTTATCTCCATTTTCCTGCTCAACTCATCCTAAGGGGACCAGAGGCACCAAAGGCCCTGGATGTAGGGAGGCTCTCAGTCCTGGAAAATCTCATGTTTACACACAACACAATTATTCATTATGAAGGAATGGATCCTTGTGAGAGAGAATTTGTGTGTTAAAGCAAGATGACAGCTTCAGCTGGCAATATCAGATATCCTGTTGGTCTCAAAGGGAGTTGCTTGACCACAACAGGGCACTTCACAGAATCGTAGGTAAACTTGGCGTGTGTGTAGTTACAGTGTTGTCCTGCTCTGGGAGAAGACTGGGATGCAAGGAGATTTGGGCTAACTGACTATTTTCTGGGGACTTGGAAGATGTGTTATTAATGTCATTAATACGTTTTCCTTGTAGCATAAGGACTGACATTTAATTCTCAGAATTCCCTTGTGAAATAACTAAACATGATAGGGCATTTGTTATCCCAGTGCTAGGGAAGTGAGACAGGAGCATCCTTGGGGCTCACTGGCAAGCCAGCTATCTTAGTCAGGGTTTCTATTTCTGCACAAAACATCATAACCAAGAAGCAAGTTGGCAAGGAAAGTGTTTATTCAGCTTACACTTTCCACATTGCTGTTCATCACCAAAGGAAGTTAGGACTGGAACTCAAGCAGGTCAGGAAGCTGGAGCTGAGGCAGAAGCCATGGAGGGATGTTACTTACTGGCTTGCTTCCCCTGGCTTGCTCATCTTGCTTTCTTATAGAACCCAAGACTACCAGCCCAGGGATGGCACCACCCACAATGGGCCCTCTAACCCTTGATCACTAATTGAGAAAATGCCTTACAGCCAGATCTCATGGAGGCATTTCCTCAAGGGAGGCTCCTTTCTCTGTGTTAATTCCCGCTAGTGTCAAGTTGACACACAAAACCAGCCAGTACCCCAGCCTAACCTAGGCTATCTGGGTGGGAGGCTGCAGGCCAGGGATAGACCTTGTGTCATACAAACAGGATGGTCAGTGCCTAAAGAAGAATGCCTGCTCTTGACCGCTCTCCTCCATATGTTCGCGCATGCACATGTTTGCACAGATGTGCCCATGCTAGCCCTCACACAAACACCCTCTTTATCATCCAGTCAGTATATCCAAGATCGCACAGTAAATGGAGCTTTGTGCTGAGTTTACCCCAGAAGGGTGTGTGTGTGTGTGTGTGTGTGTGTGTGTGTGTGTGTGTGAAAGAGAGAGAGAGAGACAGAGACAGAGACAGAGACAGAGAGAGACAGAGACACAGAGAGAGTTGTGTTGAATTTCATAATGAAATTGCTTGAATGGACAGTACCCTGTGTGGCTAGCGTAAGAAACTCTCATTGTTTAACGTCCCCTATATGAGAAAACAAGGTGTCTACTTTGCTAATGGCACAGAAATGGCGCAGAAATTTTTGAACCCAGATATACTGAGCATCTAACCTGTGGCATGACCAGCTTATGAAGGGAGCCTTGTCATACAAGCAGGCAGAGCATGACTAAACAATAGATCATGCCTATTAGTGAGTTTCTGTTTATGATGGCAATAAACTTGGATGCAGGATGGCCTTCTGTAGACCTTTGCTAGAGAAGCTAAGAGGAATTCATCAAAAACAGATGCATGGGCTTTGAGCCTCACAGAGCTGTCTCTGTCTCCCCCACAGTCAATCAGATCTAGACACACAGACCTTCAGAGCTTCAGCTTGCTCCCTTCCTCTGAGGTACTAAGGACCCACAGAGGATCCACGTGGCCTCCTCATCCCACCCCTCCTCCCTCCTTTCCCAGGCCTGCTTGGGAATAGGAGGGTTGGGTTCTGTAAGTGTACTGTGACTCTCTAGAGTTCACAGGGATTTTTCAGCACTATTATCCTGGAGCTTTTGACTTCTGGTTTATTCTCAACCGTCAGCAATGCTATGTTTTCCAATTCCTTCCCTCTTCCCAAGCAGTGCTGCTGATACATAGGATGAGATGTTTGAACATTCCAGTTACCGCGTCATAACACAGCTGAGCATTCCCTAGCTGCTGCTCCTCCCCGTCTCCTCCGAGCTCTTCCCCATCCTCCTCTTCCTCTTCTCCTTCTCCTTCCTCTTCTTCCCCCTTCCCTTCCTCTTCTTCACTCTCGTGGATCTTCTTTGTCTTAGTGACTTTTTCCGTTGCTGCGATAATAATTCCTTAACAAAACAGCAACCCTCAATGAGAAGACATTTTGATTTATACCTCTGAAGGGATACAGTCATTCTTGATGGGGAAGATTCAGCACAGGCAGGGACGGCATGGCGCCAGGAGCAGGAAACTGTCTGGTCACATTACATCCACATTTAGGAAGCAGATAGTGAACAGGAAGTGGAGCAGGCTATCAAAACTCAAAGCTTACCACCATTGTCTCAGAAAGACATCTCCCTCTTAAAGGTTCCCAACCTTCCCAAACAGCACCTCCAGCTGACATCCCAGCATTCAAGCATTCAGCAATCCCCATTTCACTAACAACTCACAACCATCTAGTATTTCCCCTTTTCTTAACCCTCCTTCTTGATGTAGCAAGCCTCTCCTCATGCCAAACTGCTGCTCTCTGATGTGAAGGAACTGGTGATATCTTGAACACATCTTTTGTGTCTTGTCCCCGTGCGGTAGTTTCTCAAGAAGCAGTTGCACATTCTGTATTATTCAACATGCAGTGACATCACTGTCACCCTCTTGGAAGGCCATGTTATGAAAATAGCTGAGGATGCTATCAACACATATTCTTGATAACATCTTTCAATTTCTTAAATATTATCCTTGGATCAAAATGGTGCAGTTTCTCATCACATTTTCTGCCAAATCTCGTTTATTTTTTCCTAAACAAAGAAGAAAGCCAAAAAAGAAAAAAAAAAAAAAGAAAGAAAGAAAAGTAAGTTGAAACTTCAAGGGCAGAATCCAAGGTGCTGAACTAATTTCTGAGCCTTCGTATCTTCCATATGCCACCCCAGGCATTTTAGGAATCAAAATAATGTGCTAGAAACAGAACTGAGCTTGAATCTGCTATACCTTAGGAGTGCAGCACTTATTAATTCAGGGAATCTGTTCCTCCATCTCTATAGTTTGAGTCATATACTTCCTCAATTTAGATGGCAATGTCGGAATGAGTCAATGTTGGAATGGAGGGAGGGGCCTCATAGCACCTGCCCCGACAAGTTTTTTTTTTTTTTTTGATATATCTGCAAAAGAGAAAAGCAACGCTAACTACCTTTTAACATTCTGTTGTGTGACCTTTCCCAGGGAGCTATGAATGAAAATTTGTTCCCCACAGAAGGACTACCACGGATCAGCCAAAGAAACAGGTCACCATTGCCCTGGCTTAATGACCTGTAAGCTTATTGGGAATCACTTAAAGGAATTACGTGTGCGCATGTGTGTCTGCTTGGGAGAATGTGTGCATGTGTGTCTGCTTGGGAGAATGTGTGCATGTGTGTCTGCTTGGGACAATGTGCGCATGTGTGTCTGCTTGGGAGAGTGTGCGCATGTGTGTTCACAGAGGCCAGACTGTTGGATCCCTTAGAACTACACTTGCAGATGATTCTGAGCTGCCTGAAGTGGTGCTGGCAACTGAACCCAGACCCTCAACAGAAACAGCAAGGTCTGCAGGGCCATCTCTTCATCCCCAAATTATTTTTAAATTTATTGATTTAGGGTAAGGCTAATATCTATATCCTATATGAAATTGTTAAATAACAAAATTAAAGTGTATGTCTTGACAAATTCTAAACTCACATTTTCTTGTGTCGCCTATGTTCTTAATCTTTCTATGTTGTTATGACACAATATTTGAACTTCTTTATCACTTTTGTTGTGTCCTGTTGTGTTTTCATGTTCACTCGAGTCTGTTTTCTCGTTTTACCTTTAAATTGCAGAGCGTATAGTTGTGTTCTGTTTAGTTTCAAAGAATTTAGACTTTTCTCTATGTGTCTTCTGTTCCTCTCTGTCTTACTTCTACAATTTTCATAAAATATATTTTGTACAGTTTCAACAAACCATTAGTTTGCTGAAGCATCTTTTATAATAGTGAACATGACCTACCTTGATGAATCTTTATGTGAAAAGAACACAGATAATGCCCCTGGTAAAATGGAATTCAAATGCTGCTTCCTGTCCTGCTCTCCCATCCCTCGTTCATGTCTCCATCCATTCTACACCTCAGAGCAGTCTCTCCTTGTTTCAGGGTTAGCTCATGTCAGTGGCTCAACAGTGTTGCGTCATACAGTTTAGAGTTCTAGGCTGCCAGAACTAGGATAAACAGGTCTACTCCAGTGAGAAATAATATCTTTATAACATGGTCTTCATCCCCAGAAGCATTTCTTTGGGGAGTTTACATGTTCTGATGTTAGTGTGGTACCTCCAGCTTTCTTCTGACTAATTCCTACATGTTGTTATTATTTTACTTTGCATGTATCTGTTATATGTAAATTGGACTTCTCCTAGTCTTTTCTGTTTAGTTTTTAGGTTTATTGATGTATTTATTCAATCAATCATTCATTTTCATGTTTTTAAAACCAGGTGCTACATAGCTCAGTACTCACTGTATAGACGAGGCTAGCCTTGAACTTCAAGCCCTGGCATTATAAGCATGTGTCACTATTTCTGGCTTAAAATGGATTTTTTTTTATAGATAGTATACAAACCAGGGAGGGTAGCATACAACTTCAGTCCTAACACTTGGAGGCAGAGGCAGGCAGAGTCCTGTGTATTCAAGGCCAATCTGTGTGTAGGCACATATGTAGGGTGTGTGTGCTTACAAGTATGTGTCTGCTTGTGTGCCTCTGTGTGTGTGTGTGTGTGTGTGTGTGTGTGTGTGTGTGTGTGTGTGT
>JANHMN010000009.1:26133740-26154074 GCA_030674055.1 Rhabdomys pumilio | reverse complement strand
TGAGACCTGGAATTTTTTTCAAAGAGTCATCTGGTTTTTGTTTTAATCTCAGCTTTGAAACGACTAGTCTTCCGTGCCCCCACATCATCCCATGAAACTTCTGGAGGTTGTCAGCAGTGGCAGGTATAAGAGTTTGCATTTAGAGACCAATAGGAGACAAATGGGGCGATGGGAATAGGTGAGAAAGTGAGCCAAGGCCAGAGATGTAATTGGTGACCTGGGAAGACTGAAGCCTGCTGGAACACTGAATGACCCGACCCTTGAACTCATTAGCAAGGCACCTTTGGCAGCCACGTTCACAAATACAGATATGAACTTGACATCTGTCTAGGGCAAGACCAAGTCAACTCATTAAAAATTCCAAGCAGGCTTGGTCCTGTGAACTTTGTTCTTTCTACAGCCGTTTAATTATTTTATGAGTTCTTACAATTCTCTGAGAGGGGAAAAAATAACTTTCCTCAGAGTAGAGTATCCAACGCTTTTTTAAGTTACAATCTTTTTGTGAACTACAGGAAACTAATAGCGCTTTAAAGAAACTACAGAAAGACGCACATCAGCACTTTCAATACAATCCTGGCTTCCCAAGGTAGACGATTCTGAAGGAATTTGCTTGAGGGTGAAACTCTGGCATGTGCCCAGGCCCCTGCCTGTCCACAGCTCATTTCATCTGATCTTACACAGGACAGCTTCATGTCCTCCACATTGGCCATCTGGGATCTTTAGCAATTAAAAAGAAAATGTTGTTATTAACAAGTAGGTTCTGAGTTTGTCTGTGCATGTAGAGCCCTCTGAGAACTTAGGAATTCAAAGAGCCGTTTACAGCTTGTGGTCTAACAATACTGTGTGCTAATGGGGAAGGAAAAGAGGGGACAATTGCCAGAAAATTTCAGTCCAGTGGCACCAGACATAGAGTTCCTTCACTCATTTTGTGCCCCAAATTTGTCCTCAGTCCTATCGTCTGCAACTGCCACTAAGCCTTTTTAGAGACCTTACAGAAACATCCAGACTTAGGGGGTGGAAATCTCTGAAGGCAAAGCTGATAATCTATTTTCCTTTGCTGTGTTTGTATCTGCTCATGTATGTGTGAGTGCACATATGTGCATAAACATGTGGAGGCCCAAAGTTTGAGTTCAGATCTATTCCTTAGTGGCTCTCCATATGGAGATGGGAACTGAGCTTCCGTTCAGTATACCCTGTGAAACCTGAGCCCCTTTTTATACAGGGACACTGTTTCTATATTAGATACTTCTCTGTTGCTTTGATAAACTATTATGACCAAGGCAACTTACAGAAGGAAGAGTTTATTTGGGTTTACAGTTACAGGGAGGTGAAAGTCCATCCTGGCAAGCACGCATAGCAGCAAGTGACAGGCACAGCAGCAGGGTCTGAAAGATGAGAGCTCACTTCTCAACCACAAGAGTATGAAGCAGAGAGAGCGACCTGGAAGTGTGGCAAGACTACTTACACACAAAGCCCAGCCCTGGTGTTGTACTTTTCCTAACAAGGCTCCACCTACCAAAGGTTCTATGACCTCCCCAGAATGGCACCACCAACTGAGACCAAGTGTTGGAATGCTTGAGCCAATGGAGGATATGTCTCATTTAAACAACCACAGCTTCCTAGCTTCCAAAACCATCTGCATTTTGTTTTACCTCTGTATTGAAAATTACCTCAGTATGTTACTACTTACAACGAAGAAGTTTAAGGAAGAGAAAGGGTGACAGGCATATTGGAGTTTGGGTATTAACCGAAAGCTAAATGAGATTGCATGCAACATGTATAGATGCCTCTCTGGCCTGTTTTAACGTAATCAGCACACTTCCAGATGCCTCTCTGGTTTGTCCTAACATGAAATCAGCACGCTTCCAGATGCCTCTCTGGTCTGTCCTAACATGAAATCAGCACACTTCCAGATGCCTCTCTGGTCTGTCCTAATGTAATCAGCATGCTGATCCATGGTACCATTTATTATCCCATTCTTTTCTATCCTGCAGTATGACGGTGCCAGTCTAAATTCCAGAGATTGTTTAAAGACCAAATTTTAATATGTGTGGCAGCCTATAGCTTGAGCCCCGTCTTGTGCAGAGACCCTACTCAGTTGGCTTCCATACTAAAATGCACTGTTCCATAAAGCACTGGAGACGTGGCAGCTGGTAAACACAAAGATTATGTCATAGTTATTCCATCCCACACTGTGTTCAAAGCAGTGCTAAGTTGCTCCTCCTACCAACTCGTAGACTTACAAGAGGCTCATAAGACGACAACAAAAACATTTCATTCTCTCATTCACTTTATCATGTGATCAGAAACTCTATGTGACAATCATATTTTGAAGACTATCTTATTAGCTTTCATAAACCACATTTCCACCTTAGAAATTCAATAAAAAGTAAAATTTGTCAGAAATTTCCTACATAAACTTATTCTGAAGATAAGCTATAATGTAATGGATGTGTCATATACATGGTAAATATAAATATATATATATTATGTATATATATATATATATATATATATATATATATGGTAAACATATATATCATAAATGTATATGCGTAATTGAGGAAGACACCAGAAACTGACTTCTAGACTTAACACACACACAAGTACAGACACACACATACACACAAACATACATGAACACACAAACACAGTAGATTGTGATGAGTGTTGTCACTGCATAAAGTATTAAGGGCAGAGTAGCCCTACCCATTCCCAATAAGGTGTCTCGGAAACACAAATCGCATAGGTATTTCTGGTCTGACCCCTAAGTACATTTGGAATAAACTGTCTTCACTGTCTAGTCTAGAGGCAGAGGACTGAGTCAGCCGCCGGGTGATAATTCATGCAGGAGACACGCCGTCCCCTTTGTCAGAACAGCACTCCAGTCTGTCACATGTTCTCATTACTCACTTTATTTCAGTTAATAAACTTCACCTAATTGAAGCTGTATGAGTCCCAGACTGAAATAAAGATAATCAAAAATAATCGTCTGTCTCTAACAGCACGTCTTTTTTCTCTCGTCACTCTGGAGACCCATCTAGTGTGTATGGGCATGCAACTGTGGCCACCCACCATGAACCATTATGTGGAGGAGACAGTTTCATGTTCAGTTAAAGCTCATCTTCATGCAATTCGCTGGATATTTAATACACTGTTTTCAAATGTATTGTTTTTCTTTTATATTATTATTATTATCATTATTAATTATCACTATTACTACTGTGTGTGCATATCCACACAGTGTTGGGGGAAGGACCGTGTAGGCTTTACTGGGCATGTGGAGGACAGAGGTCAACTCTGCAGAGTTGTTTTCTCTTCTTCCACCTTCACATGGACACATGTAGGTCACCAAGCTTCCAAAACAAGTAAAGGCCTTTTCCCACTGAGCCATCTCACCTGCCTTGGCCTTTATCTAAATTCTAAAGAGTTCCTTCAGGGTGCCTTCTTCCCTCTAGATCACATCCAAATAACAACCATCTTCTTATCTTCTTCTGTCAGAAAGCCTCAGGGATTGGCCTTTCTCTAGGTCTCTGATTTTTCTCTGTTTTTCTGTCAGAATCGAACTGCCAGATGAGAACATTGGACAGCGGGATTGGAACCTTCCCCCTCCCAGACTCAGGAAACCGCTCAATAGGACGATACATATGCCAGCAAGACTCCCCAGAGGACAGTGATCCTCTCCTGCCTCTCCAGCCAGCCCCTTCCATGGCATCCCCTGCCAGAGCCCAAACCCTTGACCGTGAAGTGCCTTCCTCCTCAGACAGCCAGAGCTCCTCGGAGTCCACCATCGTCCATTCCATATCTGACCCCAGCATGATGGCCAGAGGGATGAGAGCCTCACAGAGTCACCTTCCCAAGCCCACCTCCTCAGGTAAAGTGCCATCGACTTTTCTATGAGATTGTGTGTCCCCCTAACCCATAAGAACATGTTTGCAGATGTACCCATGAAACTGCTCAGCAGAAGACAAGTCACTCAGTGACTTCTGCCCCTACTGAAATGCAGACTCATGTAAATCTCTGCACACCCTTAACCAGGGAAACAACTCCTGTGAGATCTTATTGCTAGGGAGATGGCACAGTGGGTGTAAGTGCTTGAGTTTGCAAATACTAGAACTCTAATTCAGTTCCTAGAACTGTTGCTTAAAAAAAAAAATCATGTCTGGAATCTCAGTACAGAATTATAAAAAGACCAATCCCTAGGGCTTGCTGACCAGCCAGTCTGGACAAATCAGCTAAGTCCAAGATAGAGAGAGATCCTCTGCCAGGTGCCTGAAGAGTAATAGCCAGAGTTTCTGTCTCTTCTCTGTACAACAGAGTACACACGTGTGTGTGTGTGTGCAAACATACACACATGCGCACATGTACATCCCCTCAATATGAACATGTAATACTCAAAAACATACACACATAACACTAATTGACAAAATGACATTATCAACTTTTAATGTTATGTTAAAGAGTGAACATTAATGGAAGGAAACATCATACCAATAGATGACTGCCTAAACTGATGAAGAAGGAAAGCATGCAGTGTATGTTCATGGGATTTTATCCTAAAAAATAACTCCACATGGAATATGTTGGATATAGGGATGGAGAGATGACCCAGCAGTTAAGAGTGTTTACTGGTCTTGAAGAGGACCTGAATTCAGTTCCCAGAACCTTCATTGGGCAGCTTACAACTGTCCATAACTACAACTCCGGGGGATCCAGTGCCCTCTTTTGGCTCCTACAGGTACTGCACTCATGTGTGTATGCCTGCACAAAGACACATCTATATGGATAATTAAAGTCAAAAGAAATCTTTTTAAAATGGATAAATTGAATATAGAACCACAATTTAGCCCCAGCCCATTGATGTTCCTGAACTGTGTGCCCTCTACCCAGAAACTGTAAGTCTCCTGACGTATTTTTCTACTTCATTCCTGTACATTTACATGCTGCTGAACTATAAAGATTCAGCTTGATTGATCGGCAGCAGATTGGGTGTTGACTGTAGTGGAAAGTAGCTCGTCTTCCCATGGAGACCTGCCTGCAGTCAGTGGAAAGAAGCTTTTATGATTAAAGACAAGGCCAAGTTGAGGGTCAAAGTATTTTTTTTTCATTATTCCCTCGATTAAAAATATTTATTGCACACCAGGATGGTGCTCAATACTTCCTAACATGTGTGGCTTCTGTGGCTCTGACAGTATGTGTGTAAGGACAACACTTAGGCCTGTGAAACTAAATGCTTTTGTTTATGGCTAGATCAGAAAAGAGCTGTGTATGGAGATTATGCTACGGGTTTCTGAGAAATTAGAAGAGAAGGCCATTAATTAAACAGGTTTGAATGAACATATCAGACTGTTCCTGTGACTTAACTCCTCACACATTAATAGCAATGGCCAAGGGGCCTCATTGGGACTCATGCTCCTTCCAAGCCAAGGTTATATTTTTAAAGGCCATAATGCATATTATTTTTGAAATAAGTGCAGTGTTAATTAATGGCACAGCCTCCAGAGCTTCAGGGGCAAAATCTTAGTTATAGATTATGTGCTCTATGCCTGAATAGTCGCATGTGTGACCTCAATTCGGCAGCGGACTGCCGAGTAGACTCCATGATTAAACACTGTCATTATAACAAATTGAATAGAAACCACAAGCTTTGAATTGCTTCATAAGAAGGGGACAGGAAGGAGATTGTTCTGATCTTGCCACTTACATTTGCTGCATCCAAATCCCAAGGGTTGTGTCTTAATTAAATTGTCACAAAGAGTTGTAAAAGGTGGTATATGGGAGAGAGTGAGGTGAGCAGACAGGAGGCTATCTTGGGGTCACCCATCCTGAAGTTTCCTGTCTATGACATCCACGGAAGCAGGGTGCTCTCTGGTGCTTTTCTTAGTGACCATTTGTTAGGTGAAAAACGGTGCAGTGCAGAAGTTTTGGGAGCAAAAGGAAAATGGGATTCTATTTCCTTCCTTCCCAACAGGCACTTCCTGTGTGGTTTACACAGTTGAATATACCTTTTTCTTATCCCCATTTTAAACCTGGAGGCATCTGAACACATCTCACAGTGTCGATGGAAGCCTCACTAACTACCTTTTTCCTCACCTGAAGAAACTGCTATGGAAGGCTATGTGGCATGTTCTCTTCATAATTACAGTTTATTTTTAAAACTTATTTTTTAAAGCTTTCATACAAGTATATATTGTGTGTTGTGCTTACTCTTCCTTGGGATCCCTTCCTTTCCTTTCCCTTCTCTCTCCTGTGCATTCCTGTGATCACCTACATACTTTCCCGTCTATACATATGCCATCTGTGAATATATGACTTTGTGTAGCTATAGAAAATCTAAGACTCTTTCTAAGATTGGCACAATTGGCTTAATATTTATTTCTGGTCCCATTATTTTCCAGAAATTTACTTGCTTTCTTTCTTCTTGTTTTGTTGGGTGTACCATATCTAGCCATATGTATTTCTGTGTGTATGTTTATTTATCTGTAGCTATAAAAATATATGCCATAATAGCACATTCACTTACAGAACACCTTCATTCTGAAGGGGGAGTCGCCATTAGGATCCTTCAGCTTCACTTACAAACACATGGAAAAATAGGCTCACTTTCACTAGCCATCAGAGAATTGCAAGTCAAAAACACAGTTAGACTAACAGTCATTAGGAAAACAAGTAACAGCAAATGATGATGAGGATGTAGGCCAAAGGGAATCTTTGTCCACTGCTAGTGGGATGTAAAGAGTTCAGCTGCTGAGCAAGTCAGTATGGGGATTCCTCAAAAGAACTAATCACTCTTTCCTACGACCCAGTTCTCCCACTCATGGTTATATCTCCAAAGGACTCCAAGACAACACATCACAGAGACCCTTGCTAAATCCGTTCTCACTGCAGCTCTGTGTACAAGGGCTAAGTTATGGAACCAGCATAGATGTCCATCAGTATAAGAATCAGTAAACAAAATAAGATTATTTTCGTGTACAATGAATAACAGAGTCCTTTCATTTCCAGGAAAATGCATGCAATTGTAGGTATGCATACTAAGGGAATGCATCCTTTCTCAGAAAGGAAAACATATGTTTCTTGTGGTTTGTGGTTCATAGATTTTTATGTAGCTACATATAGTTGTGTGTGTGTGCGTGAGAGAGAGAGAGAGAGAGAGAGAGAGAGAGAGAGAGAGAGAGAGAGATGAAATAAAATGTGAAACTGTAGGGCCACAAAGGGTACTAACAAGTCTGGGAAAGGTTGGTAGGAAAGTACAAGGAAGACTATGCTTAGCCCATAATAAATACATGCACAAAGCTTTAGAAACAACAGCAAAGGAAAACAACAACCCACTGTTCAATCATGTTTATGAAAGGCTGAAAAATCAGTTCCTTTTCATAGGAGTTCATTAGCTCAGTGAGGTATTAATCCTCTGAATTAGTTCTTTTCTCATTGATGTGATAAAATTCCCAGACTAAGGCAACTTGAGAGAGAAAGGACTTATTTTAATTCACAGTTCCAAGGAGATGTAGCCCATCATAGTGGGGAAGACCTAACAGTAGGGAGAAAGGCATGGCAGCAGGAGCATGAGGCTGGCTGGTCACACTGGAGCCACACTCAGGAAACAGAACCAGGCTATGAAGCATCAAGGTCTCTTCCTTGTTATCCACTCCCTCCAGTAGGGAACAACCCCTTAAATGTTCTGTCACTATCCCAAACACCACCAGCAGCTGGGACCAGCCTGTGGGGGCCATTCTCATTCAAACCACAACGGCCTCCAAAACCTGTTCCTCTTTTGATAAAAAGTGTTTGAAAGATAGCCTTACGTTCCCTAATGGTTTGCTTGCTGGACCCTTTTTAATCTGGAAAGCCTCAGCCTGTTTTGAAAGGTGTCAGATCCCAAGGCAATATGCCTTGGTCTTGTCTGTAGATATGTATACAGAGTTATGCAAATATTTAGGCAACCCAGGCTCATATAGTGTATAAAATGTCAGAAGACCCAATTTTCCCTGTTTTTAGGCCTTCATATTATTTTTAAATGTCTCCCTTTCTTCTCCCTAAATTTGTTAAAGGCTGGTAAAAGCTTGTTTTTTGTTTGTTTTGTTTTAATTTTGTTTTTAATGTACCTTCCCTCCTTTAGGAAAATCTAGCTTTGAAAAGCCGAATGCAGCAGAGTCTAAGGCCCACACTGGCCCATCATTCGAATATGCTGAGGATGCAGTGACAAGTGAGCCCCTTTCAGAATGGAGGGGCGAAGATGCTACTACTGAGACCCAGGTGAGGGGGTGCCATCCACCTGTCTGTCCTGATTGCAGAATCTGAAGTCCTTGAATCCTATAGAGATAGATTTAATTTTAAATCAAATCTTGCATTGGTTTGCCAAGTCTGTATCAGTTACTTTTCTGGTCCCTGTGATAAAATACCAGACAGAAATAATGTCGAGGAGAATAGGTTCATTTTGGCTGAGAATTTCAAGGGATTTCAGTCCACAGTAGTAGGAGGGCAAGATGGAATGATTCCTTCCCCAAGGCAGCAGACGCTTAGGGCTACAACTTCTTCACCTGGTGGCAGCTGAGGCAGAGAAAGAGAGAGGGGGGGAAGGAAAAAGGAAGAAAAAGGAGGAGGAGGAAGAAGAGGAAGAGGAAGAGGAGGAGGAGGAGGAAGAGGAAGAGGAAGAGGAGGAGGAGGAGGAAGAGGAAGAGGGGGAGGAAGAAGAGGAGGAGGAAGAGGAAGAGGAGGAGGAAGAGGAGGAGGAGGAAGAGGAGGAGGAAGAGGAAGAAGAGGGAGGGAAGGAGGGAGGGAGGGAGGGAGACAAACAGAGACAGAGACAGAGACAGAGACAGAGACAGAGAAAGAGACAGAGACAGAGACAGAGACAGAGACAGAGACAGAGACTAAAACCAGAGTTGAGCTGGGTCTTCAAATCACATACATAGCCAGTGAGCCCCTACATCATCTATCTCTGAAACACTCCATAGTATCCTATTGTGTTTTCATTTCAATTTCTGTGGCAAAAGCAACTCTGGGAAGAAAGGGCTTATTTGGTTTACAGTTCCAGATGATAGCCCACTATTTCAGGGAAGCCAAGTCAGGAACTAAAAGCATTACTGTATCTGTAGGGCAAAGAGAGAGTAAATGCCTGGATCCATACTTCCTTTCATTTCCTCTCTTCTACTGTTCAGGAAACCCTGCCTAGGGAATGATGTCTCCCACAGTAAACTGAGTCCTTTTACATCAAATTAATAATTAAGGCATTCTTCCACTGAAGTGCCCACAGACTATCTGGTTCTAAATAATTCCTCACAGAGACTCTACTCAAGTAATTCTAAGTTCTGTCAAGTTGAGTTAAAATTAACCAGCACATCCCTCAAAAAACTAACTGGGGACATGTCCATGTAGGTTCCAGGTTCCAGTGCATAACCAGTTCACAACAGCATAGAAACTTTCATCTATGTCTTAACCTCTAGCCAGAATTAATATTAAATTGAAAGAGTATACAGTCAAATATTGCTTACTTCTTAAAGCCATCTTCCTTTTTGGGGACAGAAAAAAAAAAGATATAATTGGGGCAAATAATGTTCTTTTCTTCCAAGTTTCTGTGTGATTGAGCCATGTGACCTTCTTTTTTTATGACTTCTAAGAAGCAAAGAACAAAGGGATAGAATTCAGATAAATGAGAAAGTCTTAAATGGTCTGCAGACTGGACACACCAGGCAGTAACTCTCCATTGCATCATTAAGATGTTTCTGATGACCCAGGGTGGATTCAAAGAAAAGCGCACAGCATATCAGTGTGTGGAGTTCATCTGCGAGGAAATGTGGACTGACAGATCTCCTGCAATCCAGACCTTAGAGTCTTGAATTCATTATACAGTTGAAGATGATCTTGAACTCTTTCTCTTCCTGTCTCCATCCCGGGTGCGGAATCACAAGCATGTACCACCACACCTGGTTAATGTGGGCCTGGGGATGAAACCCAGGACTTCGTGCATACTAATCAAGCACTCTCCCAGCTGAGCTACCTCCCTAGTCCTGAATATTCGTATTTCTAAGTATTTTTGAGATTATAATTCATCATTCCATCCCTTTTTCTTTCTTCCAAAACCCTATTATGTAGCCTCCCTTGCTCTCTATCAAATTCATACTCTTTTTTTTTCTTGAAGTGTTCTCAAATATGTGGTGTGTGTGTGTGTGTGTGTGTGTGTGTGTGTGTGTGTGAGAGAGAGAGAGAGAGAGAGAGAGAGAGAGAGAGAGAGAGAGAGAGAGAAGGAAATATGCATATTTATAAGTACTGAAAGAGAATGATTTTTCTATTGCCAATCCTGCTTCAAAGAGAAAGCTAGTCAGGGAGGTTGAACTTCACAAGCAGGCTGTTCATAGTGGTACAAGTAACCAGCTGAGCTACATCCCCAGCCCATCAGGTCGCTTCTTTACATCCTGTCAAATGCAACAAAACATACCACCTCCGCCCTAGAGCCCCACCTCCCTGTTCATAAAGCACCAAAGTAAACATACATCTTTTCTTTCAGGGTTGCTTTCTTTTGCATGACTGAAAAATGTTAAGAGTCCACTTGTTAGCGTAGAGTCTGCCCACAGATGCAGGATTTAGGAGCTGAGTAGGTGGCCCCAGTGGGTGAGGGAGCATAGAAGGCATTTTGTAGCTTTGTTTCCACAGAGCTACCCACTCTAATTTGCCAAGTTGAGAAGAACAAATATTCCTTCCCCACATATGCAGTCAGGGCCTTGTGTACTGGTGATGGTAATAGAAAACAGAGCAAGCCAATAGATCTATGTAAGCTGAAGGAAGGACTGTAGAGCGACAGCAGAGAAGCCTAGCCTTTGTTTGCAAGGGAAGAGTCTTAACTCTAACTGCTGCCCCTGTGCCTGGGTTACTTAAAAGCAAATAATATACACTTGAACCACCAATAGCTTTGATAATCTACAGAAGACAACCCACAATATTGGGCATGTCAACATTCCATCATGGAAAAGGGAAAGTGGGTCACGAGGCCCTGCCTCTCTCTGAAAAGCTATAGAAGGTTAATAGTTGCTGGGGAAAGGAGCAACATTTTCTATAGTGTTGTAGCCCATGGTATGGTGCTCGTTCTAATAACTAACCCACCCACCACCAGCACTTCTGTAGGTAACTGCTCAGCCCTGCTCCTGAAAAATCTCCTCATCCATGCATCTGCATAGAACCTCTGACTCAGGTTCATGGAAGGAACCCTGGGTAAAATCAATAGACTGGGGAGAAAAGACATCCTAGAGAAAGGAGAGTTCTTGGGAAGAGGAAACAGGTCAGCTGGAATGAGGGGATGATAGAGAGTTAGGGGGTGAATATGATCACAGTACATTAAATACATGTGTGCAAATGCCATGATGAAACCCATCATATGTAAGTAGTTCATGCAAATAAAAGAAAACAAAACAGGCTGAAGGTATGTACCTGCCTTATCTATGTGGCCACCACTCACCCTTCTCAACTCTTCTGCTAGTCATCTTTCTGTTACTGCAGCAAGATAACAAGCAGCTGTGCAGCCTACCAAGGTGGCTCACAACATAATCCCAGCTACTTCAGAGGTCTAGACTGAGGGGATCAAGATCAAAGCACAGCCTGAGCAATGTAGTTAAGACCCTGTCTCAAAATTGGAGTCCTAGGCTAGGGCATAACTCAACAGTAGAACACTTGCCTGTGAAAGGACCAAGCATTTGATTCTAAGACCAAGGTAATCATTATCATCCACTTACAAAGAAACGAGGTCTAGTCCTTGATAAACTGGGACTATAGAAGAAAAGCACATCTTGGCAGGAAGCGTGAGATAGGGCATGATTGCTTACCTCCTGTTTGGGATGTGAAAGGAAGGGGAAGGAAATGGCTTCCTTTATCCTGATTCTTCAAGGCATTGCTCTAGTGACTTTACACCTCCCTAGACACAACCTCTTGAGTGTTTCCACCAGTTCCCAGTAGCCTCCAACTGGGAGCCATGCCATTACCACACTGGCATTTGAGACAATCCAGATCCAACTCAGCAAACTCTGTCAGCTTATGAAAAAAAATCTAAGCTGAATCTCCTTTGTTCTTTCGAAAGCTGCCTTGCCTCCCAGGTTTCTCATCTCCTCTGAGTGTCATGCACCATCACTTTAGAAATTCCAACATGTCTCTTTATTCTCTTACCCCATTTTGACCATTCCACAATCCTGCTAGCTTCCTTCTCAGATATGCCTCAGATCTGACTCTTGTTCACCACCTCTGCCTCTAACACAGTCCAAGTCCCTAGCTAGGTTATATGGCCCATTGTCTTCCCTCTACCTGCCCCATGACCCAGCCCAGCTTTTCAGCACATCTTCTTTCTCACAAAGTCCAGTCTCCCAGGAGACTTGACCTCCAAACTCATCAATCGGCACATGTTAAATATATACATCTTTTTGTATGGCAATCATACTGCAGTGAAGTGATTTTTCTTTACTTTTGTCTTATGTTTTCATGAATTTGTATATTTTTGGTTGAGCATATTCCTCCTATACACCCCTTGTTTACCTTTCCCTCTAATCAATGCCCTTGTTCCCTATACAGACTCACTTCACATCACATATACATACAAGATGTCACGTTTTCATACAAAACCTGAGAACCACAGCTAAGAGAAAATATGTGATATTTGTCTAAGACTAGCTTCAAGTGTGTGGTGTGATTATCTCATGGTGCCTCCAAATCTCCTAACTTCCTTCCATTGGAAAAAGTCCATCATGTACATATACCGAAGCACCATTCCTCTCTGTTGGACGCCTAGATAGGTTTCATAACTTAGCTATAGTGGATCATGCTGCAGTAAACACTGGTGTCTTATGTATCTCTGTGCTAGGCTGACTCAGATTCCTTCAAGTAAATACCCAGAATAGCCAGGTCTTGTAGTAATGCCACTTTTAGCCCTTTTAGAGACCGTTCCATAGTGGCTGACTAGTCTACATTCCCTCAGTGGTTTTGAAACTACAGGAGCAAGGTGACATACAGTTCCCCCTTTGCCCTGCAACTTTGCCAGGGAAAGGTGATTTCAAACAAACAAACAAACACAGGCACTCAACACTCATTTCTTTCTGAGAATGGCAGCAGGGCACTCTAGCAGGGAGAGTCACATTTGCATAAAACTTGTCCCATCTGAGGTTCATGAGGCTAAGAATGTTCCCTCTGTACCATTTCTATGGAATCTTCTTCTGTTTCGTTTTCCTCTGTTAATACCGCATGCAACAGAATCATTTGCATTCCGGTCTACAGACTCTAGCATACCTATTGGTACTGACAAATCCCCCTGGAAAGGCTCGTCGCTTCTTCTTCAGTTTTTCTCATTCATTCCTCATGAGAACTTTATAAAGGAGATGTTTTGTATTGATTTTATGGATGAGGAAACCAAGCACCCCTAACCTGACACTGATGGCTCAAAGTTCACCAAGCTGGATCCTCTTACGGGAATCTCAGAAGGGTTTGAGATTCTGTGCCCCTTCCGGAAAAGGATAGTGTCATGTCTCTGAGAAAGCCCTGGGGTAAAATCTGATATGCTTTAAAAATCTGCTTATTGAATAAATAAATGTCTGGCTGATGAGCCACGTTCATTGATGTTGATTAATACTGCCTTGAAGATACACTTTGTAGTGACATTCTCAGTTATTTCTGGTAAAATAATACTTTAAGTTCCAGACCATAGTCAATCAAGTGGCCCCCTGGTCAGTGAGTCACAAAACAAAATGAAGAGAAATGAGCCCTGGAGAGAGATTTGTGGGGAGGATGTGGGAGTAGAGAGGATGCTGGGAGACAAGAGAGGGTAGGTGTGAGGATGTTCACTATGTCTTATGTACACGTGTGAAATTGTGTGAGAACTATTTTTACCAACCACTGGAGCATGGTTAAATTACCAGGTACTACAACTTTAACAACTACCACCCACTGTCCATAGCTCCTCAGTTAGGGATGAAGGGCTCCCCTCTCCCGACTCCATGATGGCACATCCAATAGCTTGATCTTCTGGAGACAACCACTGTTATTTAGTCCATGTCCAGAAGACATTGGTTTGCTTGACCCCTCCCTCCCACCTCTGCCTCTTACAATGTTTGGGTCCTTTCTTTTATGATGACTTGCTAATTGTATTTTACCTGCATGTATGCACGTACACCACACGTATGCAGTTATCCGTGGAGACCAGAAGAGTGTGTTAGACCCACTGGACCTTGAGTGAGACACTCTGTGGATGTTAGGAACCAAGCCCAGGTTCTCTGGAAACGTAGCAAATGCTCTTACCCACTAAGCGATCTCTGTAACCCCAATGAATAAATGTTCATTTGAAAATTATTATTTGCATTTCTATGAAAGTTGGATAATTTTCCCAAAGTGATATTTTTAAAGTTTATTTTTAAAGTTTATTTTAAATCGTGATTTTGGGAAAAGACTCTAATCCAGTCCTTCTTTAATGAGGACCCTGAAGTGTATGTTGGCTTCTGCATCCTCCCCAGTGATTTGTTTTTGTTTCATTTTCATTTTCCTGTATTAAACTGGATGTTTTATAGGCTGGGGACATGGTTCAGTTGGAAAAGTGCTTGCCATGCTGTCGAAGCCCTGAGCTGCCCCATGTTTGGGGGCCAAAATGTTGAGACCGGTCTGTCAGTGTTGGGACCCGCACTGCCAAAAGTCTTGGGGGCTAAACTGTTAGAGCCTGCACTGCCCCAAGCTGCTCTGGTCCCCGGGTCGGGGGCGAGAGAGAGAGTGAGGACAGACTTGAAGAATGGAGACCAGACAGAGTGTGATTCAATTCTGTTTATTCTTCAGTCTTTCTTCTTCTCTCCAAGTCTCTAGTCTTGAGTTCCTAGTCTCTAGTTCTTAGTCCCTAGTGCCTCCAAGTTCCAAGTTACTTCTTCCAAGTGCTAGTGCCTAATGTCTAATGATCTTCCAAGTGCCTAATAACTGACTCCAAGTTGTACTGAACTCTTCTGTCTGCCTCTCACCTTTTATATGTCTCACTTCTAAGTCTCGCCCTTAAGTCACGCCCTTAGGTCTTATCTCTAAATCTGATCTCTAAGTCATGCCCTTAAGTCTCAACTCTAAATCACACCTTTAAGTCTCACACACCCAAGGGAAAATCCTGGGTATCTAATACAAGATGTTATCAGAGTGTGCTCAGCTGTTGTAGGCTATTGTAATCAAATCTCTTGTCAGGATTTATGGCTCAAGATAGCTGCAAGGATGATAGCTGCCTTCTGTCGGCTCCCCACACCATGCAAGCATGAGGACCTGAGTTCAAAACCCAGAACCCTTGTCATAAAAAGCAACAAACACATGATGTTTTAATAGTCTTAGAGCTCGGAAGGCACAGACAGGCATATTCCTCAGGATTACTGACTACCGGCGCAGCTTCTTAGTATGTTCCAAGACAGAAAAAAAAAAAAAAGAAAAGAAAAAGAAAAATTCTGTCTACAAAACCAGGATGGACAGCTCCAGTAGACTAGTGCCTGAGGTTGACCTCCGACGTTATGCATGTACACATACTCTTGCGTGCATGTACTGACACACAAAAGCACTCCACACATGAACAAATAGCCATATGTGCCTATGTGCATATAAAATTACTTCTTCAAATCAACCTTTGTTGTGGCTTTGGTCTACTGTTCACCACAGTGTGGTGCTTCTTTGAAGAGGACTCCCTGCCTCTCACAACCCATACACACAAAATGCTATGGTAAGGAGAAATAATCAAAGCTTTGGGGCTGGGTTCCTGTGGCCACCTGACTCTGCTCACCTCATCAAGCCCTGGTTTGCTGAACAAGAAGTACATTTTCTTCACTTCAAAGTAATTACATCCAGCAAATTACAAAGAGCTGGGCCAGTTGAGTTAAAAACAATTGGTTTTGCAGTAATTAGAAGAGCACAGGAAAATGATGACTGTGGCGCATCATTGAAAGGGACGCTGAGCAATGAGGGCCCTGCTTCCCTCTCCATTCTTCAGCGTGAATATTTAGAGATTCACAACTAATTATGCAGAGATGATGAATTTTAAAAAGCCTTCCACCATGCCTTCCCAAGGCCAAAGGCTGGCTATTAATAGAGCTATCAGATTTTGCTGTATTATAGAGAATTCACACAAAGTTGCATCTATTTTAAAGTGCTCATCTGGGGCATCACTTAAAGATGACGAATCTGTGTAATGTGCAGAGTCAGCATTGGGTCGAACTAAAATCCAAACTTATTATAATCACCCCCAGATTTCCCCAGACAGATCTGTTGTTTAAAATGGACACCACAGATAAGAGCTATCTTAGTTCATGACATTGAACTCAGGTGCTAGGAGAATGGAGACAGAAATATTCCTGGAGCATATTGTTTGAGATTACATGTGCTGAGATTACAGGCATACACCAGCACATTGATATTTTTTTTAACCATCATTATTTTTTAATTATATGTATTTGTATATTTCTGTTTGGGGATGTGTACATATGAATATAGATGTTTCCAGAGGCTGGAGTTCCAGCTGGTTGTAAGCCACCAGATATGGGTGCTAGAAACAAAACTCGGGTCCTCTAGAAGAGCAATACTGAACTATCTCTCCAGCATGCCCCAACACACACACACACACACACACACACACACACACACACACTTTGATCTTAATTGTAAATTCTGAGGATTGGACTTATCTCTTCACACCTACAAAGCAAGCTCTTTATCAACAGCCTTCTCCCCAGCTCCTTTGCTTTATTTTTGATAAGTCCACTCAAGGGGAATGAGCATGAGGGATGACGTGCAGGATTTTGTTACTTCGAATGCAGCATGTGTAAAGCCCTGACAGTGACCAGCAGTCTGCTCTGAGACCCTCACCAGAACCACAGGCTCCAGTTTCTCTGCACCAGCATTTAGGGACCTTCAGAAAACCAAATGCCTTTTTGTTTCTCACGTTTAATCTCTATCCCCTTGAGGCTTGGTGTCTCCAGTGGCCCTAGGTGTCACACACAATAATAAAACGAACAAAAGCAATCCAACCAGCTTCCCGAAATCATGTGGTCAAGAAGGAGCTATCAGAAAGAACCCACTGTGCCCTCAGACAGGCTGGAGAGAAGAAGCTGCGGCATGACCTGCATTTAATTACTTGAGCAGCATGCCCATCCTAGGGCCCTTAAGAAAGCAAACGCAATGATAGACAGAATGAGTTTACCCTCCTGTCCAAAGAGCAACATGCCGTAGCAAGGACATCACTCAATTAAATTGGACTGCGGGAGGTGAAGGCAATGGAGGCCAAGCCTGGGAACCCTAATGAGACATTTGGAGGGAGGAGATGCAACCCCTCAGAGTTTGTCCCCTTTGATGGACATTTTTGACACTCTGTCATTACCATAGCACCCCAGTGTTTCACCCCTGAGTTTGAACATACTGCAGCTCAAAACATTTAAAAAAGAATCTTTTAAGTACAAAGGAAAAAAATCAGTCCTTGGTTAATAGGAACTAGGTATGTGTTGGGGTTGGCATGGGGGCCCTCAGGTCATACTTAGTGTTGTGAATCTTTGGCTGCCAGGACTGAAAGACAAGCAGATGGTGGAGCTTAAACTAAAAAAGAAGAAGATAGGATGTTGCTTTTTTTTGTACACAAGCAGATTCTTCCCCTCTGATTCCTGTGAGTGGAACAGCATGAAGTGTGGTGTGATAAGAACTAGAGGTGTCCCTTCCAGGAACCCCAACATTGATGCAATCCTGGCCATGTGATCAAGGATGACTTATACATAGTTCCTTAATCCACATAGTACATTGGGAGTTCATACTCAGTCATCAAGCCACTAAGTTGTGTGCCCTGTTGCAGGAAACAGTTGGCAATTTCTGGAGCGATTTGGACGGTCACTGCTCCAAGGGCCGAGGGGCTGGTATCTGCTGTGTATACACACGGCTGCAGTGCGTAGATTGGCTCCCAACAACAAAAAGTAAATGGGCAGATGTCAGGAGTGACGAGCAACAGCCAACAGTGGATTAACCTTTGGGCACAGGAAATGTTCACCAGGTCAGAGAAGCTGTCAAGTGTTTGAGTCAGAACATAACAGCAGCCACATTCTCTATACCCAGCAGAGACATTACGGCCCAGTCCAGCTGCAAATCCGGTACCATGAGATGTCTCCACAAAAGGGATTTATTTTTTTTAAGTTAAAACTTTAAATCTCTCTGGGTGTGCATATATGTGTGCGTGTGTATGTATGTGATTGTGCTCGTGTGTATGTGTGTGTGTGTGTGTGTGTGTGTGTGTGTATGTGTGTGTGTTCCTCTGTGAATGTAGGTGCATGCATGCCATTGTGCTCTTTTTGTTTTGTTTTGTTTTGTTTTGTTTTGTTTTGTCTGCATTCTACCGTAGACCTAGATCACAGACCTAGGTCTTTTTATTTTAATTGGATATTTTATTTACATTTCAGATGTTATCCCCTTACCCCATTCCCCCCACCCCGCCCAGGAACCCCCATTCCATCCCCCCTCCTCCTGCTTTTATGAGGATGTGCCCCCCCCACCTACCCCCACTCCCAAGTCCCCACCTTCGAATTCCCCAACACTCAGCATCCAGCCTTCATGGGACCAAGGACTTCCTCTCCCACTTATGCCCGACAAGGCCATCCTCCCTTACACATACAGCTGGAGCCATGGGTCTTTTCTTATGTGCTCCCAGGCTGGTGGTTTAGACTCTGGAGCTCTGGAGTGTCAGTCCTTAACTCTTACCTCCTTTGAGGCATGGTCTTTTGTCCTCGGATACGTACAATAGGCTAGGTGACCCATGTTTTTTCAGGGATTCTCTTGCCTCTGCCTCCCAGACCACTCAGTCTGCAGATGTACTCCTTCACATCTGGCTTTTACAAGGGTACTGTGGATCCAGACTAACGCCTTCACACTTCTTCAGCAAGTGCTTTACCTCCCGTCCAGTGCCCTCAGCCTTGCAGACTTGCCTAGTGACCCAGTGCCTTTGTCAGAAGGAGTTTGGAGGATTCTGACTGTCAGAGATGGTAGACTGTCAGAGATGGTAGCACATGAAGTCTCTGATTAGTATTGCAGTTCTGTCTCTGTCACAGAACATGTGCCCCGAGGAGGCAGAAATCCTTCACAGACTTGAAAGTGACTCGAGGACAGTTAATCCTCACCGTGCTCTAGTCAGGCAGGTAAATTGCAATTAGGTGGGAAAAGGAGAGGGAAAGAACAGTAGTCAACAGGTGTTCCAGGTTCCTTTGGGGACATAGAGAGCTTCATATTTGGCTTAAAAGTACATAGTGACATTTGGAGAGAGTCCCTTGCCAGAAGTATTCCTAGTGAATTGTTAAGACAAGGAAGATTAATAACAATCTAATGAAACCCTGAGGTAGATCTATACGAGACACTTCCTTGAAGAAGTGGGGCAATTAAAGTAAAGAATGAAGAGGTATCTTTCCAGAATTATTATAGTGTGTACGAGAGAAACCCATGTATAAACCTTTGAGATGCTGCCAGGGAGGTGTATCCGTTACTTGTCTATTGCTGTGGCAAAACACCTGGCAAAATAACTTAAATCATAAGTGTTTATTTGGGCTCATAGTCCCAAGGGTATATAGACCATCATGGCAGAGGAGGTGAGATGGCAGGATCATATACTGGCTGCTCTCATGGCATCCACTGTCAGGAAGGAGAAAGAGATGGATGCTGGTGCTCACTTTCTCTCACAGGATAGTGGTGCCCACATTTCTCCACCTCCATTAATCTAGCCTAGAAACTCCCATACAGAAATGCTCAGGGGTTTATCTCCTAGATGATTCTAGATCCTGTCAATCAGCATCAGTCACCACACACCAAGACAGATGTATTCTCATTGCCCTGTGACTTTCAAAATCAGGAAGAAACTATTTGAAACATTCTGTTTGCCTACCTGTGTGTGCCTCTTTAGCCCCAAACCTAAAAAATATATACTTATTTTACCCCAAAGCAGATGATGTTGGGAGAGGAGATAGCTTCTTCCTAACGATCCACCAGAAGTCTTACCAAAAAAATTATCAACCATTATTCAATGCCTCACACAATGGGAATCCTTTCTAGAACTTCTGGAATCCACAGGCTAGAAACTCTGTGTGTCAGAGATATCCAGGTCTGGAAGGGACACTTAGTCCCTTGCCTTGGTGATCTGGCTCCTGCCTTCATGACCTTGGACAGAAGATGCTGACCTCTCTGAGTGTCCCTTCCCTCGGCTACATCACAACCGCCTTACCACCTCACCAAGGCATATTTCGAATATGTTAGTAGACCAGACTTTCAGCCCACAGTGTGGGCAAAGTTGAGAAGTAATGTATAGCAAAAAGTGAGAGAAGCTGGGGCACACGTGTAAGT
>JANHMN010000009.1:26096410-26118976 GCA_030674055.1 Rhabdomys pumilio | reverse complement strand
GTGTGTGTGTGTGTGTGTGTGTGTGTGTGTGTGTGTGTGTGTGTTTGTGTGTGTGTATGATGTACTACTGTGAAATTGCTAAGTACTTGGCCAGCAGTTTATTATGTAGATTCACCTCTGATGCCTAAGCTACTGTCAAAACCATCAAGAGAAAGGCTTCCTAGCAACAGCAGCTGAAGAAGAGTCAGAGAGGGAACTGATGCAGCAGCCAATCAGCCAAGAGAGGTTGCTGAGAGAGCTTCTCTGGGTCTTCAGGGTTCTCATCTGAAAAAGGCAATTGGATTAGATCAGAGACCTTCAACCCTTTAATAAGCAATGAAAATATTATTCTGGGAGCCTCAAGATGGCTGAAGTGGATAAATATACTTGCTACCAAGTCTGATTATTTGAATTTGATCCCCAGACCCACAGAAGGAGAAATGGCTCCCACGAGTTGTCCTCTGACCATAAATGTATGTGCATGAGTGCACACACATGTGCCTGTGTATGTGTACACACAGATACATGTACATGCATACACAGACACACAAAGGAAGCAATTTTAAAATATAAAGTGAAATATATGATTTTGATGGCTGGTCAGTGTTTTACCATAGCCACAAAAAGCAAACTAATACACCTACTTAAGGTATGTTGTCATTTAAGGCATAGTTTCCAGTGTAAGAATATCCCAATTATTTGTGTATGATATATTATGCATGTTATTTATTCTATATTGTCTTTAGAATAAGCATATTATATATGTACATATTAGTGTTGAAACAGGGCCTCATGTAACCAAAGCTAGCCTCAGACTCACTATGTAGCTTATAATTACCTTGATTTTGATCTTCCTGCGTCTACCTCCTGGGATTACAGCCTTTTGCTAACATACTGAGTTTTATTCCATGCTAGAAACAGAACCAAGGGCTTCATACTTGCTAGGCAAGTGGTCTACCATTTAATGTACATTCCCAGGCCTACTATTTTTCTTCTTAAGAAAGAGAAAAGGGCTGGGCAGTGGTGGTGCACGCCTTTAATCCCAGCACTTGGGAGGCAGAGGCAGGTGGATTTCTGAGTTTGAGGCCAGTCTGATCTACAGAATGAGTTCTAGGACTGCCAGGGCTACACAGAAAAACCCTGCCTCGAAAAACCTTTTTTTAAAAAAAGGAATGAAAAGGGGATCCAGGGGGTACCTCAGCAGTAACGACACTTTCAGTTCTGCATTTGAGTCCCAGAATCCACAAGGTAAGAGAAGACTGATCCTGAAGGCTGACCTCTGCTCTCCACAACCATGCCATGTCAGAGGTCCTCTCCTTCCCCAAATCAAATTAACCTAATAAATTTTTTCTTCTAAATTTTTTTTAAAAATAACTTTCTGTGGTATACCACACCTATAATGTCTGCACCTAGGAGGCTGAGACAGGAGAATTGACACAAGTTCTACATGAGCCTGGGTTACTTCTGAATTCCAGGACATCCACAGCAATGTAGAAAGATGTTGTCTTTAAGACCAACAAGCAGAAAGATTTAAGAATTACGAATAAACTAAAAGAACAAATTTGGTCCTTTTTCTTTATTATTTTAGTTTGTCTCCCTGCCTCCCTACCCAGCCTTGTCTATTGTTTTTACAAAGAAAGTGATGAGAAACTCAGGCTTCTTCTGTGGGAAGGCTTTAGCTAGCTGATCTAGACAAAGCAGGTTCATAGACCTCAGTTACGGCGGACAGCTGTGTTGTGGATTCGTGAAGAACTGGTCTGTAGATCACATTAGCATGCTGTCAGCTTCCAGATCAGGAGCCTGTGAGCTGTCCCAGTGTACAGCTTGAAATATAGACCAATAAAAGGCACAGGATGACAGCTTACTCCCGAAACTTCAACACCACAGCTCATGTTTTCCAAGTTTTCACAAGCAAGCAGGAAACCAAACCCACGCAGCTCTGATTTCTCTCTTGAAGTGAAGAAAAGGTGAATGTTGGATGGGAAGAGACACTCCTTCCATATCAGCTAATCTGAAAACCTCAAAGACACTCCCTTTGTTCCCTTGACTGGGAGACAGCTGTGTCCTGGGAGATTTTTTTTTTTTTAATTTTTTCACTCTCTAAAGGATTTCATCTCTTAGGTAAACAAAAAGTTATTTCTTAGTTTTCTGCAGTCTGGACAACAGATCATTTCAAAATATGAAAGGAAAAAAGTGTGCTCTTAATTTCTTTAAGGACATGGGGGCAAAACATTCAAATCATACATAGAAGCTTCTAGAAAGATCACAGGGGTCACATAGACTCTATAGAAAACAATAGTGCAATTACTTTCTTTTGTGTGTGTGTGTGTGTGTGTGTGTATGGTGTGTGCATCTGTGCACACATGCCTGTCCACAGGGTGAGGCCTGAGGATAACCGACACTGTCTGCTACCCATTTTCATGGATTCTAAGGATCCAATCTCTGGTCTTTATGTTTGTGCACCTAAGAGTGACAGGAGATGATTGGGGCCAGTAAGCTGAGGCTCTGAAATGTAACAGTATAAAAGTGTAATGAAAACAGTATAAAAACTCCAACTCAAGTGGTACTTTAGCCATTAGTCAGAATTGACCTCTGTTCATCAAGAGAATCTGTGCCAGCTGTTGACCCCAAGGACAAACCCCTCCAAGGGCACTATGCTTCAAAGCCCCACTGTTAGGATATGGGAGCCTGAGAGAGTCCAGCTTCCTGGGGTTGCTCTGGCCTCCCTTCTCAACATATCTGGCACCTCCCTTACCTCCTTCCTTCCCCTCACTCTGATGTATCCTCACTTATACATGGTTAGCAAACCATTGTATTGTGACTTTAGGGATATTTCCTAAGTTGGAATTTTCTCTCCTTCAGTTTGGGTTTACACATAGTGAATATACATGGTTAAGCTCTCTAGTAAGACCATGGGCTCTGGAATTAGACACTGGGACACATTTTTTGTTTGTTTGTTTTTGTTTGTGGGGGGATGGACAGAATTTTTGTTAGATGAGTGGTTTCTTAATGGAGATGTTCAATTACATAGTTGTATATGTAATTTCTCAACCAGTTTTAACCATGGATCACTCTCTTTAGAGAATTCTTTCCCTCTAATAATTAAAATCAGGTATTTTCACTAAGTATCCCTTTTGATAATTTTATGCATGTATAATCTGCCCTCCCCCATGTAAAAAATTTGGAGAATATGGCCCTAGGTTGAATGTACTGAAAAGACAAAAACAGTCTAATGGAGAGAATGCAAATCTGCATGTATGTGTGACACTAGCCAAGCCAGCAGGGATGGGCATGGCAGAAAGCATTCTTGTGCTCTGTTGCAGCTAGAGGCACAAGTCTATGCTAGAAGGCTTTCTTTCTTTCTTTTATTCACCAAAGGTCAAAAGCTAATGGGATGGAGGCTGGTTCATTTCTTCCAAAAGGAGCCAATTTCATTATGACATTCTCAGGAACTGTCATTCCTTAGAGATCACTGGGAGCCATGGTCTGGAACCACAGAATACAGGGACTCTAGTACATGAGTTTGCTTACGGTGTGGATGTTTCCAGACTCTCTGGATTGTCTCCTCCATCACTGAGCCAGTTGTTCCTTTGCGTAAAGCTTCCAGATCAGACAAGGCATGGTGCTCTTTAAAGCTCTGGGTCCCTCCTAAGAGAATCACTTGCAGTTCTCATTAAAAGAGGAGATGTCTTCTTTTTTTTTATAAGCTTGACAAGCATGAGTCCATAGATTTATGCAGAACTGCCTGCTATAGACTAAATGTGTAGTCCCCCCAATACATGTGTGTTGAAACCTAAACCCCAGTGTAATGGTATTTAGAGCAGTTGGGCTTTTATGGAGTTATTATGTATTGAGAGAAATTTGGATTAGTAAGGTTAGTGTCCTTTTAAAAAACGTCCCCAGAGGAAATCTTATGAGGTGCCAACCTTAGACACAGAACTGTAGGCAGCTAAGGAATACTGCAAGTGGAAGAAATTGTCTTCCTCAGAGAAGAACCCCAATTGGTTATCTTGTACCATGTGGTCAGCTCTGAACTCATATACATACAAGTAATATTATGTGGACTGATAAGGTTGTGTTTATATATTTATGAATATATTATGTATTATATAGATTACGTGTTTAGAAATAATGTCTCTATCTCAACAACAATTTCAAATGTGGCAATGAATTTGAGAGAGAGAAAGGGAGATGTGAGGAAGGGGTGGAGGAAAATGATATAATTATATTTTAACTTAAAAAAATTAACAATAAACCAAAAAGGCCCCTAGAGAATATAAACAAATGCATCGTTATAGAAATCATCAGAAAGAGTTCTCAAAAATAAAAAATGTAACTACCATGTGGCCCACCTATACCACTCCTGGGCAGATACTCAAAGGACTCTATCCAACTAGAGAGATGTGTGTACACCATATTCACTGTTGAATTATCACAATACCAGGGAGCATAACCAGCCTAGCTGCCCATCAGCTAGTGGGTGGAAAATGAAAATGTGGTCCAGTAACCAATGGGATTTCATTTAGAAAGGAAATGTTGTGGGAAAATGGAAGCACCTGAGTATTAGTGTAGCTCTAGACTCAGAGACAGTAGTGCTTGCGCTAATATCCTAGCTCTTCATGTGTGTATGTGCGTGCGTGTGCATGCATGTGCACATGCATGTGCTTGTACACAGTGAAACCAGAGAGGAAAAGAAATGGGTGAATGACGTGTTGAGGAAAGCAGGGCACATGAGAAAGGAGACCCAAAAAGAGCATGTGGTGTTTGTTGGGGGAGGGATAGCACAATCCACAATGCGGGGCCCGGGACGGGGAAGAGTCGGAGACGAGAAAAATCAGTCAAGCAAATTTTGTTTGAAAATGGCATAATGAAACCTAAAACCTTGTATAATAATTCACAAACAAATATAAGACTAAAGTTTACATAAAATGTCTTAAATCATGTGTCAAAATTGAAACCAGAGAGTTTATTCATCTCTTTTCCCCTACATGAAACACATGAGAAAGTAGAATCAAACCAGTGAGGTCCTCGCCTGGTCTCTGGTCATCATGATCTTGCACGTCCTATCCTCTGCAACTGGAAAATAGATCTTTTTCCTAAGCCTCCAACTTCAGGGTTGGGTTAGAACTGCCAGAACAGATGCAGTCAAGGCCCTTGCTGGTGGAGAGAGGGAGCTCAGTCCTCACCCACACTCCTGAACCAATGTAATTTTCACAATACAGCAGGGACTTTATAAGGAGCCAATTCGTGTTTGTGTGATTGTAGGGAAGATATCATAAAGTAAACAGTCGGCTGCACCGTGCTTACATGCCAGATGGCATGAGTGTGGGCGAGTCTGCAGCTCGTGTTCTTGTTTAGGAATCCTCTCTGAACAAGAGCAGGACGTTCAACCGTTTATATCTACAGCATACCAGGTGGATTCCCCTGGCATGTTGTGGGGAGAAATTCTAGGTGGATTAGAATCCTGGGCCCAAATCCAGGATTTTGCACTTCTTACTGAGTACTTAATCTGCATTTACTTTTAAAGAAAAGAAATCTTGGAGACTAAAGTCTTAAAAATGAGTCTTAGATCAAGTGCACATTTGTAGGAAAACGTTACTGTTAGAGCCTCTCTGTCACTCTCTGGAGCTGACCTAAAGGAGCCTGTGGACCAGACATTGGCAAGCCTTCCCGGGCCACAACATGCACCCAGCGGTTTTCTGATCGACTAAATATAACTTCCTTTCTTTCTGATTACTTTTCCTTTTCAAATGAAGTACTTTTTCATTTTACAGAATTAATGAAATCATAATTTCAAATGACAGTTCAACCAAAGTGCTTTTTTTTTTTCTCTCATCTTCGGGAATCCTGTTTTTAAGTTCAGTAAACAAAAAAAAAAGCTTCAGTGGAAAAAAAATTCTAGAAGTTTGTTCTTTCTTCTTTTGCATCACTTAAAATACTAAAATCCTCCTAAGTTTCTAGTTGTGGGGTTTGAGTGTTGCAAGGTCACTGCTGGTACAGACGATGCATATTTTATAGACAAGCTGTGCTGTTTCCTGGGGGAGGCTGTAAGGAACTTCCAGACACTAGCAAACTTAAGTGAAATAAAGGAGTTTCTTCCTGTTTCTAGAGGTTGAGAATTGGAAAGCAGAGCATCAGTGGAGTGCAGCTTCTGTCCTAGCCTTAGCCCTTGGAGTTCTAGCTGCCTACAGACTCTGCCATCTCTGCATGCCACTGATGGACATGGCAGTCACTCTGTGTGCGAGTCTCATTGTAGCATTTCCCATATACCTCCAGGGTTTTTGTTCTGTTCGTTTCCTCCAATGACATAATTTATGTTGTACTGAGGCCCCACTCTAGTTTGCTGTGATCTGTCTTTGTGTGTATATGTGTGTGTATGTATGTGTGTGTGTGTATATATATATGTGTGTGTGCTTGTGTGTATATACATCTGTGAGTATATGAGTGTGTACATGTGTGTGCCTATGTGTATATGTCCATGTGTGTATTATGTTTATGCATATGTATATGTATATGCATACATATGTATATGTGCATGTATTCAGGTGCACAGGTACATGTGTGCACATGGATATAGAGGCTAAAGAGTTACCATGGCGTCATTTCTTGAGTGCTAATCATTTGGGGACTTCTTCTAAGTTTTGGGTCTATTTTTAAATTACTCTTGGAGAATTTCATACATATATATATAACCTATTATGATCATGTTCTCTGCATATTTCCTCTCCAAAGTTCCTGGGATCTCCCTAACACACCCCTCTCCTAACTTTATGTCTTCCTTTTTCTTTTTGATATCCCACTTAAGTCAGTTATTTTTGCTTGTATATGACTAGGGTCATCCCCAGGAACACCAGTAACCATACCTGCAGAGAAACATGAGTCTCTCTCCCCAACTGCTGACACCTGCCAAGAGCTTCTCAGCTCAGGGTGGGGCATCCAGGCTGGGTGTTTGCCTGGTTCAATCATGTTTAGGACTTGGACCTGGATCCTTCTCCCTTCATCCTTAGGTCTAGAATTATAAGTACCTATCACCACTCATTGGTATTTTAACATGAATAGCGTGTGATTTCCCCCCCCACCCCACCCCAGGATATGTGAGTAAACATCCGCTCACCCTAATAGGAGGGCACTGACAAAGCAAAGAAACAATTCTACCAAAATCTAACCACAACTGTCGGGTCACTAAGTACAACCTTTCTACACAGATGCTGGAGAGCTGAACTTGAGTCCTAATGCTTACCTAGCAAGCACTTTATCAACTGAGCCATCTCCCTAGTCCTCATGGCCTCAGTGTATTGATTACACCCAGTCCAGGTGTGAGGGGTTCAAGTGCCTTTTTGTTGAGGGCATGGGGCTTAGTTCAATCTACACAATCACCCAAAGCTCAAAGCAGAAGATAATAGGATAGAGGTATTACAAAGCCTTTGACTTTAGCAAGGAGAGCGATCAGCTTGGACCTGCTTGGGACCAGTCTTGGGAACCTGGCATAGCATGTGCCTTAAACAAGTAACTGCAGGTAGCTGTAGTTTGTAGCAGAAGAAGCAGTTGGAGAACCCTGGATAGCTCAAAGATATTTGTTTTTCTGACTTGCAAATCAAAACAAGCAAACCAAAGGGCTATATCTGCAAGTCATTCTGTCCCTTTGTCACATGCAGAGTTCAAAGTCTGCATCTCAGTTCCTTCTCTGAGGCTGTAATATGATATATTAACAAAAGCAGCTTGAGAGACAGAGGCTTCTTCGGCTCACAGGTAAAGCTCACTGTGATAGAGAAATAATGGCAACAGGAGCTCGGAGCAGTTGCTCACACCCTGTCCACAACCAGTAGGCTCAGGAAGATATGTGAATCCTTCCAAACACTTCTTGTTCCATTGTCTACAGCCCAGGGAATGGTCCTGCCCTCCATCTAGATGGGTCTTCTCATGCCAGTGAAGGTGACCAAGGGCATTCCTAAAGGCTTGCCTCTTGGGGGATTCTAGACCCTCACCAGGGTATTTCCTGGTTACACCATAAGTACAAGGAATGGTGACCCAAAGGCAGCAGTGGAGCCGGTGACAATGCAGGGAGGTGAACGGGAGACTTCATATGGGCTTTGCTCACTTCACTTACAACAAAACTAGCCAGCGACTCCCTGGTTCCCATCTCAAACCATGTAGTGACTTAATTAGAAAGATGTTTACATGTTTGCTTTTATTCTAACACCACAGCTAATTATTTCCCAGCACTACTTGTACTTCACAGTGTGCTATAAGTTTCTCATTTATGATTCATTGATTCAAGACTATTTATGTGTTTCATGCTGTTTAATAGGTGTCATTCTGGGCATAGTAGATAGAACAAATTAAAACAAAAAAAACCAAATTAAAACAAAAAAAAGGACTAAATCCTTGCTTTATTTTAGCTAAGAAGGAAATAAACACGATGGAATGCAGTAAGCCTCCATATTTACAAGCCCCACAGCCAAGGATTCAACCAGGCCTCCATGAAACATTTGAAACCTAAAGTGCACAGAACATGTGCAAACATTCTTAAGTCACAATTATTCTCTGAACAGCACAGGCTAATAGCTACAGCATTTACAGCATTGGCAGGTGTCGTGAAAAATCCAGAGGTCATTCACAGTAGGTGGGACAGTTGTGACTGTTTAGGTGAATCATTTAAGCACCTATAGGTGTTCGGCATATCTCACAGGGATGTGAGAGCATCCTGGAACCACTCCCTGTGGCTGTTGACAAATGACTGTAAAATTTCAACTAATGATGTTTGCATTTAAAGCATTTATCACAGGGTGTGTGTGTGTGTGTGTGTGTGTGTGTGTGTGCGCGCGCGCGCGTGCGCATGTGCGCACAATACACATGCTTGTGCACCACAATGTTCATGTGGAGACCAGAGAACAATTTCCTGTAGTTGGTTTTCTCTTTCTACCTTGTGTGTTTCCAGGGATTGAATTCATGTCATCAGGCCTGGTGGCAAGAATATCTAATCACTGATGCATAATATACATGTTTTAAATGGGTAAAAATGGATACATATGCAATAATGAGTCCACTGCCTCCAGAGACTGATTAGGTGAGGTCTCTGTGGAGAGCGGATGCTTTAATAAAAAATTAAATGAAGTGTTGACATGTGATAAATGCTGGAGCTTATGGGCAGAGTACAGCAGGTTCAGCAGATGCTCCGTATGGCCCAGGCCAGTGTGGACAGAGCACAGTGATAGAAAGGCTGGAAGCCAGGGTGGAGAATTCAGGGAGCAGAAAATCTCAAGGTTCCAGTCTCGGCAAGGGGAATGGTGGGAGACATTTGAGCCACTGATTGAGTTTCCAAGGAATATAGTGACTTTTGTGTGGAGAACAGGCTTTTAGGAAATGAGCATGGGACCACATCTAGGAAGCAGTGGGGCCATTGAGGAGAAAATGATAGCAGCAGAAAAGAGGCGGTAGAGAGTGACTGGGTTTAGAGAATGGGTTTTTAAAGTATTTTTAATACTTCCTTTAAGTGTGTATGCGTGTGTGTGTGTGTGTGTGTGTGTGTGTGTGTGTGTGTGTGTGTGTGTGTACATTCATGACCATGTCATGTGTGGGTGAGAAAACAAGTTGTGGGTGTCTGTTCTCTCTTTCTACCATGTGTGTCCTGGGGAACAAGCTCAAATAGTCAGGCTGGCAGCAAGGTCCCTTACTGGTTGGAAATCCCACCAGCCCTAGATGGTATGTGTTTTGAAAGCAGAACAGAGAGAACTTTCTGCTGTTATTAGCCAGAGTCTAGGGTGCAAACAGAACTACTTCAGGTCTTTTAGCTAATGGGATTTAATACAAGGTTTAGTTTCCTTGGAGGTGCTGAGTGGGAGACAGTGGTGATGGGCAGAAATGGGAATTCACAGCTACCGGTGATAAGTGGGAAACATGCAGAACTGTCATGAGGGGCCAAAGGCTGGACCACTCACCCCCCAGAAATGGCCTCTAGGACTGGCAGCAAGTGGGAAAGATGCACAGCTGTCAGGCTCAGTGTAGGAAAAAGGCAGGAAGTGCTTGCTTCTCCTCTCTTCCTGATGCCCAGACTTGTGCATCATTGACTCTGATTGACAGAAAATCCCCAGGTCAGAGGAGAACACAGGAATTATAGCTAGGATGATGTGAGAAAAGCCTGCAAAAGGAAAGCGACTAGAGGTCTGAGAGAAATAACAGGCGACTCCAAGTTTCCATGTATGAAACATAGACATGTATATCTCACATTAGCTGCACACAGTAACATGTAAATATCTGTGATATCTGTATACACACACACACACACACACACACACACACACACACACAGAGAGAGAGAGAGAGAGAAGATCATCTTGGGAGCCAGATAGCTTTCATCTCTTTGTCAAAACAATTCTTAGACATCGGTTGGCTGATTTGCTATGTTAAGGATTCTGAGGCTATTTCTGTATACATCCTGTGCTAGCTATAACATGAGAAGGGGAAGGGTCACATCCTTACCAGATATTAGCTCTGGGGTCTACATAGGGAGGCAGTGTCAGTCAAGCCCCTCACCTTGGGAACATCATGAAGGGAATCTCTTGTTTTCTTAAAGGTGGTGGTAACACCTCACCCTGAATCCTCTGTGGAAAGAAAAAGCCATGATTAAGCTGAAATTCCTGGAAAACAGGTATTTTTCTTCCTTCTTGTCCCCCCAGGATTGTTTTCATTAATGTATTTATTTATTTATTTTACATCCTGATCACAGGCCTCACCTCCTCTGCTCCCAGTCCTACCCATACAAATCCCTCCCCCCACTGCCTCCTCTCCTTCTCCTCAGAGACAGAGAAACCTCCCTTGGGTACCACCCTACCCTGAGACATCAAATTGCAGAAGGACTGAGCACATCCTCTCCCACTGAGTCACAACGAGGCAGTCCAGTTATGGGAGGGGGATCTGATGGCAGGCAACAGTCAGAGACAGACCCTGCTTCCATTGTTAGGGGATCCACATGAAGACCAAGCTGCAAGTCTGCTACAAGTATGTAGGTGGCCTAAATACAGCCCGTTCATGCTCTTTGGTTGGTGGTTCGGTTTCTGTGGGCCTCCGTGGGTCCAGGTTAATTGACTCTGTAGGTCTTCTTGTGTCTTTGACCCCTCCAGCTCACTCAATCCTATTCCCCATTCTTCCACAAGACTCCGAGCTCTGCTGATGTTTGTCTGTGGGTCTTTGCCTCTGTTTCCATCCACTGCTGGATGAAGCCTCTCAGGAGACTGTAATGCTAGACCTCTATCTGCAAGCATAGCAGAGTATCATTAATAGTGTCAGGGGTTGGCTCTCTCATGTGGAATGGATCTCGAAAAGATGGATTTCTAGTTCCCAAAGGGCTGTTTGTTTGTTTGTTTGTTTGTTTATATAGGAGGGGTTGTTTGTTGGACAGGACTACAAGTGTGTGTGCCAGTGCTTGTGTAGGCCACATGTATGCATGTGCTTGTGGAGACCAAGACAACCTTGCCTAGTCAGTGAGCCACAGGGATCTGCCTGTCCCCACCTCCCCTTCACTGAGAATTGTAGCACTTGTCACTGTGCCCAGCTTTCACAGGGTTCTGAGGATCCAAGTCAGGTCCTCCGGCTTGCCAGACAAGTTCTGTGCTGACTGAACCATCTCAATTTTAGGTTATTTCTTTCTCCATTACACTAAGGAGGATATGAGGAAACACGCCAGCCCTTTGCCCCTCTCATTACTCCCCAGATGTTCTAGCTGTTCACACCAGAGAGACAGATCTGTCATTTGACACTGCATTTGGAAGATACTCTAGAGTGGTTATGCCTGGCCACGTGAAGTATGACATCACCCTGTGATTACCTCACACCCTTCTAGTGATTGTCCTATCTGTCCCAGGGTCTTCCCAGATTGGGGCCCAGCTAATGGGGACAAAAGCAGCAGAGACGGCAGGCTGAGAGTCTTCTTAAAAAGGACATTTTTAAATGAAAGCAAGTGGTTCTTCTAAGAGTCAAGCCTTAGGGAATTCGCGGTGCACCTGTCCCAAAGTGATGTGACCCTGCTTGCAGTGTGCACCCTGGCCAAGTGTGATCTGACTCTCCCTGCTTATCTTTCCCCTGGTTCTTATTGTGAGAATTCTTTTAATCTCCCCCCCCACCCATGGGGATTTTTGGGATTATCTTTAATATTCTGTCAAAGCCTCTGGCGCATGTTAATTATCAGTTTAACTAACTCAGAGAGCAATTTATGTGGTTATTACCTGAAGATAAAATATTTTACATTTTTTTATTTTTAATCTCCAATAGAATAACAAGTTATTTTATTATTCAAATAGGACTCACTTCCTGCTGTGTTCAATACAATTTTTAATAAATATGTAAATTCTAAAATTAATTTACAGCATGCATTGGGAGGCATGATTTTGAGATGACAAAAAACTTGATGGATTGTAAAATTATCCCCCTCCCCCTCTTAAAATCATCAGTCACAGAGAACAGGATGTGCCTACCCCTCATAATCTTACAGCTTTTTCTCCATCTCCTTCAGTTAGGGACTCACTTAAAATTGATTATAAAGTAGTATGTTTCTTAAATCATAATTCACTCACAGATTAATTAGATATTTTAGTGACTACCCCATCGTGGGATGGCGAAGGAGCCACTCCTGTTTTGTTGTTGATACTAGCATGAGAGCAACCTTGATAGCTGCCCCCATGAAACTAAGGCTACCTGCCCTCACTGATGAAACTCTGGCCACATGAGGTAAGACATCCTTCGCCTTGCTTTTATATATGTGTGTAGGGCAGCGGGGAAGGTGACGCATGTGTGCTAAGACCAGAGGTCATGCAACATCAGGTGTCCTCCTCTGTAGCTGCCAATGTTATCTCTGGAGATAGGATATCTCCTTGAACCTGTGGCTCACAACAATTCAAACCTCTATGTTCTACCATTGCTCATCCCATCAGCAGTCTGGTTACAGGCGACCTCTATCACATCCAATGTTTGCGTGGATACCTGGAATCCAGATGAGGTCTACATATTTGCATGCAAGCGTCGTATTCGTTTAGTCATGTCTGTGGTGCCCCTGCAGTTTTCTTTTATTTATTTATTTTTTTAGATGGTATACAGCAGGCTATCTTTATGGGCAATGACTAGTAGACCAAAATGTACACATCACCATTCTTGTAGAAGATGACTTACTATTTTTCTTGCTTGAGGGGAAATTTTTATAGCTGTTGTCTAAAACTACAAAAGGGGTTGGTGGTAGGGGACAAAAATGCCCATGCCTAGCAGGTTTGTACTCTCAACACAGTCTTTTTCCTGCTTCTTTCCCAGTGGATACAATCTTTGGGTCAATTTCACAATTTTTAGTAATCCTTTGATAATCTTGAAAAGTGTGTGTGTGTGTGTGTGTGTGTGTGTGTGTGTGTGTGTGTGAGAGAGAGATCATAGATGCAGAAGCCAGAAGATAACCTCAGATGTTGTAACTCAGGCAGTGTCCTCACAAACCACTCACTGTTTTGGAATGCTTTAGGGTAGCTGGCCATCAAGCCCCAAGGATAGTCTGTCTCTGCCTCTTTAGTTCTGGAACTGCAATGCATGCCACCCCACCCAGCTTTTTACATGGCTGCTGTAGATGAAATGCCAGCTTCTCAGGCTGCATAGTGAACATTGTACTGGTGGAGATAGAATCTCCCCAGGGCCGCCACTCCAACACAAACGATGCCAGTAACTTCTTTAAAACAGATTTAAGGAAGATTATTTTCCAAGTCAATTAAGAAAACGGTAGACACGCGTAGCAAGACAATCAGACCTGAGGTCCAGTAAAGAGAAACACCGGCCCATATTTAACTAGCTGGAAGTCTGGGTTTTCATGAAACTGAGAATTAAGCAATTATCTCCCTTCAACTTATGTCAGTTTTGAAGTGTAAACCCCCCCCCCCCCCCCGCTATCTATTATGTAAGTCAGCTTCTGCCACATTGGGGTTCCCTGTGTATCCAAAGACACAGCATGGACCAATGTTTTTTTCTTAATGTGTTTTGTATTCAGTCCTCTCTCAGGTTTGGGGTGGTGAGTTCTTCCAGGGAGCCTGGCTGGTGGCAGTAGAGATGCCTCTTCGTAATACATGTTAACCAGGGTTTTCTGGGAAACAAACTTTGTTTTCCCATTTACCTACCAAGTGAGGAAGTAATTACATTCATGTTTATGCACAAGTTTTAAACAAAGGAAACCTGGATATCTTCTGCATGGTTAGACACTAACTGCCCTTCGGGATATGAAAAAATGGAGAGGCCAACATCTCATTCTTAGAACTCTGTCACTTTCCAAGGCAGGAAAAGATGTTCAGGTGTGAAAGACAAAGTTCTAGAGAAAAACAAAAGACCAGGAAACAAGGATTCTTTAACACACATGGCCTGTGTGTCAGGCATGTAGCACAGGGGCATGAAGACACGTAAGCCATCACCCCTACATGGGAGATGGAGCGATACCAGTGAACAGGTGTATCATAATGTCTAGCAGTTTCCACAATACTGCTCTGCATAGGAGTGCGGAGAAGACGAGGTGCCTCCTAGATAGCAAATGACTCTGAGATTCCCAGCAACTGTATCTCAGGAGATGAGTGGGTGATGGTGATTGCAAAGGATGGAAGGACATATGGGTGTACTCGTGCATTTGTATGTGTGCATGTTTATGTACTTGTGTATATATTTATGTGGGTACACATGTGGGAGAACACACATGTGTATATGCCTTTATGTGGAGGTACGTGTGTAGGCATGTGTTTGTGCGTGTATGCATATGGAAGCTGTACATAACCTCAGACATCATTCCAGGACATAGTTTTTCTTAGGTTTTAAGTCAAAGCCTCTCACTAACCTGGAACTAACCTAGTAAGCTGGTTGGCCTACTGGCTGGCCAGTGAGCCTCAGCGCAAGATGCAAATGTCTCCACCTCCTCAGCACTGGCCACCATGCTCAGATCTTTTTACATGGGCTCTGGGAATCAAACGCAGGTCCTCATGCTTATGTGAGAAGCACTTTGATGACTGAGCCATCTCATCAGCCCATGGAGAAAACATTTTAGAGAGTGTAAGATATGTGGACCAGAGCCTGGAGACTGCTTTGCTGGGGCTCAAACTCCTGCCCATTGTGATCCCCAATGGCTAGTTAAATAATATGCCTGATACCTATTGGCATGCCACTGACCTCCCATAAAGATGTTGCTGAGACGCCTTAATTTTATCTGCAAATACTGGATCATTGTTGCCTCACTGCTTTTCAGATTGTCCTCGGACCCCTGTCGTCTTTGCCCCCTGATGCTTCTGGGTACTGCCTGGTTGAATCCATTGACATTCTGAGCTTGTGTAGTCATAGAGAAAGAGCTTTTTTTTCCCACTTCCAAATCCACATGATGATGATGATGATGATGATGATGATGATGATGATGATGATTTGAGATGAATGTGTGTGCATATGCATGTACCACTTGTGCGTATGCATGCGGTTGCATGTACCACAACACACCTGTGGCTTTAAGAGGACGGCTTTGCAGAGTTGGCTTTCTCTTTCTATTTTTATGTGCATTCTGAGTATTGAACTACACTCATCAGGTTCACGTTTCAAGTCATCTCATTGGCCCTAGGATTTCCTTTTTACTTTTCTCTCTCTCTCTTTTTTTTCCCTGAAGTTAAGGTCTATGTCTTTAGCTGCTCATAAACTGAACAAGACTCAAATACCAGAAGCATAAAAGATGGGGAGGTGTCCCTGGCCCTTTGAAGCCAGTCCTGTTCTCCTATGTGACTCCACAGCATTTAAATCCTGTAGAAGCTGCTGTTTCCCCTGCAGGCCCCACCTACCTTTCAAGAACCTTGTTTCCATGGGAAAGAAAATAGGAGAGACCTCCTTCTCCCTCTGCAGCCCAGGGGAAAAGGAGGGACTACAGACAGACAGCATCAAGGGGTGAAAGCAAGTTCATTATTAATCTTAGCTTCCTAAAGTTAGTAAATTGGGACCATGTTTAGTGGGAGTTGGCTTCAGTTGCAGCTCCCTTTCCTTTAGGTAATGTGTGCACGAGCCAGGAGCTCTGCATGCCTTCTGAAAACTATTCAGTTCCCACTTACTGGGTGAGGGGCTTCGGTGTCTCCTTCAAGGTCACTCCAAGCATTGTGCCCCGAGAGTCTTGTGGAATGGGGTCACAGGCCCCACAGCCGCACACGAGTTTCTGCTTCACGCAAAGCACACTGCTGCTTGTCCACAGATGAACGTGTGGACACTTTCACACACATTTTCCCTCTCTGCATTTTTTGGCCTGAGGCAAGAGAAAGAGACCTTCTCATTATTAATCTCGAGCGAGCGTTTTGATGGGCCTCCTTTGAGAAGGTCATTGTCTGCTACGGCAAAATAATCGTGGGATTTCTAGACAAGATGGCAAGGGAAAAAATGATTCATTATTTCACGAATTATTTTGCCTTCAGTCTCTGAAATGGATGGAGGCTTCTAACAATATGTGAGCAAGAGAGCAAGGCGTAAGTTATTATATGAAAGGTTGCACTTTAAAGGGAGAAGAAGTTCAAACATTACATATTTAGCTCCATTGTAATATAACAAGGGCCAGTGTGGTTCTCATGATACCCCTGTGGGCCTCTGGATAATGTTGTACATCTCCCAAAATAGGAAGAAACCCCATGTGCTTCCCCTTTCCTCATTGGCGTGCACTCCTGAGACATGAAGAAGATCCCCAGGCTCTGTGCAAGCAGTAGCATCTCCCTCTGGCCGTTTTGGGATGTGAGACTGGACAGTCCATCTTTTAAGGTCACCCACAATACTGCCTCCCAGGCCACATATGGCCACATATCTCAGTTTCTTTTCCTGAGGCTGTGATAAAATACTCTGAGAAAACAACATAAAGGAGAATGTGTTCATCTGGACTCAAGTCCTTCATGATGGGGAAACGAAGGCAGATAGAGCTTGAAGCAGCTGGTCACGTTGTACCTGCAGTTAGAAGACAGCAGCAAATGAACACATGATAGTGTACAGCTCTGTCTCTCAGCTTATACTGTGCCAGACCTAGCCAGGGCCTGATGCCACTCACAGTGAGTTGGTCTTCCCACCTCAATTAACGCAATCAAGACAGGCATGCCCAGAGGCCCATCTCCCAGCTGGTTCTACGTTCTGTCAGGTTCCCAACAACAGTAACATCACTCCATAAACCTCAGCATTATTTATTCTGCTGATGTTGAGGAGGTTAAAGCTGGGTGTCTGCTTACCAGCTATGAGTATCATCATGAAATAGACCAAAAGCAGATTTCGGGGCCAGAGAGATGGCTCGGCAGTTACAAGCACCTGCTGGTCTTGTGGAGGACCTGGGCTTCATCCCAGCATCCGTGGCAGGCAGTTCACAACCACCTGTAACTCCAGCTACAGAGCATCTGACAGCCTCTTCTTGCCTCTTTGGGCACTGTACTCACAAGTGCATATAGCCACACAGAGATACACTCATGTAATTAAAAATAAGTAAATGAAAAAATAAAATAAAGTTAGTCTACCGTGCAGGAAATATACTGTGTTTGGTTCCAAGACATGTTTTATGTGGTGTTATTTTTAACAATAAAGTTGGTTTGGCCTAAGTGCAAGGCAGCTTTGCCCAATAATGATACACAATTTAAAAATGAGACCAGGAGAGGCCGGGCGATCGATATGACCTTGACTACTTATAACCCAAATAACTTATGGAAATAATGTGAAGACCCCTGTGAACCCTTTGGCGTGACAAGAGGGCTTTAAATAATATTTTAAGAAAATCAAAAGCAAACCTCCCCTGGACCTTTTTTACAGATTAGATCTGAAATGAAAAACCCCGAGTAACACAATTAACTATTGATTTTGTTGATCCATCTTTAATTCTCACAGCAATTGAGTTGTGTTTACACAGTCATGCAGGGCAGACATACCTCACTGGGAACAGGGCGCCTTTTGCTTTTTACATTAATTTAAAAATTAAATTGTTCTGTGCATCTGAGATAAAAATAAAGTTTTTTTTTCCACAGGCGGTTGACTTATAGATCATAAAGTATTATTAAGTCAGCAAAGACAGCTCATGAAGAGACTCCCTTTGAGAATGCAAGAGTCAGTGGTCTTTCCTCACTCATAACAGCTTTCCCCGCACACATACTTTCAGTTATCTATATGCTATGGTTTGAATGTGAAATGTCCCCCATTGACAAGTGCCTTTCAACTCTTGATCCCCAGCTAGTTCTGCTGTTTGAGACAGTTTCAAAACATTTAGGAGGTGGAGACTAGCTAGAGAAGGTGAGCATCTAGAGACAGGCCTTGAGATTTGATAACCTCCCTTCCTGTATGTATTTTACTATTTCCTGTATGCAGATGCAGTGTGACCAGCTACCTCATGCTCCTGCTGCCCTTTTTCCCCACCATAATGAACCATATCTCTTGTTAAGCTAGAAACCAAAAATAGCCCTTCCTTCCTTACACTACTTCTTGTTAGGTATTTGGTTACAGCAATAAGAAAAATAACACCATTGTCAAGCACAGTTCACAAATAAAGGACTCATGGATTTTACTTTGCACACTCTTCTGAGTAACATGATGAAATCTCTTACTGTCCCGCTCTGCTCAGGATGAGAACTATCCCTCCATCCAGCATATCCACACTGTATACACTACCCATGTTCTACTTTCTGAGCCTTCACTCCATCCAGCATATCCACTACCTACCATGTATACACTACCTACCATGTAATTCCTTAACTGTCTCAGCTATCAGATCAACTGTCACATCATCAGAGTGCTGTGTTCAGGTATCTCATTATATGTCACAATGCTCTCATCAATTTTCACCTAATCTTATCACATAGACACTGTATCACTTCATGTTATCTTGAGTGTAAATGCAATACAATAAGGTGTTTTATAAAAGACTACATTCATCGAAATATTCTGTTATTAATTTCTCATTGCACCTAATTCATTAACTGAAGTATATCACATGTGTGGATGAAATTAATGGTGTTCTATATAAAGTTCAGCAGAATATGTGATTTGGAGCAGTTTAAACACTAGGAAGTTGTGGTAGACGATGGTGGCGGAAGTGGGGTTAAGGTGCATCCACATACTGCCTGGTGCTAGAATTTGGTATTAAGTTTGGTATAGCTTAATCTCCCTACAGTTTAATTTCTAAAATTGGTACACTAGTAATATTTGTAGCTTTTCACTGTCAGTCTTGCTGTTGCCTCTAAGAATGTCATAAGTGTGCAATCACACCTTGAATGACACCCACTGCCTAAAGAGTATAGGACTCTGAACTTGAGCAGATGGCCTGAGGTTGGCCAAAACTAAGTGGGACATTTCTTGATGGGCGCATTTAGGGAAAGAGGAAAGTCAATGTGTGTACAGTATGCCGTGTGTTTGCTCTTTCCAATAACCTTTTACATTGGCTGTTGTATCTGGATTTTCAGAATATAACAGGAGCTCATAGTGTCTGCATCTTTAGAATAATTTCCACCAGGGAGTTTTCTCCTTAGAAGAAAAATCAATAAATTAGTGTCACTTCTGAGTTGCCCCAGCTCTCAGGATTCAATATGTCAAATGATTTTATGCAAATGAAAAGCTGACCAGCCATTCAACTGAAGAAGCAACTGCATTCGGAGGTGAATAGCTTACAGGAGAGTAAAGCAGACATCCTCACCTCCCCAGCACTCAGTGTGCTCCTGCGTGAGTTTTAAGCTGCAGTCCCATTTAATGCCAGACCTGTTGAAAGATGGCTGATAAATTGGAGGTTGCTCTGTTAGAATGAACTTCTGGTTATCTCATCAATTCCAGTGAGCCATGTGGAACCAGACATAGCTAAGAACTAGACCCAATATACAAAACTGTAACATTACAAGACTTACTCTGTGGTGTGTGTGTGTGTGTGTGTGTGTGTGTGTGTGTGTGTGTGTAACATGATTGCACAGTTCTTGAATATAAACTTTGTAGATGATGACCTGGAGTTGCAATACCAAGTCCTTGTGGGATGCAGACTGGGGACATGATTTATTCAATGACATGTTGCTACATAAACCTGAACTCAGATCCTCATAAAATATAAGCCAGGTAGACTTAGAGAGATGGCTCAGGTATTAAAAGCACTGCCTACCCTTTCCAGAGGACCGAAGTTTAACTCCTAGCACCCACATAGCAGCTCACAATCATCTGTAACTCCAGTTTCAGATGACCCAATACCCTCTTCTGGCTTCTGCAGGAACCATGCATGTGTGTGGTATACAGACATACACAGAGGCAAAACACCTATACACATAAAATATAGTTTTACAAAGCAGCCAGGGGCCATGACATGTGTCTACAGCCCCCGCAGTGTGGAGATGGAGACATGTGATTACCTGGAGCAGGCTGACCAGCACTCTACCCAGTGAAATGCTCTCTCTCCTTAATGAGAGACCCTGTCTAATAAAAAAGGTAGTAACCAACTGAGGAAGACAAAATGACCTCTGGTTTCTGCACACATGTGCATACTTACGGGTATACCTGTATCTATAGGTATATATTTACATACTCACTCAAATACATACACATGGCTAGATAACATAGCATTGCCCCAGGCTTTGAAACTCACAGTACATACATAACCATTAGGTATGAATTTGTGATCTTTACTCCTTTGATGACATTGGACATTTTCCCACGGAGGGAGCATTTCCAGGACTAAATAAAAATTATAGTGTACTTTAATACACACATGAATATATATATATATATATATATATATATATATATATATATATATATATCCGTGGATGGATGGATAGATAGATAGATAGATAGATAGATAGATAGATAGATAGATAGAAAGATAGATAGACAGACACAGAGAGAGATCTTCTTGAAGATATATTTTGCTTTTCTAAAACCCTGTCACTCCAAAGTAAAATATATTTGTGTTGGGATGAGAAGACATGTATGTTGAGATGAGAAGACACATATGTTGCTTCTATATGCATTTTCTCTGGCAAAGTCTGCAGGACTTCTGTGCTATAAGTGTACACATATAAGCCAGAAAAACCTTGGATAGACAGACATATAACTGTATTTAATGCACAAAGTGATTGGAAGAGCTTTGAAGGAGAAAATAAATCTAGTCAGTCTTTGAAATCAATCAAGTAGCATATGTAGGTGTGTTTGTGTATGTCTATTTGTATAGTAAGTATATGTATGTATGTATGTATGTATGTATATATGTATGTATATGTGTATGAGCATGTGTTTGGGGATGTATGACTGCATATGTGTGTTTGTATGTGTGTATATATATGTACATATGTGTGTATATATGCATATATAAATGTGTGTTTACATGTAAATGTGTACATGTGTGAGTGTATTATGTATATAAATGTATATGTGTCTATATATATAAATGTGAGTGCATGTATGTATATATGTGTGGTTTTATGTGTATGTATATGTATGTATGTATATCTATATGTATGTATATGTTTGAGTGTAATGTGTGGTTTTGTATGTGTATATGTGTTTGTATATGTGTATGTGTACATTTGTCAACCCATTTATAGTGGTGCCTATGAATTAAAGACAGCCTTAATGTTTATACTCTAATCAGCTAACACCAAAATAGACCAGTCTGGAGGCTTTTAGCTCAGTGTTTGCTCAGTTCTCTTTTCTGAGTGTTTTTCAGTTGCCATTCTGTACAAAAGAGAACTTAACAATGCAGAGAAGCATGTTTCATTTATTTATGATACTTACCCAAGTTGCTATCAGTGGATTGCCTACTTTGCCTAACTCCAAGTCACTATAAGGTAATGCCTATTTAACTTTTGGGGAAATTGGCCTATTCTCATGAAATCTGCTGCATTGAAAAGCTTATTGTGTTGTTTTTATATGTATGTATAGTATGTGTTCGTATGTCTATGTATGTTGCACAGAAGTGTGAATTTATTTACATTTGGGTGTGGAGGCCACAGGTTTGTTCTGGGAAGCATCCTCTGTTACTACCTTATTGATTGAGGCAGGATATCTCAGAACCCAGAGCTTGCTGATGAGGCCAGTCTTGCTAGCTAGCTTCCTCTAGAGATCCCATCCCAGCCTTTTGAGGCTTCAATTACAAGCAGGCCTACATTTCTGTGGGTTCTAGTGATCCAAACGAATGTGGAGGATAAACATTTTCTAATGGGCATTTCAGATAATATCCCCCAGATCATTTAGAAATGGCAATCATGCTTCGTGTTTATTCTAGTTTTACCCATCAGAATACCTTCCCTTTCCCAAGTCCACTTCTCTGGCATAACAAAGTTTGTGATATTATTTTTATTATATAGTGAAGAATACATTTTGTCTATTTTACACTTTCTGAGAATGCATTCCATTCTGGTTCGTTTTTGTCAATTTGACACAAACTAGAGACACCTGGGAAGAAATAGCCTCAATTCAGAAAACTCCTTCATCAGATTGTCCCATGGGCATTTTTGTAATGCCTGTGAGGCGCTATATTTTTAGTTGCTGATTAATGTGCAAGTGCCCTGCCCACTGTGGTTGGTGCTTGCCCTCTACAGATTGCCATGGGTGATATAAGAGAGCAAGCTGAGCCAGCCT